>JAPTHN010000076.1:0-1200000 GCA_026936325.1 Platynereis dumerilii
GCACCTAGAGCTTGAAGTGCTTGCATATTATTAGACTAGCAGGGCTAGTCTTTAGGGATACTAGGTGTCGTCCAGTTCCGAGTCTACCATCTCCATGGCAACCACAGTAGTAGTACTGTCTATTTACACAAGGTGGCTACACTTTCTTCTTCTTCTTATTGGGAGTTCTCTCCTGTGTTTTGGAGCTCCCCTATTGATAGTTATATGGTCAATGATGTCAATCAATGTTAGTCAGTGATGTCAGCCGGGATATCAACCAGTGATATCAACCAGTGATGTCAGCCACTGATGTCAGACGGTGATGTCAACAAGTGATGTCAGCCACTGATGCCAGTTGGTGATGCCAGCCACTGATGTCAACAAGTGATGTCAGCCACTGATGTCAGCCGGTGATGTCAGCCACTGATGTCAGCCGGTGATGTCAGCCACTGATGTCAGCCACTGATGTCAGCCGGTGATGTCAGCCGGTGATGTCAGCCACTGATGTTAGCCAGTGATGTCAGCCAGTGATGTCAGCCACTGATGTCAGCCAGTGATGTCAGCCACTGATGTCAGCCGGTGATGTCAGCCACTGATGTCAGCCAGTGATGTCAGCCTCTGATGTCAGCCGGTGATGTCAGCCACTGATGTCAGCCACTGATGTCAGCCGGTGATGTCAGCCAGTGATGTCAGCCAGTGATGTCAGCCGGTGATGTCAGCCACTGATGTCAGCCACTGATGTCAGCCGGTGAAGTCAACCACTGATGTCAGCCACTGATGTCAGCCGGTGATGTCAGCCACAGATGTCAGCCGGTGATGTCAGCCGGTGATGTCAGCCGGTGATGTCATCCACTGATGTCAGCCGGTGATGTCATCCACTGATGTCAGCCACTGATGTCAGCCACTGATGTCAGCCGGTGATGTCAGCCACTGATGTCAGCCACTGATGTCAGCCGGTGATGTCAGCCGGTGATGTCAGCCGCTGATGTCAGCCACTGATGTCAGCCACTGATGTCAGCCGGTGATGTCAGCCGGTGATGTCAGCCACTGATGTCAGCCGGTGATGTCAACCACTGATGTCAACCACTGATGTCAGCCACTGATGTCAGCCGGTGATGTCAGCCACTGATGTCAGCCGGTGATGTCAGCCGGTGATGTCAGCCACTGATGTCAGCCACTGATGTCAGCTGGTGATGTCAGCCGGTGATGTCAGCCACTGATGTCAGCCGGTGATGTCAGCCGGTGATGTCAACCACTGATGTCAGCCACTGATGTCAGCCACTGATGTCAGCCGCTGATGCCAGCCACTGATGTCAGCCACTGATGTCAGCCACTGATGTCAGCCACTGATGTCAGCCGGTGATGTCAGCCACTGATGTCAGCCGGTGATGTCAGCCACTGATGTCAGCCGGTGATGTCAGCCACTGATGTCAGCCGGTGATGTCAGCCACTGGTCAGCCACTGATGTCAGCCGGTGATGTCAGCCACTGATGTCAGCCACTGATGTCAGCCGGTTATATGATGATGTCAGCTGATGAAGTCAGCCAATGATGTCAGCCGGTGATGTCAGCCGATGATGTCAGCCAGTAATGTCAGTCAGTGATGAGGTGAACAAACTGCTGATCGACCCCCTGCTAGTCTTGCATATGGAAATATGCTCCCGTCTAGTTTTTAACCGGCCTAACAGCGGAGGCCGGTTTATACAGGAGCTGTAAATGGATCAGGTGAAACCATAAACAGTAGGCATAAACACAAGCTTGCAACCACAAACCAGATGTAAACCATGTTTGGCAAAGGTTTTTCCCCATTGTGATGTTAATATTTCACTTACAGTTATGAAATTTGGTACAGGTATGGTACTCTGGGTATGGATTGGGAACATGTTGAAAAATCCAAGATGGCTGCCGTTTTGTGGCGGCCATTTTGGCTGCCATCTTTCTTCATTCTTGAACCGCCCATTGTGACCTTAATATTTCACTTACAGTTATGAAATTTGGTACAGGTATGGGACTCTGGGTATGGATTGGGAACATGTTGAGAAATCCAAGATGGCTGCCATTTTGTGGTGGCCATTTTGGCAGCCATCTTTCTTCATTCTTGAACTGCCCATTGTGACCTTAATATTTCACTTACAGTTATGAAATTTGGTACAGGTATGGGCCTCTGGGTATGGATTAGGAACATGTTGAGAAATCCAAGATGGCTGCTGTTTTGTGGCTGCCATTTTGGCAGCCATCTTTCTTCATTCTTGAACTGCCCATTGTGACCTTAATATTTCACTTGCAGTAATGAAATTTGGTAGAGGTATGGGACTCTGGGTATGGATTAGGAACATGTCGAGAAATCCAAGATGGCGGCCATTTTGTGGTGGCCATTTTGGTAGCAATCTTTCTTCATTCTTGAACTGCCCATTGTGACTGTAATATTTCACTTACAGTTATGAAATTTGGTACAAGTATGGGACTCTGGATATGGATTGGGAACATGTCGAGAAATCCAAGATGGCTGCCATTTTGTGGTGGCCATGTTGGCAGCTATCTTTTTTCATTTTTTGAACTGCTCATAGTGACCTCAATATTTCGCTTAGAGTTATAAAATTTGTTACAGGTATGGGCCTGTGGGTATGGATCAGGGACATTTTGAGAAATCAAAGATGGCGGCCATTTTGGCAACCATCTTTCTTCATTTCTTGAACTGGCCATTGTGACCTCAATATTTCACTTAAGAGTTATGAAATTTGGTACAGGTATCGGGCTGTGGGTATCAGACGGGAACATGTTGAGAAATCCAAGATGGCAGCCACTTTGTGGCAGCCATTTTGACAGCAATCTTTCTTCATTCTTGAACTGACCATTGTGACCTTAATATTTCACTTACAGTTATGAAATTTGATATAGGTATTGGCCTGTGGGTATGGATGAGTAAAATGTTGAGAAATCCAAGATGGCGGCCATTTTGACAGCCATCTTTCCTTTTTTTTTAGAAATCTGTTCAAACTGCATTGATTCTATACTAATAGTCTAGCATCTTCCAATCAACTATTTCTCCTATCTTCCAATATCAGTTGCTCAGTGGTTTAAGCAATGGCACCTTCAATTTCATTGCGCTAGGTCGGTTTTGAATCCGCGGATTCTTGTTTTATAATAACACTGAACGTAATGATAAAGTGCTATGACTTTATTGATGAAAACATAAAAGTTATTAAAATGATCTTGATTTAAATTTTCCAAAATTTGGCCTAGTATTACACTTTAATTGTACAACCATCTTTTCACTGTGAAATGTGAGTTTTGATTGTATATTTTAAGTTTAAATTTCATGGAAATTCTATCAGTTAACACCAGGGGAAAAGTGGCATTGAATCCTTCAATCCCATTGGCTGGTAGATTTCCCGACCTTGCCTCTGGTTGAGACACAATCTGGATTATGTTTAGTGATTTTTCTAACTTTAAGGCTTCACAACTTGGTCACTCCTTTATGTTAAATTTTGAAAGTAGTGTTTTTGGAATTAAAGTGCTATGTCTGCTTCATGTGGAAAGCTAATTAAGAATCACTGTTTTAACAAAAAGTTGTTTGAGGCCAATATTCAGGCCATTCAGTGAAATGGGGTTATTCAAATCACGTCAACTTATATATATTTTATGCCTGATCTTCCAATTTGTCATGTACATTCCTTCCTATTAAGGGGGGAATGCTGCGGAGGCTTGCCCTTTCAAGTCCATTCGCCTATCTATCTTGCTATTTATCTATCTGTCTTATTTCATTGTATTTATTCTTTTCCCTCCAATTTACAAGCAGCTTGCTAGTCGCCTTTTATTTCGAGGATTTCATGAAGTTATTCGTGCATTCTATAAATTCTTATTTACATGTCTTCAGTATATACTATAGATTAGGTCAACATTGCTGTCAACCCATTCCAACTTAATCACTGCCCCTTTAATATAACAGCAAATGGCTAGCTATGAATCCGCGGATTCTTGTAGCATATATGAGCCTTTGGTGTTCATATTTAAGCAATAGCAAAATTTGTTAATAAAATATTGGAAATTAAAAAAAATATTTTTTTTAGTTTCCGTAGCATAAGTCAGAAAGGGTTACACCTATGGACATGAAAATCTGCCATATTATATATGTTAAATACCCTCAATGTGCCTTTTGAGGGTCTAAATACCCTTACAAAAATGAATAACAGGAAATTCAGCAAAAAAAAAAAAATATATATAAATTTCAATGCTCTATTTCCATTAGTTTTGGAGATTTTAGAAGTCAAAATTATAACTCCCTAACTCATTTGGAGGGCCAATCTTATGAAATTTTGATAAAAACCTAAAATCTGGAAAAATTTAGGATTTCTGATATTTTCTCAAATATATTTTAATACAAATTTTGTGTTGGGACTCAGTTTTTCAGAGCCCATGGAATTTTGGTGGATGTCAGTAACTGTTGTATCCAGTGCTCAATACAGAGACTAAATAATTCTATTAATGAATGGAGTGTATGTCTAATATTCCCAGTCTTCTCATCTCATTATCATACAATGTCACCAAAACGAACGTGCAGCTCCTTCCACAAAAAGGAGGTTGAGCTACCGGGCTAATCGCACACATTTCCATACATTATTTCAATGCTCTTTCCAAGTTCTTTAGTAGAATGTATTCATTTTTCCATGTCACATATATACCACAGTGCTATTTTGAGGCTTGAAAATTGGTTATTTCTTAAATCTGAAATTCATCACAGTCTATTAATGATTACTTACCACCTCCATTTTGAACCCCTGGGTTCTTGTTGGCGCCGGCCAGATCGTTAGATCTTGCCGGCTACTCTGTTTTGGACTTGGACACAGGGTGGGTCATGGCGTGGACGTTGCGTTGTTTTGATCTCGTGGACGGTAGTTCGTTGCATATCCACTAGAGGGACGAGGGTGCCGCGATCAGCGCCATTTTGCCTCTGGTGGAATGTTTACGGTAGTTTGTTGCATATCCACTAGAGGGACGAGGGTGCCGCGATCAGCGCCATTTTGCCTCTGGTGGAATGTTATGGAACTACGAAAATAAATGAAGTCAGTTTAAGGCTGCTTTCATCAATGATGGCAAGCAATGATGGCAAGGGCAAGCAATGCCAATGATGGCAAATTGCCATTGAGAATAGCTCAGAGGGGTGAACTCTGAAGTCAGCAGTGAAGTGTCAAAGCTAATTGCACTTTGCTGTGATTGTGATGCTGACTCAGGTACTACACATTGACATGCATTACCAAAAACACTCATAAGTCTTGTTTTGTCATTTTATAAATTCAGCTCAATTTTTCTCTACTTCCTTCTCTTTTAAACGTGTTTGTTGACACCTTTTTTGAAGCCTTTCTTTTTACTTATAAATAAATCATCTTTATGCCCTCTGGCAAACAGATGCATACCTACATGGCTCAAACAAGACCCATAAGCAGTAGTGATAGCAAGTGACTTGAAGTGAGAGACATACAATGTATATAGGCCTATTGGGAAAATATTACGGCGCCATTTCGTCCCTGTGGGACAGCATTCATCTAGTTATGGTTGCCAGAGTTGGAATTTAACAGATAAGCATGTTAACTCTTTTCAAGTTATGTGGAATAGGTGTATATGAAGGTTGTTAAATCTACCAAATTGTACTCATACTGGGTTTTTGCCAATTTTAATGGATTCACTTAGTGCTCTGGAGCAGGTCCAGTCTAGATTTGTCAAATTAGTACAGACAATGATGAAGTCTGAAAATTTGAAGGTAAAATTGTTTATGTGATTTTAGTATGAAACAAGAACGAACACTCAGAGAGTGCATACGTAGGACTGCGCCAGCCTGCCATCAGGGGCGTAGACTTTTCATTTTTGTAGGGGGGGGGATGATTTCGGGAAACAAAAGCCCGAAAGTTGTGCAGCGGAAGATTTTGGGGTCACTTTACGGCTAAAACAGCAATATATTTTAGATAATCGAAGGTTAGTTCTGAGACTTGTATTTTCAACGTACCATACAACTATTATCATGGAAAAAATTGCAAATATAAACTGATAATTGTCAATACCAAGTCGTAATAATTTGAAATTCTAGGGGGGGGGGATAATCATATGATCATCCCTCCAGGTTCATCCTAGGGGGGGATGCATCCCCCCATCCCCCCCAGGATCCACGCTAGGGTGTGGCTGGTGCCCCCTCTAAATTAAGTTTTCTTTCCAGTCAGCCTACCTTTTGCTCAGTCCTGTACCATGACATGAAAAGTTAAACTGTGAAGTTTCCAAGTTCTGTGACAATATTTACCTGTCCCCAGTTGAGATTTTCCGACGGAAGGTCAAAATAACTGAAAAATTCATCAAAAATGTCATAACTCTGGAACCGTTGGTCCTAGAGACATGCAAATTGGCTCAAAATGACGGGAAACCCCATATTTATATTCATTTTACATTGACATAATAGGTCTTAATCCAATATTTGTGGAGATATTTGCGAAAAACTAATTTTCGTAATGAATTTCACTATCGAGCTCATCTAAATTGCCATATCACATCTTGAAACAGATTTTTAAATTCCTCTGGCATATCAATGTATTCAAAAAGTTATCTAAGAGCCAGTTAAGACATGTCATAGTTACTACATGAAGCTAACAGTATATAGCCTAACATTGAAATTATGTATATAAAACCTTTTTTTTTGGTAATATTTGCCAGAAATCGCTTTTAAAACACAACAATTAGCACTTTTATCGACATAAAAGTGTTTGTAAATTTCATTTTGTGGATTAGAAGACACCATGCAATACATATGTATACAGAAATTGATTTTGGCTTACGTGCTACAGACATAGATAGTGCTCAGGTCTTTTGTTGAGACAAAATAAATTATATGTATATATGCCTTTCCTCATCTGGAAGTGGAAGTCTCACCCTGACATTTCAACAATCTGGAGCAAATTCTATTACTTTTTGTCACTATGATCTATAGAGTCCTGCATTTTTGCCAATTTTAATGAATCTCAATTGTTAAAATGCACCAGTATGATATACATAGTACCTTTTTCACTGCATGGGACTTATCATTATTAATTTGGCTCAAAACAAGCTAATTTGCTAATACCAAATGTATAATAGTGACTGATAGTTTTCATGGCCAAGTACATGTACAAACAAAATCATACTATTCGTCTCAGACCGGATTGAGATGATTCACAGTAGCTACATATTTGAATTGCAGAAATCAGCTATGCAGCATACATTTGGAATTGTTTTTAAGTCTGTAAGAACACCACAATAATCGGTGTAAATATTCAATCTAGCAAAAACAGCCGTACAGGCCACAGACAAAGTCCTCTTTTATTCTGGTTTGGATAGAATTCATGCATGCCCAATTGCCCATTGCCCAATTCTGCAAGACTTTGATCATGCTGCTGTAATAAGTTTTCACACACAGCTGTGTCTTGGTTATGCTGAGAAATCTAATAACTCTTACAGGTGACCAGTATTGTATGCAGTAGCTCTATAATCCATACCATACCACTGATTGTGGCCATTGCAGGGGTCACCTTGTTCCTTCTCTATTTTTCCTCTTTCTGCCTCTTTCTTTCTCCATCATGATCTGCTAACTTCTTGTCTTGAATGTTGTAAGTCGCCACTACTACTGACATATAATTTTCAAGAGCATTACATCCTCATTGAATTGTCTTCCAGGATTGATTTTTCCAACTTTCAGCAAAGGCCTGGAGACTAGCTCAATAGTAACCTACTGGCCTGCTAACCTCGGTGACCTAGGTTTGATTCCTGATCATGCTAGGTGGATGTTTTATTCTGTGCTGAGAGTACACATTTTCCTGATCCTTGTTGGTTCTGTTGAGCCAGGTCAGGGTTTACATATCGTAAAGCCCTTTTCCCTATCACCGTCTTCACCAAAATATATTGTAGCTTCATTTAATAAACCATTTTATATGGCTGTATAAGTCTTTAGACCTTTGTATGCTTAGGCACATTCCGATTCTAGTCATTTACCAATTGGTACTAGAGGAGATCTGAACTTATGCCAGATTGGAAGTCAAAATCCATCCTAGTACTTGTAAAATGCCACAAGAAAAAGAAGGAAACATTTCTGAGGCTTTGAAGATTTTTTTTTCATTGTCAATGGAAAGTATCTACAAATAGACATTGATTGGTGATACTCTATGGTTTATACTAGATAAACCATGACAGCATTAAATTTGATCAATGATGCTGCAACTGACATGATGAATTAGGTCTAAGGTCAATGGACAGTCGGACAGCAATGGTCACCCAACTTCAAGTGTGGGGATCTGAAGATGACAACCAAGATGATCAAATGTCTAAATCTAAAACAGAAATATTCAAAGTGGGCTTTAAGAGTTTTTTATTATGTAGATCAATCTTGAAAAAAATAACACTTCCTCAACAATTCATTGCCTTGATGCTGTAGTAAATGATTGTTGTTCTATTAAGCTTTCCCCCTGCTATCAGAGATTTGGGTGAAAAACAATTCTACCAGCTTCTTGAGAGGCCGGTGGGTATGACAAGTCATAACTATATGCAGATATCAACTATATAAAGGCATATATACAACCCAGAAATATATCATAATCGGTTTCAATGCAAAATCTGGCAATGCAGTTGAGCTCGATAGCAAAAATTCAATATGAAAAACAGTTTTTTGCAAATATCTCCACAAATATTGGTGTTTGACCCATTATGTCAATGTAATATGAATATAAATATGGGGTTTCCCGTCATTTTGAGCCAATTTGCATGTCTCTAGTGCCAACGGTTCCAGAGTTATGACATTTTTGACGAATATTTAGGTTATTTTTACCTTCCGTCGGAAGTAAAGACTTAAATCGTATTTGGGGACAGGTAAATATTAATATTTTACCCTAAAACTTTCAAGATAGCCTATTGATGTCATTTCGCAGGACTAAAGAAAAGGTAGGCTTGATCAGATGAAGTAAGGGCACCAGCCACACCCTAATCCACGCCCCTGCGGCTGCCATAATATAGGCCTAGGCCTATCTAGTCAGCTATGTATGTTTGTATGTGTGTACACCTAATCAGATATGTATCTATCTATCTATCTACTGCTTTTCCTCCCTTCCTTTCTTCTCCTTCCTTTCTTCTCCTTCCTTTCTTCTCCTTCCTTTCTTCTCCTTCCTTTCTTCTCCTTCCTTTCTTCTCCTTCCTTGCTTCTCCTTCCTTGCTTCTCCTTCCTTGCTTCTCCTTCCTTGCTTCTCCTTCCTTTCTTCTCCTTCCTTTCTTCTCCTTCCTTTCTTCTCCTTCCTTTGTTCTCCTTCCTTTCTTCTCCTTCCTTTCTTCTCCTTCATTCTTTCTTTGATTTCTTTCTTTTCTTTCTAACTATCTATATATCTACTGCTCTTCCTCCCTTCCTTTCTTCTCCCTCCTTCCTTTCTTCTCCTTTCTTCTCCTTCCTTTCTTCTCCTTCCTTTCTTCTCCTTCCTTTCTTCTCCTTCCTTTCTTCCCCTTCCTTTCTTCTCCTTCCTTTCTTCTCCTTCCTTTCTTCCCCTTCCTTTCTTCTCCTTCCTTTCTTCCCCTTCCTTTCTTCTCCTTCCTTTCTTCTCCTTCCTTTCTTCTCCTTCCTTTCTTCTCCTTCCTTTCTTCTCCTTCCTTTCTTCTCCTTCCTTTCTTCTCCTTCTTTCTTCTCCTTCCTTTCTTCTCCTTCCTTTCTTCTCCTTCCTTTCTTCTTTCATTTCCTTGATAAATCTGTGAACACTCACTCCATATTGCTGGTATGGCTATCACAGCAGCAGGATAATGGTGCGAAAATGGTCACTGTGCAGCATGGTAGAGGTATATTTTCAATTATATCACCAAATAAGTGACGGAGACCAGCCAAATTCGAAAAGGGCCTTCAATGAGCCACAAGTAAGCATACTACAGGTTCATACAGTGCGTAGTTTTGGCAGGATCTGGTGCACAGCGTCATACAGATAGAGAGCCTGACTCGTCACATAAGCCCTGCTGCTGGCAGTCCTAAAAAGCAAACAGTTTAACAGGTGCCAATCTGCGATTGATTGAAAAGAAACTAGTCTGATATTTCCAAAATGTTGTCTCTTGGTTCTTTAGCCATCCAGAACTTGTTTTTAAACTGTTGCGAAAGATGTGATATTTTATGTACTAAACAGATTTCAGAACCCAGAAATAGCACAGTACCGGGTTTTAGCCAAAATGAAGTTTTTACAATACTCATGCACTTGTACACAATGTGATTCTTTCAGTTTATATTGCCAGTAAAAAGAATGAAACAATCAGGAACACGTTTTACGCACATCTGAACTTGTCAAGCACTGATCTTGGTTGATTTAACTGCTTTGAATATCCAGGGTTCTGCCTTTGCTTTGCTTTGGGTTTCACAATGATTTGCATTGATTCACCGCATACACTTAGTTTTTACCCTCGGCCATGTTCGCATGGCCTGGGTATTGCAGAGGGTAGCGGCGTCCGTCTGTCTGTCTGTCTGTCCCCCATCCACCATCCTTGTGTACACGATGACTCTATTTTTATTGATCCCAGGATCATGAAACTGACAGGGATTGTGTATGACTAAAATCTTGGATGAGTTCTGACATGAGTGACCTTGACCTACTTCTGTGACCTTGGAGGCCATATTTGTGAAAAGCTAGTGTACATGATAACTCCGCTAATATTGATCCTGGGATCATCAAATTCAGAGGGATTATGTATCACCATAAGACCTTGAATGAGTTCTGAAATTTGTAACCTTGACTTGCTTCTGTGACCTTGGCGGCCATATTTGTGAAAAGCTTGTGTACATGATAACTCCACTAATATTGATCCTGGAATCATAAAACTCTCAGGGATTATGTATCACCATAAGACCTTGGATAAGTTCAGACATGAGTGACCTTGACATACTTCTGTGACCTTGGCGACTATATTTGTAAAAAGCTAGTGTAAATTTGAACATGATAACTCCACTAACATTGACCCTCTAATCGTCAAACTCACAGGGATTATGTATCACCATAAGGCCTTGGATGAGTTCTGACACAAATGACCTTCACATACTTCTATGACCTTGGCGGCCATATTTGTGTCCCACTGGGGTGCATAAATAACTTCATTTATATTGATCTTATGATCACCAAATTCACAGGGATAAGAACATTGTATGATGGTAAGAGCTTAAAATGAGTTCTCGCATAACACGAGTGACCTTTACCTCCATATCTAAATCTTGGCTGAGGGTAGCACTTGCGTAAGCAGGTATTTTTTAATGATATTTCAGTTAACTATACCCTTTTTTTTATTTTCAGAAAATCGGCATATAGTGCACTTCAATTTACCACAAAATCATTTGGTAAGTCGCTGGTGTCCCCTAGACCAGATTTCGCTGTAGTGAACTTCAATGAACAAGTTTCTGCTTTTGTTGAGGTAAGAATTGTTAGTTTTCTTTGCTAAGTTCTCATTTTGACACACTCATTGGTCTTGGTGCCTTTTTGGCTTTGCACAGTTTCAGTTACTTCTGAGCTGTTTAATGCAGGTGCGCATGCGCAACTGCATTATACCAGTCACTTACGACCATATAATGGGTTTTGTGGATTGGAACGTGCACCCCGATACTGCTATTAAATAATGCATTTTGATTTTTGAGCTGGTTTTGGAAGCTTAGCGGAAAATCCACTATTTGTCCAAGAATGTTTGAGATCAGACAAGAGGCCTACACATAATATAATTTATATTCAATATAAATGGCAGCATAGCTACTTCAAGATTATTCCTATGTTTGGATAATATTGCTTACTCTGATTGAGACTCACATTCATACACGGGTGGAAAAGGTGATGCAGCCCTGGTACTGGTATGGGTATACTCTAAAAATCAATAACATTTTAATAATATGAATGTCTGAAGACTTTTTGATGCCTGGTACTGATCAGTGGTGAAATAAGGCACTCAGTGAATTGTCCTGAAATTAGTTTTAAATACTAGGGCTAGAAATTTCAGCAGGCTGAAACTACAAAATGATTTATTCGTTAGACCCTGAAACCTCTGTACTGACCAAAGCTAGCACTTTTAGCCAGTAAATAAACTGAAAAACTAAAATATCAATGTATGAAATAATTTTTATGTCAAACTTATGAATATACTCAAGTACAACATAGATGCAGTTGATAACTGAAAACTAATATATGAGAGGTATCTTTAGGTAATCTTTTGAAAGTAACATGCATCCAGTTTAATGTGTACCGTATCTTCTCTATTAAACGCACAGTGGGCAGAAGTAATGATGATATGGTCAATTAATAATTTTTTGCATAAAAAACTTAAGATAAAGTCATATTTTGATGAAAATTAGTTCCTTGTGGAGGGGGGTGGGCTTTTATTAGGGGGTGTGCTTTTAATAGAGAAAATACGGTATAATATAGTCCAAAATGATTTATGTAATTGCTTCTTCCGTCTTTGGGTGAAATTATGGCTGAATCTCACATTACTCACATAATAATTACCAAATATGAATGATTATCCATTGCATCCATCTGATACATATTTATATATATGGCTAAGAATTTCCAAGCTGCGCAAGCTCTACCCAAAAAAGGGAACATACATTTTTTACACTTTTTTGGTTGATTCATGTAGAATGAGTGGTCTGGCTTGTAGTGCGCATTAATTTGAATAATATTGGTGTGTAGTTCTTACAGAATAGGCATTTGAACTTCCCTGATCTGCACATAGACGGACTCAATCAACCTTCATTATTGTGTTTAAAGGGCATTTGGTGAAAATTTCATTAAGATCCGGCTCAGGCCACGTTTCGCTTTACTGTACAACCTGCATGGTTTTCTCAGAGACAGCCAATTTAAAAAGGATAAGTTTTTATATAGTTACATGTCTTTAAATTTTCAGGTGACGCCACATTACAGGCAAATGTTCCCGTTATATAGAGGTCACAGAATGCCGGGGAAAAGACAAAGTGATGCAGCACAGGAAGAAGTTATGGAAACCGCACATACCTCATTTCCAACTCAAGATGGTAAGATTACCCTATTTTCTGTATTACCATATTTTCTGTATTAACCCTTACTGGACTGAAGGGACATTTATGTGCATCCCCAGCTTACTGCCTTTTGGGCCATTTATGTCCCTCAAATCTGCTGTTGTCCCTGATGACGTCACAAGACACAATTGTTTTTTTTTTTTGGACTGAGCAGTCCAGTAAGGGTTAAACGCCCAGTGGGCAGATGCAATGATGAGATGAAAATAATTCATTCGCAGTCTGGCTCTGCAATGCTGTGGAATTTTAATTCCTCCATAGCCCAGTGGGCTATGGAGGATTGGACGGCTACGCCACCTGATCCGTCAGCCTTGGTTTCCAACGCTCGGTAACATAACATATAGTGATTTACTCAATTTTTGCCTCCAGCTCTGCACACGCAGCATCCTAAAGGGTCAGAGTGATGTGGATGATAGATTAGGGATAGATCTATCAGTGATGTCTGTTAATAGACCTCCGCAATGCCGAGAATAGCCAGAAATCGGACATTTTCGATGCGTTTTTGACACAGCGTCGCGCAAGAATCATGGGCGATTCAATATGTCTGCCCTGCCTGTCTCTAACTTTGACCATCGAAAGGATCGACCGGCGTCATGTGCGGCGTAGTCGGCGGGTTCCCGTCGGAATGAAGCGATCTGATTGGTCGGTCTGGCTGGCTCCCAAGCTGCTTGCAGCGCCTCCTACTAGGAGACGCCCCCTGGCGAGCAAAACTTCGGCACTCGTCGTAAACCTTCGGAGAGGTGCGCGATTTTCGCGGGGCGAATATTTCGTGAGACACCGGTCTCTAAAATGACAGAAAACTTGAAATCTCGATCTGATAGCTGGATTAAATAGGCCACACGGATCGAAAATAAGGTCTGTCATATTAATCCATCATATTGATCTTGTTGGCTATCTTCTCTGCTTCATTTTGCACTTTGTTTGGTGTTTCTACGGCCGATATAACCGGAGAAATCTTCCGTTTTGTCCAGCGCTTCAGCTGTTGTCATTTGATGAGAGCAATGCTGTTGTCAAAATTATTTGTCAAGACGACTGTTCACTACAATATGAATGATGAGGGGATCACGGACATCAGCAGTGATGAAACGTGTTTGGATTACTTACGACCATGTTGTCAATGGTCCGAAAACATCGCAAGTACAACAAGTGAGTCATTCCAGCTCCCGCTCATGCATGCGCGGTCTAATCTAGGATCCAGGAGCTTTTTCATATGCGATATGTGGATGGCACGGTCCTCGTTTTTGGTGTGACCGACGTCATAGGGGGTCTGGGGGTCCTCCCCCAGGAAAATTTTGAAATATTAAATGCTCTGAGATGCATTCTGGGGCATTTGAAGCCCAAATAACCTTGTCATGTTCAGTGGCCCGTTGATCACACAGACTACCCCAAACTTCTTGCAGATACACCATTGTGCCTCCGAGTATGTCGGATGTTGACAAGATTGTTGAGCTGAGGAGGCTGAGTTGTCACACTTTTATTTACCAGCACTTAGCACTCAAAATCATCCTACCCCTCTAATCCCCCCACCCCGCCTTCTTCTACTGTCACGGCCACATAAGCTTGGGCCAATAACTCTGAAGGACAATCCACTTCACAAAACGTTCACCTTTGTCTGAGAATCTCTGCTAATGATGTGTGATATCTCTTATCTAATGAGTGGCACTTGTTGATTTAACCCCCTTTTTTTTCTTGGTACTTTTAACTGAATATATAGGACTGTTGGGAGATATATATTATTTGTGGTGCGGTGTCTTGTCTTAATTAAATACCTTAATTGATTAGAAGAAAGACAGTTTGCTTTCATATACATGTAATTTTGCCTGTTGGACATTGGGTTGGCTTCCAAAATTTTTACCATAGGCTTTTCTTACAATATTCAGGTACTGGTAGTCTCATCCGAGGTGTTTGCCTTAATATGGATTGACTGTCCTATACACAACCCACTGCCCCTGTATTTGATAGCTGAAGTAAAAATACTATCACCAGAATAACGTGCAAGCATTTTAAGCTCCGTCAAAGAATTGTCATCAGCCTTTGGTGAAACTTAGAGAGTGTCTCACTGATAGATAGCAAAAGTTGGCTGCAATTCAACATAGCACTGAAAAACTCAGGAGAGTTCAGTACATGAATTCTATCTATCTATCTATCTGGCTAGTCTATAGGATGTGTTATTAATTTAGTTGATTCCAATAAAGGTTTAGCACTCACAGACATTTACTTAGTATGAAAACATAAGAAGTTTCTTATGTTGGATGATATATGTGCTGTCCATAGGCTATTCCTATACCCTGCATTGAAATGGATATTCCTTCATAAACCTAGGCCTGTGCCAAACTAAAAAAAAAAGAAAAAGGAATCTACCTTAGCATAAGATGTCCATAGCCATGATGTCTCCTTTGTCTGCTCTGCTGGAAGTGAATGATAAAGTCAAATGCCTCCAGTTATATACTATGCAAATAGTCCAACTAGTGTCATCATGATTGTAATTTGTCTAAGCTGCTGTCAACTTTTAAAGAACTGCTCACCTGATTGCAATTAACTTGAGCTGCTGCCAAATTACTAGAAAAGCTCAGCTGATTGCAATTGGCTTGAGCTCCTGTCAACTGTCATGGCAAAGCTCACCTGATTGCAATTTCATCAGTGTGACACTCAATTAGGTTGATTACAAAAATTTGTGAAATAAACTACAATTAACCTAATATAATATAATGCTTAACTTATTCTCCGTAATACAATTAACCTGTATACATCTGACAGGTCAATTGAATGATTGCCCTTGAGCTGCTACCAAATCTAAATGTCAGTGGCACTTCCAAGTAAGTGCCTGATGAAGTGCAATATCTGTTTGCTTTGATGTTAGCCTTGTTTTGTCAATAATATACACTCATGTGCCATTGAAACACATGTATCATCATATTATGTTACTCTGCATAATTCACTTTTTTACATGGCTTGTCAACCCCTACAAACTGTAATTTCTCTCAATTTTACATAAACAAGAGAAGGTGCCTGCAGTGCAGTGCATGACTGATAGTATTTACAATTACAATTACAATTACCTGACTCTATCCTCCAAGGTCCATTTTGTCCTTTTCTTGTCATGCTTGGAAAGGAAGTTAAGGAAGCTGGCATACAAATGCCTTTTCAAAGTTGTTGACTTGTTCTTTTAAATCTTCATGAGTTCCTTGAATTTAAATTAGTACTCCCAAATCATATTTTAAAACTTGGATGCTGTTGGGTGCTTCTGACTGACCAGCTTAATACATAATTGCCATGGCTATCAATAGGCTATCATTATCATTGTTTTTGAGCTCTCTTTTCATGCATCAAATTTTCCTTATGTCTTATGAAAAGTATGCACATGTATGCAAGCTCTTTCTACAAATTTGTTATGGTTCTTTGAAGCTGGTTCTATTAATCAGGGTTTATTATTCCTCCTAAAGTTATGTTTCCCATTGGGCTTCAGCTGCACAACTGTCTGAGTGTACTTTGCTGCTTTGTCGTTCAATGCCTTTCAGGTTATACTCAACAGCTTCAATTGTATTCTAGTAGGAACAGGTAGCCAATGAAATTGCCTTTGTGTTGCCCTACTCAGTCTTCCTGTCTCTATGAGACATATTCATTCAGGGATGTCCAGGGTCTTTCAGTTGCCCCAACACAACATTGGCCTAAGGGGACGGGGGGCAACCCAACTATCCAGCTATGGAGGTGCGGATTCCATCCGCTGTCTAGTTCTAGATGGAGGGGGGGTGGACGTTACGGAATGGGCGTTTAATACGGAAAATACGATATTGTCGCGACTTTGGCAACACATCATTTGGATACACAACTCAACTTGAAAAAATACATTTAATGTTTGACAACTTTATTGGGGGATTTCAGTACAATATTGGGCAATCGGGGGAATTAGAAATCGACAAAAATTCAAACAGTTGTTTGTACACAATGCAACAGTTCTCTGAAATGTAATTGTCCAAGCTCACTGCTCGGTTAAATTTGCCATTTAATTACGGCTTAGTCCAAAATAGTCTTTGAAATTTCTGGGTAATTTTATCTGAAAAACCAGTCAGAGGTTTTCGGTAAAAAGTTTTCCCGGGCTTAATACAGGTGTGTGTGTGTGGTCAAGTGGGCCATTTTGTGTTCATATAGAGGTGTACTAAAATGCGTTGTGGAATTGGGGATAGTTTGTTGTGTTTTTTTTTATAAATTGAAAAAAATTTTGTTTTTAATTAATTTTTTTTTTAATGGAGGTGTGTTTATACATCTCCATTTATGCAGTCACAGTGACAAAATGGAAAGTTTTGGCGGGAAATTTGAAATTTGAGCATTTTCAGAATGTCTTTTGGGCCCTGACTCGGCAATTTTGTTTGGAGAAGCTTGGAATCAGGAATGCACCTGAGCGTGATTATTGAGCAAGCATCTGACATGGGAATGAATAGCCGGCATATTGTTATTTGGACGTGACTTCGTTTTTATCTTGCTTGAATCCACTACAGGCAGCATCGCACATTGTGTATAGGCCACTGTGCCTAAACTATTGCACTTGTATATATGATATTTGGCACATGAATGGGTCTTGTAGAATATATATGTATCTTTTGGTGTTCATATATTATGCAATCAGTACAGTTTTTGTAAATATTGGAAATTAAAAATAATAATTTTTTTTCATTTCCAGAGCAGAACTCCGAAACAGTTGTACCTATGAACATGAAAATCTGCCATATAAATGCATTAAATACTCTAAATGTGCCTTTTGGAGGTCTTAATGCTCTTATAAAAATTTGTAGTAGCAAATTCAGCAAAAATGTGAAAATATGTTATTTTTTCAATGCTCCATGATTACGTCTATTTTGGAGTTAGACCTCTGAAATTTTGCATTTAGTTGTCTAAATTATACCTCTTTAAATGACTAAACTCATTTGGCGGGCCAATCCTTTGAAGTTGTCATAAAAACCAAAAAAAGATCTGGAAAAATATTAGGATTTCTGATATTTTTCTCAAGTTTTGTTTTCTGGCAAATTAATGGTACATGTAGTGAATAAATTGGTGAACTTCAGAAAATATTTTAGTTTTAAAAACATATTAGGAACTTTTATAGCCATATATACCATAGTTTAGTGTAAATTTTGTGTCGGAACTCAGTTTTGTCAAAGCCCAGTGTCAGAGCCGATTGGATTTTAATGGATGTAGGTAGATGTTATATCCAGTGTTCCATACTGAGACAGTTAATTCTATTAGTGGATAGAGTATATCTTACTCTTAAGATTCCCAGTCTTCTCATGGTT
Organism: Platynereis dumerilii; assembly: GCA_026936325.1. NCBI lineage: Eukaryota > Metazoa > Annelida > Polychaeta > Phyllodocida > Nereididae > Platynereis > Platynereis dumerilii. Next base: position 18,321 of record JAPTHN010000076.1, read on the forward strand.
TATCATATGATATTTACCAAAATGCTGTTTAATGATAAGTGAATGTGCAGCTCCTTCCACAAAAAAAGGTTTTACCTGGCAGATCACACACATTTCCATGCATCATTTTAAAGCTCTTTCCAAGTTCTTTTATGGAATGTAAATTATGTAATGTATTATTTTTCCATATCGCATCTGCCACATGGTCATGTTGTGGCTTGAAAATGGATTATTTGTAAATTCTGAAATTTAGCACACAATATATTAACAGCACCTGGTACTGGGCACTCAGGGAAATAGTCATTTTCAGGGGATATGAACTTCAACTTAGGACACCACCTGCATTTTGAACCCCTGGGTTCTTGTTTATTTTTTTAATGGTTTGTTGATAGATCGTTGGAGTCTTGAGGGGCAGTTATCAAGCTGACTTTGCTTTATAGTATCGCCTCATGACAATCGTCCATGCGTTTCACGGAAGGCCTATAATGCATTTAGCATTTGCTTTTTGCAGTGCATCTATTCTCAAAGCAGTCTAACAATGCTAATTGCAATTCTGCAAGTCATAAAGCATTTTTTCACCCTCAGTTTACCGAATTTCCATTGAAGAACAGCACCTGAAGTCAATCTGACAGGTGTTCAAGCTGATTGCACTTCGCAGTGCAGTGCTACTTTGATGTCATATCCATGAATCTTATGCTTAGGCCTATTGCTCATTCCCAACAGAACCCAGGGTTTGAATCCTTGGACTCTTGTTATCAAGTAAAATCTTATTACTAATTGGGCCAGCCTAGCATCAGGGCTACAAAGTCAAGCAACTATGTTCCACTTTTATGTTCCCATCTTCAATTCAGAAACCCTACTTCACCAATCATGCTCACAAACTATTCCCCTAATTATCCCCCATGCTATGCTATGGGGGATTGTACTTTTAGTCTCCGTGTCATGGCGTCCATCAAATATCTCAAACACCACAACATGCACAACGCTCATCCTTTCCCAACATTCAAAGACCCCCCTAAACTTGTCAAATCTTACCATAAATCAATAAATATCATAACCATATCCACATCCCAAATACTTTTTCCTGTGCTTTTGGCCTGCAGCCATGTTATTTTTAAAAGCTAACTCCACCCCCAGGTCTCTCCACATCCTTACATGTATGCAAAATTGTGCTCCTGGTGGAAATATTTGGCATAACTAAAATTGGAATTCTGGTGGGTATAGGTAGATGTGTAGGGCATGGGGGATATGGAGGCAGTATACCTGCTCTTGTTGGTTCCCTTTGGCTCTCATTTTCCTTTTACATGCTCAAAACACCAATAGCTCATCACGAAGTCCCTAGCAACCATCCAAACAATTCACATTCCTGCTTGGCTGATTGATGATTCTCCCTGGACTCCACTGTTGATGACTGACCCTTCACATTCCTCCATTTTCTTTGGTACCACACTTTTCCTGCAGATGGAGGTCAGAATCCCCCCCCCCCTTCTGCCACTGGGGGTCAGTGCTTTCCTTCCGAAGGGATCAGTGCCTACACAAGGTCAGGGTCAGTGCCCCTCTTCTACAAGTGGGAGTCAGTGGCCCCTCCTCCCTTCTGGCAGTAGGGGTCAGTTCCCCCCTTCTGGCAGTGGGGGTCAGTTCCCCCCTTCTGGCAGTGGGGGGCAGTACCCCCCCTTTCCACAGAGGGATCAGTGCCCCCCCCCCTTCCAGAGGGATCAGTGCCTACACAAGATCCGGGTCAGAGCCCCTCTTCTACAAGTGGGAGTCAGTGACCCCTCCTGAAGACGGGGGTCAGTGCCTCCCTTCTGGCAGATGGGGGTTAGCGCCCCCCCTTCTACCAGATGGGGGTTAGTGCCCCCTTCCAGGGTTCAATACTCATGGTCATGTCAGTGAGTTGGAATCAGTGACCCCCCACAGATGGGGGTCAGTGCCCCCCTTCTGACTCTTAGGGGTCAGTGCCCCCCTTCCACAGTATTCAACACCTACTCCATTTCAGGGTCAGTGCCTCTCTACTACAAGTGGGAGTCCTGCAGATGGGGGTCAATGCCCCCCTTCTGCCTGTGGTCAGTGCCCCCCTTCCACAGGGATCAGTACCTATATACAAGGTCAGGGTCAGTGCCACCCTTCAGCAAGTGGGAGTCAGCGCCTCCTCCTGCAACTGGGGGTCACTGCCCTCCTACAAATGGTTGTCAGTGCCCCTAAAATTCCGATGAGTGTCCCCTTATAAGTTGGGCCCCCTCAATTTTTATAACGTTTACTATTCCTTTTGCCAACTCCAGCCAATGCCTTTCTTTGTTGCCCAAGTTTTTATATCTTCATCTTTTAGTTCAGATGTGTAGGCCTTCAAATGAACATTGCCCTGCAATGTATGACATTACGAATCCGTTCATTGAACGGGTATTATGCTAGTGTCAATAATCCAAGTAAATTTGTTCATCTTCATTTGATGTTTCTACAAACCTGACAACTCAGGAGTTGAAGTCCACACTCAACTGACAACACTCTGAACACAAGCTCAAGACTGGATAACAAGATCCTTTTGGTCGTCTCGCTCTGGACTAAAGGCCCAGAATGGCGTTTACGCCTGCTTTTATAGCCTCTGGAACCTGTCAAACCGACAAGAACCGATACAGCCGGTCGTTAGACCCGTGGAACCGTTAGAACCGGTCCCAACGGTTTAGCAGACGCCGAAACGGCGCGTCATCAATTGTAGGGCCATTGCGCATGCGCAGCGCTAACTGCCCTCTCGTGCTAAATCTGGCAACCAAAAATCTGGCAGGCAAATTTCCAAGAAAATGTTCCCTGAAATGTGGATAAATACCACTCAATTCTGCGTTATCACTGCAGGAATATAAAGATATGGAGGTAGGAAGAAGAATCATCAACCGAAATATGGTTGTCAGGTGGATGAACCCAGAAAAATTAACCGAATCGCTCGGTTCCTCTAATATCGTCCGCCGATACTTTTGACAGTTGAAAAACTAGAAATACTTCATATGAGTGAAAGTTATCTTTTTAGAGTCTGAGATTTTAGCTACAGGAGTTTTCGTCTGCATCAGACAGACTTCTTCAGCTGACTGAACTGGGGCCTCTTGAGTCACAGCTCCCCCTGGTGGATTGGGGGAGTTTGAACAGTTTGTTGTAGATGGGTGGCAGGTAGTATTCTGTGTCACGGTTGAGAGTGGGCTGCCTCTGCATGATTTCAATGGCTTCTCTGATCTTCCTCTTCCATAGTGAACTTTCTCTTCCTATTACTTTGATTTTATCCTCATTGATTTAATGGCCGGTGTTTTTGCAATGTTCTCCAACAGCCAGGGCACAGCCATGGGATCACCAGTTATCTATGAGTATGAAGTGGACGGATTCACAACCCACATTAACAGCATCGACCCTCGCATCAAATTTACTGTTGAAAGAAATGACAATGGACAGCTCCCCTTCCTGGACTTGCCCTGGACCCCTGTGGGACAGGGGTCATGAATCGTCACATTGAAAAATCAAGAGATTTGAAAGAAGGTGTTTGGGAGAATTCAATTTTCTCTGTTAGTTTTATACTTATGGCAAAATCAAAAACACATTCCGAAAAAAGACAAAATTTGCTAGTGACGGCACCTATTTCCATGAATTCAGTCATCCTGATATCCCCAGAGTTATCCTCTGAACTCCACTGAGTAAATTTTTTTCTTATGCATTGAGAAAATGGCCATCTCTCATTGGTCAGAATTCTAGCTTTAGTGATGATGTCACAAGCAGTGATGGTGATGTCATAACAGAGCTATAGTGACGTCACAGTGGTGACATCACAGATTTGATTGAGTTTGATGGCTGAAACTTCCCATTTTTTGAGGATTTCTCTGTCTTTTTCTGTGATTTTCTCCCACTCAACAATGAGAGAATGCCTTAAAAAATAGTGCCGTCAGTAGAATAGGTTGTAGTTAAATGAAAATCTGAATTTTGTGAAATTTGGTATTATAGTTTCTTTGCCGTCCTACTTCTCCCAATCTAGTGTCAAAATCTCAAGATTTTGCATGGAACGACCCATGACCCATGCTCACACATGGGTCCCAGGGCTATTCCTGGGCACACTTGTATGCCTTCAGGATGATGGATGCCTCAAGACCAAGATATACCGGAAGAAGACCCATACAGGCCAATATCTGCAGTTTGATTCCAACCACCATCTTAGCCATAAGAGATCTGTTGTTAACACCCTCTTGTACCTCAAGGGTCTATTGGGCCCTCTTCTATTTATTATATACGTAAATGACATGGCCAACGCTTCTGATATTTTTTATCCTATAACCTACGCAGACGACACCACATTAATCACAACAATGAAAGTGATAAAACTGATTGATCCAATCAAAAATTCAAATGAACTCATCAGCAATGAATTAATGAAGGTCAGCAGCTGGCTAGAGATAAACAAATTGTCATTAAATTGTAAAAAAAACTAAAGCAATGCTATTCCGAACACACCAGCGTAAAATCGATACCCCAAAAATAAATGGCCAGGATATCGAATTTGTTAAAACTTTCACCTTTTTGGGAATTACACTGGATGAAAATCTCAGCTGGAGAGCACATTCTGATTACCTAACAAAGAAGATATCAAAAACAATAGGTATCTTAAATAGACTTAAAAACTTTCCACCACTTCAAGCCATGCTTTGTATATATAACTCTGATTCTATCACATCTCAACTATGGTGTCTTTCTTTGGGGTATGAGACATAGGCAATTAGAAATCCTACAGAAAAAGGCAGTTCGCATACTTAGCAGGAGCAGATATAATGCACATACTAGTGTAATTTTTAAGAGTTTGGGAATACTTAAATTTAGAGACATATGCACTAGGGATGTACCGAACTTTTGATCGGTGTTCGGTTCGGCCTATTTCGGTAGCCCTTTGCTCGGTTCGGATGCTCGGCCGCTTATTAAGCTGAGCACTAATCCAGGCACACCCCCTTCTTGTAGCGCCACCATACGGTCATTATTGGATAAAATCACGCTTGAGTGACTCCACCTGCTCACAGCTGCTATTGCATAGTGCCAGCATATCTTTGTAAAATGAACACACAATTTTAACCAAATAAACAGCTAAATTATTTTCAAAACTACAGACGTAGGGCTAATTGGCCAAGGAATTAAGGCTATGACATACAGTAATTAGTTTTTTCACTATCATTTGCAAATTATGTTATACTTACAATTTATCTGATATGGCCTATGTGTGTACAATGTATATATATTATTTGCTCTACTGTTGAAGTTACACAAAGATACCAATGTATTTATCTTCTTTTTAAAACGATTCATAAATGAAAACCAAAATCAAAGAGAAAGAACTGCTGTCAAGAAAGAGAAAGCCTGCAAGACCACAATGACCAGCATGAGAAGAGAAACTGATCGATTCACAATTGGCCTACGAAAAATTAAATTTCATAAGACTATAATCTTTTAAAATCATTTATTACATTTTAGCATGCATGCAGGTCCACTTATTGCACTTTATTGCACTTCTTTAGCCTATGATATAATTAATGCCTGCTAAAATGAGTAACATCTCAATGACAATCTCAAGTCTAAAGCGAAACCAAAAAGATAACTGATATCAGATCAGGAGTTGCTAGGAAGGGGGGCAGGGCTGGTTACCACTGACCTTCCCTGCAAGGCCACACCCGGTGCCCTGATTGTCCCCCAAGAGTTGTCCTGGGTGTGGGAGGGGGGGGGGGGGTATAATAAGTGCAAGTATGCTAGTAGCTTTTGGAATTGATACCTTATAATGCTAAATTATAATCAACCACACAAAACTTCGTATCTTACAGAACACAGAGGGTCGTCTTATGTAACAATAAATTATTCTTTAGTAATATCAAGATTAATTTCAAAATATTTATAAATATATATATATATATCGTTTTATTGACATTTTCTATATCAAATAGATACATTTGTCATTAGAAAACAGTGAAATCGAAAACTACTCTACATCTACACACAATACAAGAAAATCCAATAGAATTCTTAAGTACCGTAATATGGGGTGAATTGGGACAGAATTGGCCCTTTTTCTGTGATAGCATGGGCAGAAATCAACTCAGAATTCGAAATATGGTGTCAAATTGTGTCCCAGCAGAAGATCTAACTTTCTGTTGGAGCTTGAAATGATATTTTAAATTGACAAGGCTGAGGGCCCAAAAAATCACATTGCAAATTCACCCCACAGTTTGGGGTGAATCGGGACAAGCCATTATTTCCACAATCAATACTTCCTAGCTTCTTTAAGTGATTATATCTTGTGACTAAACATTAGAAAACATCTTCAAAATGCAAAATATGTATTTTGAAGAAAATCTGAAATCAATTCTAGTGATAATATGCTGATTTCAAAAAAATTGATTAATAACAGAAAACTATCAAAAACTGCAGTTATCTGCTAATTTTGCCAGTGATTAAAAATTATGGACTAAATCCTTAATGCATGATGCCAAGTTCAATAAAATTTATCAAGAAGCCATGCTTGTACAATCAAATGAAAATTGGTTGGGTATATTTTGATTACTCCCGAAACTTTGCCATTGACCATGATCTGAACCCATGACCAGACATACATAATCCAATATCTAGTCAACTATTCTGGTCCCCTGAAACCATTTTAAATTTTAAAAAAGTTTACTACGAGTTTGATGGCTGTGGTATTTATACTTTTTATTGTACTTGCAAAGTTTTGACCAGCTTGTATTTATTCAATTTATGCAGGGCCATGTTAAAAGTGCTCCAGGTCCTCACTGCTTGCAGTCAGAGGGATAAAATTCTACCACAATATACGCTGGTTTATTTCCTATAAATGTGCGAAAAATCAAAATCCTGAGACCAGTAGAAGATATGGTTTTTGGAGGAAATAGAATTCTTTCCTGTTCTGTCCCGATTCACCCCAGTGTCCCGATTCACCCCATTTTACGGTACATCAGTTTACAGTTAATTAAATATCAAATATCGGTCCCAGTTCTAATTGTTGAAGTATAAAAGTCAGTAAAATGCAAGTAAATTCAAATTATAAATTGTTCATGTATTGAGAGTTTATCCAAGATCGAGAATGTTTAACAGGTATTCAAGTGTCTTTTTAGTCATTGCGATTTTTGTCGAGAGCTGAAAAACGCAGGCTAGCGGCAACCGCTACAATGACTGCGTGATCCAACCCTGACAGGTCCATACTGATAGTGACCATACAATGGAGATCATTCATTACAATCATAATACAGTAAATACATTCAAGTCAGTTGGCTCTGCAGATAGAGAGGCTCTGATATTTTAGTCCGGACATACATTTTTTGCAGTTATTTTTATTTATTTAGCTTAATCAATTCATTCACTTTATTATTTACTTTTTCTATACTATGTTTATCCCATAATCTTATTGAAGTACAAGCCTAATGCGTGTATCATTTCAGGTCTTTTATCTGACATAATCAATGTAAATTGTTGAGTTTTATCAAGATTTTTAAAATTAGGGATTAGGCTACAAGCTTTACAAAGGAGGTCATTTCTGGGCGTAGCATTATTTCTGCAAATTAATAGGCTGTGAATTTCATCTTCTATGTCACCTGTGTTGCATTTATCACTTTTTCTTTGTTCTATTGGTGTTTTAGGTATACTATGTCTGCTAGGCTGCATCATTTGCCCCCAACCTATTCAGATGTTGATGTCTATGTGATATGTTTGGAGGCTGGACAATAAAAACATGAAAAAAAAATGTCAGCTCAAAATTTTGATGGGAACAGCCACCTCCAGACTCTTGTTTGTACAAAATCGCATCATCCCATAAAATCTGAATATCTCAGGAACCACTTGGCCTAGAGACTTGGCAATGGGCTCAAAATGTGCAGAATGTCCATATTTATATTCACTTCAATTGAAACTATCCCTCTATCTCTAACCGTTTTTCCGTTATTTGACAAAAACACAATTATACTCGGAAATTATGTAAAAAATGGGTATTTATTAAAATTTGGGCACTACCCAGTGTACATTGATCCTATCTACATTATTTCTACCTCAAATCACTCACAGAGGATTCATGTATCCATAGTGTACATGTCTGGTGATGGATCTTGTTCAGTCTGACCTCTGCATTAATCCGAACATAGACTTATTCAATAAAAAATCAGTTTTTCTGATCTTGCTCTGAAACTATTGGTCCCAGGACCAAAGTTACAATTGTAATGAATATAAACTCATTTATTCCGCACTTTTTGAGTCCATTATCAAGTCTCTCGGACCAATGGTTCTTGAGTTATGACAATTTTGCAAAATATTGTAATTCCGCTTCATTGAAATATCATTGAAATAAGTAATGCTCTGGAGGTGGTTGTTCCCATTGGAATTTCAACCTGAAATTTGGTGTGCATGCTCAGGACACCCGACCTCCTCACATATCACATAGACATCAAAATCAGAATAGGTTGGGGGCAACTGATGCACCCTAATGTCTGCCTGTCTCAATTCTTAAATTATGAGAGCTTACTCTGAAGCGGGCAATATTACTGTATGTTTTCTTTGAGAAGTTTTGAGTTAAATACGGTTCCAGACAGTAACTATTCTTAAACAATTTATATGTGCGCAGCTTTGGCAACTTATCAGAGTCCTTTATTTTTTCTAAAATATATGTAAACAAGTTTCGTAATGCAATAACTTTTAATGAAACAATCAACAAATAGCTCAACTGCCAATCTACAGTATTATCTAAGGCAGTCAATGGCACGTGGCAATTCACAATCCAGGGAGGGGCTCTGGAATGATTGACAATTGATAGACAAACACAACTGAAGCAATTATTGCCCTTTCTTTCAACTCAGAAATGACACTGTATCAAGCTATAGCAGATGAATAGAAATTATATGTTAGAGTTGACACCTGCAGGAAGGAATAATAGATTACACATTGCAGGAATGGTATGTTTATTGTATTTAAATATTACATGCCTTTAATAGAAAGCAAAGCAGATACAATATAAAATATCTTTATAAACATTCAATAATGTCTTTTTATGTCTCTCCTTCTATCGTACTTCTTTTGCTTTATATCATATTTAAATACTACATCATGTCTAATTAGTTAATGTATGTAAATTTCAATGGTGGCCCCTCGATAGCGGCTCCAGGGAGCCTTAGAGGGGTCTCCAATGTTCTTATTCAATGTATATGATAAGACAAATAAATTATTTTGAATCTTGAATCTTGTACAGAGCAGATAATGTAGTGACGGAGCCAGATGATGCACACGAGGAAAGGGAGCGCATTAAACAAGTCTTACAAGACAACGGCTACAAGAAGTGGATCTTCAAGACACCCAAACAACAAAAGAAGGACTAAGGAGAACAACAAGTTCAGAAAAGCAAACTCCGACAAGTTGACATCCCCTACGTCAGAGGACTCTCGGAAAAACTACAAGCCACTTTCAAGAAGTATAATATTGGAATAATTCATAAACCATTCAACACCATCCAGTCAACATAAGTCAAACCCAAGGACAAGACAAACCAACTTAACATGTGCAGTGCCATCTATGAAATCAAGTGCCCTGTATGCAATAAGCGCTATGTTGGAGAAACAGCAAGGAATGTCAAGACCAGGTTCAAAGAGCATGTCCGTATGGTAGGCCCCCTCACCGCTGTTGGAGAACATTGCAAAAACACCGGCCATTAAATCAATGAGGATAAAATCAAAGTAATAGGAAGAGAAAGTTCACTATGGAAGAGGAAGATCAGAGAAGCCATTGAAATCATGCAGAGGCAGCCCACTCTCAACCGTGACACAGAATACTACCTGCCACCCATCTACAACAAACTGTTCAAACTCCCCCAATCCACCAGGGGGAGCTGTGACTCAAGAGGCCCCACATGGGGCCGTTCAGTCAGCTGAAGAAGTCTGTGTGATGCAGACGAAAGCTCCTGTAGCTAAAATCTCAGACTCCAAAAAGATAACTTTCACTCATATGGATTACAATGGAGTCAAGTAACAACATTTATCACCATAGAAATACTTCGTTTAAAGTATAAAACATTTTATTACCACCCCCCAAACCCTGACATTACCCCCTTTTTTAACCGGCCTAACAGCGGAGGCCGGTTAATACAGGAGCTGTAAATGGATCAGGTGAAACCATAAACAGTAACCACAAACCAGTAACCACAAACCAGTAACCACAAACCAGTAACCACAAACCAGATGTAAACCACGGTTTTTCCCAATTGTGACCTTAATATCTCACTTAGTGTCATGAAATTTGGTATACGTATGGGCCTCTGGGTATGGATTGGGAAGATGTCGAGAAATCCAAGATGGCTGCCGTTTTGTGGCGGCCATTTTGGCAGCCATCTTTCTTCATTCTTGAACTGCCCATTGTGACCTCAATATTTCACTTACAGTTATGAAATTTGGTACAGGTATGGGCCTCTGGGTATGGATTTGGAACATGTCGAGAAATCCAAGATGGCTGCAATTTTGTGGTGGCCATTTTGGCAGCCATCTTTCTTCATTCTTGAACTGCCCATTGTGACCTTAATATTTCACTTGCAGTTATGAAATTTGGTACAGGTATAGTACTCTGGGTATGGATTGGGAACATGTCGATAAATCCAAGATGGCGGCCATTTTGTGGTGGCCATTTTGGCAGCCATCTTTCTTCATTCTTGAACTGCCCATTGTGACCTTCATATTTCACTTACAGTTATGAAATTTGGTACAGGTATGGGTCTCTGGGTATTGATTGGGACCATGTCGAGAAATCCAAGTTGGCGGCCATTTTGTGGTGGCCATTTTGGCAGCCATCTTTCTTCATTCTTGAACTGCCCATTGTGACCATAATATTTCGATTACAGTTATGAAATTTGGTACAAGTATGGGACTCTGGGTATGGATTGGGAACATGTCGATAAATCCAAGATGGCGGCCATTTTGTGGTGGCCATTTTGTGGTGGCCATTTTGGCAGCCATCTTTCTTCATTCTTGAACTGCCCATTGTTACCTTAATATTTCACTTACAGTTATGAAATTTGGTACAGGTATGGGACTCTGGGTATGGATTGGGAACATGTCAAGAAATCCAAGATGGCGGCCATTTTGTGGTGGCCATTTTGGCAGCCATCTTTCTTCATTCTTGAACTGCCCATTGTGACCTTAATATTTCACTTACAGTTATGAAATTTGGTACAGGTATGGGACTCTGGGTATGGATTGGGAACATGTCGAGAAATCCAAGATGGCGGCCATTTTGTGGTGGCCATTTTGGCAGCCATCTTTCTTCATTCTTGAACTGCCCATTGTGACCATAATATTTCACTTACAGTTATGAAATTTGGTACAGGTATAGTACTCTGGGTATGGATTGGGAACATGTCGAGAAATCCAAGATGGCTGCAATTTTGTGGTGGCCTTTTTGGCAGCCATCTTTCTTCATTCTTGAACCGCCCATTGTGACCTTAATATTTCACTTGCAGTTATGAAATTTGGTACAGGAATAGTACTCTAGATATGGATTGGGAACATGTCGATAAATCCAAGATGGCGGCCATTTGTGGTGGCCATTTTGGCAGCCATCTTTCTTCATTCTTGAACTGCCCATTGTGACCATAATATTTCACCTTACAGTTATGAAATTTGGTACAGGTATGGGCCTCTGGGTATGGATTGGGAACATGTCGAGAAATCCAAGATGGCTGCCATATTGTGGTGGCCATGTTGGCAGCTATCTTTTGTGGGTATGAGACGGGAACATGTTGAGAAATCCAAGGTGGCAGCCATTTTGACAGCCATCTTTCCTTTTTTTTAGAAATCTGTTCAAACTGCATTGATTCTATTCTAATAGTCTAGCATCTTCCAATCAACTATTTCTCCTATCTTCCAATATCAGTTGCTCAGTGGTTTAAGCAATGGCACCTTCAATTTCATTGCGCTAGGTCGGTTTTGAATCCGCGGATTCTTGTTCTGTCATCTATGCCCTCATGATGTACCCCTAAAAATTTCAAATATTTAAAAAAATGTTTTTTACCACTAACAATTTTACAATTTTACTACTAACAACTTTACAATTTTACTACTAAAAATAATTATCTTACGACCCCAAATTCAACACTCACAGTTTTATCATTAACGGCAACAAGTCAGCTGTTTCTTCACCACACATTGTTGAACAACCATATATACAATTTAGATATAAATAAGAAGGACATACATTTAAAACACAGCCCCTCCACTGTTCTGCTTAGCACTACCCAACGCCGAGGGTTTGCGGTAGCACACCTGGCTACAAACACTTTCATTTATAGACAAGGTTAGTAAGATTAAGATTTTTTACAACTTAGAACTTAAGATTTTGTGTTACTTTACTTTAGTAGGGGGGGGGGGACTTAATCCTACTTTTGTATGTATACCGGCTCAAAATGTGCCATTAGGTGAGTTATGAACATTTTTTAAAAAATTGCAAATCGGAGCACCACTACCCTGCTTGACATAGGCCTTGAAGTTTTCAGGATAAACTACTCTTCCGCAAAGTCGCGGTTTGCGATATCTTCGGCCCTATCAAAGATAGAAGAATGGGGATAACATATTTGGATAATCTGGAAAATTTCCTTCAAAATGAATACCAGGAAGCGATATGTCCGATAAACTATAGTTGATGCCATTCCGAACAATATTTAATGTCAAACACGTCTGGCATTCATATTTCATAAACAAACTTTACCAATTATGTACATGTTTTTATGTTCAGACAAGATCCTGCCAAGAGTCTTGGACTCTTGGTCTTAAAAAGTAAATTGATTTTTCGTATTTTGTGCTTAATATATATACATTTAGGAATGGAAATAATAATTTACTTGGTATTTCTTTTCTACCATAAATGTTATGGTCGGCGTGCCGTAAAGCGTTTGTATGGCACTGAAAAAAAGACAAGTAAGAATGACATCAACTGTTTTAAAATAAGCTTCCTATGTGTGGTTGAAGGGTCCTGACTTATTCATCTGAAGCCCTTCTGGCTCTCAAGAAAATTGGTCTAAGACTCCAAATTATTGAAATACTAGTATCATTAGTTGTATTGTGCCTTTCATAAAGTGTAATTGTTATGCCAAATGCTTCCAGGCAAAGAATAATCTCACATGGACTATGTACAATAATAAAATAATGCTAATGTATATAGCTCTACTTCACTAAATAGATGCCATGGATAATTATTAATAATAATCATGCAAAATTAGGTCAAAATTTCATGTACATGGGTAGAAGGAATTACACAAATCTTATATATCATATACATGAAACTGTATGCATAGCATACTTCCAAGAGGGATCCATGATAATTTTTTATTTATCACTTAGGTTTCAATATCAACTGCCAATAGGGAGTGTTGGCCGAAGTTACAATGCACCAGGTGGCGCCGCAAATAGTGGCTTCCTAATCTAGTTCCGGTCTGTATATCAACAGACAAGCAGGGAGTACTGCTTTCTGGACGCTGATTGGTCGAGAAAACAATCAAAGTTACGTCACCGATTGTGAAATGTTTTGTGACGTACATCAGTAGGTGCCTAAGGCCATAATATGCCGTGGAAACCAGATTGGAAACCAGATTGGGGCTTCCTGCTACCATGATTGCAGCAGGAATAGCATGATCAGAATGGCCAAAATTGCTCTCCTGACCTTAATATTGGTCCTATTTCCCAAATTAAAAAAGTTTCATTCAGTGGATCACATTCCCTAGCTGATGCATTTAACAGATTGTTTTCTTTTCCATCACCTTTTTCAAGAATTGGCCTCTTTCGCTGAGGATGCCACATTTTGCTGTCTTAAAAATCATTTTCTGAGTGATGGCTCAACATAGGAAATTAATTTTGTCATTAAAAGTTGAATATTTACAAGAGTAAAGATATTCCGATTCCAAAAATGTAAAAATAATAATTGTGGATGCGATAGTCACAGATTTATGACAAGGTATGTTTTTAAACTTGTGTGTCAAACAAATCACAAATGACGTCACCAATCAAAATTCTGCAGATGCACATTTTGCTGTCTTTAAAATATTTTCTCAGTTATGGCTTAACATAGGAAGGTAATTCTAATGTTAAAAGTTGCATATCCACAATAAGAATCAATGGTAAATTATATTGTTTTTTTTTTTACATTTTTGGAATCGGAAAATAATGTACTTGATGAGTTTTATTCACATTTAGTTTCTGAAACTTTGTAGCAGACTTTTGACCTCGGAACATCACAATATCCTCCAAAAAAATGGCCGAAAACCTTATTTTTGGGTCATTCAATCCAGTATTTTTAAGAAAAATTTAAAAATATAAAAGTTATCACTGATCTTTCCTCTTGTAAATTTGCAACTTTTAATAACAAAATGAATTTCCTGTGTTGAGCCATCACTCAGAAAATGATTTTTAAGACAGCAAAATGTGGCATCCTCAGCGAAAGAGGCCAATTCTTGAAAAAGGTGATGGAAAAGAAACCAATCTGATAAATGCATCAGCTAGGGAATGTGATCCACTGAATGAAACTTTTTTAATTTGGGAAATAGGACCAATATTAAGGTCAGGAGAGCAATTTTGTCCATTCTGACCATGCTGTTCCTGGTGCAATCATGGTAGCAGGAAGCCCCTATTTGCGGCACCACCTTGTGTATTTTGTGTTCAGACGCTCCATATTCATGTCATGAAGATTGGTAACATAACTTTGAATAAGTAATTCCATCCATTGATATTTTAAAACTATTTAGTTGATTTTGGATGATCGATTTGAAGCGTTAGTTCAGGGATTTCTGAGTCTATTGAACAATTACATCATTTTGCAAAATGTACAGCCTACTTAAACTACTTGTCCTAATTTCTGGGCAAGGAATACATGTCTGATCTCACTGCTGACGCAACAAGTATCAATGTTTTCAGACATCCAAATTTCCTGTTTATTGAATATTGATATTTAGAGTATCCACATTATCTGGGCTACATTACTTGTCAGAATGTATGTCTCAATCAGAGTAGGCAAAATATCTTGCTCATTCATGGATGGCTCGATCTTGACATAGCTATGCTGTCACTCAGAAGAATATATTATTCTACAAATAAGTTTTGGAACTTATCGTTTCTCGTAACTTCAACACTCCTGAAACGATTGCCTGCAGGACATTGCAGTGTATTCTAAATTTATTATAGGCCTGCTTCCAGATTATTAAATTAATTGCAGGATAATAATTATCAAAATAGTGATAGGCTATTTTCTGTTAGCATACCTCAAAGAATTCATTTCTATGAATTGCATAAAATCATTATGAGTGTCAGTGAATGAATCAGCAATAATGTGTCGTGCGAATAAAAGCAATAGTATTTCTGAATAAAGCAATGACAAGTTTACGCCTGCTTTTATAGCCTCTGGAACCTGTCAAACCGACAAGAACCGATACAGCCGGTCGTTAGACCCGTGGAACCGTTAGAACCGGTCCCAACGGTTTAGCAGACGCCGAAACGGCGCGTCATCAATTGTAGGGCCATTGCGCATGCGCAGCGCTAACTGCCCTCTCGTGCTAAATCTGGCAACCAAAAATCTGGCAGGCAAATTTCCAAGAAAATGTTCCCTGAAATGTGGATAAATACCACTCAATTCTGCGTTATCACTGCAGGAATATAAAGATATGGAGGTAGGAAGAAGAATCATCAACCGAAATATGGTTGTCAGGTGGATGAACCCAGAAAAATTAACCGAATCGCTCGGTTCCTCTAATATCGTCCGCCGATACTTTTGACGGTTGAAAAACCACTAGAAATACTTCATATGAGTGAAAGTTATCTTTTTGGAGTCTGAGATTTTAGCTACAGGAGCTTTCGTCTGCATCACACAGACTTCTTCAGCTGACTGAACGGCCCCATGTGGGGCAGCAGCTCTGAGGCAGCAGGCAGCAGCTAGCCCTGAGTGGCGCGAAAATTATCTGCTGGTAGCCTTTGCCCTGACCAGTATAGAGTCAAAAGACCAGCTAGTCTATTGTTCTGAAAGGTGTGAAATTGGATTGGGTGACACCTTTGTTTTAATTGAGAAATTCATTATGCAATCAAAGAAAACATGCCAGGGTTAATTGTTCAGGAAGAATTAAACATGTATGTTTAGCAATTACCAAAATTAAAATAATATCATTCATTACAGAGTAAATTTGTATTTAAAAATGTTCGTTCATGAAATCAGAAAACTATTAGTAGGCATATTTTATGGACTTAAACACTAAATTTCTGGGTCAGATCTATAAAGATATATATATAGATTTATTACAATTTGAAATTCCATTTATGATAGTTTTTTGTCCTTACTCAAAACAGAATAGAAGGAAAATGCAGATATAGATAGACTAGATAGATAGATCTATCTGTACCTATAGTAAATAGCAGTTTTCTAATTAATAAAAAGTGAATAGTATCAGGTGCATGCATAAAGCAAGCTATAGGTAGGATCCAGATTAATGGATTGGAAATCAATCAATCACTCAATCTAACAAATAGACCTAAATTGTTGGATTGAGTAATTGATTGACATCACTTTGTTGATTTTCTTTGATTGACTGATTCCTTCAAGTTGTTTAAAAATGCGCAAAATAACTGTTTTTGGGATGCTTTTAAATTACGCAAATCTTGAGCTCTTACTCCACAGTTTCATATAATAAAGCGGGTAAAAAGCAATAATTTTACATCAGGTAAAAAAAAAAAAGTATTTCATTTGGCATAACAAGCTGATAAATCCCAATTGTATCAGCATACCAGGCCCTACTACATTTTAAAGCAAAAGTAACTGCAATAACTCGCAAATCCAAGAAAGATACAATCATGCAGATCTATGACATAAAACTTACCAATTAGCGATTACCAAAAGAACAAGAAAGGAATTTTAAACATGTAACTGAATATTTTATTTATCAAAAACGAATTTATATTTTACTAATTAGGCCTTTAGAAATATATTTTTCTTCTACATAATATATGACTGCATTTGTTAATTATCTTTTAAAATAAATTTCATTGTTAAAGCACAGTGATTGCTAAGATGAATGCAAGTCAACAGAAAGATGCATCAAAATAGTTGACATTAGACCTCTATTTAGCTATAAATTTATCATTTTATTAACATATATATGTGCCTAGTTACTTATCTATTTTTATGTATGTATTTATCTGTTTCTGGTTTTGTGTCACAATTAAGGGTTATCTGACTTTTAGAGTTACTTTCCTCTTGATTGGCATTGAACTGTCAAGTCCGATTCTGAAGTACAATTAGTCAATTACTCTTCAGTTACTGCTGATAACATGTAATTCTGGCTGTCTCAACTGATCCCCGAAACAGAATTGCTACTGAACTCTTTAATATCCCTTCTTTGACTTTCAATTATATCAATTTATATGGTTTATTTCCGGACATAAACAGCACTATTTCTACACTTTATAAGCCTGAATAAAATATACTGACGAGTTTGTGCTCTGGCGAGTTTTAATCTGGCGAGTTTTGGACCTGGTGAGTTGTCACCTGGCGGGTTCTCCCCTGGCGAGTTGACCCATGACCCGCCAATTAATGCACTGTATGCCAAACTGTTGCATGCACAGCTCACAAGGGGATACATGTCAACATATAAGGCTTCCCTTTTCAGCCGTGGATCTTTTCCAAAAATGCCTTACTCCAAACAATTGTCAATAAACAAGAAAATCTTTTTGAAAAAAAAGATATATATGCTGGCTGTAGTGATAACGATTTCAAAATTTACAATAAGATTATGTTTTGCCAATAGAATTTTAAAATATGGTATAAGAGAAACTACAGATGAACCCATGATATGGTATAAGAAGCTATAAGAGGAATTATAGATGAACCCATGATAGATCTATCTATCTATCTGTCTATCTCTCACCCTCTCTATCTCTTCATCCCAAGGGGGGCATGCGATACTCCGGAGACACCAACTATACTTTTTCTATATCTCTCACCAACTAGGTCTTGAACACACACACATCATGGGTTCATCTATAAATCCTCTTATAGCTTCTTATACCTGCTCTGCTGATCTACACTAACTGGTGTATTGCATTGACTGTTATTTTTATTCCTACTAGGAAGTTGCCCGTAGATTAGTCAAAAACTGTTAGCTAGTAAAAAAGGGCTAGTTAGTGAAAAAATGTGAGTTAGCACTGTTAGTCAGTCAAAAACTGTTAGTTAGTCAAAAACAGTTTGTAGTAAAAAAAAACTGTTATTCTGTCAAAAACTGTTAGTTAGTCAAAAACTGTTAGTTAGTCAAAACTGTTAGTAGTCAAAAATGGTTAGTTAGTCAAAACTGTTAGTTTGTCAAAACTGTTAGTTAGTCAAAAACTGTTATTTAGTGAAAGGGGGGAGTTAGTCAAACTGTTAGTAATCAAAACTGTTAGTCAGTCAAAACTGTTAATTTGTCCAAAACTGTTAGTCAGTCAAAAATTTTTAGTCAAAAACTGTTTGTAGTAAAAAAAACGTATTCTGTCAAAAACAGTTAGTCAAAAACTGTCAGTTAGTCAAAAACTATTTGTAGTCAAAACTGTTAGTAGTCAAAAATGGTTAGTTAGTCAAAACTGTTAGTTAGTCAAAAACTGTTAGTCAAAAACTGTTAGTTAGTCAAAAACTGTTAGTTAGTGAAAGGGGGAGTTAGTCAAAACTGTTAGTAGTCAAAACTGTTAATTTGTCAAAAACTGTTAGTCAATCAAAAACTGTTAGTTAGTCAAAAACTGTTATTCTGTAAAAACTGTTAGTTAGTCAAAAACTGTCAGTTAGTCAAAAACTATTTATAGGGAAAACTGTTAGTAGTCAACAATGGTTAGTTAGTCAAAACTGTCAGTTAGTCAAAAACTGTTAGTTAGTCAAAAACTGTTAGTTAGTCAAAACTGTTAGTTAGTGAAAGGGGGAGTTAGTCAAAACTGTTAGTAGTCAACACTGTTAGTCAGTCAAAACTGTTAATTTGTCAAAACTGTTAGTCAATCAAAACCTGTTAGTCAAAAATGGTTTGTAGTAAAAAAACTGTTATTCAGTCAAAACTGTTAGTAGTCAAAACTGTTAGTCAGTCAAAACTGTTAATTTGTCAAAAACTGTTAGTTAGTCAAAAACTGTTAGTTAGTCAAAAACTGTTAGTTAGTCAAAAACTGTTAGTTAGTCAAAAACTGTTAGTTAGTCAAAACTATTTGTAGTCAAAACTGTTTGTAGTCAAAAACTGTAAGTCAAAAATGGTTAGTTAGTCAAAACTGTTGGTTTGTCAAAAACTGTCAGTTAGTGACAAACTGTTAATTAGTCACTAATTGTCACTAACTGTTAGTCAGTCACTAACTGTTAGTCAGTCACTAACGTTAGTCAGTCACTAACTGTTAGTCAGTCACTAACTGTTAGTTAGTCATGTAAGTCAGCTAGTCCTTAACAGTTAGGAAACTGTAAGTTACTAACTGCTAGTCCCTGACTGTTAGTCATTTTGTCCCTAACTGTTGTTCATCAGTTGGTCACTACTGTTAGTAAGTCACTGTTGTTAGTCACTTACTGTTAGAAAGCACTAACTGTTGTTGATTCACTAACTGTTTGTTAGTCTTGAACTGCCAGTTAGTCACTAACTGTAAGTCACTAACAGTCTGTTAATCACCCCAAGGATGTGCCACCCAGAAATTGACCTATAAATAGAACAAACTGCTCTCATTACTATTCACCCCCAATTGTTACAACTCACCCCCAATTATTTCAGGTCCTGCAACAATTGTATCTGCACCAATTGGTCGATTAATGATTGGCAGGTGTACTTTTACATCAATGCAACAATATTAAGTATTTGTGATCAGATATTTTGTAATGCTCAAGCTGACATTACTAAATGGTGGGGACCAAACCGGTTGACACTTTTCCGTATGGGGCAACCAGTATAGTATGCTGGCTGCATAGCCAATACTGTACTATAACAAATCTTGTCCTAAAGTTCAAGAAGCCAGCATAAAAAAATTTGCTTCTTAACATGTCGTAGGCCTAAATCTAGACAGGAGATAGGGAACAAGAAACTGAAATTGAAACATCAATGCTTTGAGAAGAAAACTCAATCACAAAATATACGCAAAACGTTAGTGCCCCGAGTGTTTCAATCAAAAAGAACAATGTCCATGCATTTACAAAAAACAATTTTCACACGCCCGCATTCTGCCTTTTTAAAAATATCTCATCACAGGTCTACCTAAAATTCAACAGAAATAACTAAAATAATTATATGTCTAATTGTCAATCTCATGTCATTCAAACAAATGTGAATATCAAAATGAATGCAAAGGTATGATTTCCCAGTCCAACATATTAACAAAAATAATCTTACATCTTATAGTCAATTTTCATGTCTTTCACACAAATCTTAGGATTTAAAAAAAAGCTTGCTACAACTTTAAATTCTAATTATTTCATTTAAATCGTCTTTCACACGCTCTTTCACACACAACAGAGGCTGAAAAAGTTAGAGTCCAACATATCAACCAAAATAATCCTACATCGAATTGTCAATTTTCATGTCTTTCACACAGTTCTGAGTATTAAAAAAAAAAGAAAATTCTACAACTTTAAATAATTGGCAAAAAAAAAAAGATTGTTTGAATGTACCCCCTTCCGAGGTGATCCCTCGGGCCTTATAAAATATAATATTATAGAAGTAGTCCCCCGAGGTGACCACCAGCCTAGCAATATACAAGCAAAAACATGACAAAGGGATGAGATCTCGTCATTTCTGATGCCTTTATTGGAAAGTAGCCTTCAGGATTTTTTCAGTCAAATGTCAGAAATTTCTGACTCAAAGCTTGAACCTTGTCCTAAGATAGTAACACATTTTTTTATGCAATTACTGCAAAAATATTTGTGCAATAATCTTGCAATAATCCTACAAATTTCTACAATAATTGTAGCTTTACAATAATTTTTGCAGTCAGGATTGTACCATTGATACAGTTTTGATACATTTGATACCAGGGAGCTTCAGACATGCATGCAATATGGATGTGCAGGAATTCTGAATTGGGGTGGGGGATGTGTCCTGTCATAAATCAGCAACTATTTGACACTCAAAAACTAATTTTTACATTTTTAAAATAAGCAAGAACCGGTATGTCCTTGATAGTTGCACAATTTCAACCTTGAAACTAAGGAAATTCTCAAAAATCTGCATTTTGACAGCATTCCTGTGTTTTCGCTTGTTGAAATGAATCTCATCATAAATCAGCAACTATTGGCTCGCAAAAATTAATTTATATATTTTTAGAAAAAGCTTGAATGTGGATTTGGTTTAAAATTTTTGTCTCAAACTTTATAGCAGACATTTAACCTCTAAGTGAAAGGATTTCTCAAAAATGTGTCAAAAATCGGCATACTGACGTAATAACTCAGTTTGTGCATGTTGATAGGTATCTCATCAAAAGTCATTAATTATTGGCTCACAAAATTAATTTTTACATTTCTAGAATCTGTGAGTATTGTGCTTGAATGTGGATTTTTTTTATTTTTTATTCACCAACTTTACAGCAGACTTTAAACCTCTGAATGAAAAGAGTTCTCAAAAAATTGTCAAAAATCGGCATTCTGACGTAATAACTCAGTTGTGCATGTTGATACGTATCTCATCATAAGTCATTAATTATTGGCTCAAAAAATTAATTTTTAACCGGCCAAAGCCGGTTATTAGAGGAGGGCTTAAACGGATTTTTGGTGAAATGGGACTCTTGTCCACTTGTCCATGTGTCAATGTGTCCTGTCCATGTCCACTTTTTCACTTGCCTTGCCCCTCTGAACACAGTGCTGCAACCCAGTGAGCAATGGGGGCCAATGACAAATATGGACCTGCCCATTATGAATGGGGGATTCAGGTAGCTGTGAGGGGTTACCATGGTTACAGGTGCAATGAACAGCTGCAGCCAGCAGTGGGCCTGTGAGCCTCATTGGAGAAGGTGCCCCTGTGTCAGGATTGCTTATAATTCCAAAGCACTGTGAGAGTTAAACCATTTCAGTACTTGTGTTTTAAAATAATTGTTCATGCCTAGATGAGGCATGTTTGCTCAGTGGATCATTATGTTTGTATAACACTTGGCATTGTCTACTTCTTCACCAGCTTTCTGTACAGTGCTATGATGTAGTTATGTACCATTGCCAAATTATTCCTGCAAGCTATGTCTATCAACGCCCATCCACTAAACTGCACCAGGAGACCAGAGCCTTTCTCAGTGCATTTCTCATTCTGACATAATATTTTGACAAACTTTATCATTACAGCCTGTAAATTTGATATGCATAAAATGAGTGTTTGCTTCCCACAGATTTTGGCACTCTGTGACTGTGAGTCATAATAACTGATGAAGTGTCATCTCCCCAAATTTAATGTCCATGGGAAACATAGCGGCTGCTTGATTAGTCATGATGAAGAGAAGGCTATTTGATTTGTCAAGTAACTAATAGAGTAAAATTATCGTGACAAATCATCAATATGATGATTCACGAAGTGCCATTTTCACAGTGCAACAGCCCACTCTGTTTGGATATCAGTTTTACAGACTGTAAACTAAAGTGGTGTTTTAATTGCAGTCTGCAGAACTGGTTGCAAAAAGACGCTTGCCACCACACATAAAAGGACCTTTAAAAATTCTGGCGGTCC
This sequence comes from Platynereis dumerilii, assembly GCA_026936325.1. Lineage (NCBI taxonomy): Eukaryota > Metazoa > Annelida > Polychaeta > Phyllodocida > Nereididae > Platynereis > Platynereis dumerilii. The sequence goes on from JAPTHN010000076.1 coordinate 40,996, forward strand.
GGTAAACCCTTGTGAAAGGTCAGAGCAAGTTTTAAAGGCTGCTAGTATTTCACTTAGATTTATGAAATTTGGTACAGGGATTCACTTAAGGGTTCCCCTCAAAAAGTTTTGAAATAAATCCAAGATGGCAGCCAAAATGGCCACCATATTTTGAATTGCCCACTGTGACTTTAGTATTTCACTTAGATTTATTAAACTTGGTATAGGGATTCACTTAGGGGTTCCCCTCAAAAATTTTTGGAAAAATCCAAGATGGCTGCCAAAATGGCCACCAATGTTTTGAATTGCCCACTGTTACTTTAGTATTTCACTTAGATTTATGCAATTTGGTATATGGATTCACTTTGGGGACCCCTCAGAAATGTTTTGAAAAATCCAAGATGGCTGCCAAAATGGCCACCATATTTTGAATTGTTCACTGTGACTTTAGTATTTCACTTAGATTTATGCAATTTGGTATAGGGGTTCACTTAGGGGTTCCCAAAAGAATTTTTTTTAGAAAAATGCAAGATGGCTGCCAAAATGGCCACCATATTTTGAATTGCCCACGGTGACTTTATTATTTGGTTTGGGGATTTGCTTAGGGGTTCCCTCATAAATTATGAGAAAATTTCCAATATGACTTACAGTTCTGAAATATGGTATAGGCATTTGCTAAGAGGTTCCCCACAAAGTTTTTGTGGCTTGCAGCAAACACTATCAGTCTGGCAATCACTGCTCAATACAAAACAGTACATGTAATAATATGTAAATCACCCTCTTCATGATTTCAATCCCGAATATACAATAGCCAAAGGCCGGTTTTGAATCCATGGATTCTTGTTACATTTCTAGAATCTGTGAGTATTGTGCTTGAATGTGGTTTTGTTTTTGATTTTTTTTATCGCCAACTTTATAGCAGACTTCGAACCTCTGAATGCAAAAAAATCTCAAAAAAGTGTCAAAAATGACATTTTTTATGCAATTTAATGCTTAATCTAGAAGAAACTAATACTATTAGGAGAATTAAATGACTTCCCAAAGGAGTCTTCTGAAATACGCACCTTTTGAGATCAAAACTGTCTTTCTAACTATAATATTTTCAGAGCAATGACTTTGTTACTAAAGTAAAAATATGCTTAATCAAAATTCACTTGATGAAAGAAGCCATAGCTTTGTTTTGACAACAATTTTTATCTAGCCTAAGCGGTGTGGAATATTGTTCCCTGTATTAAGCTTTTTAAATTTTGTAATTCGGACTACTATTAAGGTCTGTAGGTCCGATTTTGCACAGAAAGTCATGCATCTCCCATGAAATTCATAATCTTTGGTTGAGGTCAATATCAGGTTTTACGGACCTGACCGGTGATATTCACCGAGGCAGAAGGCCGAGGTGAATATCACTAGGTCAGGTCCGTAAAACCTGATATTGACCGAAACTGAAGTCCACAATTGTTTTGTTCCATGATAGCTTTTTTTTGGGAAAATTTTTTTTTTCTGGAATTTTTTTTTTCTTTTTCAGAAAAAATTTTTTTTTTGTGGAAATTTTCTTTTTTCTGAATTTTTTTTTTTTTTGGAAAAAAATTTTTTTTTTTGGAAAATTTGGAAAAAAATTTTTTTCGGAAATTTTTTTTTTTTTTCGCAAAAAATTTTTTTTTTGGAAATTTTTTTTTTTTCTGAAAATTTTTTTTTCCGGAAATCTTTTTTTTTTTCGCAAATTTTTTTCCAGGGAGGTCAATAACAAATGTTATATTCACTGATCAGTGAATAACACTTTTGTTATTGACCTGCCTGTCACACACCACTGCACACAGGTGAACATCACATTATGCAGGTGGGTATTTGGCCAATCAGAGGGCTTGTTACATAGGGGTCATGGAACAAATATCCTAGTTGTATTAGGGGTCAAAATACAAATTTAATAGCAAATATAAGTGAGAAGAAACTGTTTTCAGCAAAAAAAAAAAAAAATTGCTACATTTGTCCTTGAGTGATACTGGTGTGAACTTGAGTGTTTTTTTGCAAAACGACAATTTATAGGAAATCGCCCAACATGGCCAATTTGGGGGGCTGCAGCTGACTTAGTATTGTTGCCATAGCAACCAGAATGATTTACCATGTCAGGAAAAAAATTGAATTTCCCCAAAAAGATAAATGTACACTTCAACCTCTCTATTACGACCACCATTGGTTCTAAAGCCAAGTGGTCGTATTAGCGAGGTGGCCGCATTGGAGAGGTTCCCCTGCATTGCAATTTGGCCGCTAGAGGGCACTGGAATATTTTACCATGTGCAGGAGGTCACTATGACCATACCAGGGCACTTCTCTCTGAGCACTAATTGCACCTCAGCCTGTAGACTGACGATCTGGGGACAGACACCATCTAACGCGACCTTGACCTTGACAACCTTGACGTCACTATCCTATAGGTGGCGCGACGCTATAAATAGCTAGTCCAGTGCAGTAAAGTGTTGGTTTCTTAGAGAAGGGACATGATGACATGGGTTCGAGCCCCGCCTGTGGAAATACTATCCAAGAAAATATTCCATAAAGATTACAAATACACACACATTCCTACTTAATATGTTAAAAAAATAAAAACACAAGTAGATATATTCATATCTGCCAGTTTAATCTTTTATTTCCTTGGATCATGGATGATTGCCTACTTGATACATTATCAATTTATCATTGTTATGATGCTTTTTTTTTCATTCATACTTAATCAGTGGCATAGCCAGGGGGGGGGGGGAAAGTTCCCCCCCCCCTGAAAGGATTTTGGGGAAATTTCTGCAGGTATATTGGCCAAAATAGGAAGAAAAATGAGGAAATGGTAAGAAAATAGGGAAATGGTAAGCAAAATGGAGAAATGACCAGAAATTTGGGGAAATCGTAAAAAATAATGGGGAAATTTATAAAAAAGAAATTGATTTATACAAAGAGTTTTATCAGATTTCTTCACAATTTCCCCATTTTTTCTTCACAATTTCCCCTTTTTGATTTGACTCGCCCCGAATGATATGCATCTGCAAAAAATTCCACAATTTTCAAAAATGTAACCAACGCATACGGGACTGTTTTTTCATTGGAAATTTTACTGGGCCTAAGAAATTCTTCTATCAAAATATGTATCGAACATAATTTGCAAGATTTTCGGTTTTCTGATTTGAGTTTTTGCTAATTTGCACCTTATTTCCCTTAAATTTACCAATTAAATTTTAAAAAATTACCAAAATGTTATTTTAAATTTCCCCAAAATTAAAGTTAAACCTCAGCAAAAAGGTTCTCTGAAATAAAATTGTCTCCATGATTTTTGCAGTGAAATTTCTATGAACAGAAATAAAAAACTGAAATAAAAAATTCTCTAGAGCTTTCATTTATCTTGGTTATATCTCAACATAATCACTCAGGGAAATAGACTCAGGCAAGACTGTAAAGAATAACATATTTTCATAATCCATGGGAAAATTTGAAATCAACACATTTTGATTGGATGGCCAGTAATTAGTCACTTTTGAGACATTCCCACGAGAGGAGTTATCTCTAAACAAAAGAACCCACTGGCTTAGGGGAAACAACTGGGCAGTCATAGAGTCTCAAAGACCAGCCTCTTCTGTTTTCTAATTAGCATAGCCAGTAACTTGCTAGCATCTGATTGGTCTAGGACATGGCCATTCTCAACAAATGTGATAAGGTCTTTTTTTATAAGGTGAACATAATGCATAGAATTCTGCAAAATCATTTATTCTGAGTTTTTCCCCCACAGATTTATGGTCCTGGATTTTCCTAATTTTGTAAAGAAATTCTCGATATTTTTTGTCTCTGTTATATCTTCCTTAAGTTATCAATTACCAAAAAGAGAACAAATTCATTTCCTCTGCTTCTTTTTTTTAGATATTTCACAATTTCACTGTTTCCTTGCAACATTTATTTCCCTAGATTTTAGATCCCAGATTTTCCTGTTTTCGCAAAGATATGATTAATTTTTAGATCTCATAAAGCAAAGCTTTATGAGATCTATTACATTTCTGAAGTCCTCTGTGCTAATCTGAGTCTAGTTGTCAATGAGGTCACTGTGACCTAGATATTGCAAAGGAGTGTGGAAAAAGCTATCCGCTCAATTCTTATTCTGGAACGGAGGCAAGTGGGATGACTGTTTCTCTTAGTTGGATTAACAGATGACCATGGTAGCATCACTAAACAAAAACCGGGAAATTTTAGTTTTACCATATTTGAGTGCTGTTAAGCTGAAATTTTGCTGCACTTGTCTGGCATGCTTAATACATACAGCAAAATGGCCTTCATTTTTTAAGTAGGTCAATAGTGGGAGGCATTGAGCCGTGACATCATCCACTTGAAATGAGGTCAGCAGTTGTCATGGGCTGGCCAATATTGAAATTGCTCTCAAGAGGGCAGCACATGGGAATGAGTGAGTGGATGTGATAATTCCTTTCACTCATTTCAAACAGGCACAGTTGCTATTAGAAGTTTTCAGTGTAATTACATTTCACACCTCCCTCTGTTGTCCCTGTGATCGAAATATCAGCATTGAAGCTGTTCAATGAATAAACATAAATTATATGTTTGGCTTGATTGCCATCACAGGAACAGTCAGAGCAAACTCCAAGGCTCAATGGTCTTCTACTTCGTCAATTAAGTGCTGTTTATATTCACACTTATCAATACACAACCTCAAAAGTCATTCAGTGAATTTCTCAACTGAAGCCATCGATCCCGTTCATCTTCATATAGATAACTGCCCTTCATCAAGCAATTTGTACATTCATCAAAAGACATGTCTCTGTCTCATTTCACTTTCGCAGTTTAACTATATCATGTATATGTGTAATATCAAAACCTAAATAAATTTGACCATTAGCCATTCCTTCTCATTAATAAAACCATTTTTTTACCATGGGCAATTTCCAGTTGGTTTATATTTTCACATAAAAACCAATCAATTCTTTCGTTTATCTACACATGTTAAAATCACTCGAGAAGAGCCCATCAGTTGCCTTAATTGGATCTTCGTCAAGCCAGTAAACTGTCACTGCATAGAAGTTCACAAGAACTTGGTTATTTATCACTAAGTTAAAAAATGAGGTTTTGTTACACCTCACAAATTAATAAAAGCTGGTCTATGCGCAAAAGCTAAATTCAGATGGCTGTCAATTCATCTGATACATCGGTTGACAATTGCCGCAGACCTCCCAACTGACCAGAAAAAAATCTGGAAAACCAGACAGCCCAAAAAAACTGCTGAAACCCGATTTTTTATGCACTCCAAAACCCTCGCAAAAGCCCGGCAAGGAATGTGCACATGCGTGCTATTTATAGCTTAAGCAGCTGACGTCTGCTGCGGCTGAAAATTAGGTCAAGCACTCTTGAAGCAGTGGAACTTTTCACGTTGTCAGACATGGCTTCAAATGATCTATCTCCCCATCTGTTGTCCATTGGGTACTGTTGGCAGAACTTATGATTCACAATGAAACTTTGTTGGGTCTTCATTTATGGAAAACCCTGTTTTTCTGTGAAAAACCCTCCGAAATTATTTTAAAACCCAGAAATATCCTTGTGTGAAGTTGGCAGGTCTGAATTGGAAGTACAAATCTTTTCTTCCTTGATTTTCACATCATTTGAGATAGGATGAGTCCATGCTCCCATCAGTCAACTATGCTTTTCGTAGAACCAGTCGGCTAAGGATGCGCCATTGGATTTTTGGGGGAAAGGTTGCATTTTCCTCAGCAAGAAATTATTGCTTTCACTGTAAATGTTGCCTAATGGTAAAGGCTTTATCAACAATTGATCAATTATATTTCCTGCTGTCTATTGTACTCAACATAATATGTCCCTACCCATTCTCCTCTATGAGACATTTCACACTCTCAAATGTGCAGTGTGTGTTCTCTCAAGACTGCCACTGAACTTCTATATATGCTAGGCCTCCCAGAGTCCCAGTCGAACCCAAGTTGTACCTACCAACTGATGTCTTTATGAGATCATTAAAACCGAAAGGTTCTAGTTTAAGTTATATCTTCGGTAAATTTCTCTGAATTGCCAACCAAGAAAGTAATTTCCTTAGCTATTTTAAACATTTCCAAACTTGTTAGCATTTTCATGTTATCGAGACATTTCCATCATATTAATCAGACTTATTACTAAATATTAATATTAATTTAGGGACAACCACAACAGTAATGAGATTCTGAAAGAATTTTTTAACATTGGGTCACAATGCGCGACAAGCGAAAAGGTGTTGGTATTCAATAAATATTTGGGGGAATGTCTTGGTGGTTTGCCCCCTGGGAAAAATCCTGGATACACCACTGATAGTAATAGACTCTTTTTTTTTTTAATGGTATCAATCAGTTGAAAACTTTATCTAAAATGTAGATCTATAGCCATCTATCAGCCTAGGGTAGTCTTTGTCAGGCAATCAATGATTTTGAGACACAGGAAAATACACACATTTCCTAACGTGCTAAAGAGGATACTCCAACAAAATTGCAAAAATAATTATAATCACATTGAACTTTTTTTTTAATTTCTTAAGAGGAATAACAGAAAAAGAAAAGAAAATAAAACCAAAAAAAAAAAAAACAACAACAAAGAAGTAGGGGGATACATGAGGATATACTAAGAATCAGGAGAAGATACAAGTGAGAGGTACAAGGAGGAGGGGGAGGAGAAGGGGGAGGAGATAAAAGAAGGCGGAGGAGGCAGAAGAGGGGCAGATTTGAGGGGAAGGGATAGATGTACAGTGATACGTGGAGAATTGAGGAGGAAGAGGATGATAAGGAGGAGAAGAATCCATGACGAGATATGAAGAGGCAGGAGGAGATACAAGCAAGAGGAGATACTTGGAGGAGGAGATAAAACATGTACTAGGAAGAGGATATATCAGGAGGAGGAGGAGGAGCAGGAGGAAGAGGAGGAGGAGGAGGAGGAGGAGGAGGAGGAGATACAACGAAATAAGTAGATACACAACATGACATTGTAGGCCGATAAGGAAGAGGACATACAAGGAGGAGGAGGTAAAAGGAGGAGATGGAGACAGTAGAAGAGGAGATAGGGAAGGACTGGTGATACATGAATATTGAATAGGCATACAAGAGAATTAAGACAGGTGAAGATGCATAAGGAGGAGGAAGTATGAGATCTGTAGAGACTGAAGGAGATGCAAGGAAGAGGAGAAACAAGGAGGTAAAGGAGGAGGTAGAGATACAAGGCGGAGGAGATAGGGGAAGCGATACATCAAGAGAATCTATACAACAATGAGATGATAGGAGGATGAGATAAAGGAGGGGGAGATCTGAGGAGACCTGAAAAGATAAAATACATACATGTAAGGAATTTGGAGGAGAAAAAAAAGGAAGTGGAGATGGAGGCAGAGGGGATAGAGGTAAACAGAATTAAAGGAGATATGACACAGAAGAAGTCAGTAGGAGGATACAGTGCCGCCTGTAAGTAAGTGAAACTCATGATATTGTGCCATTGCATCAATGTTAAACATCCTTAACCAAAATGCTTCTGGAAGGACAAATTCTCGTCCGATGAGAGGAAAACATTTTGGGTCATAAAGGCCGATATGTGAGGCATGTGGCATAAAAATAGCAGCCAATTTTCTTGGCTGTAGTTGGAGTTAGGTATGGGTCAAAGTCTTTGATAAGTAAGTGAAACGCAAGCCCAATGTTAAAACATAGGGAAGGGTGGTTCACTTACTTATCAAAGACTTTGACCCATACCTAACTCCGACTACAGCGAAGAAAATGGGCTGCTATTTTTATCCTACTTGCCTCACACATCGGCCTCTATGACCCACTTTGTTTCCCTTTCATCCGATAAGAATTCATGCCTCCACAAGCAGTTTGGCTGAGGATGTTTAGCATTGAGGCACAATGGCATGCGTTTCACTTACTTACAGGCGGCACTGTATGTAAGAGGAGGAGGAGACATGAATAAAGTGACAGGATCGAGGAGACACAAGGAAGAGGAGATAAAATCATGCAAAAAACAGGGGATACAGGGTTAGGAGCAGATAAAGGGAGAGATAAGAGGAGGAGGAGGTTGAGATACAAGGAATTGAGGTGATACATGGCGAGGTGATATGGCAGAAGAGAATATAGGAGGAGGAGAATGATGCATGAGGAGGGGATGTGAAGAAACTGGAGAAGATACAAGAAAGAGGAGATACAAGGAGTAGGAAATAGAAGGAGGAGTAGGCAATAGAAGGAGGAGTAGGGCCTATCTCAAAAATAATGAAGCCACAGGACCAGATTTCATTGGGGGGTCAAAAAATGTAGGAATGGATGTATGCAACAACTTTATATTGCACTATTGCTTTGAATATATTCTTGTGCCAAAGTCCAGAAAATTTCATGACAATATTACGAATGGTTGTCGAGATAATCTTAAAAGTACATTGAAAAACGTGAGTTTTTCTCTATTTTAGCATGACATCACATTTTTCTTCACTTGAATTATTTCAGGTGTATTAAATTTGACATATCTCATTGTCATTTTCTTAATTTTCCTTTTATCCCTATGTCCATAGGCTTCATAAATTCATTGAAAAAAGTATATTTATGTGCTTGTTTTGACATCATTGAATTCTTCATGTTCAAAGGTTGACTTCGAAAATTTGAGTCAAATTTGAAGGTTCCTCATCTGGGATGTTGTAATTTCCCTTTTACACATGTCAGTTGAATCTTTTTGCCATTAAGATCTAGTATAATATCTACTTAGTTGTTTTGGAGTCTTTCATGCTTGTGAAAAATTAATTTCATGAAAAAATTCCAATGAATATGAGGGAAGGTGCATGTGTCGCACGCGTAACGCCAGGAGTACTTTCATGCGGTAAAAAGCTATGAAAGCTCTGATTTTAACCTGGATTGGCTTGAAACATAGTAAATCTGTGAAGCATAAAAAAACGAGGGCCCAATACATGCTGGTGACTGATACCTGGTGGTACAATTCAAAAATTACTTTGTCGCAAGCATAACGCTTACAAAAATATTGATCATATTCAAATTTTTTTCGTGTGAATAATGGAGGCATGATACTAATATTGCCTGTTGTGACAATTACCACACTATTTTAGTAGTTTGAACATGTTTCATGACCTAGCCAATAATAGAATGGCATATATGAAGTTTTTTGAAAATTTGGGGCCAAATCAGCTATAAAGGCAATATCCAATCAAAAACACCCTTTTCATTCAAAATGGTTGTACTATTCCATCAGTTTTGACTTATTATATCATACAAAATCAATTGTAAGCAAAACCATAACATTTTTTGCAATTTCATGCGACAACATTACTCAAAACCAGGATTTTATCGGAAAAAAGGGCCAAAAATCATGCTTCTTTCATCTTTTGCTGAGTTAATACTCACTTCAGTGGCACATATTTGGTATGAATTTGAAGCCAACATCCAGACCCATAACATAGGACAGTTGAAATTGTTTTAAAGGAACACATATTTCTGAGGCGAATTTAGTTACGTTTTTGAAAAAATATTGCTGAAAAATTATCAAAAATAGTGTGTTTCTCACAATGCATTCGGTGTATTGAAATGAAAACTGCCCTGAAGACTCTACGCTATTTGCCCTGTGTCATCATATAAAGAAATTTGATTTACTTTGATGATAAATTGACATTTAGTTTAGTTTTCTTTTGTAGACATGGAAATAAAAACTTTTAAATATTCGGTATTATTCTGCTATAATCAGTTATTTCCACTGGTTGGAACTCTATGGTAAATATATTTTCTGGAACTTAGATATGTCCTTAACAAAATTGCATGGTCATTTGATAAAAAAAATACACTATAAAAATTTGATGGCCATGTCACACTTTGGCTTCATTATTTTTGAGATAGGCCGTAGGCAATAGAAGGAGTAGGCAATAGAAGGAGGAGTAGGCAATAGAAGGATGAGTAGGCAATAGAAGGAGGATTAGGCAATGGAAGGAGGAGTAGGCAATGGAAGGAGGAGGAGACAATAGAAGGAGGAGGAGGCAGAAAGGATGAGGCAGAGATAAGAGGAGGATATAATAGGAGATAAGAGGAGATGGAGGACATGAGAACACTGTGAGAAGTGGAGGAGGTAAGAGGAGCAGGAGGCACAAGGAGGAGATAATTGCAGATAGAGGAAGAAATTGGAGACACCAGGTGATAGGAGACAAGAGGAGGAGGAGCTAGCAAGATGAGATAAGAGGGAGAGGAGGAGATAAGAGAAGGAAGAGATAAGAGGAGGAGGCATGAGGAGGAGATAACTGGAGATAGAGGAGGATCGAAGGAGGAGAAAAGAGATAATAGGAGACAAGAGCAGGAGGAGACAAGAGGAGGAGATGAGAGAAGGAGATTAGAGTAGGATTACACAGAGGAGGAGATAAAAGGAGGATATTAGAGGAGACAAGAGGAGGAGACAAGAGGAGGAGACAAGAGGAGGAGACAAGAGGAGGAGACAAGAGGAGGAGACAAGAGGAGGAGGAGCTAAGGGGAGGAGAGGAAGAGAAGGAGGATATGAGGTGGAGGAGGTGATAAGAGGTGTAGTGGAGGAGGAGATTAGAGCAGGAGGAGGATATAAGAGCAGGGGGGAGGCACAAGGAAATAACTGGAGATAGAGGTAGAAGTGGGAAGAGACAAGAGATAATAGAAGACAAAAGGAGGAGGAGACAAGAGAAGACAATTTGAGTAGGATTTGATAGATGAGATAATAGGAGGAGGAGATAAGCAGATGACACAAGAGGAGGAGGAGATAAGAGGAGTAGACAAGAGCAGGAGGAGCTAAGGGGAGGAGAGGTATAGAAGGAGGATAGGTGGTGGGTAGGAGACAAGAGGTGTAGGTGGAGGAGATTAGAGCAGGAGGAGGAGATAAGAGGAGGAGAAGATAAGACAAGGAGGAGATAAGAGGAGGAGGAGGGGAGGAGATAAGAGCAGGGGGGGAGGAGGAGGAGACAGAGGAGGAGACAGAGGAGGAGGAGGAGATAGGAGGAGGAGATCACAGCAGCAGGAGGAGATAAAAGGAGGGATAAGAGGAGGGAATAGGAGAACGATATAAGAGAAGAGGAGATAAAGGCGAGATAGAAGAGGGGATTAGAGGATATAGAGAAAAAAATAGGAGGGGAAGATAACAGTAGGAGATAGGAGGAGACCAGAGGAGATAGAGGAGGAGATTACAGGAGATAAGAAGAGGAGGATAGGAGATGAAGGAGGAGGAGAATACAACAGGAGGAGGCGATAAGAGGAGGAGATAAGAGGAGTAGGAGGAGACAGTCAGAGGTGATAAAAGGAGTAGGAGGAGACAATAAGAGGAGGTGATGAAAGGAGTAGGAGGAGATGAGAGCAGGAGATAAGAGGAGATGGAAGATGATAAGAGGAGGATAGAGGAGGTGATGAGAAAAGGGGAAGGCGAAAATAGACTTAAAGAGGACATAGATGAGGAGGAGAAAAGAGGAGGAGAAAGGAAGAGAAGGAAAGAGGAGGAGGAGAAAAGAATACATGACATGTGAGGGAGAGATATGAGGAGATAAGAGAAGATAAATGGGAGAGAAGAGCAACAGAAAAAGAGGATTAGAGAAGATAGCAGGAGGCGGATAGAGGATGAGCATTGAGTAAGAGGATGAGAAAAGAAGATGAGATAAGAGGATGAGAAAAGAGGATGAAATAAAAGCAGGAGGATAGGAACTGGAAGATAAGAGGAGGAGGAGGAGGAGGATATTACAATGCGAGGAGGAGGTACGATAATGGGGAGACAAAAGGAGATATGAGGAGGGAGAGATACCACAAGTATGCGGAGATACAAGGAGGAAACACAAGGAGGAAACACAAGGAAGCAGAGATTCAAGGCGAAGGGAGAAAATTCACGGAGGCATTCTGGGTAATAATGAGGTTCGATTGATGAGATGGGAGAGCCCGTGCAGACAGAGTGGGAGTCCTCAACATGTTATATGTTTTCCTCATGTGAGGGATCTTCACTTGTCAAGCGCAAAAGCTGTTACAGTGGCCACCAATTATGTCAACCGTGTGTGGGTCCAAACTCATGCAGGCAGATACCCTAAGCAAAGCATGCCCGTTCCGTAACCACTCAGTCACCCATTAATAAATCAAATCAAATAAATCAGGAGCAGACACAAGGGAGGGGGGAAGAGGCACAGGAGCTAATATCATGGAGGAAATTAATCTTGAATTTTAGGACAGCGGGACATCAATAGAGAAAATTTAGGTCTTTGAGAAAGTCTGAGCAAAAGCTGGAAGGTAAGTTTAATTTCAGAAAATGTACATCGGCGTTTCAGTCTTGATTCACAGCCACCCGAGCGTTTCAGGAAATAGCCACTACTTGCCCAACAAAATTTAGATCAGAATGAGGAGAAAGCCACCAAATGATATACTGGAACACGACAGAGATGGAAAAATATATAACTCCTCATTACCACAGAGGCAAATCTTCGAATCATATCAAAATAATCCAACCATTGATAAATGAGTGACAGAAAAGAAATCATTAATTCTTCAACCCTTTGTAGCCTTATTTGATCTCACTGACAATATTGTGCATGAAAGTTATACTCTTTTTCATAAGCCAATGCAGAGTCAACAACAACCCACTTCGGAACACACAAAACATGACTTAAAACAATTCAAACTTAACAGATTAGAACTTTTATTTCCTTTACATTCTTCGATAGACAGATAATATACAACAATCAGAAACAGCATTCCTTATTAATAGGCCAATTATCCTATTCCATCAATCTTCCTCTCCCTCACTTTTAGGTTACAACCGAAGTGTGGGCCTTCACTGAGTGACAATCTGGATAACTGGTTCTTCATCTCACAGGAAACAGCTGGAAACAGCTGGAAACAGCTGGAATCCAAGCTGCTCACTTAAGTTGCACCTGTAAAATATGACACAAATTATTTAATTAAACCAAAAATGTAGTCGATCCTCGGAAAAACCTAAGCTTCATCATAATATTCATCAATACAAAGATTGCCAAAACAATGAATGCAGCACTACGATTTCTCAATTACAAAAAAATACATTTCTACACGTTTTCGCACAGCCCTTCGGCCCGATAAGAAAATTATACCAGGTACAAAAAGAGACAATAGAATCCAATATAAACTATGATTTTAAATTTGCAATCATGTGGTGAAGGCAATCAGTTGAGGAAATGAATTTGTGCAGATTGACTTATTTTCGACAAGAGTCAATCTTCATGCCATTAATATATTCGGCGGCCGAAAGAATAAACGACAAATTCGATGAATATATTACAAAACATGGCAACGATGGCAAAATTTTAATGCATTATTATACAACAAATAATAATACAGTTATGAATTAATTTGCATCTGTCTTAAATTTCAAATAAATAATTTCAGTTTTTAGATACTATTGTTCCTCGTCAGGATGTTGACACTGGTCAGGGTAATTTGCGAAATTTAAGACAGTGCAGAAGAATGGGGTTGAATATAATCACACAGAGTAGGGATGCAAAATTCCACGGAAATTTTTGGAATTTTATGATAATATTCTGAAATATTTGAAATATTCAGAAATGTTTTCGAATACTTGAGAAATTTCTGGGAAGAATAACTGGATCTGATAACAAGAGCTTGTTGAAGCTGTGAGTTAACAATCAATAGATTATTTATCAAAGTCTACAATGTTTGCAGCAAATATGGAGGTGTTTGCAACTCATTTTAAAATGCAAAATAATTATTTCTAATAGTAAGGACAAACCAGGATTGCTTTGGTCAGGGGCGTATCTAGAAATGGCCTGAGGGGGGGCCATTACATGGGGTGAATACGGGGCGCTCCGCGGGGTTTCCTATCTCTTCCATGTTAATTTTGGGCCTGAGGGAGGGGCCATGGCACCATGGCCCCCCCCCCCTAAATATGCCACTTGCCTTGCTGGCACGTAGATGATTGAACTAAGAGACACACACTAAGTGAGATATACAAATCTACAAAATGTTCACAATTAAGGTCTGTGTCCTTCACCATGTTGCCAATATGCATTTGTGCTACAACAAAATTGACTGTGAGACTAAAGGAAGTTTTATACACACCAGATACCGAAATGTTGTGCAATTTTGATAAAATTTACAGCAGCAGTCCATAGCATAGAAGTGTATGACTACAGCCATGGCCATAAGTTGATGCTCAGTTGCTATGCTTCACTGTGGCAGTGTGGGGCTATAGTTGTGACCAATTGCGATATAAGACTGATATAGCAAAGGCTTGATCAATCTTTACAATGTTGTCAAGAATTATAACCTGTACACAGTAGCATGTGTTTTGATAGAAATTGCAGCATTAAATACTGTGGCAAAATATTGAATTTGTTTGAATATAAGCAAAATATCAATTCTGATGCTATATTTTATTTCCCTGATGGTAATAGTCACCAAAGTGTCCGGATGTAACGGGTACACATCAAATTAGGCAGTCATGACAAAATTAAAAGCGAATGCACGCTTGAATGTTTGGTTCATCGGGTTTTACTAAAAGTATTTTTTCTTTAGATAAGACAAATTCGTACATAGGTGTAGGAAGATAGAGCACTTCTTATCTGAAAAGGAAATTGTGTCAAATGCTCTCCATATATGTTGAATTTGATGAAACAAATTAAATTTCATCTGAATAAAAAAGTTTTACTACTTCTTTCTTACTTCAGAAATAACCAATATTTCCAAATAAAAACACTGCTAGCAAACCCCGATGAACCAACGTTAAAGCTGCATATTTTATTGTGATTCTGTGATGAATGCTTCATTTGGTGTGTGCCCAATGCTATCAGAGACTTTGGTGACTGTAACTATCATGCAACTTACATGGCATCAGAACTGATTATATGTTCAAAATTTATTAAAATTAGAATTTTGCCTCAGTTATTATGTAACTTTATTCAAGTCAACATTTTTTATCAGAATCCCAGCCACTTTATACAGACTATAATTCCTGAAAATTTGGTGAAGATTGGGCAAGTATTTCCTTTGTTATGATTAGTCACAATGATAGCCCCACAGTGAAGCATAGCAACTGAGCATAAACTTACGGCCATGGTGTATATCTCCATGCATGTTTGACTATATCTCCAATTCTTCATGCCCATGGTGACAAAACTTAGTCCAAACACTTCCGAGTTTGTGCTTTTGACTTCAGTTGTAGGTTCATCAAACATCCGTTGGTTGGAAATGAAACCAATCACAAATATAACAATAAGAATTGCATAGGTTTGTAAATTTCTTGACTTTCTCATGCAGCATAGGCCTACAAATATTTCATTATCATCATACTGAATAATTCAGATTTTTTATAAAATTTACAAAGCGCCAGAACATCCCAAATTTTTGTCTTATCATATTGAAATTCCCAACTCAAGAACAGATGGTAGCGGTCTCGAGCCTCGTTGCGAGACCTACATGTATATGTAGCCTTTATATCCAGGAAGATCACTTTCAACAGGTCCAGTGGCAAACATATGAATATCTAAGCATTTTATTTGAAAATTCCCAATATTCCCCATATTCCCGCACAAATATATTCCCGGAAATTTACCATGCAAAATTTCCAATATTTCCGGAAACTTTCCCTGCCTTTGCATCCCTAACATAGAGAGGTTGTATTCAAGAGCCACTGTGCCTAGTCTTCCATGTACAAACTCTTGTTAGCTTTTTAATTTTAAGTATATTTTGCATACATATTTGTACCTTTACTTGTCGCACCGTTCCCTGATGAAGATGCTGTAGCCTTCAAGGAAGCAGCAACCTGGATTACTGGCTCTATACATCTACGCAGTTTCAAATGCACAATCTACACCCAACTGATAACTAAGTCTTGCTGAACCTGAAAGTAATGATGCTAACTTATTGGTAGACTGCAAGTCTGTCAATCAATAAGAGGAAATAATCTGACCTGTAAGGATCATTAAATTAGTGAATATAGACCAAACAATATTGTACGAAATAAATGTTGCAGTTCTGCGAAACCACACTAGATTGTGCTAATTCAAATTTTTGCAAGGATATGAATGTGCATGTATGTTATGTGAAATTATACGTATAGGATATACACTGTATAATAGACTTTGACTTTATAATTGCCACTATTTAATACAAAAATATATCTAACCAGTGAGTGAGTTTGTGGTAAATATATCAAACCAAATTATAAATGTGTGCGAGATCTGTTGCATACAAACCTTTTGACCGTTGCAAGATTCATTTCTGGGTGTTTGATCCAAGGACCAAGGACCATGGCAGTATCTTCACAGCAGTCATCATAAGCTGAAACAAGCAAATACCTTTGAAATATAAAACAAATTCCATTAATCCCAACACGTTAACTTGGAACATGATTATCATCATTGGGCTAATAAATGTTCTAAATAAGGATTCATGAGTGATGAGCATATTATTGAATTATATTGAATTATAATCATATTATGTCACCGCAACCAGTTGAAGACAAAAATGAATTATGTTACAATACATGACATAATATATCGTTTAGGGTTTCATCAGGAATAACAGATTTATCTTCATAAATAAATACACATGAATGACAAGATAAAGAATGAAAACATAACCACACATTTGTTTCATTAATAACTAAATTTAGTGACCTCACCAAAAAACATCATAACAAAGCGAAAATCACAATTATTTTGAGTTTATCAAATACAACGAAAATAGGCAATGTCACATTTTTCAGCATATCAATAGAAATTAAATATACTACTCATACTGTATTAATGAAGCTACCAGCTTGAAAAAGGTTGCAATAGTCGGTAAATTGGTTGTTTTTCTTCAATAAAGATGAGAACTACTAAGTAATTTAAATAGAATCTCAGTGGGGGTATAAAGAAGGTTGGGAGCAAAACAATGACCCAGATGTCTCCAAAGAAGATTACTTAAATATATAATTAAGACACAGGATCACAACAAATAACTATAATTATGCGAAATTAACAGGATAAATATCAAAAGTAATCAATCTTGCAGGAAAAAAATTATATTGCGAGTAAAAAATTTACATGACAAGGTTTAGTAAATTTTTATAATTTTTCACTATAGATGTATTACTCAAAATGCTGCTCATCTTTGGTTTTTAATACTACGACAAAAATAAAGAATGCAATAGAAGTCACAAAATGTAGCCTTTCTTCAGTGAGAACGAGCGCGAATTACTGACAAAAAGAAATTTATGGTGGGGTAAAGCTGAAGGCAGCGTCAATCACAGTAGTGTTAAAATTTTAAGAAGAAAGGGATGAGAAAATGTAATAACATGAGGCAGAAAAATAAAAATGAGCTCAAATCATAGGCATATCAGAGGGGGGGCAGGGGGAGCGATCGCCCCCCCAAAAGTTTGGGAAACAGTAAGATTCGGGCAAAAAGGCTAAAAAATTCGGGCAGAAGATTAAATAAAAACTACTGAAAATTAATGATCTTCAGGCAATTTAATTTGAAATGTTTATAAATTTAGATCCTGAAATTCGGGCAAATGTCGCTCGCCCCCCCAAAAATCGCGCGTGCCGTACGCCTATGGCTCAAATGTTAGATAAAGCTATAAAAATACTTTTAAAAATATATTCCATACAAAAAATATTATTTTGGGGGTAAAAACGGCATATTAATGGGTTTTGTCAATTTCTATAATTTTTACAATGTATTATTTAAAATGCTGCTCATCATTGGTTTTTTATACTACAACAAAAATAAAGAGTGCGATAGAAGTCACAAAATGTAGCCTTTCTTCAGTGAGAACGAGCGCGAATTACTGACAAAAAGAAATTTATGGTGGGGTAAAGCTGAAGGCAGCGTCAATCACAGTAGTGTTAAAATTTTCAGAAGAAAGGGATGAGAAAATGTAATAACATGAGGCAGAAAAATAAAAATGAGCTCAAATGTTAGATAAAGCTATAAAAATACTTTTAAAAATATATTCCATACAAAAAATATTATTTTGGGGGTAAAAACGGCATATTAATGGGTTTTGTCAATTTCTATAATTTTTACAATGTATTATTTAAAATGCTGCTCATCATTGGTTTTTTATACTACAACAAAAATAAAGAGTGCGATAGAAGTCACAAAATGTAGCCTTTCTTCAGTGAGAACGAGCGCGAATTACTGACAAAAAGAAATTTATGGTGGGGTAAAGCTGAAGGCAGCGTCAATCACAGTAGTGTTAAAATTTTCAGAAGAAAGGGATGAGAAAATGTAATAACATGAGGCAGAAAAATAGAAATGAGCTCAAATGTTAGATAAAGCTATAAAAATACTTTTAAAAATATACTCCATACAAAAAATATTATTTTGGGGGTAAAAACGGCATATTAATGGGTTTTGTCAATTTCTATAATTTTTACAATGTATTATTTAAAATGCTGCTCATCATTGGTTTTTTATACTACAACAAAAATAAAGAGTGCGATAGAAACCTCAAAACGTTGTCTTTCTTCGTTAAGAACGAGCGCGAGTTACTGACAAAAATAAAATTACAGTGGGGTAAAGTTTTGGCCAATGTCAATCACATTGACGCTAAAATTTTTAAAAGAAGGGGGCGAGAAAATGTAACGACATGAGACACAAAAATAAAAATTAGGTTAAATGTTAGAGAAAGCTGTAGACAAACCTAAAAAATTTTTTTCCTAAGAAAACAATTTTTTTTTCTGGCATTTAGAGCAATTCAAATAGGTGGCAAAATTTTTCATTAAAAATTTGGACAATTTTTAAAGTGGTGCTCATCCGTTAATTCAAATGCTACAGTGTAAACAATCATATACATAACATTGGTAAAGTATTGTTAACTTTCAGTAAGGATGAGCAGCATTTGTGATTAAAATTCAGTGAACCACAAGGGGTTAAATGTCAAAAAGTGGGCGAGCAATAATAGGGGAGTTAGCAAAACAGTGGCTGTAAAATAACTAATTTATGATGAGCTCAAATTTTGATGATATACGAAGTATCTGTCATTGTATTAGACCAACTTTGTCACAGGATGTATTTTTTTAGTCCAATATTTAAGGATGAGCAAGCCCAGAAACATTTTAAAAAGTCAAAAAAATTTTGACAGCTCCAACTTCAACCCCTGCTAAATATGTCAAAACCACACTAAACTGGCGTGAAAAGTAGCTAAAAGTAGATTTCCAGACAGAATACATTCTTATCTTACTATTCATATCAAATACACAAAAGTTTAACACTGACCTGGAGCCAAAATAGCC
Source organism: Platynereis dumerilii (assembly GCA_026936325.1). Classification (NCBI taxonomy): domain Eukaryota; kingdom Metazoa; phylum Annelida; class Polychaeta; order Phyllodocida; family Nereididae; genus Platynereis; species Platynereis dumerilii. Next base: position 60,218 of record JAPTHN010000076.1, read on the forward strand.
ATGAAACCACGACGAAAACAGAGAATCCCTGCATGACGTCCAAACATGGCGGAATTAGCCGGTATCTGTCCCCAGTGTTCAGTCTACCTCAGCCTGGTCCATTGTAGGCCTACTAGGCCTTCTGTCTGCAGCAAAACCTACTCATTGCTAAACTACGTCTTTGCATAGATTATTATTTGATTATAAGACGCAATATTATACAAATATTGGATGGGAAGGAGTCCAATATAGAGTATAATTGGATGAAGAAAAGTTATATTGGATGAGGCGCAGCCGAATCCAATATAACTTTTCTGAATCCAATTATACTCTATATTGGACGACTTACCATCCGATATCTGTTATATTCTTCATCCAATATAAGTTATATTTTCTTTAAAAGTTGCTTTACTGCCAAATGGTCAAAAATATGCATTGAGATGTTTTTAACTTTCATGACTTGCTGCTAAGACAGTTTTTTTCCCCTCTCATCTGAAAAAAGTGAAAAATCATAATGTTGAAAGCTTCTAATTCTAAATACCACCCAAGCTCACATTACAGACAGCTGTAATTTTAGAAGTTCAAACTATGAAAGAGGAGGCAATGGTGACGTCACCATTGTTAATTTGCTCTCATGACGCCATCAGTTGTGATGTCACAATGACAAGTTGACCATTATGACATCACCAGTGGTGACGTCACAATTGAAAAACAGGTAGTGAGGTGATTGTTCTTCATTCAAAAACTGTCACGGATCCAATATAACTTTTTAGGATCCAATATAACTTTTCAGGATCCAATATAACTTTTTGCTGCCTAATATAGCGGTAATGTCGGACAAGAATAATCGACTGTGATTGGATGACACAATTCAACTGAAGAATATTATATAAATATTGGATGGGAAGGAGTCCAATATAGAGTATAATTGGATGAAGAAAAGTTATATTGGATGAGGCGCAGCCGAATCCAATATAACTTTTCTGAATCCTATTATACTCTATATTGGACGACTTACCATCCGATATCTAATATATTCTCCATCCAATATAAGTTATATTTTCCTTTTAAGTTGACTTGCTGCCAAATGGTAAAAAAATATTTGTTCAGATGTTTTAAATTTTCAGAATATGCTAAGAGCGTATTTTTCTCCTCTTAATTGAAAAGAAAAAAAATTGTCAAGATTTGGAAGGCAACTCAATACCACCCCAGGCTAATATTACAGGCAGCTGTAATTTTAGTGTTCAAACCATGACAGAGCAGTCAATGGTGACGTCACCAAGTCCATTGTCAGTATGCTCTCATGACGTCATCAGTTGTAATGTCACAATGACAAGTTGACCTTTATGATGTCACCAGTGGTGACGTCACAATTGAACAACAAGTAGTGAGGTGATTGTTCTTCATTTAAAAACTGTCTTGGATCCAATATAACTTTTTTAGGATCCAATATAACTTTTCAGGATCCAATATAACTTTTCTCTGCATAATATAGCAAGGATATTATCCAAGAATACTCGCTTGTGATTGGCTGACACAATCCGAGTGGAGAATATATATATATATAGTGAATGAAGATACAAAACAAATTTCTGAAACTGAAAGGGACTGAGGGTCAGGGCATGCAGTATAAAAAGCCGACAATTGGCCTATGTATTGCAAAATCCAAGAATGTTAGGAAGATAAAGCACAGGGAGCTAAATATTTTATCTGTACTGCAGGTAGCTTTTAAAATTCTAAATCACTGTCAATAGATGCCCATGCATGGTGCATTTAGAACTGGAATAAAATTTGGAAATTAAACCTCAATCCATCTTCAAAAGAAGGGAGAGCCATGGCAACAAAAGTCATAATTATTGTTAGCGCCTAATTGCACTTCAAGATTCGTGATCAGAATCAGTGATTCACAAGTGACTGTCTTAGTGACACCTCAATACCAATCAGCATTCAATTATGAAAGTGTGAAGGAAAGTTTAATGACAATTGGAACAGGGGAATTCTTCAATTGTTCATGTTTCAATTACGATCCATTATGTATAAATTAAGCAAACAAATGGCCAGACAGAGTGTCGCCGATACGCATTCCTACTTGATACAACAGTATCAAGTGCACTGGCCGCATTTGGTGAGGTCTGCAGAGCAGTTTTGTACCCTGGAAAGTGCCCGTATTTGCGAGTTTACCGTATTAGCGAGGTGCCCGCATTAGAGAGGTTTAACTAAGCATGAAATAAAGACAAAATATTCGGTTCCAGGCTTTTGTGTCCGTAATTCCGAGGTGCCCGTATTAGAGAGGTGGTCGTAAGGTGAGGTTGAAGTGTACATGTGACAGTCATTTCTGAAAAAAAAAATCATAGGTGGCGCCATAAGGAGTTCTGATGGTATTTTTAGATAGAACCATCATTTTGTTATTGTTTAGTATGCCACAGATGCTACTTTTATCAGGGTTGGCCAAACTATTCTTCATTGTGTACTCATACAGCAGATACAAAGACTGCAAAATGCTTACTTTTTCGGAAAAATGATTAATTTTTGGCAGTTCTGAGAACTACAATTTGAGGATTATATGATACATGGATGTGGGGAAGTGGGTCAAAATACAAATTGAATTGAAAATATAGCCAAAATAAAAAATCATGCTACATTTGGCCTGTGAATGGCAATGGCTTGAACTTGAGCATTTTTACGAGAAAAAAAGGCATTTTTTCGGAAATTAGCAAACATGCTCAATTTCGAGTGCTGCTGCTGACTTATTAATGTTGCCATGGCAACCAAAATGATACATCATGTTAGTACAACAACTGAATTTCAAGGAAAAAAAATTCCAAGATTTGTGACACCATAAATGTACTCTTGACATCCGTTCATTGATGGTCATTTTTGCTAAATCTCAAAATTTCCAAAAAACACAGGTGGCGCCACCTTGGTTTGTTTGCAGGATTTAAAGATGAACCGTGATTTTATTATTGATTCATATAGAAGAAAGATCTGTCTCATTATGTGCAGTCTTTTCTGCTCCCATCGTGTACCCTGTTGGAAGATATGGGGTTCCAAAAATTGTTAAATTTTCCTTCTTTTCTTGAGCCCTAAACATAGATTTCATGGGCCCCTATTTCACCGACTTCATTGACCTCAGATTCCACAATACAATACCAAAGAGTGGTTTAAAAGTGACCTATCCAGGCACAATGGGCATTGGGCAGTATAGCCATATATTGGCATTTTCCAGGTAGAAACATGAGCTGAAAATGGGTAATTTTGACTTTTCACTTTTGCCAAATTTGCTCATTTGGGCCAAAATATATTGAAGCCCAGGTAACCATGGCTACCCTTAATCTGAAATATCCAACATTTTTCTTGTGAAGTCTCATGCCATAGTACTTCCATCCCACAAAATATGAAATGATTCTGAGACGGGCCACATTCCAGTCAAGGGTTGATTTTCTTTGACAATCACTCTTAATTGTGTTGCTTCCTTGTATTTGCGTTTATACTTTTCACTGCTGTATTATTATCTTTGTACATACTCATTCATTTTCTTAGAAACTACTGCAGACTTGTCATGTACATTTTATTTGTTATATATCATATCTTCTACAAATGGTATTCTTGTACTAATGAAATGGTGCTGTGAAAATTGTATGATATGGTGCTTTAAAAGTTTAATGTGTGGCTGTAGTATTTTATGGTGCTCTTTATAATGGTAACTAGAAAAGTCCACTGGGGGCACATGTTCTGTTCGACCCTACAGTCATTTATCGTTTCATAGATAGCCAGGGAAAGATAGAGCAAAAAAAAATGAAGAGCAAATGCTGAGGGTTTGCTGCCGCACAGCATGATTTGCTCACCTCCAAAACAGGAGAGTTCCACATCCATAACTCAGCTAAAATCACAACCAAAGTTCTGTTATTTTTTGTGTGCATGTTTATCACATTTTCGGCGATGTTTATCACATTTTCGGCGATGTTTCAATGGTGGAACTCTCCAGTTGAGGAGAGGAGACACACGTGCTTATGACGTCACGACACGTGGACTTGATTTGCGCATGCGCACAGACCGTCAACATGACGCTCGACATGAAAACATGAACGGTTTTTTTTGTGGAAAGTTTAAACAGCCAAACAACCAATTTAGGGTCCGTTGAACTACAAAAAGTTGCTCTGACGCCTCTTTGGGACAATGTAAGTACACTGTGCGAATTTGGCAGTCGTGGGCCACCCAGATTCCTCAATCTTAAAGGTAAAATAAATAGCTGAAGATTACGAATTATATAAATAGGGATACTGCTATCTTCTCTGGTGCTTGTAATTCTAGTATTAGATATTACAGTGTGTACTATTATGGTCTTCAAAGCTATAGCCTGGTCACTATTGCATGGACTTAAAGCGGTTCCCGCTGTCCATACTTGCCCGCTGTTGATTCCATGATAGGCTACACATGAAAACCCAATTGATTATTTTTATGAGTAACTTACCAAAGATTGGACTCGTGACTTTTTAATTTTTATTTTTATTTATCTGTAAATGCACAGTAATAGTTTAAATATTCTTATTTATATATATATATAATATCTGGATCTGCAATGCTGTATGCAGTCAGTATCCACCAGGGGCAGCATCAGTGCCTACAGGAAGACGCCTGCTACCCCCTGTGGGAAATCAGCGCAGTACAAATCCAATGTGGAGGACGAGGGAAATGTGAATGCATGTTTTTGCATTAAAAATAGGTTGGATAGGGTCATATTTTGGTGTGATTTAAATTACCGGCCATGCTATTCATAGGCCGCTAATGCAGTGATATCCATCCGATGTGAGTCACGAGCCTTCAGGCCTAACCAGGCAGTTCAAAGGGTTTATTCTATACGTATTTCTCACTTATAACATCATAGGTTGTGTCAATTGTGTCTTTTTTTTAATAGTTATATTCAATATTGTACGATTTATTAATATGCCCAGCATTGGGTGGGTCAGGCTGATTTTGCGCCGCCATTTTCTTTTGTATTAGCGCTGTCATACACTTGTCACACATGTGGAGTGTGAGCACATGTCAGCAGGGCATTGAAAAATGGATCTTTCATTGTATTTCCTCAATTCCAATCTATTTTGTTAATTTCTGTTCAATGGACCACCTTCAATGCACTGAATCAGGGGCGGCGGAGCTGGGGGGGCACTGGGGGCACGTGCCCCCCCACTTTTGGGCCCAAAAATACATAAAATGCCCCTTTTTCTCCTTGAAATTACCGTAGACAAGGTGCCCCGGAGCCCGGTGCCCCCCCACTTTTCGAAGCGTTCCGCCACCTCTGCACTGAATTGCTCTTGACCATTTAGGCCAAAGTGCAATTCACTTTCTCACCTCCCTTTCATCTCAGACTCGTCTGTCACAATTGTACCAACGATTTTCAATTATCTTCATACTTATTTCATTCCATTTAAACTCTTAAAACTATTTTGTACCTTAAACTAGAGACAAAAAAAAGAAACGAGTTTTATGAAGAAGTTATTTTTGGGTATTCATTTAAACCACACACAGGTCCGGCAGGTAATGAATAGATAGAAATAAATTAATTTTCCCCCAATCAACCATGCATTTTATTCATGCCTATTCCACTGAAAAAGCGTGAGCAGCATGGTCGGTGCTGTGCTGTAAGAGTGCTTGTTAAAATCAATTATAGATGGAGGGGGTGGGCGTTTGTTAGGGAATGGGCATTTAATAGAGAAAATACGGTTATGACATTTAATCTGTAAACTGTGTCAGATAATTCAAGTTGGTCTAATTGTCCCCCCTTACACTTTAGTGTAAGAGGGGGATACTGTTTTGAGCTTGAAGCGTCGTGGAATAATATTTTGTACTGCACTTTTCTTCAAAGCCACAGGGGTTACTCCGTCGAAATTGGTCTAATTTTGTTCATTCGGACATCAAGTATGTTATGCAATCTATTATTACCCTTCTACAGTTCTTTTTCCAAGTCAAATCCTGCTTTAAACTCCCAAAAAATCATCACAACATCGATGTCACGAGATGACACCGCGGTCGTTTTCGATTTTGGTAGGAGAGGGGTACTCCAGCGGTCCGCGTGCATTACGTCCGCCGACATTTTCGATTTTTTTTGTGGAGGTACTCCAGCGGTCCGCTTGACTTCCGTTCGTTACCAATCAAAAACGTCTCCTATTGTGCAGTATGCACATTCACTGTGTCTGCAGTCCAGTGAAACAGGAGAATAGCAATCAATGATAGCAGTCAATGATACCAGTCGATGATAGCAGTCAATGATACCACTCTATGATAGCAACAATGATACCAGTCAATGATAGCAATCAATGACTGCAATCAATGCTGCCAATCAATGATACCAATCAATTATCATTGTCAATGGGAAAAGGTCTTTCATTATACACAAGACACTGACAGTAAATAATAAAAACAAATACAACTTTGGAAAGTAAATTTTAACATTGTACAATTTTGATTTCCCTTTTTTTGGTTAGTCATTAAATTTGAAAATAGGGGGGACAATTAAGTCCCTTTGGGACAGCATTACATGCATCGAACGATCCCCTATCCTGTGCTGCATCTAGTTCTATTTATTTGCTATGCAAGTACTGGATTACACTGTTAAAATGTCGAAAAGTGATTTTTTTGTCGAACGCTCACACATGCGGACAGCCACATTTTGCATGGACAGTGCTGTCACTTTTGCTCATTGTGATTCCTGTAAGACTGAAAATTTCAAGCATAAAAGAGTCAGGCACTTAACATGTGATTTCATTAAAATGGCTTTTGTTATTATGCATTGGATTGCGGAGGTATCTAATCCAATTATAGCATAGGCCTACATCAATAGTCGTGATCACAAACTGTGGTGTCGTAAAATTCTAGTTAATATTTCATTTGAAGGTGTCGGTTGCTCTTTATGACTAGAATATGACATTGTGTGTTTAGGTATCTTTCATCCACGCTGTGTGTTTAGGTATCTTTCACCAATGCCATGTATCTTGGTAAGATTTTATGAATGGTTGTTCCGTAATGCCAACTTCAGGGGTGACTTGCTCACCACTGTATGTCTCTTTTTGAAGCATGAAACAGATTTTTACATATTAACTAAAAAGTGTTACTTTACATTTCAGAAGAAGAAGAGGATGATATGGATGTTTCATACTCTGAAACATGGTCAGAGAAAGAAATATCTGAAGATCAGGATATGGATAACACATTTGATGAGGAGGAAACGAAGATAGAGGCTGCCAAGCAGGAAAAGCTTGAGCAACATATAAGGTATGTATATTGCAGATTTTTTGCTAGGCAGTATGGTCTTGGATTAGATAGGACTTTTCAGAATTTCTTTTGGGCTCTAACTTGGCAGCTGGGTGGCCAAGTGGTTAAGGTTCCCGCCTGCTCCGCTGAAGGCAGGGTGCCCACTCCTCCTATATTTCCTATAATTCCTATATTTTTTAAGGCCTCCTATAATTTCCTATATTTTTGGAAAAATTCCTATAAATTCCTATATTTTTCAATTTTTCAAGATATTTCACGTGTATATGCACGTTTTTGTCCGCGGTAAAAAGCTTAAGAGTCTTTTCCCCACAGATATATGATTTTTTCGACGCGTTTTTGTCCGCGACATGAAGTTTGCGGCTTATGACGGAAGAAATTCTGTGATTTGCCGATGGTTTCGCTGACAAATATTTCCTAAATTGTCTCATTAAAATAGGCGAAAACCTCCTATATTTTACGGTGAAAAATTCCTATATTCCTATAATATTTTACACAATGTTGGTGGGCACCCTGGAATCTGGACAAGCCTGGAATGCATTTTAATCTTTCAAAAGCAACAACTTCTACTTATTGCAGGGACTTGATTTTTTGCACGTTTTAAGAATATATTCCAATAAAAATGCAGACGGATTTTCACGACACTACGGCATTAAGGAACTGCAGCACCTTAAATATTGCCCTGCACAATTTACATCTCACAAAATGGTCAAAACTTTGCTTATACCACTAAAACTATTAAAGCTACACACACAAAATTCTCACAAAACTTCAAGTATATAGTTGTGGCCAATTGCAGAAAAAATCATAAACTTAGGTACATTAGCACTGACTATATTCTAAAGGCAGTAAATCACTGTCCGTTTCAGAGTTATTTTAGTATAACTTTCGAGAGCCAGTATTGACTCAAGAAATGAAATTAGTGATGAAATGTTATAAAAAATAATGTTGGACGGGGTACTACCATGCTGCAAAATCATTTTAATCTTGTAGAAATGCTGTAGGAAGGTCAAACTATGCCAAATTGTGATAAATATGTACTTTTGGAACCTGATAAAAAAGTTATGTGATAAAACATCAAATAAAGGCAGAAAAATCGAGAGTTTTCAGTCCAAATCGATTTAAACAGTTTTAAGAGACCAAATGAGTTGCTGAGATGTGAGATTTTGTCTGTTCAGTCATGGGTTTGAATCAAAGGGAGTGGCAGAGTAACAGAGATGGCCTAAAAAGCCTTAATAATTTTCAATCCACCCTATTTACGTGTATTGTGGGTTTATATTGTTGAACTTGGCATCATTTGTTGTGGATTTAGTCCAAGATTATTCATCACCTGCAAAATTAGCAGATAGATACATTTTTGCCAGTTTACAGTGATTTATTACATTTTGTTAAAAACTGAATATTTTACCCATAATGGACATAAAAGTTTACTCAGAGTGACTTTTTGAGATGCTACACATGTTTTCTAATATTTATTCATAGGTATAAATCAATTACACAGGCCAGGGAGTACTAGTTATTTAGATTAGTCCTTGTCCCGACAGTGGTTTTCTCAGCCTTAATCATTGAAAAATATAAGTATCAGTACTGTGCACTGAATTTATGCTATTCTGTAGACACTTAGGAGAATCAGCAATAAGTACAATATCGTCAGCATACAATATGTGTGTTAAGGTAAAGTTGTTCAATGTTATCCCATCTGATTTGTCAAGATACTGGGGAAGGTCAGACATAAATTCATTAAATAACTTTGGACTAAGAATTCCAGGAAAGTAAAAGAAAGTAAGCAAACACAAGATTTTTATTTTTAGAAAATGCTTCATTTCTCCCAGTGCTCAAGTTTATATGTAGCCAAAACACTTGTTTTTTTGGTGTTTTTTTTCAGAAATTGTATGTCATTATTTATTCTACTTAACTTTAACAAGTTATTAAAAAGGTTTATGAACTAAATAAAATTCAAAAAATATCAGCTTATCAGAATGCTACAATGTGTCAATTTTGTTCATTGTGTGATTCCATGCAGGTGCCATGGCATCTTAGCTGATGTGATTTTATGCAATTCAATACCAAAATTTCAAAACTTGTGAACTATCAAACTATCATATTATGTGTAGAATATCCTAGAGTGTAGTAAAAAGCTGTTTGTGTAAATTTTCAAGAATAAAAAACCTTAAGAAAATGTTTTCATGAATGTTTTTGTTGAAATTTCTGTAATTTTCACTTTTTTCGAGCATTTTTGTGCACACTTAGGTCTTTTATGATAGCATAAACAGACTTTCCCAAATACTCTAGTTTAGAAATGCTGGTATTGAATAGCATAAAAACATATAGACTGTGACGCACACAATGAACAAAATTGGCACTCTGAAGCATTCTGATCGGCTGATGTGTTTTGAATATTAGTTATTTTAAAAACCCATCTATTAATTTATTGTAGTTTAGCAGAATAAACAATTAGATACATAGAATTTCTGAAGACAAACAGGTATTTCGGCACGAAATAGAGCATCTTCTCAAAACATTTGCAAGAAAAAAGAAAAATATATTATACTAACAAATGGATATAAAGTTTAAAATAACTGCTGCTACTATCACTTCCAAACTTGGCATAAAGTTGTATCATAGTATCAACTAACTCCTTAAATTTTGACAGGCTTATGCATTACGTAATGAGGAAAAGAACCCGAAGGCTCCAGAGAAATTAGGGAACTGTCATCAGCTGCTGATGACTTTGTGGTACCTCGCGAAATGGGATAGAAGATGCCCCGCTACTGTCTTGCTGCTGTGTGATGAGGATGGGTGCACAGAGATCAGACTTCCTTTTGATACCCAACTGATCAACCCACACACTCAATCATCCTGCCAGCGCCAGGACTTAACGGCAATTGCAATTGTCATCATGTGATGGTAATTTCCCAGACTTATAATTGGTTTTGCTTTCAAAGTGTGTGTCCAGATAGCTGCTTGATAGTTGCCTTTAAACGAATGATGGTACAAACTGTACTTGCAAGATGGCAATTGACAAGATTGAACGTTTTCCTTCTTCACTCTGAACAGGTCAAATATGAGGTCATTCACAGACGTGAGTGATGTACTTTGAGAGTACATAAAACAAGTGAAGTGTTCCCGCCGCATTCCACTGGCTTGCTATGGGTCTTGTCGCTTCCTCCTGTACTATTCCCACCCCTGGCTCTCTTGTCTTCTGCTGGCGGTCAAGGGTTTCGGTTTTGTAGCCCAACCTGGCCCTTTGGAATGGTGTTGGTCGCTCTCAGCTGCTCCCTGTTTGGTTGCCATGGCAATGCCACCCCTTTAGCTGATATGGGCTGGCCTACCTCCACCTTCGATCCCGGTTCCGTGATCTGCTGGACTGACGACTTCATATTTGACCTGGATGGATATGCTCCTCTTGTGGCTGCACCCTTGGATCTGGGCATGTCCTGCTTGGGCCAGTTTGCTGTTTGGGGCCCTTAGCTGGTCTGCATTGCTGACCTGCTTACTACCTCTCCTGCGCTCATGATGGGCTGCTACCCGCGCAGGCTCTATCTTGGCTCTCCAGTCTGTCCAGTTAACGGCTGCTCAGCCATTGCCCCCTTGGCACTGGTTCATCAGCTCCTGCATGGTTCCTGGGGTGTCATGCTTTACGCTACTCATCCAGGATTTTGGTAGTCCCAGGAACTCCCGCCCCAGGCCGTTCCTTTGTCTCTTCTGAGTCTGACACTGCACCTCTTTGGGACAGTTGGTTCTTGGGTTTGACTCCACTACTGCAGGACTATTCCTCTTCCCTGCTTGGTTTCCTGTGGCCAGGAAGCGATCTCCCCAGGGCTCCTCCACTACCGATGGCTGTCTCTTGCCCTGTAAGGATCTGGCCCAACTCAAACTTCCCCTTGGCCTTCAGTAACCCTGGTCACTTGGACTGGGACCAGGAGGGTTTCCTTGATGGTGGCTTCTCTGGATCCCGATGCCTGCATGTTTTCATCGGCCTGGGTGTGATGACTTCTTCATTTTGTCTCTGCCCTATATGTCAAGCTTCGTCTCCTGGCCTTGGATCTCGTCTGTAGTGCATTTCCTCCCTCAGCGAGTCCTTCTTGCCTCTGTGGAGCAGGGGTGTTTCTTCTCCGGCTTCCATGCGTTCTCCATACCTTCGCATGGTGGGCTGCCCTCGTACTTCAGGGTTGGCCAAGCCTCAGCTCTCAACTGTCCTACAGCTTGATTAATGCATATTCCTGGGTGGGACCCGTTAGGGTTTGTGAGTCTGCGATTCTTTTGAGTTCTCCATGGATTGTCTTTTGGTGGGCTATCGCTCATCTAGTGCTGCTCTAACCTCAGCCTGCATCTGACCTTGCTTTTTGCTTTGCTGCTTGATGGCCTTGGGTTTCTTCTTCCCCCTCCGGCTTCTCTTCTCTCCCCTCATTCTCGCTGCGGCTTTTAGCTCAGGGCATCTGTCGCTGTTTTCCTCCTGCTTCCAGGGGGCTATCCCTCTTCACCGAGGAAGGCGGAGGCTCTGATCTTCTGTAAGTCTCCTCTCGTCATCTGACATCGACCACTCACTTTCCTCCTGAGTGTTGGTGCTCCGTTGAGCCACATTGCTCCGACCCTCCACTGATTTCCTGGTTTGGGTGGCTTGCCTCTTGACCTGTTCTTCGGATTCTTGTATCATGTACTGTGTATGGCAAAAAAACTGAATCTTGAATCGCGTGAATCTACTTGGGACAGTACTGTCAGTAGGGAAATAGTCATTATTGTGGTTCACTAGCTATGACTGACCCCCTGAATGCAAGCCTCTGTCTAAATGGCCCCCTAGTGGATGGAGTACCAATGTATTAGCTACACAGACAATATGTCTGCTGCAAAACAATTTATCAGCATTACCATGTTATATGTAGTGTCTATTTAGTCTATTGCAAGAAACCTTCTACAAAATGGTGTTTCGTCTAAACAGCAAGCCAGAGGCACATCTCACCCATCACAACATTCATTGGCATTGCGAATTCTCAAGCTTTGAATCCGATGGATTCTTGTTATAATCTCTATGTATGCTCTGCCCTTTGTTTGAATGAAAGAGTTAAATTTACCATGGTATGGATTTTGCACTGCGCAATCCATAATAAATCATTGGGAGGATTGAGGAAGGAAGTTGAAACTTGTTTATTTCTAATTTTTTTTTCTTCAGGCGCCTGGAGGTGAAAGAAAAAAAACAGGTTCGCTGTTTTTTACCGAAGCTGATAGCAGAGCTGATGGCAGGCTGCAACCTGAAGCCCGACGACACTCACAAGTTTCTCAACAACGTATACGAAACTAAACGTTTTGGAATTGGGGTAGTTGGCGTCAAGGTATGTGTTGAAACTTCCAAAATTTGTAATTCTTGTGCTCGCTATCGGTTTCTGTAGAATAACATTATCCGGTTACAGTATCATAAACGACCGTTCAGAATTTATGAATAGGAGGGGGTAGGAGTTCTGGCCGAGTAGTCTGGTGGCTTTTGTAAATTTGTGGGTTTTTTTTGGGGTCAGTGTAAAATGCGGACCATGCGGACATTCTGGCATTCAGTCTGTTGGTTTAAGTCTTGTACAAACACTGTCCAGTCTCGAAGGGGTTAAATCATGCGGACCAAGTGCAGACCATGCGGACCAACGGGATATTAACAGGTCCATACTGATTTGAAATAAATTATTATTATAGATAAATTTATTTAGGAAAAAAAAAACAGACCAAATGCTGACCAAATGCAGACCAAAATGCCTATCGTGCAGACCAAAAGCAGACCAAAATGCCTATCTTGCAGACCAGAATTTCTACCACTAGACCAACTTTATGTGTGTATTCATATAATACAATTACAGTCCAATACCAATTACTGAACAGCACTTTCATAACAGACATTAATGATGAATGCCTTTGTAGTTGGACTTTTAGATGTTATATGATCAAGATCACTGATAGTCCGGCAGTAAAATACCATTTTTGGACCTGACCCAAAAGTTCCGGTTAAAGTTTTTTTCTCTCTTGATCCTGTATCTATATGGTTCAAGGAACATTTTCAGGGGGGGTGTGAAACTCTCACCCTTGAGCATTCCGAGAAATCCAAGATGGCGTCCAAAATGGCCGCCGGACCAGAAATTTGTCATAAATTGGCTCCTAATTCAGCTAGGATGATAAATAAAACATCAAAATAGGGGTTTTAAGGGTCAAGGATACCAGAAATGGATAAATCAAACTCATAAGATTGCAATTTCTAGCTTAAATGGCCTAAATTTTGCATTAAAACTGTAAAATTAGCGTCAAAAATCAAGATTAGGCATATGTGACCTGCTCCACCAAAATGTGCTTAAAGAATAAGCAAAGTATCTATTACTGTGGGACTGAGTGTGGGTTCCCCTGAATCTACTTGAAATGTGCTTTCAAATAATGGGTCATATGTGGGTACATGTCAATTGCATCCAAAGTAATAACATGCCAAAAACTGCGAACAATGTAAATAATGAATCTGCAGAATTTGAGAAAGTGGCCTTTACATTTCAAATCAAACAAATGTCAAACAAACAAAGGTTTGTTAATTGTTTTCTGGAGTATATTGATTAAAATGCACTAAGATAATGCATCTTACAATAGTAAAAATATCCTTAAAGTATGATTTTTAACCGGCCAAAGGCAGGTTATTAGAGGAGGGCTTAAACGGATTTTTGGTGAAATGGGACTCTTGTCCACTTGTCCATGTGTAAATGTGTCCTGTCCATGTCCATGTCCATGTCCACTTTTTCACTTGCCTTGCCCCTCTGAACACAGTTCTGCAATCCAGTGAGCAATGGGGGCCAATGTCAAATGTGGACCTGCCCATTATGAATGGGGGATTCAGGTAGCTGTAAGGGGTTACCATGGTTACAGGTGCAATGAACAGCTGCAGCCAGCAGTGGGCCTGTGAGCCTCATTGGAGAAGATGCCCCTGTGTCAGGATTGCTTATAATTCCAAAGCACAGTGAGAGTCAAACCATTTCAGTACTTGTGTTTTAAAATAGTTGTTCATGCCTAGATGAGGCATGTTTGCTCAGTGGATCATTATGTTTGTATAACACTTGGCATTGTCTACATCTTCACCAGCTTTCTGTACAGTGCTATGATGAAGTTATGTACCATTGCCAAATTATTCCTGCAAGCAATGTCTACCAACACCCATCCACTAAACTCCACCAAGAGACCAGAGCCTTCCTCAGTGCATTTCTCATTCTGACATAATATTTTGACAAACTTTATCATTACAGCCTGTAAATTTGATATGCATAAAATGAGTGTTTGCTTCCCACAGATTTTGGCACTCTGTGACTGTGACTGTGAGTCATAATAACTGATGAAGTGTCATCTCCCCAAATTTAGCGTCCATGGGAAACATAGAGGCTGTTTGATTAGTCATGATGAAGAGAAGGCTATTTGAATTGTCATGTAACTGATCTTAGAGTAAAATTATCGTGACAAATCATCTATATGATGATTCAGGAAGTGCCATTTTCACAGTGCAACAGCCCACTCTGTTTGGATATCAGTCTTACAGATTGTAAACTAAAGTGGTGTTTTAATCGTAGTCTGCAGAAAAGGTTGCAAAAAGACGCTAGGGATTCACTTTGTGGACTCCCTCAAATTTTTTTGGAAAAATCCAAGATGGCTGCCAAAATTGCCACCATATTTTGAATTGCCCACTGTGACTTTAAGTATTTCACTTAGATTTATGCAATTTGGTATACGGATTCACTTAGGGGACCCCCTCAGAAATGTTTGGAAAAATCCAAGATGGCTGCCAAAATGGCCACCATATTTTGAATTGTCCACTGTGACTTTAGTATTACACTTAGATTTATGCAATTTGGTATAGGGGTTCACTTAGGGGTTCCCCTAAGAAATTTTTTTAGAAAAATCCAAGATGGCTGCCAAAATGGTCACCATATTTTGACTTGCCCACGGCGACTTATTTATTTGGTTTGGGGATTTGCTCATAAATTATGAGAAAATTTCCAATATGACTTACAGTTCTGAAATATGGTATAGGCATTTGCTAAGAGGTTCCCCACAAAGTTTTTATGGCCTGCAGCAAACACTATCAGTCTGGCAATCACTGCTCAATGCAAAAACAGTCCATGTAGTAATATGTAAATCACCCTCTTCATGATTTCAATCCCGAATATACAATCGCCAAAGGCCGGTTTTGAATCCATGGATTCTTGTTGAGATATATAAGCAATGCACATTGCTCTTATCTGGACCATCTCCGCTTTCTTGTCAACTTCAGTCACTTTTGGTTTTTTTAGTGGAGCAGCCGATGTACATGATTCTGTACTGTTAGGGGCTTTCTTGTTAATGGATAGCTATGCCAGTTAGATAGATAATAGGTGTGACAAAAGTATCAGGGTGGATACTGCTTCTGGATTTGAATTTTAAGGTTAATTTGTGGCCGTTAAGGTCAAAACCAAGACAATGGTACTTTTTCAGCAAAATTGAAAATAAAATTAATCAAAATTACCTAAAGTGGCAAAATTGTACATGATCAGGCTAGAACTATGCCTCACAGTGCTTAATGAACTTCACTATTTTGATACTTATTATTGCACTTCACCCTTAATGATGCATTTTTACAAGGACTAAATGATTGCTGGGTGTACTCCAAAAAGCATCATTTTTTCTATTTCAAATCTCCTTAGAAAATTCTCTTGCCCAATGCTTGCTTAAAAATCTTTGTTCATAAGTCTTTTCCTGGAGTAAGGCTATCTATACCAATTAGTTAGTACTCTAATTAATTGACTCATTCACATGAAACTATATAAACTATGCCCTCACAAAAGTTGCCAAAGACAACAATTGAAGCAGATCAGAGGGGCCCCCATGTATCCATGTGAATATTTCATGGGACCAAGTTTTTTTATACCCTTCAGAATAATTAAATGTCATTTGAACAAAACAGGAGGACTGTCAATGTCCACATCTATTTTGGTTGGTTGGGAATCAGTTATCCAGTGATTGGGACAGGTGGAATTGAGAATTTCAGGGAGAATTTTGTGTTTTTCAGAAGATATTCTTGACACTGACAATAAGATGCATTTAACTTTGGGAGGGTTGACAGTTATAGTAACAAGGAAACCAAGGTGCCAAATGACAGCTGACATCAAGGGCTATCCATCCAGATCCATTTTGGTTGGTTGGGATTAAGTTACCAAGTTATTACAACAGGCAGAATTGAAAATGCATGGGAGGATTTTGTGTTTCTGAGGAGATTTTTGACACTGACAGCAACATTTATTTAGCTTTCGGAGGGTTGACAGTTATAGTAACAACTAAACAAAGGTGCCAAATGACAGCTGACATCAAGGGCTATCCATTGACATCCATTTTGGTTGGTTAGAAATTAGTTATCCACTGATTAGGACAGGTAGAATTGAAAATGCAGTGGGGGATTTAGTGTTTCCGGGGAGATTTTTGATGATGACAGCAACATTTATTTATCCTTTGGAGAGTTGACAGTTGTAGTAACAAGGACACCAAGGTGCCAAATGACAGCTGACATCAAGGGCTATCCATCCACATCCATTTGGTTAATTAGGAATGAGTTATCTAGTGAATAGGACAGGTGGAATTGAAAATACATGGGAGGATTTTGTGTTTCCGATGAGATTTTCGCCACTGACAGCAACCTTTATTTAACTTTTGGAAGAATGATAGTTATAGTAACAAGGAAATCAAGGTGTCAAATGAAAGCTGAAATCAAGGGCTATCCATATACACCAGAAAACAAATAGCATACTGTGTTAGTTTGAAATATTTTGGTGTCGATGGCTTGAAATTTTAACAATCATTTATTCGGTTTCCGGAACTTCATAATTAGCATGTTTGACATGTTATTTCTTTCGACGCAATTGACATGTACCCACGTATGACCCATTATTTGAAAGCACCTTTCAAGTAGATTCAGGGGAAGCCACAGTAATAGATACTTTGCTTAATCTTTAAGCACATTGTGGTGGAGAAGGTCAAATATGCCTAATCTTGATTTTCGACGCTAATTTTTAACTGACCTAACGTCGGTTATTAGAGGGGGTTGGGTAGTGAAAGGGGACTCATGTAAACCATGTCCATGTGTCCATGTGTCCATATGTAAACATTTCTTGTCAACATGTGTAAGTGTCCATTTGTGACCTTAGTTTTGAACTTAGAGTAATGAAATTTGGTACAGTTATGGTACTATGGGCATGGATCGGGGACATGTCGAGAAATCCAAGATGGCTGCCACTTTGTGGCGGCCATTTTGGCAGCCATCTTTCTTCATTCTTGAAGTACCCATTGTGACCTTAATATCTCACTTACAGTTATGAAATTTGGTACAGGTATGGGACTTTGGGTATGGATTGGGAACAAGTTGAGAAATCCAAGATGGCTGCCATTTTGTGGCGGCCATTTTGGCAGCCATCCTTCTTCATTCTTGAACTGCACATTGTGACCTTAATATTTCACTTACAGTTATGAAATTTGGTACAGGTATGGGACTTTGGGTATGGATTGGGAACTTGTTGAGAAATCCAAGATGGTGGCCATTTTGTGGCGACCATTTTGGCAGCCATCTTCATTCTTGAACTGCACATTGTGACCTTAATATTTCACTTACAGTTATGAAATTTGGTACAGGTATGGGACTCTGGGTATGAATTGGAACATGTCGAGAAATCCAAGATGGTGGCCATTTTGTGGTGGCCATTTTGGCAGTCATCTTTTTTCATTTATTGAACTGCTCATAGTGACCTCAATATTTCACTTAAGAGTTATGAAATTTGGTACAGGTATGGGCCTGTGGGTATGAATCAGGAACATGTTGAGAAATCCAAGATGACGGCCATTTTGGCAGCCATCTTTCTTCATTTCTTGAAGTGCCAATTGTGACCTCAATATTTCGCTTAGAGTTATGAAATTTGGAATAGGTATGGGCTGTGGGTATCAGTCGGGAACATGTTGTGAAATCCAAGATGGCAGCCACTTTGTGGCAGCCATTTTGGCAGCCATCTTTCTTCATTATTGAACTGCCCATTGTGACCTTAATATTTCACTTACAGTTATGAAATTTGGTACAGGTATTGACCTGTGGGTATGGATGAGGAACATGTCGAGAAATCCAAGATGGTGGCCATTTTGGCAGCCATTTTTACCCCGCTGGCTATGTAATAGCCTACGGGGTACTGCAGTCCTCAATGCCTCAATGTGCTGGGGATTTCGTCAAGCATAACTCACTTTGTGTTGCTCATATTTCATTCAAATTTTGCCTGTTATCTTATATTGTCATGCAGATGGGAATGACAAGTCCGTGCGTCCATACGGACACGCGGACGTACGGACACACGGACGGACACACGGACAGAAGGCTGGACGCACGGACAGATGGACGGACGTACGGACACACGGGCGGACGTACGGACACACCGACGGACGGACGTACGGACACACGGACGGACGGACGGACGGACAGAAGGATGGACGGACGGACGTACGGACGGACACACGTACGGACACAAGGACACACGTACGGACACATGGACACACGGACACACGGACGGACACACGGACGTACGGACGCACGGATGGACGGCCGGCCACACGGACGGCCGGCCACACGGACGGCCGGCCACACGGACGGCCACATGGACGGACGGACACACGGACGCACGGACGGACACACGGACACACGGACACACGGACGGACACATGGATCCGAATGGTCTCAATGGCTTCACATACAGCCAGCGGGGTTTACGTGCTTGCACGGTATTTTTCCCTTTTTTTTTTAGAAATCTGTTCAAACTGCATTGATGCTATACTAATAGTGTAGCATCTTACAATCAACTATTTCTCCTATCTTCCAATATCAGTTGCTCAGTGGTTTAAGCAAAGGCACCTTCGGTTTTGAATCCGCGGATTCTTGTACAGTTTTAATGCATAATTTAGGCCATTTAAGCTAGAAATTGTGATCTTATTAGTTTGATTCATCTATTTCTAGAATCCTTGACCCTTAAAACCCCTATTTTGATGTTTTATTTATCATCCTAGCTGAATTAGGAGCCAATTTACGACCAATTTCTGGTCCGGCGGCCATTTTGGACGCCATCTTGGATTTCTCGGAATGCTCAAGGGTGAGAGTTTCACACCCCCCCTGAAAATGTTCCTTGGACCATATAGATACAGGATCAAGAGAAAAAAAAACTTTAACCGAAACTTTTGGGTACCACCCCTCCACTGCCCGACTATGACAGCTTACAACATTTAACTGATAAAATATAAATTTGAAAATAAAATAGGCCTAGAATTTTTAGGTAGTCGTTCGTGAACGACTACCTTTTGCAATCACGCAATGACAAGTGGAAAAAAGCCCGCCAAAATCGGAAATTCGAAATACCGTAATGCACATTTGCCTCAGAAATTGCATGCAAAGCCAGTAACCATCGAAAAAGCCTCTTGAGGCAGTCATATACCTGAAAGAAATAGATTACAATCACAATTACGATCGAGGAACTTTATTCCACGCAGTCTTTTTGTTTTTAATGACACGTGCATTGTTTCCTACTTATCCCGCTTGGGGCGCCAGGATGCGTCACGAATGTCAACAACTGAACAAGTGAAAATAGCCTGCCTTGGCCGAAATTAGGCGAAAATCGGCAAAAAAACAGCCCAAAACATCCCGAAAATGTGATATTCATATTAAGACAGAGCCAAGCTACGCGTAGGTATGTGTATTTCTACTGTAGCCCTTCTGGTTGCTGAAATATTTGACCAAACGTCAGTCCTCTGCCTCACATGCCACAGAAAAAGTGAAACCACTCAAATATCGCCCACTTGACGATCGTCAATGCGTGTCATGAAGACACACTGCAAAGGGCAAGCTTATTGCTTGCCCTTTGCAGTGTATCTTATTACAGAAACAGTGACAATGCTAATTGCACTCTTGGAAGTTTGCTGTCACCCTCAGTTTATCAAATTGCCGTTGTGAAACTGGACTTGAGATTCAAAGATCTGTGAATCTGACAAGTGTCAAAGCTGATTGCACTTTGCAGTGCAGCTTTGATGTCCATTGACCTCATGCTAATACTTTTCAATGTCATTATATATGGTACTACAACAACAGCAAAGTAGAATATTCATATCTGAACACTCAACACTGTCAACAGTAAACATAAAGGTTTTAAAATAGTTTTGTTATACATGTTGAATCAGGCAACCATATCATATGTGTCAGATGATAATACCAGCTGAGAACTACAACAAGTCTTGTGTCTGTCATTGAATGCAGTCTGTGTCTGTCAAAGATTTCAATCAATGATCAATCAATGATCAATCAATGATCAATCAATGATGCCAGTCAATGAATGATGTCAGTCAATGATCAATCAATGATGCCAGTCAATGAATGGTGTCAGTCAATGATGTCAGTCAATGATGTCAGTCAATGATGTCAGTCAAAAGATGTCAATCAACAATGTCAGTCAGTGATGCCAGTTATTGATGTCAAATGTCAGTCAGGGATGTCAGTGAATTAAGTCTGTGATGTCAGTCAATGGTGTTAGTAGTAATTTTAATCCATGATGTCAGTCAGTGATGTCAGTCAATTATGTATGATGTCAGTGAAAATGCTGTGATACTGTGTTTATTGTATGTTTTTACTGATGAGCTTCATGAAATAACAGCTTTTTACCTTCAGCGAGCGAAGTTTGAAGAAGGTATTGTTATCACTTTGGTCAAAAGTTGTCCGTCCGCCGGGCGGGGGTGGATAGATAGTTTCCGGGCCAGTACTCAGCCCCTATTGAATGTACATGGATGAAATTTGGTACACATGTAGCCTGTATGGTCTATTTGTGCCTTTTGATGGTCTGATTGATGGAGCTTTTGTAATTTTTGAAATATTGAGAAAAATAAAAATAAAATTTTTCGTTTCCAGGCTAGGACTCAGCCCCTATTGCATGCACACTGATGAAATTTGGTACACATGTAGCCTGTATGGTCTAGTTGTGCCTTTTGATGGTCTGATTGATTGATGTTCTATATTTTTTGAAATATTGAGAACAATTTATTAACTTTTTTTTTTCATTTCGGGCGAAAAAAACTTGGCCACAATTGCATGTAAATGGATGAAATTTGTTACACATGTCACCTATATGATACAGTTGTGTCTTTTGTGGGTGTGATTCATGGATATTCTATACATCTTGAAATATTGACAAAAAAATATTAAAATTATTATTTTTTGCTTCCAGGCCAAAACTTGGCCATCATTGCATGTCCATAGATGAAAGTTTATATACATTCCCCATATAATATTTTAGTGCTTTTTGTTGGTCTGCCTGATAGTTACACTTCATGCTTTTTGAAATATTCTGACCCATACCTCACAACTTATTCCTTGTTTATACGTGAAACTGGTCCATATATGTGTATACTGGTCTAGTAAGGTCTTTCCATCGTTCAACATACCCATGCATGCAGGCGGGCACATGGTGGGGCATATAGATAATTTCAGACCTAGATCTGGCTACTATTGCAAATACTACATGCAATGTGGTTCACATCACTTTTTTCGCTGAAGGTTTGCTGCTACGCAGCCTATGTTTATAGTTACATCTTCATCATACAATTAATTCACGGACCCCTTACGCTACTCCAACCAAACTACTCATTGCCCTGTTATGAAAACTTGCAAGGCGCTTTTTCTGTGTTCTTTACAATGTCCTTAGCCAGCTTTGATGTTCAAATTACAGTGACAGAAACTAAGGTGATGTTTTCCCATATCTACCATTACAAAAACACCCTTTATTTATCCCCTTTCCCTCGCATGCATGCTTTCACGGGTTTTATGCTAGTTTATAGTGATTTCTCAAAATCCTCACTTGTCTTTTCTAATGTTTTATCTCAACATTTTAACTGAAAACAATTTTTCAAGAATCAAGTTTACAAACTAAAGTTTCAAAGAGATAGGTCCCAATTTGTAGATATTGATTAACTTTTCAAATTTATACTTTGAATTTTCAGGTTGAATTGTAATATATTTTAAATAGACACCTTCTTAAACTTAATATGTTTTGACTAAGAATTGTTATATCAGCATTTGCTCAGACCCTGTCACGAATTGGGAGTATTTCACAATCGCCAATGATGCATGTCAAGTAGCATTGAAATTTTCTTGACAACAAAGATATTACATGTTCACTTACTCTTTTGAAAGTATGATTTTCCAACAGTCTGATATCCACACGAAAAATTTTACCTGCTATTCATAAATACCTTGAATATTCAAGTAAACGGTATGGCCAAGGTGCTTGGCCATTTACTGTTGACTTTAATACTATTCAATTTTGCTACTTTGTCTAAAACCTGATGTTTTTTTCGCAAATTTCATGTCATTCAAAAATATGATGACCAGGTCACCAGTACAGATATAAATAGAGGAGTTTCGCTATCAGCCTATCACACACTCCATATTTATTTTATGTAAATCAATAATCGCTGAACCTTCAATATAATACCAAAACGACTACCTTTGAATCCCTGGATTCTTGTGTGGTCTGCATTTGGTCTGCATTCTGGTCTGCATTCTGGTCTGCCTTCTGGTCTGTATTCTGTTTTACAGGGCCTAATTGCCCCGGCGTTAATACGAGACAGGTGTCTATTTGAGACAGGCGTTTATTGTTGGTGCCGCATATGAAATATGCCGGCAACTATGTTTTTGGTGCCACGTGTTGTGATTGTATAGTGGGGCCGTGGCATGTTGTCCTGTTGTGTCACTTTTGTCGTCGCCTCACCTCGGTCGTTTTTGATTTTGTTACGACCGCGGTACTCGAGCGGTTCGGGTGACTTGCGTCCGCTGGCATTTTCGATTTTTTTAGTCGAGGTACTCCAGGGGTCCGCTTGACTTCCGTTCGTCACCAATCAAAAAACGTCTCCTATTGTGGAGTATGCACATTCACTGTGTATTAATGATGGCACTACTAGGCAATCGATGATGGCAATCGATGATGGCAAACGATGATGGCAATCAATGATGGCAGTCAATGATGGCAGTCAATGATGGCAGTCAATGATGATGATATATAGATAGATAGATAGATAGATAGATAGGGGGGCGACCATTTAATATCTACTAAGGATAAGGGGGCGACCATTTAATATCTACTAAGGATAAGGGGGCAACCATTTAATATCTACTAAGGTGCTAAGATAACAAAAGTACATTTATGAATGAACCAAGGGGGCAATCATTTAATATCTAATAAGCAATGATAGATAGATAGATAGATCAATAGATAGTTAGATAGATAGGATAAGGGGGCGACCATTTAATATCTACTAAGGATAAGGGGGCAACCATTTAATATCTACTAAGTTGAAAAGTACATGTATGAATGAACCAAGGGGGCAACCATTTAATATCTACTAAGCAATGATGATAGATAGATAGATCAATAGATAGTTAGATAGATAGGATAAGGGGGCGACCATTTAATATCTACTAAGGATAAGGGAGCAACCATTTAATATCTACTGAGGTGCCAAGATAACAAAAGTACATGCATGAATGAACCAAGGGGGCAACCATTTAATATCTAAGGAGGAGGGGGATGGTAGCCCCTCTAATGGGCCCCTCAAAATGGGGCTCCCTCACATGAGGCCCCCTCAATGGGGCCCCCTCAAATGGGGTCCCCTCAAATGGGGTCCCCTCAAATGGGGCCCCCCTCAATTGGGGCCCCTAATATGGGCCCCTCAAAATGGAGCCCCCTCAAATGGGGCCCCTCACATGGGGCCTCCTCAAATTGGGCCCCTCCAATGGGCCCCTTCAAATGGGGGGGGCCCTCAAATGGGCCCTAATGGCAATGCTGGAGTTCAATAATCAATGCCAATCAATGATCAATGCAGGGAAAGTTGACATCATTAAATGGCAATCATTGAATGCATGGCTAAGGTATATCCATGCAAAAGCGGCACCATTTCGTCCCTGTGGGACAGAATTACGTTGCATTGTGCGACACTTTATCTTATGTTACCTCTAGTTTTATACTGGATAGCAATCAACCAACATCTGGGTATGCAAGGGCAGACAGGGTCTACGCACGCAAGTAAACCTTGAACGGAAACACAGACAGTCAATATATAGTTGCCAACCCTGCCTGTATTTGAGACCGGCATTTATAATTTTAGCTTGGGTCCCTACCCCGGCCTCTAAAGGAGACAGGCTTCTAATTGAGACCAGGCTTGTATTCGAGGAAATACGGTATATCATTTAATATTTTTTTATCCAATTATCAGGCTGATATATTGTCTATAACTTGCTTATTGACTTGGTCCGCATCTGGTCCGCATTTCCCGCTTGATTGGCTTTGTATTACTAGCTTGATTAAACAAGCAATGCTCCTCTGCACCCTCCTGTGTTTGTTTTGTGTCTGGTCCACATGGTCCGTTTGATCCGCATTTTACACTGACCCTTTTTTTTTTAGTAAAAGCAAAAGCTCACTTGATTTTGATAGAAGACATCATAAGCTTTCAAAATAAATAGGGTGCCAATTTTTCTTTACATTCTAAGTGTCTGAAATCCAAGATGGCGTCCAAAATGGCCGCCGTTTAACAATAATGCAATATCTTCACTAATAAAGGAGGTATAATTACAAACAAAGTATGTAAACTGGAGTTTTCTGACACATGGAAGCCAATGGAATCATCAAATTTAGGCTAAAACCATTATTTACTGTTCGAGATTAATATAGCATCTACAATGCTAACTGTTCACTGTAAATTCTGATGATTATGACATCATAATCCTTCTATGATATTGGAAATGAATAATCAAACAATATTATTGTTTGATTGAAGAAATGTACACACCACATGGTGAATTAATATATCTATAAACATATTTATACAGGTGTGACATAGTACATCTCTTACATCCCACAGTACGTTACATAATATAATTAAGATAGAGCACAAGATATGACATGAAATTTAGACTTTACCTTCCGCTATGAACCACTGTCAGAGCTAAGTACATGGCTAAAATTTTTGCATCACTGCATCGTCATTGTTTCTGTTAAATTTGTATAGTCAGCTGTAGTTTGAAATGCCTAAATATGTAAATAAACGAATATTTTGTATGGTAGCTCAATAGCGAATATCTCAATGCACAGCCCATGATAAAAGATCTCCATCTGAAGTTTCATTTGGCCTTTCTAGCCATATCGATGTTGAAGTGTTGTGACATCTCTTGAAATCTGCATATTAGATATATTTATAATTTAAATTACAAATTCATGAGAAAAGAGTACATTTGTGGTTTGTGTAGAAAATATGCAGCGAGGCGAGCCACATTTATTTGATAGGTTATTTTATCATAACAACGTAAAAGTTCCAGACCCAAAAACTTCTGTGTGAGGGACATTGTTTGCCAGGTGCCATATTGCTTCAGGAGCTGATGGATTCAAACATTGAATGCTGAAGAAGTGACTTGAAACTGTGTCAAATGTCAAAGCAAATGCTACAGGTGATGGAAGGCTTCTACGATTTTCAAGAAGTACCGCAAGGCGAGTAAACCAGAAGATGTTGACAGGCTTAATACTTCTGCAGCAAAAATTGGGAAGAGGAAGCTAAATCCTAGTGTGGATATTTCATATAACATGCAAAAACTAGAGAGCCACATGTGCGAATGACTCCTCAAGCCTAAGTGGTGGTAGCATTTGTTCTCAACAGACCTGTATAGATGGCGTTGGAGATAAGCATACATCAATGTTAGTACCAGAGCAATTTCTCTCCTTTGGAATGCAGGAAAACAACTAGGAGAACCAGTCAAGGATCTTTCACTTGCCCCAAATCAGCCAAGTAGACTCTGATGCAAGTAGCTACATGTATTTGAGGTTTGGAGGTTGTGTGTTATCATCACAACAACCACAACAACCTCTATCTGCACTCAAAAGTTCATTCACCTCATACTTAGCTCTTTTTTTAATTGAAAGAATGGCAAAAATTCCAATTGTTTTGCATATATCCAGGATCAATTTTGAATACCAAACACGATCTTACAGTGCTTTTCCTTTGAATTTACCATGATTTTGTCATTTTGAGGTATGGAGTCTGGCTGTCTATGAGCCTCCAAAAATTAGTTGCTTTTGGAGAGTGAGAGTGGGGTTACAAAAATGCGTCTCATTTGAAAACAGTTAAAGATTTCGATTTGAAATTAAGTCTGATGACTTGCTAAGATATTTTGCCTTCATATTTGAGATTTGAGAATGCCCTCAAAAAATTTTTTGTACTGCAAAATTAGCATGACACCATATCTTGCAGTTTCTTCCAGGTTTCTTCATGTTTGTTTATTGTGAAACCATTTCAGTATCTAAAATATAATTACTAATGAGATCCATGCATTTATTTGTACTTGTCAATTTTGTATTAGAATTAATGAGACCGTATCTCTCACTGCTCAGATGACGCATGATAACCACCCGGCATGGAGTACTCTGTTTGAATCGTGGATAGTTGGTCGAAAAACGGTTTTTTGGTATTTTGTTTTCAGGAAATGATAAAAGAGACTCTTTGCCACGCATTTCCTCGGTTTTCAGCCATTTCCACTGAAAATATAGCACTTTACATCCACATGCTTTCTTTTCAAATTCATAAAAATCAATTAAGCTGGAAATTATACTATTTTATTAGGCATACAAAATAATTCAACCTGAGAGTGATCCAGTGTGTCCTTAGTCATTTGTTTCTTAAGTTTGGAAGAGATACAGCGATTAATTTGGCCTTGGTGTCATTCTAGATCACTTTACTTCATGAAGCCAGTTTTCAGTTTTGCTACAGCATTTGAAGGTGCCATAAACATGCCCATTAAAATGATCGATACACGATTCGTACCGTCGACCCGCAAATTCGGCCCGATCTGCATTTTAGAGAATCCGCTTCCCCAAAAACCAAATTTTTGGCCCAGAAAGTTCATCTCGCACTAGAGCGCACGTCAAGTCGACGAAGTTGTTGAGTTCATGATTTTGTGCATATTTTCTGTTAAATCTCGGCAGTAAAACAACTTTTGTAGCCGGATATGGCATTATTACACCGAACCAAAAGTACTTTGAAAACCGGTTTGGGAACCGGCCAGACTGTACGAGTACGGCCGGTATTTATCGGACTGGTGTAGACCCCTAGTATCCAGTGTTCCATACTGAGACGACTAATTCGATTAGTGGATGGAATATGTCTAAGATTCCAAGTCATCTCATTATCATGTGATAGTCACCAAAATGAATGTGCAGCTCCTTCCACAAAAAGGAGGTTGAGCTACCTGGCAGATCACACACATTTCCATGCATCATTTTAAAGCTCTTTCCAAGTTCTTTAATGAAATGCATTATTTTTCCCATATCACCTACGCCACCTCCATTTTGAACCCCTGGGTTCTTGTGTTAATTCCAAATTTGACATGATGCCACAGAAGCATGTCTGGCTTAGAAATATCCATGGATCCTGTTCAAACGTTCACAATCTTTAGTTGAGAAGCTAATTAATAAGCAAATTTAATAAGATAAATTTAGTGCTTCAAAAGTTATGATACTTTGAAAATGTGTGAATTTTAATGTTGCTGAGTTTATCTAAAAATTTTATCTCTATAAATATATATATACCCGGAGTGTGAATAAATAATAATATACTTGGCCTCCCAGCCGAACCCAAGTTGTTCCTACCAACTGCTGTCTTTATGAGATCATTAAAACTGAAAGGTTCTATTTTACATCATCTTTGGCTGCATTTGTTATTTTTAAAATTTCCATATTGATATATGTTCCATTGATGTTTTCAGGTGAGATTTGTCACAATGGTCATCCAAGACAAAAGTGAGAAGTTGAGGTATCCAGGTCCTTCGGATATTGAAAACAAAAACGTTTCAACGAAAGTGTACATGACACGAGAAATGAATCTATTCAAGAAGTCCCACCTGATGATGTTTTTTGAAATTGCGTATGCCATGGGCCAAATGGGCAAAACAGGCTGGGTGTAGGTCACGAGAAGCTATGTTTTCTCCCTTTCCTTTGACTACCTGTATTTATAATGATAGGTGAAGTTTTGTATTTCATTTTATTTTGATTATCCATTGAAAAAGCAATGTTGTCAATGAATTTGAACTTCAGGAGATACTCTAATGTGAGAATTTTGAATATACACACTATAATTCACCTCTTTTCGGTGTGCATCTATTTTTTGCACATAGCTGTCTGTCTGTCGCTTAACGGTCTGTGGGTCGCTTAACGGTTTGTGGTATTATCTTCAGCTGGTTGGCTGAGAGGTAACGGTTCAGGGTATTGATTAAGCTAGTGCACTCTGGGGCCACTGAGTACGGTATTTTAATTTACCTTCTCCGAAAATGGCGATCTCGAAATTTGAGAGATGTGCACCTGAAATTCGCAATGCAGTTTTCATGTAAACCCAGGACCTTTTTTTGTGTTATTCTTTACATTACCTGAATCTATTTTCCTCAGTGGGGAAGCATAGCTTTCCAAAATATGTCTGATCATCTGTCCTAATTTTGGGCCGCCTAGCCAAATATTGTTTGTTTGTCAAAATTAGTGAGGGGGAAGGGTATTATCCTTTCAGTTATTTGTCTATTTCTTGGCTGTTCTTCCCTCGCCGCTAGACTTCGAGCTTCAGCCCCCCCCCCCCTCCCACAAAACTTCAATTTCAAATTTTTTAAGGGAAAAAATTCTACCATTGGAGTATCATTTTGGCCTATAGTACCTGGAGGACTAAAAAAATCAACAGGAAATTGTATTTTTACCACTGATCATTGGGAGACCTGTAGCAGGATACAGCTCCCCCAGTTTTTTTTACCAAGATCTCCCCCTCCCCAGATAACGGCCTAAGCAACAGATGCAGATGTTTATAAAAGTGTATTATTGAAAAATAATAGAGAACTTGAGCATTGACACAAAATAATATGTAAAAAAGCTTAGGGCCTACTCAGCCAGGCCAATTTTCTGTTTTCTATTTATGGAAATGTTTAAGACCCTGATTAATCATTTATAACTTACAGACCGAGCAAGTTTCCACTTTTTAGGAAGTTTAGAAATCAGCAGTCCTACTCAAGAAATAATTACTCTTAACAACCGTGGTGTCACATGTTGCAACGTTGATGACATTTCTTGTTCCTACTATATCAAACCTCTCAATGGTTCCACATTATGGCTGAATTTTGTACTGAAATGCTGAATTAACCGTCTCTCTAAAACAAAGTTACCGTTCTCACCATATTTTTCCCTCACATGAATTTACCGTCTCTCGCTTCAATTTTAAAATGATCGTTTATTCAACAAATTCTTCATTAGAAACAAGTATCTGTGCGTCGAAATCTTTAGAGTGACTAGCTGACATTCCACATATCTAAATGAAACTTAATTGTGGCATATGAGATGTAAATCCACAGTAAAAATCACAACTTTGAAAGTTAGGAAAGCAGGTTGTCATTTTCGGAGACGGTAAATTAAAATACTGTACTCAGTGGTCCCAATAAATTTTTGCTATATAAATGTCAATTTTTTATTTATATTATTTATTAGCATTTTTTGCATGCAGCACCTCCATTCAGTAGGTTGTGAGTTCTTTTTGATAGTTTTTTACCTGGACAAAGTCCAGGTTGTGTTATAGCTCCCTGTGATGACATCAAGACATAATTATGAAAATGACGAAAATGGTGTGCAGTCAAAATGATGATATGCAAGAACAGTGATGCCATTATGAATGATAATTTGAATATACAGTGGTCCCTGCATTATGAGACCACCCCTTCTGCAGGAGTCAGGCGGTCTCTCATGGGGGTACGGTCTCTCGTCGGGGTAAAGATGCTTAGGCAAATATTCAAATATCATCGTATAGCAAATCTATACTTCAATGATTTGTAATCTTAACAATTTTCGTTACTAAGAAATCCAAATTACTATTTTCTTGGTGAGTTTTCTATGACTCACCACTCACAAAACTAAATGCAATCTTACATCATTGCTGAAAGAGTGAAAAAGTTCACCAAATATCTATTGTCAATATGGTCTCTGAAAGATGCCTAATTACTTGCATGTTATTTTTAGAATGAGTGAAATTGGAAAAAGCCCACAAAAATCGGAAATTCAAAACACCGTACTGCAGATTTGCTTCAGAAATCATCTGTGGGCTCGGAACTAGCTGAAAATCATACTGCGTCCTAGGTATGACTGAAATAAATCTTCCACAATCACATTTAAGATCGATAGAGCGCAAAACATGCCTGTGCATCTTTCCCCAATATGCCAGTGCGACCTGTGGTGCAGTTTGGATCCCGTTGAGGTTTAATTAGCGGGGCGTATGACGCTCAGGCAAGCAAGTGGGCCCACTGGTACAGTTTGGATCCCGTTGTGTTATCCTTGCTGGAAAACAGGGAGCAATCACTGATTTTTAGCCTGGCTCACCAGGCTAATTCAGGAGTAATGGTCTGAAAATATTGTCTGTCAACTCTACTGTTCATTAACTACAGGTTCAATATATCTGTTTTTGTGTTTTATTGGTTTGTTAGGGTAGCTAGATGTATGGAAATTACTTTTTTTTTTTCAATTTCAAAAATTTTTTTTTTCCAAAAAAAAAAAAAATTCAACTTTTTTTCAATTACACTATTTTTTTTTTTTTTCAAAAAGAGGAAATCAGACAACTTCTGTTTTTCAAAATTTAAACATTTTTTGCTCCAATATTAAAATTTTATTTCCTAAATTAAAAAAGAGAGAAAAAATTGTTTTCCTAGATTAAAAAAAACCAATTTTTTTGTTCAAAATTTTTTCAATTTCGCCAATATTTTCAAAGGAGGAAATTGGGCGACTTCAAGATTTAAAAAAATCGTACACATTCTTTTTGTGGTTATTTGGATAACAGCACTTCACTTGCCACAATTCAGAACCACCTTTCTCTGCCGTTTCCAAAAAAATAGACTTAACCATTTCATCACTGCCACATATTTTGCCGTCATCACTGCCACTTGAGCCAGGCTTTGAATCCGCAGATTCTTGTAATTTAATTTACCAATGCTACTACGGCTTTTTCTTTGTAGTACTCACAGGGTTCCCACGCCTACTGGGAAATCTTGAAAACCGGGGGTTCGGGGTTGCCATCAATTCTTGTTATATAAACATGTTTATTTCTGAAAAACATCAGGGGGATCTAGAAGGTTGATTGAGAGTGTTGTTTTGTAAAGATTTGATGACTACCCGAAGCTATGTTGTCGCTCCGCAAGGCAACCTATAGATGAATGTGGGGCCATCAATTCTTGTTATATAAACATATTAATTTCTGAGAAACATCAGGGGGATCTAGGAGGTTGATTTCTAGTGTTATTTTGTAAATATTTGATGACTACCCAAAGTAAGTGAAATATAGCTGATTTTTTTTGTTGCACCGATGTCTCACATAATTTGTCGCTTCACAGGGCAACCTACAGATGAATATGGTGTCATCAATTCTTGATGTATGAACATGTTACTTTCTGAAAAACATCAGGGGGGGTGTGGAAAGTTGATTTCAAGTGTTGTTTTGTAAATATTTCATGATTACCCATAATGAAATAAATTCAACTGTTAAAAACCTAAAATTATGGCCGTGAATGACCTTTTAAAGCCTTTTGACCTCTGGTCACCTTATATCTTATATAATCAATATATATGATATGTCATGTTGTAGCTTTCCTTGTGCCAAACAAAATGAGTGGCAGTTTGTAAAGATAGAGCCAATGGTTGTGGAGTTATACTTTATTATGTTTCCCCTACTCCAAAAATGTTCATTTTCCGTCGTCATGAGGTAGCATCACAAAAGTTCTCAATAGACCCACAAACATGATCCAAGGGTAAAAAATTCTACAGCTGGGGTGTCATATCAAACTTAAATTTTGGACCTTGGATCCCACACTATTTCTGGTAATGTGGTATTGATATTTCATGATGACTAATTTGAATAGCCATCAAAACATGAAACCAGGTTGGTTAAGGCCTACGCTATTATCAGTCCCAATTTAATGAATTAATGTCATTTTTTGCTGTCACTTGCTGTCATAATGGGTCATCGAGTAACAAATCTCTCTCTCACTTTTTGAATTATCAAATTCTTTTTCTCTTTTCTTTTTTGTACTCAGATTATGTGATGTCCATACCTCTGTCTATATTTGTTCTGTCAACGGGCTTTCTGTTTTTCCCCTATGGAAAATGATCATATGATAACCATGTCTCCACGACGGATGTAATATAGAGGAATAATGCTATTACCCATTCCATGTTAATCACTTCTCCATAAATATGATAGCTAAACGACTGGCTTTTGAATCCATGGATTCTTGTTTTAAAAAATCGCACAAAAACTGTATTTTTTTTATTTATCTGTCACTTTAATTAGGAATCAATCAATCTATAAAGACGTCACATTTTTATGGCCTCATATACATGAGGTCTTTTTGACAAAGATAATGGATGCACTCCAAAATATATTCCAGAGAGGAGTGCAAAGAATTGACTGGAACTTCCAAGTTGCCAGGCCCTTGTCTGTCATTTGTCCATTAGTGGGCATCTTCATATTAATGACCCTTCTAAAAATAGATTCAAACTTGTATCTGCTTCGCTCTATGCCACAAAAATCATTAAAATTCAATAATACTTGGCTCTACTGCACCATTGTGTGTTGCATTTATCATAGCATGTTTCTATAATTTTTTAATTATTTGACATGCCAGCAAATTAGTATCATCAAACATCTATTTCCCTTTTTTTTAGATGTTAACATATTGATTTAGCTAATTTAGTTACCAAGCTGACCTAGTCAACCTACTGCAGTCTTTGTGTGGTATGAAACTACTGTTAAGATCATATTACATGTATTATAATATGATAATGCTGCAGCATAGAAGACGGGACTTGTAAATACTCGATTGGTTGACAATATTAATTGGTAAATGCCAAGCATTATTTTTTTTGATAATTTAAATTTATTTTTTTTGTGTAATTTTGTGAAAATGGTTTTTTTTTCTTTTTTTTTTTTCTTTTTCAAAATTTGTGGATAATTTTTTTTTCCCGGAAACATGTTTTTTGATAATTAATTTTTTGCGGAAATTTTTTTTGTTTTTGTTTTTCGTACATTTTTTTTTTTTCTTTTCGGAAAATTTTTTTATTCGGAACATTTTTTTTTTCTTTTCGGAAAATTTTTTTATTCGGAACATTTTTTTTTTTTGGAAACATTTTTTTTTGGAAATTTTTTTTTTGGCAGAATATCTTACAGAAGAAGAATAAGATAGTCACGCTGTAGTCACGCGTGACGAGAAGCAAGTGCCAGGATCATATTATGGGATGTCTAATTAACTTTTTTTTATTGAACCATGTGGAGCACTCCACTCGCCTGATAGGGACGAGACACATCGCTTCGCTCGGTGAGCCGGTGGCTCTGTCCCGTCTACAACCTATTGGACTCCTTACCATCAAAGATTTGTATAATGAACCTGTTTAATTGACGGTTATATTAGGGCTCCTGTGATTTTAATTCACACAACAACTAGTGACCCTGACTTGGGTTGATAGTCATATCAATATTATCTTGCTGCTTTGTCCAGGTTTGAATCTCCGGATTCTTGTTATAAGATGACAATCAATTGTATAATTATTTATATTTTTGTGACATAAGAAAGGTAACTTACTTTGCCTGACTATTGCTTTCAGTATACATTGTACCTTGTTTTTATATTGTTGAATCAGCTATCTCCAACATTGTACCTTAAGTATAAATTAATTGTGTTAAATCAGCTGCCCTAAACATTGTACCAGAATGTATTTATTGTACCAGAATGTATTTATTGTCAATAAATTTGGGCTTGGTGATATCTGGTTTGTTTTCGTTTTATGGAAGTTAACTGTGGTCAAATATAGTCTTGATAAGGCTCAAGACAATTGAAACTAATGTCCAACATAGCTCTTGGTAAGTAAGAAGATGGTTGAAACTGCTGTCCAACATAGGTCTTGATAAGGCACAAGACGATTGAAACTGCTGTCCAATACAGGTATTGATAAGCCACAAGATGATTTAAACTGCTGTCAAACATAAGGCCGTGTACTATTGATAGTTACTCTTTTACATGTGAAATCAAGTTCACCTCTGTATTTATACCGTCACAACTTTCTTACTTCATGTATTTTGTACTCAAAAGTACATCTCAATTGTGTTGAATCACTTTTACACTTCTAGTGTTCCTCACAAGTATTGGCATTTTTAATACATGCTTTTTCACACTACTCTACATGTAGTGTTACAATATCACAAGGTGATATTACGCGTCTATGCAAAGTTTTACATGAATGGTCGATCAGTTTGATCAACTTATTTTAAAATTTTATCATCATTTCATTCCTCATTTTCTCATTCCTCATCTCATTATACATGACTGTTTTATGTAAGTTTCATTGAATTTCCTAATTCAGGATGACTTCATTGGTAATTCTTTTCCAAATTATGAAATTTCTTTAATATAAATGTTTTTCTTCAAAATTATTTTCATTCATATTCTTAATTTTGAATACCTGAAGCAAATCCATTGCTCAATTTATCCTACTATCACATAAATGAAATTCCGAATATTGTTCTCTCTTCTTTAATATATCTCTTTCTATTCTTCTCTTTTTCTTACTATCTTTCTAAACTCTCTTTGACAGATATATCATTTCATCATCATATTAATTACCATTATATCGATTACTATGTATTAACTTAGAAAACGTTCTCAGTTAATTTTTTATTGCTTACTATGTTTTTAATATGTTCTGTATGTTAGTCCTACATGAGTATTTCTATTTCTATGTGACATATAATCACATTAAATTTGTGGAGATACAATCCTGAGCCAATGGATGGAGTTGAAATTGTTTATTTATAAAATATATAAATTTATCGAAATATAAATGGAACAGGAATTTCCAAATTATAACTGGAGGGCAGGCGTAAATCACAATGGAATTTGAGTCAATGTCCACAAGGAAAATAAATGTCGTAAGTGTCAGATATATGTTTTAAAAACTGAGGGTCTGTCGATTAAGCCTCCCTTCTTGGGGAGTAACGAAGTGGAGAGCCAAACAACCCGCTAGCGGGTTGCCCCAAGAAGAGAGGGGGGATCGAGAGGATGAGAAGGGTCAAGGTATTAGCCACCAATCCTTGGACAAGATGAGGCTCAGGCCTGTGGCATTCTGCCATCAGATGAATAGTTATCTGTGGTATTCCACCATCAGATCGAATGAAGACAATGACTCTGCGGTATTTGAACATTTAAACAGGAGACACCTCTCCATCTGTGGTATTCCACCATCAGCTTTAACAAACTAGGATAAATATGTTAGGAAACTTTAGAGTGTATCTAATTATATATATCAGTCACTGGTGAGTAATGTGTCAAAACAGACAAAATAAATAGCACAATATAATGACAGAAACACAGTCTCAAAACAAATAAAATTGTAATAAACCTAACCTCTTTCTGCTGTGAATATATGAACAAACATATGTGGATTATCACCAAAACAGCAAGGTTGTTATACATGTCCTGGCATTGCTGCAGCTGAGCCAGTTTGAAGATGGGCAGGTATGATGTCATCACCTACTGGGGGCAGTGTGCAAAATGGCTGCCCCCATGGAGTAGCAAATTGCAGTATTAAAATGGCTATCACTTTGTTATAATTGAGAGTTTTACTATTTTAACCACACCAGTGTTATGTATAGACCCCAAGGCATCAACTGAGGTAATAATGTTGCAAGTGTTGTGTTCCCCTTTAAAATGGTGGCAGTTAAATGATAACTGTGAACTTTGTAAATTAACCTGTAATAGTCCTGCCTCAAATATTTATATCACTCCACAGCTCTCCATGAATTCTTCTCACAAATCTATGAAGAAATATTGACATGTAATGTATTGTCAGAAAATGCTTCAACCACAATCTGAAATTTCCGTCTTATTGGTAAAGCAATGAGATTTTAACTGCCATTCTACAACTGTCCAGACCAGTTTCATCACCCTTCGGCTTTGCAACCTGTGGGTTCTTGTTCTATACTATGATTATCCCATAATCTTATTGAGGTACAAGCCTAATGCGTGTATCATTGCAGGTCTTTTATCTGACATAATCAATGTAAATTGTTGAGTTTTATCAAGATTTTTAAAATTATGGATTAGGCTACAAGCTTTACAAAGGAGGTCATTTCTGGACGTAGCATTATTTCTGCAAATTAATAGGCTGTGAATTTCATCTTCTATGTCACCTGTGTTGCATTTATCACATTTTCTTTGTTCTATTGGTGTTTTAGGTATACTATGTCTGCCTGTCTCAAATTTTAAATTATGAGAGCTTACTCAGAAGCGGGCAATATTGCTGTATGTTTTCTTTGAGAAGTTTTGAGTTAAATATGGTTCCAGACAGTAACTATTCTTAAACAATTTATATGTGCGCAGCTTTGGCAACTTATCAGAGTCCTTTATTTTTTCTAAAATATTGGCCTGTTCTTCTGTGTATAGCTTAAGTTTTGTTTCTATTAATAGGGAACTTGGTTCCTTAGTTACCCAGTCTGAAATGTTAGCATCATTCATTATTTTCTCTATTTTACTGTACCAGTTGGTCTGACCAGCATGGTGAAGCTTTTCTTGAATTGAGAGGCATTTATTCAGAATATCATGCTTTGGCAGATTTCTAATTTTACACCAGTAATTTATCGTGACTAGTTGCTGCCTTAATCTTAAGGGAAATCTACCTGTCTCTGCATAAACAGTAAGTGTAGGAGTTTGTCTCCTTACACTTAGGATGTGTTTCAGATAGCCATTCTGTATTTTCTCAATTTTAGCCATTTCTGTTGTGCTGGACCAAAAGGTACTGTTATATTCCAAGATAGGGAGTACATAGCTATCAAACATTTTGAGTGCTAAGGATGGAGTTATGTGCCCTAGCGAAGGTTTCATGCGCCCATGTAGGGCAAATAAAGCTCTTTGGGCTTGGGTGGCTATGTAATCCGGCATTAATTTATGTATGTTTTTGTGCTCACTTATGAGGTGACCCAAGTATTTAAAACTGTCAACATTGTCAATTTTCTGGTTATCATAAGCAAATTGATTGTGGCTCCTCTTTGTGCCAATTTCAGTACACTTAAATTTCTTCCTGCAGCTGCATATTCTGCAATAGAAACTGCAGAATTCTGCAGAAAACTGCAGAATTCTGCAGTTCTGCAAAAAATTCTGCAGTTCTGAAGGAAACTGCAGAATTCTGCAGGAAGCTGCAGAATTCTGCAGTTCTGCAATAATTTCTGCAGTTCTGTAGGAAACTGCAGAATTCTACAGGAAGCTGCAGAATTCTGCAGGAAGCTGCAGAATTCTGCAGTTCTGCAATAAATTCTGCAGTTCTGTAGGAAACTGCAGAATTCTGCAGTTCTGCAGCTCCATTAATACCTATACAAGAATGAGGACTGTGAGGAAACAAATGGGATCACAAAAATGTCATTTTACAAACTGCTCTATCAAAATAAACTTCAATGGACGTTTTGCCTCTCTGCTCGGTCAATTCTCAACCAAATTTCATTCCGAAAAAAGTTTCAGGTACTCTGCAACCAGGTCTATTTAATACAGCAGTTAGTCTTTGTCCGTCGTTGTTTCTTTTTGCCGTACGGCACTCTTTTCGGCGATCTGTGTGCTCGCAAAAATGTCATTCCACAAACTGCTACCTGGTAGAACTGCAGAATTTGCTACAGAACTGCAGAATTCTGCAGCTTCCTGCAGAGTTTTTTTTTTGAAACTGCAGAATTCTGCAGATTTTTTTGGAACTGCAGAATTCTGCAGCTTCCTGCAGAATTCTGCAGCTTCCTGCAGAATTCTGCAGTTTTCTGCAGAATTCTGCAGTTTTTTGCAGAACTGCATGAAACCTCCCAGGCTGCATATCTCCTACAGGATTACAGATTTTGCTGCAGAAACTTTTCAGAAACGCTGCAATGACAGAGGACTACCAAAACCCAGACCCCCCAAACCACAACCCCCAAACCAACCCCCCAAATAAATGTTTCCTTGGTAGCGGGAAGCCCAATGTCAAATAGGTCTGAACTGTACAGATGGAATACACTGGAGGAAGTAACAGAGGTTCAGAAATCATGCAGTTAGCTGCAGAATTCTGCAAAAAACTGCAGAGTTTTTTTTGAAACTGCAGAATTCTGCAGATTTTTTTTGGAACTGCAGAATTCTGCGGCTTCCTGCAGAATTCTGCAGTTTTTTGCAGAATTCTGCAGTTTTTTGTAGAACTGCAGAATTCTGCAGCTTCCTGCAGAATTCTGCAGTTTTTTGCAGAACTGCATAAAACCTCCCAGGCTGCATATCTCCTACAGAATTACAGATTTTGCTGCAGAAACTTTTCAGAAACGCTGCAATGACAGAGGACTAACAAAAACCCTGATCCCTCATTCAACAATCCCCCAAACCACGTTTCCTTGGTAGTGGCAAGCCCCATGTCAGAGAGGTCTGAACTTTGAAGATGCATTGCAATAAACTGCAAGAAGTAACAGAGGTTCAGAAATCATGCAGGGAGCTGCAGAACTGCAGAATTCTGCAGCTTCCTGCAGAGTTTTTTTGGAAACTGCAGAATTTTTTTTGGAACTGCAGAATTCTGCAGTTTTTTTGTAGAACTGCAGAATTCTGCAGTTTCCTACAGAATTCTGCAGTTTTTTGCAGAATTCTGCAGCTTTTTGCAGAACTGCAGAATTCTGCAGTTTTTTGCAGAACTGCAGGAAGAAATTATATGCTCCTCGCCAATTTGCATTACTTTAGTTTTTGAGATGTTTACAATTAGGTGCCATTTGGAGCAGAACTGTTGCAGGGAGTCAATGCTATTTTGTAGGCCTTCGGCAGTTTCAGATATCAGGACAATGTCATCTGTGTAGAGAAGATGTGTAAACAACGTACTATCTATTTCTATCCCATCCGCCCTATTTAGATAATGTGGAAGATCAGACAGGAATTCGTTAAACAGTTTTGGACTTAAAATACCACCCTGAAGGACTCCAAAGACACTGTCAATTTGAGCACTCGGATTACCCTGCTGGTGTACTTTGGCCTGGGCTTTTTCAAACATACTTATGATAATTTTCAGCATCTTTACGCCCATTTTTTGTTTATTTAATTTGTAGTAAAGGGCTTTTCTATTAATGTAGTCAAAAGCCTTAGTAAAATCTACAAAGCAAAGGTATATGGGTTTCTTATGGAATTGTTGGTGACTAACAATAGTGTCTAGAACAAAAACACAGTCAGTGGTCCCCCGAGCAGGCGTGAAACCAAACTGGAAAGGATCATCAAGTGAAATAGCATCATTTTTAAAGTATAGTCTAGCATTCAGAATAGAGTCAAACACCTTTGCCATTGCAACTGTTGTGGTTATTTTTCTATAATTGTCTGGATTTGTGTATTCTCCTTTTTTATGAAGGGCATTTATGAGCCCTTCTGCCCACTGTGTGGGATATTCGCCCTTATCAAAAATATAGTTAAAAATAGCACAAAAAGGTGCTGTCAACTCATCTGCTACATATTCACTCTGGGACCACTGAGTACGGTATTTTAATTTACCGTCTCCGAAAATGGAGACCTCTAGATTTTCTGTTTGAAGCCAGGATTTCATTTTGTTGAGAAGTGGTTAATAAAACCTTTGAGACAGAGGATTTCGCATGAAAATGAAAGATTTAGTTTCATTAATAAAGTAGCCACTTCAGTTTCGATGTCACAACGTCTTGTTTGTATGAATGGAGGGTGAGAAGATCTGAAGCGAGAGACGGTAAATTCATCAGAGGGAGACTGTAACTTCGTCAGCAGAGTTAAGCAATAAAATTGGCTTTTTGGTGCCTACAGAAAGAAGACAGCTAAATAAATTGTGTTTTATCAAAGCAGGAAATGCAGTCTACAAGTTTATACAGGTCTGTTTCTATTCTTCAGCAATTAGAGGTACCTTAAAAGCCTATTAAAATATCAAATTTTGTATTTCAATTTTCTTGTGGTATAAAAGCTTTTCAGGGGGCTTTAAATTTCCACAAGTCATCCACGTTGTTGGGACTTGCTCAACAGAATGTTCCTCAGATTCGGAATGATAATCCTCCAAAGCAATTGCATAGTTTCAATCTTTGACTCCAGAAAACTGGATGCATACTAGGCCTTCGATCTAAATGAGTGCACATGTTGTCCCAAAGTTTCCAGAGTGCATAGTTTCATGTGAGCACTCAA
The DNA here is from genome assembly GCA_026936325.1 of Platynereis dumerilii. Classification (NCBI taxonomy): domain Eukaryota; kingdom Metazoa; phylum Annelida; class Polychaeta; order Phyllodocida; family Nereididae; genus Platynereis; species Platynereis dumerilii. The sequence continues at coordinate 100,767 of JAPTHN010000076.1, forward strand.
AAAAAAAAATACTGACTTCACACCCCAAATGTGGTTTTTCATTGCAGCTAGCAAGTACCCATTTCAAGTTTTGAAAATGTATTTTTCTTTTATAGCAAAGATTCATAAACCTTGGATTAATAGGTCTTATTCTTCCAAGCATAAACTTTCCATGATCTGACTGCTTGAGTCAGCGCCTCAGCGGGTGAACACTGAAAATCTTTTCGACTAACTACCCTCGTCAAAATTACTAATTAGGTTAGTCTTTTGATGGTGCCTTAAATTCTTAGTCAAGCTAGTCAAGTGACTAATGCAATAGTTAGTATAGAGAGAGCCATTTGAAAAAAAAATTCCTGGTGAGGCTTGAACAACCAACTTTTAACTCAGGATCAAAGCTGTAAGAGTTTACTTTAGAGACGCAGCACATTACCACTGTGCCACGGAGACCAACTGCGGGAGAAGGTGTTGAGCTTGATAATATAAGACAACATTAAACCTATAAATAGAATGTGGCTCATTAGCGCCACCAAAACATCTAAAAATTCTTAGTCCATGACCAAGTAAATTGGTCAGATGACCACTTAAATTAGCTAGATGGCTAATTAAATTAGTCAAATTGACCAACTAAATTAGTCAATATGACTAATTGACTGAGTGAAATGACTAACTTACTAAGTCAAAAGACCAACTAAATTAGTAAAATGACTAACTTTATTGGTCAACTAAAGTAGGATAATGACTAACTAAATTAGTCAAAAGTCTAACTAAATTAGTCAAAAGTCTAACTACATCTGTAACTTGACTAACTACGCCAGACATTTGACTAATTTTTGGTGTTTGACTAACTTAATTCGTCAAAAAGATTTTCAGTGAAATTGTGCTTCACAAATTTTACCAAAATTCTTAGAGGTCCACCTGTAGGCTTGACAATTTTATTTGACAGACGATAAAAATTCTTGAGGTTACAGCAGGGTAATGGACATCTAGCTCATCAGGACTGTATGCCTGTGCCCAGATCTTTAACCATATCAATGGCAGATGAACATCAATGGGCGTACATGGGTCTCAGGAAACAGGTAGTGTCTATTTTAAGAGAAATTGAATGTCGTTTTCACTAAGCATAGATGTTGAAGAAATACTTGCAATGTCGTGTGTAATTTTTTAAAAGAGAAAATCGTGTTAGTGTCCGTCACTAGGTAAGGGGTCCAGTGTCCCTGTGTAATTTTTTGAAGAGGTCACTGCATGCCAATTGTGTCGATTTTTACCCATGTACACCTCCGTATTCGACATACAGTAGGCCTAGTAGACAAAATTATTCATACACAGGTTACTCACAAAAACTGTCAGCATATATCTGCTTTCGTGCTAATAATGCACACGAATACAATAATATATACAGTAGCAGACGAAAGTTTAGACCGCATCGATATTTTGTCAATATCAGGGAAAATAGGTGCTCAGCTAAAAAAAATTCTGCAAGGATTTTCTTACTTATGTATCAGGAAGTTGCACAATACACAAAACTTCAACTATTTTTGTCACTTACTTGAAAATTTGTGATAAACAAAAATTTCAGTTTGACTAAACGTGTACTGTCTGATGCTGCTAACGTCCTCAAGGGCCCTTAATGGCATTGTACAATGTACATTGAAGAAAAAGTGGGTAAATGATCCAATACAATTTTAGACAAGTAATGAAACAATTTCACATATGATTTATATAAATATTATGGTGAAGACTGAAGAGCCTTATTGATTTTCTGTAACTTGTAGGTCTAGACCATGCCAGATATCACTTTTTAAAAGTTAAGAATTCAATTGAATGTCTTGAATTCAAGTGCCCGACTCAAGCAATATTATTCCAATGCCCTTTGATCAATAATAAACATAAATCAGCCCCCACAGGTCCTTAGAATGACTGAAAATGTGTAATTTATTGAGCTGAAAAGCTGAATTTACCGTCTCTTTGAATAAAATTTACCGTTCTCATCACATTCTCCCTCATTCAAATTTACCGTCTCCCACTTCCGTTTTAAAATGATCGAATATTCAATAAGTTCTTCATTAAAGACATGCTCCTGTGCATTAGCATCTTTAGGATGACCGTAGCTAACATGCCATCTGTCAAAATGTCATTAGAATTTGGCATATAATAAATGTAAATCCACAGAAAAATCTACAAGTTTGAAGGCCAGAAAGCCAGGTCGCCATTTTCGGAGACAGTAAATTAAAATACCGTACTCAGTGGTCCCAGAGTGATATTTATAGAATTCCCCACCTATTCCATCTATTCCTGCTGCTTTGTTATTTTTAAGCTTCTTTAAATTTAGTGCTACCTCAGTTTCTGTGATATAACTGTCACGAATGCTCACACTTATTTCATTGGGGACTTGCTCAGCTAGTACGAACTGATCTAATTTATTGCTAATTTTAGACATGTGTTCTTGATCAAAATGGGGACAGGCTGGTGGGTTTACTTGATTGGAGAAATATTCATAAAATGTGTCAATGTCTGGTTGATGTGATGTGTTTATTTGTGTTTTTGTGAGTTTATTCCAGAGTTTCCAGCACTCTGTTTGATTGGTTGTTTGTAGCCTGCCTAATTCATCCCTGTTTGTTTTCTGGTGTAACCTTTTCTTTCGCTGAATGGTGTATTTGTACTGTTTATATAGTGATTTATATTCTAAGTTGTTAGTTTCCCTATTTAAATCATGCGTTGCAGCATACTCATTTGCTTTTTTTCCTGGCAGCTTTACATTCATCATCATACCATTTATTCTTGGGAAAAGTATTAGTAGTCGATTTAAATTGCTTCTTTTTAAATGTTGTCTGAATACAACTCTCTAGGTAATCATAGGTGGACTCAATTGATATATCTACATTAGCATCACTGCTAAGATTGTCTGTTAAATAGTCTAGTTTGTCTTGTGCTGAGTTAGCTTTCAGTATTCTTTGTATTTGGGAATTTTGTCTTTGTCAAATATATAGTGAAAGCGTTTTCCATTTTCAAATGTGTTAACTTTGTTTTTACGAGTCTTATATGGAATCATCTGACACTCTACAGAAAATGTTATAGTAGGGTTGCTTATATGACCAAAATTTTACTGGCATCCTCCTCAAAAGTTGTGTATGGTAGTTAGAAACACTTCTGTACCATTTTTTTTGTGAATCAGATTTTTCTCTCCGGAGCCTACCCTCACATTTATATGATGACGTTTTTAGGCGTTTTTGCTGTATTTCGGCCTGTGAAATATACGTATTTTCTTACATATTTCAATTTTCATCAATGTTTTCATCAATGTTTAACATAGAGCACCACCTGGGGAGTACTGACTACCATCTTCTGGCTTTATATGCACTTCCTGAGGTGGTTACAACTTTTGCTGTAGTGTTACTCTTGTGTTGAATCAAAATATTCAATATTTTGACTCTTTTGAAGGCAAGTATTGTGTAACTGTAACCAATGAACCAATCATGAATTATGTATCATCAGGGTTGGAAAAAACCCGGGTAAAATTAATTTTGCCCAGCCCGGTGGGTATAACCTGGGTTTAACCCGGGTTTAATAGGTTTAACCCGGGCAAAAGTGGGTTTTATTGGGTAAAATCGATTTATCAGTATCAACAGCCTTATTCAAGATCACGATTTTACCAAAGTTACTGACAAGGTCATTTCCAAGTATTTTGGCAATTGGATTTAGCTAGTACCTGCATGGGTTGATATTGCAAGTGCAGTCCTCCAAGCAATTTCTTGGCACTAACTAGGGCTATATCAGCAGTCAGCATGTTCAGCTAATAGTTCCGATTTATTTGTAAAATTGTCTACAAAACTAACTGAAGCAATGTAACTCCGGTTCTTAAACAGAGCAGGTAGAAAATCTAAGCTACTCAACAACCTTGAGTTCAATTCGATTTGGTCAGTTAGGAAGATCTTATCATGCCGATCTCACCTCTGGAGTTCTATTCATTACTCCTTACCAATTCAGCAGGAGAGAACATCTCACTTTATTCCTGAATTTTGTTTGATGTTTATGAAATGCATGCTGCAAATATGTACAGTAGTTCCTTCTCAGGATACAGGACCATACTTTTAGTGGCATGAATTACCAATTTTCTTTTGAGTCTTGTCTCCCAAGTTCTTGAGATAGATGCGTCACTTTATATTTCACCTCTTCGCAGAGGCCAAATACATTTTTGAATTGTTGGATCTCTCAGCAGCTACTAAATGTGCTTCCTTATACTGATAAAATCACTGCTGATCATATAAATTTCTTAAAATGTAATGAACACTGCTGCTCCCTTTTACATGTACTGGTATCTAAATTCTAAATAGCAACTGAAAGATCCCACGCATTTTATCCATCAATCCTCATAACTGACAAGAACTAAACTGAGGGCTGCACTGACATTACCTAGCTACTTACCAGCCTGTACCCACCATGCCAGTTCAGGTTTTAACATGATTGATTTCTCTAATTCTGCATTTTAAATTACTTTTGATAGGCAAATTACTAGTTTTACCCAGGTTTTACCCATTTCTGGGTAAAAGTCAATTTTGCCCAGCCCGGGTTTAATACGGGTTTAACCCGGGTTAAACCCGGGAGGTGGGTTTTATTTGCCAACCCTGTGTATCATAGCAGAAGTTCATTAGGTTGACTAAAATGATTCCAGCTGGAGATTTGACCAGTTATATAGTTGTTGATAACTGGATTCTAGCAGCTGCATCCCGGTGCTTTTCCGAAATGAAGTGCAGTCTTGCAGCAAGATTATATCCACTCCATCTATGTGATAACCAAACAATATGACAGTATTCATTTATTTTTCATGCAATCTCCAGTTGTTGCAAATTGGTTTTAGCAAGAGTGGTAGGCTGCCTATTTGAATGGCTGTCAGAGATATAAATGTACTATACAGGATGCTGGCCTGCTGGACCTCTTTGAGTGTTCTGGCTTGGCAGATAAAATATTTTCCCACTTCACGGGTATTATGCTAGTGGCAGATAATTCGTGCCTTTGAGTAGCTAGTGGTATGATTTGTATGCAATATAATTTTAATAGTTATACCAAATAAACATTATGAATCATATGATCATCGTTGTTGACTGATGAGTTTTGAACCTCCAGTCATGACATTAGGGAAATGGCACTCTAGCTGACATATCATAGATCTGATTAAATTTAAAATCATTTACTCTCAGACAATATAATGCAAATGCAGTTCTGAATCTTGCCATACATGATGATGCAGAATTGATGTTTTAACATATATCTATGTGTTAAAAAACAACAGTTCAAATTCCAATTCATTAGTGAGGACTGCAGAATATTTTCAGATATGTGTACACAGTTATTGCACCAAGAATTGTATTTGATTGAGTGAGTGAGTGAGTGAGTTTGTGTTTTACTCCCCATCAGCACCAGTGTGGGCTATTTAGAGGCAATGTATTTGATTGAGATGATAGACTACATATAGTTCAGCAGGCACAATAATTCTCAATTTCCCATGGACACTTCAAAGCAACATATAGCCCTAATTACACATTATAAGACTTCTTTTTTCTCAATTGTTTCACATAGCCTATGATAATTTGTTCCTGGCAGCTGCGAGATATCCCAACAGTTCATATTTCCAAAGTGAAACTACATGTATAAATGAAGATTCAAGATTCAGTTTATTTCCATGCACATTACATGATAAAATAGATAAATGAGGGATGGATATTAGATGAGGATGTTTACATTTAGAAGGTGATGGAGGAGACTACCAAATTGGCCCTGATGGAACACTGTTCAGTTGCCACCTGAATGATTATGTTAGAAGTCTTATGGAAACTGCTGAACACATAGACACAATAATAAGTAAGAAATCTTTAAATTTAAACAGTTCGAACACTGCCATTCAGCTGAAACTCTGTATTAAATTATTAAAAATTGCCAAGCTGTAAGTGAACATATATATGTCAAAGAAATACATTGAACTTCCACTGACACATATGGAACTGCTGGATCAAATTGTACTTTTAAAACCCTGCAAAAACAGTTTTAGCACTACACAGTGGAACTATTAACTTTGCTATACCTACCATAAAAGTTAAACAAATGTTTAAAAAAAGGTTTAATCTTTCACCTTTTTTTTTAAACCCAATTCAGTGTGGGTGCTATTCTCTTCAATTTATAGTACATGCTATCTTGGCAATATAGATCTATGTTTTTAGGGGTTGGTTCCCAGATTATATGCTGGGATGTGTATTATCCATCTAGCCATGTTGAACATTCAAATAATTTCACTGTTTCAATCCAGTCTCTTCTAAGACATAGTGTATTTAATGCCTTGACCTTAGAAATGGGGGTATAGCCACTGAAATTATAACTAGGCAAAGTTCAGCTCCAAGATATGGCATCAAACATGTTTTTATTAGTTTTAATCTTAAAACCAACATAGCTGCCAACTGAACACTTCCAAAGTGGTCTATAAGCATATGTTTATAAATTTTATATCTTATGTAATGAATTATGAAATGAATCCAACACTGTGAACAGGCAAATGTATCAAAATAACTGATAATCAAAAATATACGAAGCACAAGTAAGATATTACTTTGGAGCTTGAATGGAGCAGATTTTGACCTGTTATTACTCAGTATTGGCATGGCAGGTACAAGGGAAGGAGTGAAATCTTTGGTTTTTATCTTGTTCCATGTACGTCTCGCTCCTGTTGCAGGGAGGTGTGAATTACCCCCTAATAGCCTCTAATGAAGTCCCAAAAATGACAGTGAGGCAGTGTTGTGCTCATTACTCAGTCATAGTAACTAGTTAGATATTACATATTACTTTTTAAAAATGTAATATGATCCGTTACATATTACTTTAAAAATTGATAAAAAGTAATAATATTACATATTATATATTACTTATTACTTTAGCTTATTCGTGTCGCATTTAGTTCGTATTATGGGCCAAATGATGAGAACTGGGCCTGGTCCAAGTGGATTTATAAAATAATAAAAAATATCAGAATGACCTGATAGAATTTTTGAAACTTAACTCCCCCTTCTTCACCTCCCCATTACTTCCCTCCTCCCTCACCCCTTCCTCCCTCTTACCTCAGCCCCCTTTACCTCGCTGTCACAGGCATCTCAATTGTTCACAGCAGTTCTGCACCAGACCACTACCAGTGGTACAGATCACAGGCATTATAATTTCTTACAAAAAGCTCACATTGCTAAACGTATCCTGTATACAATACATACGTATATAAATTCAATAAGTGCAGTGACAAGCTTTTTTCTCAAAATGATTGTGATGCCTGTGGTACAGATACACCTTGTACTGTTTAAGGAGGCCAGTATCATGGAGGCCAGTATCATGCAGGCCATAGAGCTGTGTTGGTGAATGATTGAAATGCCTGTGCTCCCTGTCCTCTGCCTCCCTAGCTATCCTCTACCTTCCCTGGTAGCTCCTTGTATTGTCATACCACAATCCAATGTCATATTTTATTATAGGTGGAGCCACAAGTACTGAAATCAGCATGAACAACAGAGGGCAGCATGCATTTCATTATTACTAAGATTTTGCTATCTTTACACATGAATATGATATCCATATTAATATGAAGACATTGTCTATGCTATGAGAGTGCCAACTACCTCAACAAAGAGCACATATCAAGAAGTATCAGATAGTTGCAGTGAACTGAAATGTGGACTCAATGTGGCTGCAAATGAACATGTGAGATATATATAGTCTGCTGACCAGGCAATGAAGTAACGTGGAAGTAACGAAGCATATGCTTGCAAGTAACTGTAATATTATTACTTTGGTTTTGCATGTAACTCGTTATATTACTGAGTTACCTGCCTGAGTAATAATATTACGTAACGCAGTCCGTTACTAACGCGTTAGTCGCATCACTGCACCCTGAGGGGGTGTCTTTTTCAAAGGGGTACAGCAGAGCTGCCCTCTTATTGGTCCAAAATGGTCATGTCATCAAGGAATTCCCAGGATTTCCCAACTGTATATTTACTTACTCTGTTTATACTCAGCTTCTTACAATAACAGCTGACTGAGAAATTATGAATTCATATAATACTAATATTATTGACATTTATCAATGAGCACAAGAAATATATATATACACGACAGATAGACAGGATTTAATTTATTTTTTCTGCCAAAAGATGGATATATAGTTGGACAGATAGTTGGATAGATAGTTGGATAGATAATTGGATAGATAGTAAGATAGATAGTTGCATAGATAGTTGCATAGATAGTCAGATAGATAGATAGTTTGATAGATAGTTGGATAGATAGTTGGATAGATAGTTGGATAGATAGTTGGATAGATAGTTGGATAGATAGTTGGATAGATAGTTGGATAGATAGTTGGATAGATAGGAAAGATAGATAGAAAGGTAGAAATTAAGACAGATAGTCAGATAGCTGTCATAGCCAGCCAGATAACTAGATTGATAGCTAGATAGATAGATGGATAGATAGCTACCTAGATAGGTAGCTATAGAGATAGATAGATATCAGTAGACAGAGCCATGTCAATCAACTATACATTGTCTGGGTGTATATATATCTAATAAGAACATTTTTAGATTTTTCTATTTACATCAAATTTATATAATGATAGTTATATATATATAATTAATAATTAAATTATCAAATTATTTAGTCCTAAATAGGTTTCATGTTCTTTATAGGTATGCATTACAAAATTTGTTCATAAATATTGCTTATTGCAAGTAAAATTGGGCCCTAAAAGAACATTTTGTTTAAAATGTTTCAATGGATTGTTTACTTAAAACTACTGAACCCTGCCCTCTTTACACTAGCACTGACAAAATCGACAACAATCGACAACTATAAGAACCACACTGTCAGGGGCCACATGTTCTCCTCATTCATCAACCCAGTTCACAAAGACCCACTATATAGCACTTTGAAGCTATTGAGAGATATATACAAGTATCTTTGCCATCTGTTTAGACTTAAAATGGGCCATTTTCTCACCCTTTATTGCCTTAAAATCCTTAATTTTGGAGATATTTGGACCAGAAAAAGACTCCCAGTATCACAATTAGGCAGTGTTGTGCTCATTACTCAGTCATAGTAACTAGTTAGATATTACATATTACTTTTTAAAAATGTAATATGATCCGTTACATATTACTTTAAAAATTGATAAAAAGTAATAATATTACATATTATATATTACTTATTACTTTAGCTTATTCGTGTCGCATTTAGTTCGTATTATGGGCCAAATGATGAGAACTGGGCCTGGTCCAAGTGGATTTATAAAATAATAAAAAATATCAGAATGACCTGATAGAATTTTTGAAACTTAACTCCCCCTTCTTCACCTCCCCATTACTTCCCTCCTCCCTCACCCCTTCCTCCCTCTTACCTCAGCCCCCTTTACCTCGCTGTCACAGGCATCTCAATTGTTCACAGCAGTTCTGCACCAGACCACTACCAGTGGTACAGATCACAGGCATTATAATTTCTTACAAAAAGCTCACATTGCTAAACGTATCCTGTATACAATACATACGTATATAAATTCAATAAGTGCAGTGACAAGCTTTTTTCTCAAAATGATTGTGATGCCTGTGGTACAGATACACCTTGTACTGTTTAAGGAGGCCAGTATCATGGAGGCCAGTATCATGCAGGCCATAGAGCTGTGTTGGTGAATGATTGAAATGCCTGTGCTCCCTGTCCTCTGCCTCCCTAGCTATCCTCTACCTTCCCTGGTAGCTCCTTGTATTGTCATACCACAATCCAATGTCATATTTTATTATAGGTGGAGCCACAAGTACTGAAATCAGCATGAACAACAGAGGGCAGCATGCATTTCATTATTACTAAGATTTTGCTATCTTTACACATGAATATGATATCCATATTAATATGAAGACATTGTCTATGCTATGAGAGTGCCAACTACCTCAACAAAGAGCACATATCAAGAAGTATCAGATAGTTGCAGTGAACTGAAATGTGGACTCAATGTGGCTGCAAATGAACATGTGAGATATATATAGTCTGCTGACCAGGCAATGAAGTAACGTGGAAGTAACGAAGCATATGCTTGCAAGTAACTGTAATATTATTACTTTGGTTTTGCATGTAACTCGTTATATTACTGAGTTACCTGCCTGAGTAATAATATTACGTAACGCAGTCCGTTACTAACGCGTTAGTCGCATCACTGCAATTAGGTGAGAAAAACTGCTGTCACTGCCCTTCTTGTCTCAGATCGAGATCTTGGTCAGATCTCCAGGTGAGATCCACAGTGAGACTTTGATTCACATTGAGGCAGCTAGCGGGAATTTTAAAAACCCTTCTAAAAGAGGTCAATGGGTAGCGAGACGTACATGGGGCATCAAAGGACTTCACAAGTGATTACAAGAAACATTAACTAAATGGGGTCTGAGCCAGTTTTGCCCAGGCTTAATATGCCTGAAAAATAATGGAGGTGTGAAAAACATTTAGATTTTGTGATAAATTCAATGACTCCACTCCTTCCCTTGTACCTGCCATGGTATTGGTGACTAGAATTGGCCCTGTTGACTTTCATTTCTAGTAAAAACTTATGTATGACTTCATTATTGATTAAAACAATCACTATGAACTAAATTTTGTTGTATATTCATCAGCAAGAATGAATATAAAAAAACGTCAAAAAGCGCGAAATAGCGAAAATTTGGGAAAAACATGTCCCATAAATGTGAGGGTAGGCTCCAGATTTAAACATATTTTCACAATTTTTTTTTTCTAGTTATAGGGACATGATCAGATTCGACTCATTTAGAACATATCATAAAGTTTGATATTGCTTCAGAAAGTAACTGTGTGCTAAGAAGATAGTCTACAGTACTTTTACTAGGGGAGCATGACATGTAAAGTCATCAGTGTTATCTGCGTTGAGAAGACCATTCAGAATTCTCAAATTGCTATTTTTGCACATTTGTGCGAGCTCTTTGCCAAACATATTATGGGCTTTATCTTTCGTTTGTCTATTTTTGGAATGCCAATCGGTATTTCCTTTATTATGGGGTGATGAGAAAACATCATTCAGATTAGCCATAAGGTTGTTGCTTTCATTTAATGCTTAACCAGATCACATGCTCATTTAGCTTTTCTATCTTTACAAAGTGCTTTATTTTCTCATTAATTAAAACAGCGATACCACCAGACGGACGTCTTGCGCGGGAGTGCTGGTATTGACGCTGACAGTGAAAGTATTGATAATTAGCCTGATGGGGGTCAAATATGTCAAGTTTCATGGTTTCAAATAAAAATATTATGTCATGTGAGGCAAGAAAATGTTGCATACTATTAATTTCTAATTTGCTACCAATTCCCTGGATATTCCAGAACAGTATTTGTATTTGGTTAGATAATGCTGTTTCATTCTGGTTTTCTAGCAATGCATTTAAGGAGTCCTTATTTTTGTTAAGATCATATGAAATTGAGTTATTGTTACAAGTTATATTGTTTGTTTTAGAATTATAATTTTGGCAGAAATTCTCCTTTATACTTATGTTATGAACCTCTCTACCTGGGGCCAACTCATCATAGTAAATGCAGGTAGAGTCATTTTCAGGGAAGTGGGAAACTGAGACCGACTCAGCGAAACCTCCGTATCGCATCAAGGTGAGGTTTCTTGATGATTTGGGTGATTCGTCGGCCGAGGGCTTCCTTTGAGGTGCGGGCGAGGTGTATATTGTCTCTCAGTCTGGAATTGGCGTTGTCTACGTAGGTAAACAGGCGCTCGACGGATGCAACATGTTGCATGAGGGTGTTGAGACGCTGGATGGCAAGCCGTCGTTTCGGGTTGCCAGCAGCAGTGAGACCAACCAGAATCAATCACGACCAGGGATATTCTTGACGGACCTCCATGATGAGGTGCTGATATCGTGCATTTATGGCATCAGGATGCATTCCATCTGCTGCCTCAATATCCCTGGCCATTATTACGATGTGGCTTGGGTCTGTTCCACAGTTAGTGTACTGGACACGGGAGGCAATATAGTCCACTGTACCAGAAGTAGGACATTGCATCACAGTCCTTCTCAATCAATATGTTTGCCATCGATCTGGCATTTGAGTTCCCAAGGACCAGCACTTAGGGGGGCTCCGGTGTGCGTTGCACATTTGATGACGAGTTTCCACGGGCGGTTTTGGGTTTTGTGCTGGTCGGGAGGGCGGTCCTAGTTTTGTCTGTGCGATTAAGTATTGGGTCAGTCATAGTGCGGGGACGGCAATCGGGGATTGGGTTAGACACTGTGTGTGGAGGAGTATCAGGTGTAGCAGGGGGAGGAGGTTGCTGTTTGTTGGGTTGGTCACGGATACTCTGCCGGAGTTCTTCCAACAGAACCCCCATGACGTTTTTTCCCATCAGATTTGGGCCACATCCCCAGAAAGTGTCTGTGTCAATATTGTGTATCAATGACTTGTGACCAGTTTTGAGAAGAGCATCTTTAAATTTTGGGCATTGTTCAGCCTTGCAAAGGAGAACTTCTGCCATAACAGATGCCTTAGTTTTGTGCCACTTCTCACTTTTGAGTACATGCTTAGCAGCTGCTTTTGCCAATGGAGCATTTTTTGCAAATATAATTCTGCGAGTGGCATCGGGGCAAGAGTTGAATAAGGCCATTCTGTGCTGATAGGTGTGCGTGGCGCTTTTGTAAGTAACGCCTCTGTAGATCAGTTGGACCGCATAAAAATTCGACAGGACGGACAGGTTACCATTGTAACGAAAGAGAGCAACATCTCTGAAGTCGGGGCCCGATATGTGTACATCTTTTTCTGTTTCGGTTGGACTTGAAGTTTGGGAAAGTTTATCACTCACGCTTGGGCCTGATGTTTGCACATTCTTATCATCCGCACATACTGGATCGGTCATCGTTTCACTAGTAGCAGTTTCGATTGGCATGTCCGTACGGGCAAGCGGAGTGGATAATAAATGTAAGTGAATGATAAAGTCGCAGCGGGCAATTCAAAATATGGTGGCCATTTTGGCAGCCATCTTGGATTTTTCAAAAAATTTCTGAGGGGAACCCCTAAGTGAACCCCTATACCAAATTCCATAAATCTAAGTGAAATACTAAAGTCACAGTGGGCAATTCAACAAAATATGGTGGCCATTTTGGCAGCCATCTTGGATTTTTGAGGGGAACCCCTAAGTGAATCCCTGTACCAAATTTTATAAATCTAAGTGAAATACTAAAGTCACAGAGGGCAATTCAAAATATGGTGGCAATTTTGGAAGCCATTTTGGATTTTTCAAAAAGTTCTGAAAGGGACCCCTAAGTGAATCCCTATACTAAATTTCATAAATCTAAGTGAAATAGTAAAGTCGCAGTGGACAATTCAAAAGATGGCGGCCATTTCGTCAGCCATCTTGGATTTTTCCAAACTTTCTGAGGGGACCCTAAAGTGAATCCCTATACCAAATTTCATAAGTCTAAGTGAAATAGCAAAGTCAGTGGGCAATCCAAAATATGGCGGCCATTTTGGAAGCCATCTAGGATTTTTCCAAATATTTCTGAGGGAGACTCAAAAGTGAATCCCTATACCAAATTTCATAAATCTGAGTGAAATAGCAAAGTCACAGTGGGCAATTCAAAATATTTTGACAAGAAAAGCTGACAAGTGGACACATGGACACTTGGACAAGTGGACATGAGCCCCCTCTCACTCCACATGCACCTAAGCCCCCTCTAAAGACCGGTTAAAAAGATGTTTCCAATGACATCCCTACAATAATTGTGTTATTTCATTGATAGTGGCAGCACTAGACTGAACTTTGACACACACTGACACCTGGTGGAAATTACTAAAATCAGTGTAAATTACTAAAATCAATGTTTTCATGTTTACTGTGGACACCATGGTTCCTTTTACTCTTTTACTCCCACTTTCACCCTCCCCCTCTCACCACCACCTACCCCCCTCTAATAACCGCCGTTAGGCCGGTTAAAAACATACCAGGCGGTTGAAGCCCCTTCCTGTCAAGAGTCAACTCAAAACCGTTATGTTGGCCTCTGGTACTGGAAACACTGGAAAATAAAAGTTGAAACAAGATGGTAAAGTTGAAAATTCTCTCTGAAGCTCTTGTAAAACACATGATCAAAGATGTGGTTATCTCCTTTACTCTTTGAATTGTTCGTTCAACATGAATTCTGAGGTGGTTGACTGATCTTACTTCTAGCTTGTTGAACTGTCCCTTTTGATTGAGTGGTGGAATAGGCCTAACAGGACACACAAAAATAAGCTATGGTCATGAGTCATGACGTTACCAACCTTCGATAACAACAAAGCGCCACCAGAGGGTGGCATTAGAATTTATAGCAATCCGTAACAAAACCCACCGGCGCAGCAGGTCACTGTTCATAAATCCCTCGTCAACTAAAAGATATGAACCCTTGGTCGAGTAGTTCCTGTGATTTATTTATCGGAAATTGCCCTTCTGTTATAAAGCTATTGAAAAGGGCACCATGCTGAATCAGAATGGTGTTACAGAAGAGAATGTCAAGTGCTTACACAAGAACCCAGCGGTTCAAAATGGAGGTGGTATAATATCTTACTTCATATTCCCGAAAATGACTTTCCCCGAGTGGCCAGAACCAGCTAGGTGTTGTTTATATTGAGTGCTAAATATCAGAATTTTCAAAATAATCCATTTCAAGAAAATTTTACAATAAACTATATAGATATATGGCTACAAAAGTAACTTCCTAATATATGATTAGGTAAATATTTGTTGAAGTTTACCAATTTATTGTTTACCATTAATTTTTCAGAAACCGAAATTTGAGAAAAATATCAGAAATCCTCATTTTCCCAAGTTTTTTGGTTTTTATGAAAATTTAGTAAGATTGGCCCTCCAAATGGGTTTAGTCATTTAAAGAGGTATAATTTAGACATCTAAATGCAAAATTTCCGCAGTGTAACTCCAAAATTGACGGAATCATGGAGCATTGAAAAAATAACATTTTTTTCACATTTTTGCTGAATTTACTGTTATTAATTTTTGTAAGAGCATTCAGACCCCAAAAGGAACATTAAAGTTTTTTTCTAATTTTCAATATTTTACACACACTCGACCAATTGCTTGAATACGAACACCAAAACGCACATATATGCTGTAAGACCCTTTCATGTGCCAAATATCATATATACAAGTGCAATAGTTTAGGCACAGCGGCCAATACACAATGTGTGCAGCCGCCCCCAGTGGATCCAAGCAAGATATAAAAGGAAGTTACGTACTAAATTCAACATGCCTGGTATTCATTCATTTGCCAGATGCATGCTCTATAATCAAGTTATCCACATCTCTTGACCCAAACATCTCCAAACAAAATAGCCAAGACAGGGCCCAAAAGACATTCTGAAAATGCTCAAATTTCAAATTTCCCGCCAAAACTGTCCATTTTGTCACTGTGACTGCATAAATGGAGATGTGTACACACCTCCATTAAAAATTGGATTGAAATTTTATTTGTGAGGTCATAGCCCTATCCATGCTATGTTATTCTCCATGAGTCATACACATTTATGAGGTCATAGCCTATATTTGCAATACTATCGAAATGAGTGACCAACTGAGTATCAATGAGGTTAATGACAAGTTCCAGTTGACAGTATATTTTTATGTTATGGATAGGGCCTTTCGTGAGGTCATGGATGTCCACCAGCAGTCAATTGTAAGTCCTCGTCATTCGTTCCCTGTAATCCAAGAGGGCCTGAGTTTGTTGAGAGTTCATCACTTCGGAGGTTGCATCTGTCCCTTCAGTTCAGTTCAGTCAAGGATTGCATAAGTTTCCAAGCTTCATCTCTGAAATAAGACAAGCAGCCTACTCAAAAATATAAATGAACACAGAAAAATGTGCATTTCCTGACAGATATCAATAACTTAGGAATGTGACTTAAGTATGTGTGTTAATATTTAATTATTATTTGAGTGAGGAGAAGCAATAGCATAATTGAACGAAGATCCAGATAATGTATTGGGAGGGGGAGGGTCACCATCTCGCAGACTGTTATTATACACAGCATAAAGCTCATAGGGCACGGATAATTTACTGTGCAAAAATCGTACGATATTGTTACTGAATGATGATAACTTGTCATAT
Source organism: Platynereis dumerilii (assembly GCA_026936325.1). Classification (NCBI taxonomy): domain Eukaryota; kingdom Metazoa; phylum Annelida; class Polychaeta; order Phyllodocida; family Nereididae; genus Platynereis; species Platynereis dumerilii. The sequence goes on from JAPTHN010000076.1 coordinate 116,903, forward strand.
TTTAATATTTGATTTTAAGTATTTCATAATAGGAAAGCTTTGCAGGCTTCCAGGAACATACCTGAAAGGATCTGCCCCTCCGTCAGCAAGCATCGGGATCTGAACATAGCAGTGAGATTCTTCAGGTGTTCCAATGGCTTTCTCCTCATCTGTGTTATCTCCTTCTTTACTGAAAGTGGAGTAAAAAAATAATTACAAAAAGCGCTGTGTAAAATGGTCAGTCATCTGGCTGCATGTAATTGATTTATACATAAATTTCCCAACAAGCTGACATCAACATTACAGTCTAGGCTCATGAGAGGTTCACAAATTTACGATAACATGTGATCACTAACATTCTCACCCATGCTTTTCTAAATTTCTATCGCGGACTTGCCAATTAAGCTCGGGGTTGGATGGCGAGTATGGCGACATTGTCACAGCTCAAGTAGCGAATTCTACTATGACAAAAGTTATGTTATCGCTGAGGCCAAGACGAAGAGTAAAGATAAGCTTATAAGAACACAGGCCACAACTGAAAAGCTGCATTGCTTGGTCGATTGCTTATTATTTGGGAGTGCATGCAGTAAGACTTCATCAAGAAACAAAATTTTTTTGGACAAGTGTATGACACACAAAAATAAGCTAAAGATATTTTGCATTGAGCAATCCTACACAATGTTGCAATTCATGTATATCTTACAAGAATCCAGTGGCGTCACCAGGATTTATTTTAGGGGGGCCAAGGGGGGGCAGTGTCGTTCAACCAGGGGGACCCCCCCCTGGTGACGCCACTGCAATTATCCGATGTTAAATGCTCTGAAGTGTCCACCTTAAATGATTCCTTTCCTTGGATTTCAGTCTTCCATCCTTTTTCGTCCACTTATAAGCAGATGGCATCACTTCTTCGATGGCCAGTTTTCTTTTCCGATCCTTGGTCTTGATAATCTCCCGAGGAGCAAACTGTTTTGACCACACTTTCATGTCACAAGCAACCTGCAATACAAGATATTGGTATATTATGTAATTAATGAGCTGTCTCAGAGAAAATCATGCAGAGCTGTTCGGATGACGTTCTCGGAATGGCCTAAAATTTTGCATAGGCACCAGAGACCACCTCTTAAACGAAAAAATGTGAAGTTGGAACTTCAAAACTCAGAATACTTTTCTCACAGGGGGGCCTCAAAATAGGGGTGTCGGGAAGCCATTTTTCACAGAAATCCTCATTTCATCAACAGAAAAGTGGTCGATGTTCAGCCCTCTCTGGATGCTAGAAAAAATTAACAAGAACTATTCAAACTAGCTTTGAATGAAGGCTAGCATTGTTTTAACAATAAATCACCTCTATTTATTAATTTCACTAAAAAGGCTACTTTTGGGGGGTCACTCCGAAACGGCAGATTTTGTGTTTTTCAAAATTTGAAAAACATGCCATTTTTGGAGGGCAATTTAACAATGTTGTGTGGGTCTAGGATTGACAATATTTGGTTAGAAAATTAGAAGAATACTTGGATTTTAGATATCTGGTGAGAAAACCTTGGGAAAATTTGAATTTTCAGAAAATTCAGCCATTTCAAAAACTGTAATTTTCCGAATTTCCGTAAAAAATTATGAAATTTCCATAGTCAAAAGGTCAAAGTAGTACTAATCCTATTATCATAATATCAATTTTGTGGGCCTATGTCTGACATAGTAACACTTCCATGTTGAATAATTTCCCTGATCATTCATGGAAAAACACCTATATTTAGTAAATCAGGGGAGATAATTGTGGGAAATGAAGGAATTTTGAAAATATGGGTACTCCAGGGGGGTCACTCCGAAACTGCAGATTTTGTGTGTTTCAAAATTTGAAAAACATGCAATGTTTTGAGGGCAATTTCTCAAATTTTTGAGCTCTTATATTGACCATATTTGGTTAGAAAATTGGCAGAACACTTGGATTTTATATATCTGTTGAGAAATTTGTGTGAAAATGTGAATTTTCAGATATTCAGTCATTTCAAAAACTATAACTTTCCGAATTTCCTTAAAAAATCATGAAATTCCATAGTCAAAAGTTCAAAGTAGTACCGACCCTATTATTATAATTGTGATTGAAATTAATGAAAATTACAATTATTCAGTAAATTAGTTAATTTTCATGTGTAAAACCAATTATTTTTGTATCAAACGGCTAATTTTCAAAACTTAGTTTTTCACAAATTTTGATAAGTTGGCGGAAATGTATCAATTTGTTGGCCCATGTCTGACATAGTAACACTTCCATGTTAGCCAATTTCCACAATCATTCATGGGAAAACACCTATATTTAGTAAATCAGGGGAGATAATTGTGGGAAATGAAGGAATTTTGAAAATATGGATACTCCAGGGGGGTCACTCCGAAACTGCAGATTTTGCTGTTTTACAAAATTTGAAAAACATGCCATGTTAAGAGGGCAATTTCTCAAATTTTTGAGCTCTTATATTGACCATATTTGGTTAAAATTGGCAGAACACTTGGATTTTATATATCTGTTGAGAAATTTGTGTGAAAATGTGAATTTTCAGATATTCAGTCATTTCAAAAACTATAATTTTCCGAATTTCCTTAAAAAATCATGAAATTCCATAGTCAAAAGTTAAAAGTAGTACCGACCCTATTATCATAATTATGATTGAAATTAATGAAAATTACAATTATTCAGTAAATTAGTTAATTTTCATGTGTAAAACCAATTATTTTTGTATCACACGGCTAATTTTCAAAATTTAGTTTTTCACAAATTTTGATAAGTTGGCGGAAATGTATCAATTTGTTGGCCATGTCTGACATAGTAACACTTCCATGTTAGCCAATTTCCAATCCACAATCATTCATGGGAAAACACCTATATTTAGTAAATCAGGGGAGATAATTGTGGGAAATGAAGGAATTTTGAAAATATGGATACTCCAGGGGGGTCACTCCGAAACTGCAGATTTTGCTGTTTTTCAAAATTTGAAAAACATGCCATGTTTGGAGGGCAATTTCTCAAATCGGTGACAACTTATATTAACCATATTTGGTTAGAAAATTGGCAGAACACTTGGATTTTATATATCTGGTGAGAAAACTATGGGAAAATGTCAATTCTCAAGAACTGAAATTTTCCGAATTTCTGTAAAAAATCATGAAATTTCTTTTGTCAGAAGGTCAAAGTAGTACTGACCGCATTTTCAAATTTTTTTCACAAGTTACCGGAAATTCATCAGTTTTGTCTGACATAGTAATACTTCAGTAATCATTTATGTTAAAACACCTCTATTAAGTAAGGGCAAACCAGACGATAGTTTTCGGGGGGCTATGGATTTTTACTCCGTGACAAACTTTTTTTCGTTTGCAACGTCAACGAGCAATTTTTTTATGTGTAGGAGAGTAACATACTTTTCTTTTTTCGCAAATTTAACATTACGGTATCCCAGGTAGTAGCTGCAGTTGGAAACAGATTTTTTTTTTTTCATTTGCTGAACAAACTTTTCTTTCAGCGTCGACTTAACAATAAACTTTTTTTTCACCAAAAATCCATAGCCCCTTAAACCAGAAGATCATCCGCTTCTCCCCTAAATAGGGAGGTAATTGTGGGAAATCACCAGATTTTCATGGAGGAGGCACTATACCAAGGTCAAAGAAATATGTCAGGCCTCATTCTGAGATTAGCCATTGAGCCTCATTCTGAGATTAGCAAGATGGCGGCCTGAGGACCCAGCAGGGTGGGCAGAAGGAGTGAGATTAAATGAGGATGAATAAGAAAGAATAGATCTATAAGAGAATGCGCTTTCTTGAATCTCCCCTTTCCAGTGCAATCACAATTTTGCTAAAAAATAATAATTTTGGACTGGCTAAATGCTATGTGGCAACAGGCCTGGGGAGGGTGAGTGACACCAACGCCATCTGGTCTATATCGGACATGCACATCAATGACAATGACAATGACAATGACAAAAACTTTATTAATCCTTATTCAGGAAACTCGTTTTGCAGACATGAAAAATCAAATAGTATAACAGAAAAAAAAAATGTAAAAACATGTAAAAACGTGTAAAAACATAGGCCTATATATAACAACAAAAACATATGAGGTATGACTAGAATATAAAAATTATGACTTGTTAAATAAACGAATAGCAGATGGCACAAACGATTTTTTAAAACGATCTGTTCTACAAAAAATTGAGTTAAGTCTAATGCCTGAGGGAAAAAAAACGAAAAAAGGTATTTAAAGGATGATTAGAGTCATTCATAATAAATTTAACTTTCTTTTTCATGAAACATGTGTACAATTCACTTGTGTTGTCTATTTCATTACATCCCAGTCTTCTAGCTGATTTTATAATTCTATCAAGGTTGTTGACATTCAATTTTGTTAAATTTCCATACCAACAAATAATGCAAAAAGTAATAACAGACTGAATAATGCTTGTAGACTTGTAGACGGGTTTAGGCCGTAACCCGAAGTTGTTGGCCTCTCATAAATTGTCGGGAGGAGTCTCCTTAACGTCCTTCAGGGTTGGTGTAGTTGCTGAACGTTGATAGCTTCTTCCTCATGCGGTTTGGAAGAGCCTTCCTCCTCCTAGCGACTGAATATGCGCAACGTCGAGCGGTGGATTAGCTATAGTGCAGTGCAAATGGAATCGAACTGTATCCAACCCCTTGAAAATTGATATTTAGAATGAACTGTTGATAATTTCTCCCCGACCCACGGACCATACAAAAGTCCATAAATAAATAAATAAATACATTAATAAATAACAACCGGAGTGACAAGATAAATCCTGTGCTAACTACTAACGAAAAAGATGAGAAACCCATGTACCGATGAGATCCCCCCACCACACAACACGTAAAAACAACGGATGGACCAGCTGGGCAATGTCTCAGACGTTAGGAAGGTCTCAGGTGACCGTTCCCTTCGAAAGAAAGCATAACCTGCTGGGGTAAAATGAACGAAGATGGGTTAATGGAATGTATTGATCGGATGCCTATTTTGCCCTGTATCCGGCAGGTTTAAATAGGGAGGTGTCGAAACATATCAACAAGAAATTATAATTTAAATAAATAAATAAATATGTGGTAACTAAATAAATAAATAAATAAATACGTGACTAGCTTGGGGGTGTCTTATTGACTCCCTCTATTTTTAGCAATAGCCTGTGCTATTGATCTACGAGTACGCACTTTTAGGGTTAGATCTGGATGACAGCCATCTACCAACAGATTGTATTTATAAGTTATGTTCCCTTTAGCTCTATTGTGTTTGAGTTGGTTGGCTAGGTTTGGCGTAGCGACATTTAGATTACGATTTAATTGGAAAATATGGTTGTTAATGTTCCACAATGCACCTTCAAGGTTAATTTGCATAGTATCATAATCTATCTCATATCGCAAGTGGGTAGTTTTATTTTCGCTAAGCCGTGTCGAGTTCCACACTTTAAGGCTTAAAGGGTACACCGTACAAAATACAGGAATGGCATTTTGTGCCTGGGTGTACCTTTGAATATAGTTAAATTGTTCAATTGTGTCGTCCAGGATAAGGTCAGAGGCATCAAAGTTGTAAATTGTTTCTTGATAGTTATGTTCTTTCAGTTTAGTCGTAAAATTGCAGATTCCTGCCGAGATGTAGATATGTAACTTTTCGCCATAGTCATCTTCTCCATGGTGCATAATTACACAGTCTTGGACTAACTGCTCAAGGTCCTTGACTTGGGCACCAGGCTTAGACCAAGTTACGCTTATTTTGTTTTGAAGGGGGCCGGCTTTGAGGCCCCTGACCCTACTGTCACCAATTAGGCAATTCATAATTTTAAAGGAAAAGACAAAACGGTGCGAACATTAATGTAACAGCTTGCTATAAATCAAGAAAGTATACTACGCATGCATCTGCATCAAAGCTGCCTGAAAAGAAAGCAGTAAATAAATAAATAGATAAAATAAAAAATAAATAAATAAATAATTTAAGGAAAAGGCGGTTAAAGCAGGTTATGTCAGTCAAGGTACCTGTCTGGATGGTTACGCCATTCATTTTTGAGGGCAGTTTTAAAGGAGTTTAGGCTTTCTTTAGTTACAGTGGTATTTGATAGACTGTTCCAGTCATTAACAACCCTGTGTGAAAAACTGTTTAGCCTGAAATTGCCGTTGGCCCTAGGTTTTTTGATTTTAAGAGTATGTCCTCTGGTGCTGGGGCCATCATGTAATTCGAAAAATGTATTGACTGGTAAGTTATCAATCTCCTTGAAAATACGGAAAACTTGGAGAATGTCGTATCTTCTACGCCTAAACAATAGGGAGTCTAAATTAAGCCGCTTAAGACGGTCGCTATACGAAAGGTGTAGGTTCCCCGTTACTAACTTGGTAGCTCTTCTTTGAACCTTTTCTATTTCTTTAATATCAGCTACTATCGAGGGGTTCCAGATGCAAGATGCATACTCTAAAAGGGGCCTAATTAAAGCTTTATATAGAGGCAGAAACAAATTAGGGGTTAAGTTCTTAAAATTTCTTCGGATAAGACCGACTCGGCTATTTGCCTTAGCCACTATATTCCTAATATGTGGCGAAAATTTGAGCTTGTCATCAAAAGTTACCCCAAGGTCTTTCTCAGATGATTCGGCCCTGATGTCGTTGTTATTCATTATATATGTATTGTTAGGATTGTTAGGGCCATAGTGTAAAGTGACACATTTATCCGTATTAAAAGGAAGTAGCCAAGTGTTTGACCACTCTAGCAGTTTATTTAGATCCTCCTGTAAGGACAAACAGTCATTTGAATGGGCTATGGCTCGGAATATCTTAGTATCGTCAGCAAAAATCTTAATGGCTGACTCGACAGCGTTTGGTAAGTCATTGATAAACATTACAAATAACAAAGGTCCCAGTACGCTCCCCTGTGGGATGCCAGATGTAACGGGGCGAATAGATGACTTGCTGTTGTTAATAACCACTGATTGTGATCGGTTTTCTAAAAAGTTCTCTATCCAGTTAAGTAAAGACCCTCTAATTCCAAGTGCTTTTAATTTGTTACATAGCCTGAGGTGAGGGACCTTGTCGAAGGCCTTAGAAAAGTCTAAATATATAACATCAAAGGCTAGGCCTTCATCAATATATCTTGACCATGTTTCAATTATTTCTAAGAGCTGAGTTGTACAAGATCTGCCTTTTCTAAATCCATGTTGATCTTTAGTTATTAGCTTGTTTTCTTCTAAATAATTCACCAGAATATCCCTGATAATTCTCTCGAGAGTTTTGCAACAGACTGCAGTCAAACTGACAGGTCTGTAATTGTTTGGGATATTTTTCTTCCCCTTTTTGAAAATTGGCTTAACTATGGCCTGTTTCCAGCTTGAAGGCAGGCGACCTTCGGTCATGCTTAGGTTATAAATAATGGATAGTGGCTTACTAATACTGTCTCTTGTCTCATATAAGATTTTTGGATGGAGATCATCCGGGCCTGCAGCTTTCGAGATATTTAGCTTAGATAGATACTTATGAACAATTGCTGGGGTAATTTCAAGTGCAGACAAGATGGTTGTCGTAACCGTGGCAGAAGGGGGGACGGTGGAAGTGTCTTCTTGGGTAAAGACACTGGAAAAGTATCTGTTAAACAATTCGGCCTTTTCTTCATCCTCTGTGAGGGAATTGCCATCTTCATCGACCATTGTGGGAAAATCCCTATTTCCTGTTCTACCGGAATTTACGTACTTCCAGAACTGTTTGGGGTTTGACTTTATCTCATCAGCAATTTTTTGCTCGAACTTAGATTTGCAGTCATTAACCTCTCTATTTGTTTTATTTCTTTTTTTGGTAAATATTTCCCAGTTTTCAGCTGTTTTATGCCTGCTGTATTTACGCCAGGCCTTGTTCTTCTCTTTAATTGCTGATCTGGTTTCTTTAGTCATCCAGAGATTCTTATTTTTACGTACGGGCTTACACCGGGGTATCTTATCGTCCAAGATTTTATTAAATTGGGATAGAAATATTTCCCATGCCTGCTCGCAGGTATTACTCCCGCTTGTATAAAACAGATTGAGGATTTTTCGATCAACATTGACACTTCTTAGTTTTCTGAGAAAAAACAAACGTTGTCTAGCTTTCTTTGTAATTCTGAGAATATTTTCATCGCCTTTCAAGTTGTCATCAATTACTGTACCGAGATACTTATACGAATTAACAACCTCAACTTCTTTGTTATCAATTAAGACAGGTGGACCAGTATGTTTGTCTTTACCAAAGTTCACAATTAATTCTTTTGTTTTAGTTACATTTAAATTCAGAAAATTTGAATTACACCAATTGTGAAACTGTAGTACTTCATCAAAATATTCATTACAATCATCATCTAATGATTTTTTGTTCAATAAACCCATAAGGACAGTGTCGTCAGCATATTTCAATAATTTACACTTGTTACTATGACTTTGACAATCTTGAGTATATAAAGTGAAAAGAAGGGCAGATAGTACGCATCCTTGAGGTGATCCTGTGTTGACAACAATGGAATCTGATGTTACATCTTTAAACCTTACACATTGTATGCGATTTGAAAGAAATTCTTTTATCCATACAATAAGATTGGAATTGATGGTCATATTTTCTAGTTTTTTCATTAAGACATGCACTTGAATGGTGTTAAAAGCCGAACTGAAATCTATAAACAAAACTCGAGCGAAATTGAAAAGACTATCTGTGTGTTGGTATAAATTATTCAATAAGGTCAAAGTTGCATCATCTACACTTCGGTTTTGTTTGTACGCAAATTGATTTTCATCTGATGGTGTTGAGTTAATCAGTTTCTTTAGGATTAAACGTTCAAAAGTTTTCATAACGACAGAAGTCAGGGCAACAGGTCGTAGGTCGTTCATCTCGTTCGGTATCTGTTTCTTTGGTACTGGAACCACAATTGAAGTTCGCCAAATTTTAGGAATGTAGAGAATGTTCAACGATATTTGATATAGTACGTGTAGAATTGGGGCAAGTTGGAAACTACATTGTTTCAGCAGTTTGCCGCTTATGCCGTCAGGTCCTGATGATTTTCTTGAATTGATCTTTCGTAATTGTTTTTCAACTTGCGATTCTTCGATGGTAATCATGGGGTCATTTTTACGAATAAGTTCATTGGCAAGCAGTTCACGTTCATGTTTAAAGTCTTGTTGGTCAAATAGAAGTTATTCAAGTCATTGGCATAATCTAGATTGTTGTCGGGATGAGGTAGCACTGATTTCTTATTGTAGCCAGTCATAGTTTTGAGTCCATTCCAAGCAGTTCTAGTGTCATTTGCATCGAACATTTTTTCGATTTTGCGTTTGTACGACAGTTTACACTCATAAATTTTTTGGTCAATTTGCTTTTGTATGGTTTTACGTTCAACATTATCTCTGTTTGCTACACATCTTTTCTTAACATTCAAGAGATCTTTCAATTCTTTAGAAACCCAAGGCTTGTTGTTAGGGAAACATTTAACTTCCTTTTCGGTGACAATCATATTTTCACAAAATTTAACATATTCGTTGATAGTGTCTGTTATTTTATCGAGATCGTCTTCGTCTTCTAAAAATATACTCCAATCTGTACACTCAAAGCATCCACGAAGGGTATCGACACTTTCATTGGACCATTCTTTAACTTTGATGACTTTAGTTTCTTTCGCTTTTAGACGTTGTTGATATTTTGGGATTAGCTGAATGATGTCATGGTCAGAATTTCCCAGAGGCTTAAGTTTGCGGTCAGTGTATGCATTTGGGATGTTACAGAAAAACAGGTCTAACATGCTGTCGTTCCTTGTACTGTTGGTTACATACTGATGGTAACCAGGTAATAAGTTCGAAGTATCGCATTGATTGAAGTCGCCAGTGATGATCGTTACGGAGTCGTTAGATTGATCTTCTAAAATATTCACAGTATCTTCGAGTTTCTGCATAGCAAGGCTGTAATTTGCTGAAGGAGGGATGTAAGGTAATGCACCATTGTTGCTGATGCTCATCAAAACGCTATTTATTGCGCTGTTTCTGTCACCGTCAATGTGATGGTTTTTTGGGGTCATTTGATGGAACTTTTGCCAAGTGACCCTAGACAACAAAAGGACTTTTAAAACAGGGTTACATAATGTCAAATGTATGCAGTGAAGATTTAGGTGATTGTTTCATGAGTGTAATTGGAGTTACCCTAAATGATGAGATTATTTATTTTGAAAGTAGATTCTCGATCTACGGAGTCCGGATTCATTTGAGTGATGAATTTACCTTCAGGAGAATTGGTATAAATTGTCACAATTTTTGACAACTTCGCGTTGTCTTCATCGTGAATGTGACAGAGGACTAGCGCTCGCATGACGACTCAGCCCCACAGCACATTCACTGATGAAGACGATGAGAAATTGTCGAAAATTATTCTGACAATTTATACCAATTCTCCTGAAGGTAAATTCATCATTATAATTATTTATTTATTTCATTAGCATATCTTCTTGATAGCTCCTCCCTGGATCAAGCAGTTCATGTCTGACGACGTCACAAAGACCATTGTCATAAATATATTGTTACAAGTTAACAATTTCTTACAGTGGTGATGATTTAATATAAGCTCACCTAGCACAAGAACAGCTCATTCTGTTTGGTGCTCCTGTCTCGGGCAGCTGGGTGGCCAAGTGGCAGAGGCACCTGCCTGCTCCGCTGAGGGTCTTGGCTTGCATGGGTTCGAACCACAGGTAGGGACCCAAAAATTTTCAGTGGACCGTCATGAGCAAAATCCCAGCTGGATGTCATTCGTATGAGACATTAAATTGGCGGCCTCTTGTATCAGTATCTATGCTGGGCAAGTAAAAGATCCCTCACATGGGGTATCGAACGGCTTAGAGGGCTGCACTTACCATATCTATCTCTCTATCTATCTACTGTGACTGCGTAAACAGGAAGTGCCTGTCGTTGCTATAAAAAGTGGAGCTAATAGTCACAGTTTAGTTCAGTAATTTATTTAAATACATTAAATATCATCCAAAATAGCTTTAAAATTTCAGTCTTGTCTACAACAACCTCTAATGACAAATTTCAGGGATTTAAATAACATATAAATGTATCCAAAATAAATAATCATTTCCATACTCTCTGATTATAAGAAGTGAATAAAAATTAAAAGTTAATGTCTTAATGACTGAAACGGATCACCAAAGTAAGAAATCATGACAACACTTTGTTGATAATCAAAATTGGATACAAAATAAGAGTGATAAGCAAAATTGGTGGGAATTGAAGTGTTACTATATCAGACTTAGGCCCACAAAGTTGAAACATTATCGGAACTCAATAACACTTCTGAAAATTTTATTTTTAGAATTAGACCTGTGATACAAAATGATTATTTTTGCAGACAAAACTTTGACCTTTTAACTATGGATATTTCATGAATTCTTACGGAAATTTGGAAAATTACAGTTTTTGAAATGGCTGAAATTTTGAAAATTCAAATTTTCCGAAAAAATTTCTCACCAGATATATGAAATCCAAGTATTCCAATTTTCTGAACAAATATAGTCAATATGAGTGCTCACCAATTTGAGAAATTGTCCTCCAAACATGGGATGTTTTTCAAATTTGCGGTTTCGGAGTATCCATATTTTCAAAATTTCTGCATTTCCCACAATTTTCTCCCCTGATTTACTAATATAGATGTTTTTTTTAATGAATTATCACGAGAAATGGCTAAAATGGAAGTGTTACGATGTCAGACATAGGCCCACAAAATTGATACATTTCCGTCAACTTATCAAAATTAGTGAAAAATTAAATTTTGAAAATTAGCCGTATGATACAAATGAATTTTTTTTTCAGATGAAACTATGACTAATTTACTGTATAATTGTATATTTTTATTAATTAAAATCAAATTATGAAAATAGGGTTGGTACTACATTGACCTTTTGACTGGGAATTTCATGATTATTTGCGGAAATTCGGAAAATCACAGTTCTTGAAATGACTGAATATCTGGAAATTCAAATTTCACCCAAATTTCTCAACCGATATATAAAATCCAAGTGTTTTGCCAATTTTCTAACCAAATATGGTCAATATAAGTGCTAACAAATTTGAGAAATTGCCCTCTTAACATGGGATGTTTTTCAAATTTTGAAAAACAGCAAAATCTGCAGTTTCGGAGTGACGCCTCTGGACTATCCATATTTTCAAAATTCCTTCATTTTCCACAATTATCTCCCCTGATTTACTAAATGTAGGTGTTTTTCCATGAATGATCAGGGAAATTGTTAAACATGGAAGTGTTACTATGTCAGACATAGGCCCACAAAATTGATACACTTCCCGAAACTTATCAAAAGTTGTGAAAAACTAAATTTTGAAAATTAACCGTGTGATACAAAATAATTGTTTTTTCCAGATGAAACTTAACTAATTTACTGAATAATTGTGATTTTCATTAATTTCAATAAAAATTATGATAATAGGGTTGGTATTACTTTGACCTTTTGACTATGGAAATTTCATGATTTTTTACGGAAATTCGGAAAATTACAGTTTTTGAAATGGCAGAATTTTCTGAAAATTCAAATTTTCCCAAGGTTTTCTCACCAGATTTCTAAAATCCAAGTATTCTTCTAATTTTCTAACCAAATATTGTCAACCCTAGACCCGCACAACATTGTGAAATTGCCCTCCAAAATTGGCATGTTTTTCAAATTTTGAAAAACACAAAATCTGCAGTTTCGGAGTGACCCCCCAAAAGTAGCCTTTTTAGGGAAATTAATAAATAGAGGTGATTTATTGTTAAAAGCAATGCTAGCCTTCATCCAAACCCAGTTTGGATAGTTCTTGTTAATTTTTTCTAGCATCCAGAGAGGGCTGAACATCGACCACTTTTTTGTTGATGAAATGAGGATTTCTGTGAAAAATGGCTTCCCGACACCCCTATTTTGAGGCCCCCTGTGAGAAAATTATTCTGAGTTTTGAAGTTTCAACTTCACATTTCTTTGTTTAAGGCCTATCTCAAAAATAATGAAGCCAAAGTGTGACATGACCATCAAAATTTTATAATGTATTTTTTATCAAATGACCATGCAATTTTGTTAAGAACATATTGAAGTTCCTGAAAATATTTTTACCATAGAGTTCCAACCGGTGGAAATAACTGATAATAGCAGAATAGTACTAAATATTTAAAAGTTCTTATTTCCATGTCTACAAAAGAAAAATAAACTAAATGTCAATTTATCAGTAAAGGAAATCAAATTTCTTTTTATGATGACATAGGACAGATAGTGTCGAGTCTTCAGGGCAGTTTTCATTCCAATACACCAAATATATTGTGAGAAACACACTATTTTTGATAATTTTTCAGAAATATTTTTCCAAAAACGTAATTAAATTTGCCTCAGAAACATGTGTTCCTTTAAAACAATTTCAACTGTCCTATGTTATGGGCCTGAATGTTGGCTTCAAATTCATACCAAATAACTGCCACTGTAGTGAATATTAACTCAGCAAAAGATGAAAGAAGCATGATTTTTGGCCCTTTTTTCTGATAAAATCCTGATTTTGAGTAATGATGTCGCATGAAATTGCAAAAAATGTTCTGGTTTTACTTACAATCGATTTTATATGATATTATAAGTCATAACTGATGGAATTTGATATTGCCTTTATAGCCAATTTGGCCCCAAATTTTCCAAAAAACTTCATATATGCCATTACATTATTGGTTAGGTCATGAAACAAGTTGAAACTACTAAAATAGTGTGGTAATTGTCACAACAATTAATATTAGGATCATGGCTCCATTATTTACAGGAAAAAAATTAGAATATGATTAATATTTTTTTGTGAGCGTTACGCGCGTGCGACAAAGTAATTTTTGTATTTTATCGCCAGGTATCAGTCACCAACATGTATTAGTTCATTGTTTATTGATGCCACACAGATTTACTATGTTTCAAGCCAATCCAGGTTAAAATCAGAGCTTTCATAGCTTTTTGCCGCATGAAAGTACTCCTTGCGTTACGCGTGCGACACATGCACCTTCCCTCATATTCATTGGAATTTTTTCATGAAATGAATTTTTCACAAGCATGAAAGGCTCCAAAACAGCTAAGTAGATATTTTACCAGATCTTAAAGGCAAAAAGATTCAACTGACATGTGCAAAGGGGAAATTACAACATCCCAGATCAGGAAGCTTCAAATTTGACTCAATATCTCGAAGTCAAACTTTGAACACGAAGAATTCAATAATGTCAAAACAAGCACATAAATATACTTGTTTCAATGAATTTATGAAGCCTTTCGACATAGAGATAAAAGGAAAAATAAGAAAATGACAATGAGATGTGTCAAATTTCATACACCTGAAATAATTCAAGTGAAGAAAAATGTGATGTCACGCTAAAATAGTGAAAAATTCACGTTTTTCAATGTACTTTTAAGATTATCTCGACAACCGTCTGTAATATTGTCGTGAAATTTTCTGGACTTTGGCACAACAATGTATTCAAAGCAATAGTGCAATATAAAGTTGTTGCATACATCCATTCCTACATTTTTTTACCCCCAATGAAATCGGGCCCTGTGGCTTCATTATTTTTGAGATAGGCCTTAAGAGGTGGTCTGGTCACTACGTAAAATTTCAGGCTATTCCGAGAACGTCATCCGAACCAATTCCCTGATATTGCATGATTTTCTCTGAGACAGCTCATTAAAGTAATGTGAATGTGTGGATGTGTGGTATCAAATGCACTAAACATTTTACATGCAAACATGAAATAGTTTAACAAGTTATTAACTGAGCCTGCTGGCGTAACACTATTGCTTTGCCATGTGACAGGGGCTTGTTGCGGCGTAGTGTATGTTTGCAGTGGAAAATGTGTTATTTCACCAAAATGCTGATGTAATTATTTATAACATCCGTTATCCTAAAATACTGTCACAGGCAAGGGCGTAGATTATTTTATTTTTGTAGGGGGATGATTTCTGGGATAGCAAACTTCGCACAAGGCTCAACGGGCCAAAAAGTCGCACGGTGGTAGATTTCGGGGGCCATCCTAGGGCCCAAAAGCCATTACCAGGGTATATTATTGATTATCGAAGGTTAGTTTTGAGACTTGTATATATATATTCCACATAGTAACATGCAACTGGTATCATGGAAAAACGTGCTAAATATAACAGATAATTGTCAACACCAAGTATATATATATAGTTATAATTTGAAATTCTAGGAGGGTATAATCATGAATGTAATCTTCCCCCCCCCAAGGTTCATCCTATTCCAAGGGGGATGCCCCCCCCCCAGGATCTATGCCCCTGGTCACAGACCTACTTAGGTCAATATATATTTGGAGGGGGGAGCTGGCCAAAAATTATACCAAAAATAAAATATGCCTGAAACCACCTAAAAAATTGCTTTTCAAAACTTAGAAGCTCTTAGAGAAGCTACACAGCTACAGCTCCCCTCCCCCCAACCCCACCTATACACCTATGAATTTTGCAGAGCCTATATATATATGAGCCCCGTCACTCATTGGTTAGCAAGGCGCCAACATTTTAACTACATGCGCCACGACGCTGCAGCGGCAGGAATAGACCGGCAGCCCAGGGGCTCTAGCCTAGTCGAACAAGGTACCACTAACGGAGCATATGGGTATAAAGGGAATGATAAGGCGCACCAGAAAACCCATTTCTGGCGCGGCGTATCGGTCGCGTTTACCCCTGGCGGCCATTTTCCAAGATGGCCGCCATAAAAATAGGTGCATGCAGTTTTTGGTCTAGATCTTTAATGGCTTATCCGATTTCGATAATTTTTGGGTCAAAATATATGTATTTCAATATTCCCAATGCAATTATGTCATAAAAATGTCTATATTGTAAGCGATTCATGCTGTTTTTAAGGATCAAATGCAAAAAAAGTGAAAAATTTGAAAAAAAAATCAAGATTCTCAGGCAAAATAAGGCATCATAGTCAATGAATGGTTGGTTTTAGGGTAAAAATAACATCATAAAAAACTTCCTGACATACAGAAATACCAGAAACCATGTCTTATTTGTTGCTGTGTGACATTTAGTGTTGAAGATATTCCCATTTACATGACTGGTCACGTCAAGTGAGAATTGTGAAGTGACGACGTCACGTTTCAGCAGTGGTGCGTCTTACGTGTCTGATTTAGCATAACTCTCCAACGGCTTATCAGATTTTTATCATTTTTGTGTCAAAATATATATTTTTCAATATGCCCAATCCAATGGTGAGGTCAAAAATAGGAAATCACAAGTATTTTATATTCTTTCTCATGATCATTTGTAAAAAAAATTAAAAAATTATTAAAAGATTCAGGATTTCCAGGCAAAACCAGGCATCTTTTGACTTGTATTATTGACTTTAGAGTAAAAATGCCACCTTTAATCAATTCCACATGTTCTAAAATATTAGCAGGTATGCCTATTTTGTTGCTATGTCATTTTTGGTCTTGATAATGTCTACATTTTTGTGAAAAACCAGGTCAAGTAAAAATTGTGGCGTTGTGACGTTATATTTCCGCAGTGATCCATACGTTTGTCTAATTGGATGTAAATGTTAAACATATTATCAAATTTTGGGATCTGCATATTAGCATGGTGCATTTTCTGCTATTATGCTGATTTGTCAATAATAAGTATTAATTTTGTGCTTTTTTTTCATCGTCAAATACAAAAATGTGAAAAAAACACATAAATTGCACATAATTATCATTGGCATCGTTGTTAATTGCCATATTGGTTGCAGACTGAAAAATCAAGCCATAAAAAATCTCACATATGGCCTAGTTCAAAAATAATGAAGCCACGCAGCTTATTTTCTGTAGGGGTCTCAAAATAGGAGAATGGCTGTATGTGACAACTTAATGGTACATCATTGCTTTAAGTACATTCTTGTGCAACTTTCCTGAAAATTTCATGACATTCTGTCTCATAGTTATTGAGGTAGAGTTGAATTACATTGAAAAACAGGCATTTTTTCACCAAAAAAACGTGACATAACATTTTTTACCACTTGAATTCTTTCAGTTTTACAAATTTGGACATATTCTAAGGCAATTTCCCAGCACTTTTTTGAATCTCTACATCCTCAGGCTTCATAAATCCAGCAAATCAAGTATTTATATTTGCCTTTGTTGACATTATTGAGCTATTTGGATTCAAAGGTTGACTTCCAAAAATTCAGTAAAATTTGACACTTACTGATCTGGGATGCTCTAGCTTCCTTTTGACATATATATGTCAGTTGAATCATTTTCCCCTTGAGACCTAGTCTTATATCTGCTTACCCATTTTGGAGCTTCTTGTGGTTGTGGAAAATTTAGTTCACTAAAAAATTCCAATGAATAGCAGGGTAGGTTAATCCGTCGCAAGCGTAACGCCCAGAACACTTTCTAGTGCCACAGAGGAATAAAAGCTCCGTTTTAAATCTTGTTTGGCTTGTAATATTGCAAAATCTGTGTAGTATTGAGAAACAATCAAGTAATCCATGTCCGCAGCTGGTTTCTGGTGGTAAAATACAAATGGGGCTTTGTCGCAAGCGTAACGCTATGGAAAATATTGATCATATTTTCATGGTTTTCTTGTAAGGAGTAAAGCAGTCATTCTAGTATTACTTGTAGTGATAATCAACACAATATTTCAGTAGTTGGAGTATGTTTCAATGTTTAATTATCAAAATTTTGCTCTTTGTGAAGCTTTCCTCAAAATTATGGGCCAATTTGTCGAAATAGGCAATAACCAGTACAAATTTCACTTTAATTTTGTAATTACTCTTTCGCTTCATCCAGTTATTACTGATAATACATTTAAAATGGATTTGGGTCAAAACCAGAACCCTTTTTTGACTTCTGAGTCACACAAGTACCCAAAATTGGCTTTTTTAGTGGAAAAATAGGCTAAAAAACATGTTTCTATCATCATTTGCTCTGTCCGTATTCATTTTGGTGGCACTTATTTGGTACCAACTCGAAGCCCACATTTGGTTGCATAATACAGGACAGGTGAAATCGTTTTAGAGGAAAATATGTACATCTGGGGAGAAAATTTGAACGTTTTTGTTTTAATATTGCGACAAAATTTCGAAAAATACTGTTTTCCTCATAAAATATTTTGTGAATTTGGATGAAAACAGCCATGGAGGCTTAAGAGTATATGAGTTTTGTCATCCAACAAAAAAATTAGATTTAATTTGATGATAAGTTACCATTTAGTCTACTTTTCTTTTACTGCCATGGAAATAAAAATAAATAAAATTTGGTAATATTCAGCTTTTATCAGTCATTTCCACAAACCACAGCAAAATGGTAAATACAGTTTCTAGAACTTAGACATGTTTGTTACAATATTATTATATGTGGTCATTTGATACTTATAAACATTCTAAAATTTTGATGGTCATGTCACACTTTGGCTTCATTATTTTTGAAATAGGCCATATTCCATTCTATTCCTACAACCAACCATGCAATGATTGCAATCAATCCCCCATCTCTTCTTTTTCAATGAATGGTTCACTTGCAACACCTGGGACGGGCCACAAGCTATTTTTTAATTCCTTGTAAGGAACAATTCGAATTATCAAGATTGGTCCGACACAGATAGTTTACACTTGGGCAGCAAAATTATTCAACCCCTTTGATGTTTTCCCAATAGCAAACAGGTTTTGCAAAATGAGTGTGGTGACATCACAATGTTTTCAAATCACAAAAAGTATGATTGCATCACATACCAGACAACATATGCTAAATCAGCTGGGGAAAATAACTTCTTTTTTTTTCGTTGCTTCACATTTTTAGTGGAGGAGAGTACCTGCACATACACATTTATGCAGTCGCAATGAGAGAATGGAAGTTGTGGTGGGAAATTTGAAATTTGAGCATTTTCAGAATGTCTTTTGGGCCCTGAATTGGCCATTTTGTTTGGAGATGTTTGGAGTCAATGAATAAGTATAACTTGATTATAAATTATGTATCTGGCATACAAATGAATTGCAGGCATGTTGTAATTTGGACAAGACTTCCTTTGCTTTGAATCTTGATTGGATGCATCGTTGAAAATTATGTGAATTGTGTTTCTGTATGCAAATCAGCTGTCCATTTTGTAAATCATGTGTGTTGTGTTCTGTGTATGAAATGAGCTGACCTGGAACTATGTCATGGTGACATTTGGATCTTTATTGCTCAGTTTACTGACCTTGGAATATATGTTATCATGAAACTAGGTCACAGGAGATGAGATTTCAATAGTTATATAAATTTCAAACTATTTCAGTTCAATATAGTGTAGGATGTATTGATGGATAAAAGAATTATCGACAGATTGCTAGCTAGATAAATACTGCTAGATATATAGCATGGCTGGAAAAATTAGGGAATTCGGGCATGTCATTGCCTGGAAATCTCTAAATCTCACTTGAAATTTTTGAAAAAAGATCCAAATTTCTGACTTGGAAATATGGAGGCTTGATTCGCGAGAATTCATGGGCAATGTTATCGTACTTCATCAAATTGCCTTGAAATTCATATTTTTTCTAGGCCTGGATGGATGGAATGGATGGATTTTAGGAATTAGATAGATTGCACCACCCAGAGAATCTACCCTAGACAAATAGGTTTGATATGTCAAATTATCATAAATTGACATACATGTAATGCTTTCAGATTCAACAATGTCTAGAGACTCTAGTTCGATTCACATCTTCACAGCCAATTTCTGACCTTAATTTTGAGGTATCACAATCAATCTTTACATCAATCAGCATGATAGCCATGCACATCTGGATCTATCCAGTAGTGTAAACTTTCTGGGCCTTACGGTTGAGCTTAAGCGGCCATTTTCCAAAAAGTCTGGAAGTTAAACATGAATAAATCACGTGAAGTTGTGCTGATTGGTTCAGTCTCAGGAGTGGTTTGCTGTATTTAGCGGAGGCTGTGCTGGAGTGGATTGCATGAATTAGGTGGATAGATTATAAAGATGAAATAGGTAGCTTACACTGATTACACTAGTTAGATAGATAGATTACAGATTTATCAAAAGGGTTTGGTATGCGAGAGCAATAGGATGCAATTTGGTACTTGTGTTACAATTTGTGACATGGTCCAACATGTCCAGGAGGAGTTAGGGTCAGCTCAGTTGGTAATGCACTGGGTTGCCAATTACTGGGCCCTGAAATAGTGTTGGAAAGGAGTTTCAATCATCCTTTGTGCTTAATTGCTTTGTCCTCCCCTGTAATTACCCCATATAAAAAATAGTTCCTCCGTGGCCTAATGGTTAAGAGTGCTTGTTTGCACAACCACTGGCTCTGAGGGCGTGGGTTCGAATCCCACCCCGGAACTCAATGTAGTCAGAGCCCATGGGACATTAAATGGAGGCGGGTTGTATCCAGTGTTCTATGCTGGGGCAACTGAAAGACCCTCGGCATCCCTGAATTAATGGGGTATGTACCAGACTCACAGTCTTCTCATCTCATCATCATACGGCGATCGCCTGCCTCAATATAGCCCATTATGGTGCTGCTGAGGCGTAAAACACAAACAAACAAACAAAACCCCACATAAATACAGGACTTACAGCTCAAATGGTCCATCCATTGGTCCAAAATATCCATGCCAATCAGACATGGGATTTCAACTCTTTCCAAAGTCTAGATTGATAAATTGAGTTGGTCATTTTGGCAGTCTTCAAGTTAGCTTGCAGTGGTACACAAATTTACAAGTGTATAGACCATCATAATTAGTGATAGATAGATTGATGGAGAGATATGGTAAGTACAGCCCTCTAAGTGCAGCTCTGGGCGCTCACGAGAGTTGATTGATGAGATGGGAGAGAGCAGAAGTCCTCACATGCTTCACATTTACCCTATGTGAGAGATCCTTTAATTGCCCTACAGACACTGAAACAAGCAATTGACAATTTTATGTCAGATGCGAACAACATCCAGCTGGGATTTTGCCCATGAAAGTCCGCTGAGTTTTTCTGGTTCCCCACACGGGGTTTCGATGCGAGTTAAAATTTCAACGGAGAAGGCAGGAATCATAACCGCTCTGCCACCTCGCTGCCCCAGTGAGAAAGTAAGATCTTTATTGACATGATTGTATGGAACTAAGCAGGCCTTGGGATATATATATATGACAGCTGGGTGGCCAAGTTTTTTCAGTCCTGAGGGTCTTCTTTGCCTGGATTCGAATCTTGGGCAGACAATTTGGAGTATTTTCAGTGTACTCTCAAGATCAAAGTCCCTGGTGGATATCATTCAGATGAGATGTTAAATCATTGGCCCTTTCAATCTTTTTCAAATGGAGTAAACATGCAATGTTTAGAGGACATTTTCTCTATCTGCCATCCCATTGATCAATCTAAGGACCCACTCCTTTTAAATGACTGCACATGTGCATACCAGATTTATCTATCTGATATCTATCTATCTATATTCTATATCTATTTAAATAAAAGTGTAACGCCAGTGGCACATTCGACACTTGGGGTCCCACCTCTGACGTCATCAAAATCGCCCCATTTGCACCTCTTTTGCATTCACCATCCCCCATAACATTATGTTCCTCTAAATTTATACTCTTTCAAGTGTGATTTTACTTCGTATCTATGAGTTTACTGTTACACTACTTACTTTTATTCCTTACACACGATACCTTATGTCTCTGTCTTTTAATGTAAATACAAATGTAGGCCTGCATAACACTTCCCTTTCCCTGCAAAGTGCGTTGAAATAAGGGCAAATATGATTGTCTGCATGGCACTTAATGTCTCACTCTGTCAAATGTAAGTTGCCTTCACACCTATCCACTGTCCAATCAGAAATTACCAATTTTATCATCCATTTGATCTTCCCTGACTTCTGACTTTACATGAATGATTAATCTCTTGATACATATATATACATGCATGCATACATAGATAGATAGATAGATAGATAGATAGATAGATAGATAGATAGATAGATAGCCATAGTATAGCCAGATAGTCAAAGATAGATATAGATAGCCACATAGATAGCCATACACAGATAGTCATAGAAACAGTCACACACATAGGTAGATAAACATCTAGATAAACAGATACATAAACAGCTACCCACATAGATAGACAGATAGACACATAGACATATGCACATCACATTTTTTCCAATCTGGCAATCTCTCTCACAACGTTGCCATTAAGGATATTCTGGCCACATGACCGACTCCCCCCCCCCCCGCCAAAAAAAATTTACAATTCCAGTCCTCCTCCTTTATTTGTTTATCACTGGGTAATTCTAGTCTATCTATATAGATCTATCTATATCTATATAATATCTATCTATCTAATATCTATATATCTAATATCTATCTAATATATTTATCAACGTCTTCAGAACCATATCTATCTGAATAGTTACACTTATAGCAGTGCTGGAAAAATTATCTGCTACATTCAGAGGATTTGAACTAAGACAACACGCCACCTCCATTTAGCAACCCGTAGGTTCTTGTTGGATTTAACCATGGAAAAAGACAGAGCATAAACTACTTAAAATTGACAAATTGTGATAACATTATTAAATATGGCATGCTTAAATATACATATTTGAATTGAAAATTATAAAAATCTGATATGTTTTAATGATTCACACCTGATAAGACAAAATTAATGTATGCAACACTGCGGAAATATCATGTCACAACGTCACAATTTTACTTGACCTGGTGCTCACAAAAATGTAAATATCTTCATCTCTGAAAGTGACAAAGCAACAAATCAGACATACCTGCTGATATTTTGGAACATGTAAAATCGATTAAAGGTGGCATATTTTTACTCTAAAGTTAACATTACAATCATCAAGTGGCCAACCAGCAGCAACAATATTTTTGTCTTTGGTGGGTCTCCTGATCATCTGTATTTACAACTCGTCTCATGTCGTTATCATACTCTATACCTTTCTATAATAATACAATGTTATTCAAATGATGATGATGAAATAAAATAATTTTTCTGTCTGTCTGCGTGTCAAAGTCAATAATGCAAGTCATAAGCCTTGCTTCACCTGGAAATCCCAAATTTTTCACATTATTGACAAATGATCATAAGAAACAATATAAAATACTCATAATTTCTTCTTTTTGGCATCACCATTGGATGGGGCATATTGAAAAACATATATTTTGACACAAAAATGATAAAAATCTGATAAGCTGTTGGAGAGTTATGCTAAATCAGACAGGTAAGATGCACCACTGCTGAAACGTGACGTCGTCACGTCACAATTCTCACTTGACGTGACCAGTCTTGTAAATGGGAATATCTTCAACACTAAATGTCACACAGCAACAAATAAGACATGGTTTCTGGTATTTCTGTATGTCAGGAAGTTTTTTATGATGTTATTTTTACCCTAAAACCAACCATTCATTGACTATGATGCCTTATTTTGCCTGAGAATCTTGATTTTTTTTCAAATTTTTCAATTTTTTTCATTTGATCCTAAAAAACAGCATGAATCGCTTACAATATGGGAATTTTTATGACATCGTTGCATTGGGAATATTGAAATACATATATTTTGACCCAAAAATTATCGAAATCGGATAAGCCATTAAAGATCAAGACCAAAAACTGCATGCACCTATTTTTATGGCGGCCATCTTGGAAAATGGCTGCCAGGGGTAAACGCGACCGATACGCCGCGCCAGAAATGGGTTTTCTGGGGCACCTTATCATTCCCTATATACCAATATGCTCCGTTAGTGGTACCTCGTTCGACTAGGCTAGAGCCCCTGGGCTGCCGGTCTAGAAGGGGAAACGTCATGTCACAACATTGAACTTCATAGAGGCAGGCCCACAGTTTCAAGTTCAGGAGCTAAAATCAAGAAAAATAAACATTTTTGAACCCGGAAAAAAATCCCTGTTAAGCAACAGGGATAGGCAAATCAACTGACATTGTATTTCGTGCATTTCTTACTGTTCATTTCTTGTAAAACGTCCGTGATTACAGCGTTCCCGTCGATATAAACACACTGCATGCTCTGCAGAGCAACTGAAGTGCCTCACTCCAGGGCCCAGCAGGCTGGCTAAAACATCTAATTATATGATCTGCAAGACTGGTAGTGGCAAGGCAATTCAATTACATTGGGTGATTTTGATGATCATCACTAATGACATAGGTCTACAACAGGGGACAACCTAAAAGGCGTGACGGAGGGACGGGACGGGACGTGACGGGCGGAACGAACTAAATGGCGTGACAACATGACGGGACAGTTTCTTGTGGCTTTAAATGATTGCAGAAGGATACCTATTTGATGTACATAAATGGCAGACCCCTTTTTGGAATTCTCAGAAGATTTTCTATCGATTTGGATGTTAAAATTACCAATCACAGTCTTTATCCCTTGAAAATATGACAATTTTTCACAAAGTTTCATCAAAATCATTTTTAAAAAGTAGAAAAGACATGATACCTTAGACATCAAATTTGACAAATTTTCCATCTTTTGGCATTGATAAAACCAGAGATTTTATCTTGTCAGAATGTCATCTTCAGTAACCTATACATTTTATTTAGTTCCAAAGTGTTCCAAAGACCTAAAATTGCCGTTAAAATTATCTATTTTGGCGCAAATTTCATTCTGCAATGTGTTACTTATATATTTTGTGAAAGGACAATGACAGAGATTTTGGAGTATACAGGCAGTAGGCCAAGGCCTAAAATGAAATTTATTATAAAAATATTAATAAATAGTTTAATTGAATATAGTTTATATCAGTAATATCACCAGCACAAATTAACTGAACTCCGCAGTCTGCAGCTCATAATGAAAATCATTTTCACGAGTTTCTTGCATTAATTGTCCATGTTTATAGGCTACTCCAAGTCTTCAACAGAAATGTGACATTACTATCTTAATGTGTTAAAAACTCACCATAAATAACCATAACTGCATTATCCTTTCTTGTAATTAACAGCTGTTGTTCTCTATTGGCAGCAATAGTTGAAATAGCTGAGAAAATTTGAAAGAAGATTTTTTGTATGTGTTTTATACTTTCAATGCTATCAAGCAGCTAATAAATATTATTTTCTGACCATCAGTATTTCCATTAATATTTTACTAGCAGGGTTGACACAGCAATGAAGACTTTCAAAAAGTCACTCTTTGTGCTGAAAATCAGAAAATCTCACACTTCCCCTTCAATGCTCATGAATGGAACTTTTTGACTTAAGACATAACACAAAAGCCTAAATGAAGATAATGGGCCTGGAGGGAGTGTAATAACCTATTTCTTTTAGAAAACAATTATATATCCCATCTCAACTTGAAAAGCTAAAAGTGTGAATTTGTGAAAAAAAATAATAATAAAATAGGTGAGACCAGAATGAATTTCTCTTGAAATACCCCATTTGGCCTTGAGCTAGCTGTAATTTTTTTAGAAAACTAGCTTACAAATGAGCTGGGCTTTCTAAAATGTGGTCTGCCATTCCTGTAGCATCAGTGGTTGCTTAACTATGGTCATATTCCTTGATTTATTTCTGTCCCGTAATGCTGTCACGCCATTCAGTTCGTTCCGCCCGTCACGCCGCGTCCCGTGCCTCCGTCACGCCTTTTAGGTACCCCCCTACAACAGTGCACGCGAAAGCAAATTGCCTTTTGTCACATTTTGTCTGACGGAGAGAAAGTTCTGGTCAGACAATTTTACTTTGGTCAGGAAAACATGGTTCCCTCCTGGTCAAAAAAAAATTGATATAATTATGCAGACATTATCTGTTGACAGTGACATCCAGGATATCTTACAATTTAAAGCATTAATTTTTATTTTTTATTTTTTATTTTATATGTGCCTGTCATGCTGTAATTAAACAAATCAACAACTAAGTTGAATAATGTAGTGGCCCATAAACTGCTTAATGAATAAAACAGTACCGTAATATGGGGTGAATCGGGACAATGGGGTGAATCTGGACAGACCAGGGAAACATTTTATTTGCTAAAATGCAACAATTTATACTTGCCTTAGGAATTTTATTTTTGGCACACTTTTAGGTAACATACCTGCTCATAATGTGGTTAAATTTTTTATTTGTAACTGCAGGGAGTGAGGAGCTGCAGCACCTTAAACTTGGCCCTGCAGAAATGCCATTTTTACAGGTGATCAATACTTTGCGTGTACCATATAAAGTATAAATCCTGCAGCTACCAAACTTGCAGCAAACTTTAAAATCAGTTTAAAATTTTCATAGAGGACCATAGTAATAGACTGGATATGGGAATGTGATTGTTTGGTCCTGGGTTCAGATCCAGGTCTAAAGCAAAGTTTTGGGATTGAAAAAAATAACCCTACTTATTTTCATTTGAGTGTGCTGGCGTGGCCTTTTGATGAATATTATTGAACTTGGCATCAGTTATAGTGGATTTAGTCCAAAATAATCAATCACTAGCAAAATTTGAAGAAAAATTGAGTTTTCAAACGTTTTCTGTCATTTAAGACATCACTTCAAGCTCCAAGGGATTGTTAGACCTTTTGCTTGGACACAATTTCACACCATATTTCGATTTCTGGGTCGATTTGTGGCCATTCTATAACAGAAAAACAGCCAAAACTGTCCCGATTCACCCCATATTACGGTAACATAAGTCAACCCCAATTTTTTCCAGCTAATTAAAAGGTGCGTATCTGTTGTATTAAAAGGACAACATTAAGGATACATTACAGACTTCATTTTTACCTTCAGCGAACGAAGTTCGAAGAAGGTATTGTAATCACTTGGGTAAAAATGCTGTCCGTCCGCCAGGCGGGCGGGCGGTCGGATAGATCGTTTCCGGCCCGGCACTCGGCCTCTATTGAATGTATGGGGATGAAATTTGGTACACATCTAGCCTGTATGGTCTAGTTGTGCCTTTTGGTGGTCTGATGAATAGATCTTAAATACTTTTTGAAATAATTAACAAAATATAAAAATGATTTTTTTTTCGTTTCCGGGCCAAGGCTCGGTCACTATTGCATGTGCATGAATGAAATTTGGTACACACGTGGCCTATATGGTCTAGTTGTGCCTTTTGATGGTCTCATTGACAGATATTCTATACTTTCTGAAAAAATGAGAAAAGATATAAAAACATATTTTTTTTGTTTTTTGGGCTAAGACTCGCTCACTATTGCATGTTCATGGATAAACTTTGGTACACATACGGTTAATATGGTCTAGTTTTGCCTTTTGAAAGGTCTGATGGAAAATATTATATACTTTTTCAAATATTGAAAAAAAACATAAAAATTATTATTTTTGTTTCTGGCCCAACATCCGGTCACTATTCCATATACATGGATGAAGTTTGGTACACATATGGCTTGTATGGTCTAGTTGTGTCTTTTCATGGTCTGACAGATGGCTATTCTATAGTTTTTGTAATATTGAGAAAAAATATGTAAAAGAATTTTGTTTATATCGGAGCCAATACTTCCCCACTATTGCATACACAGTAATGCATTTTTCTAAACAAATCACCTATGCAATTAATTTAGCAGTGCTTTTTGATGCGTATAACACTTTATGAATCATTGGAAAAATAGAGATAATGGAAGGCCACTACTCGACCGCTATTGCATACCTATAAGCAATTTCGTAAATGCACCAATTTTATGATATTATTGTAATCTTCTAAAGGTGTTATTCGCTGAAGGTTTGCTGCTGCGCAGCCTATGTTTTTATATTCTGAACATGCAAGTCAACTTTTTGATGAATCATGAAACTTCAGATTTGAGTTATCAAGTAAAGTCAAGTACATGTGTAGGACTGTAGGGTAATTACATGTAGGGATCAAATTAATTGGCAACACAAAACTTCATAGAAAATAAAGAAATGAATGCTCAATAGTTGATTACAATTAGTCTTGACACCTGGTTATTGCAATTCACTTGGCAGCTTAGCTTCAGATTGACCCACTTGAAAAACAATAATTGCTATTTGAAGCAGAATGAAGGGCTTGATGATTGTCCATCTGATTGCTGTGCAACAGTTTGCTGCAGCATTTTTTGACTGGCCAGGGCCAGATAATGGTCGGACAATCAATAAAACGATCGGCAAAAGCCGAGTGTCCGACGTCTTTTAGCGGGGCAGATTAGTCATGAATAGGGGAGTAATAGTGCATTTATACATAGAAGCATGAAACTTAGCACACATTTCAAAAAGATCTGAAAGAAAATATTTAGATAGGGAGCCACTTCAGATTTGACCTAGTTGACCCATGGCAGCCATTTTCCAAAATGGCGGCTAATTTTCTCATTTTCCTGCTTTCTGTGAAGTGCCTATAGTATTAAAATATCGTAACAGTGCTCATTATTCCTTCTACAGATCTAAAGAACAAGAAGGTGCATGAATTTTTTTTGAAAAATGTGCGATTTTTCAACTTTCAACATTGCTGGCTGAGTATTCAGAACCATTGCGCCAAAATGAAACCATATAGGTTGGAAAGCCAACAAAATTCCCCACTTAGTCAGGCCAAACACAATATGCCTAGCTATTTTTGAAACCACCTTTAAGCCAGTCCACGCAGAGAAAGGTGCATGCATTTTTTGTTGAAAAATGTGCGATTTTTCAACTTTCAACATTGCTGGCTGAGTATTCAGAACCATTGCGCCAAAATGAAACAATATAGGTTGGAAAGCCAACAAAATTCCCCACTTAGTCAGGCGAAACACAATATGCCTAGCTATTTTTGAAACCACCTTTAAGCCAGTCCACACAGAAGAAGCATGCATTTTTTTGTTGCCAAATTTGAGATTTTTCAACTTTCAACATTGCTGGCTGAGTATTCAGAACCATTGCGCCAAAATGAAACCATATAGGTTGGAAAGCCAACAAAATTCCCCACTTAGTCAGGCCAAACACAATATGCCTAGCCATTTTTTAAACTACCTTTAAGCCAGTCCACACAGAAAGGTGCATGCATTTTTTGTTGAAAAATTTGCGATTTTTCAACTTTCAACATTGCTGGCTGAGTATTTAGAACCATTGCGCCAAAATGAAACCATATAGGTTGGAAAGCCAACAAAATTCCCTACTTAGTGAGGCTAAACTCAATATGTATAGCCATTTTTTAAACCACCTTTAAGCCAGTCCATTCAGAAAGATGTATGCATTTTTTTGTTAAAAAATGTGCGATTTTTCAACTTTCAACATTGGTTTCATTTTGGCGCAATGGTTCTGAATACTCAGCCAGCAATGTTATACTCTGCTGGCTGAGTATTCAGAACCATTGCGCCAAAATGAAACAATATAGGTTGGAAAGCCAACAAAATTCCCCACTTAGTCAGGCGAAACACAATATGCCTAGCTATTTTTGAAACCACCTTTAAGCCAGTCCACACAGAAGAAGCATGCATTTTTTTGTTGCAAAATGTGCGATTTTTCAACTTTCAACATTGCTGGCTGAGTATTCAGAACCATTGCGCCAAAATGAAACCATATAGGTTGGAAAGCCAACAAAATTCCCCACTTAGTCAGGCCAAACTCTATATGCCTATAGCCATTTCTGAAA
Source organism: Platynereis dumerilii (assembly GCA_026936325.1). Taxonomy (NCBI): domain Eukaryota; kingdom Metazoa; phylum Annelida; class Polychaeta; order Phyllodocida; family Nereididae; genus Platynereis; species Platynereis dumerilii. The sequence goes on from JAPTHN010000076.1 coordinate 146,438, forward strand.
CCACCTTTAAGCCAGTCCAAGGAGAAAGAAGCATGCATTTCTTTGTTGCAAAATGTGCGATTTTTCAACTTTCAACATTGCTGGCTGAGTATTCAGAACCATTGCGCAAAATGAAACCATTTAGGTTGGAAAGCCAACAAAATTCCCCACTTAGTGAGGCCAAACTCAATATGCCTAGCCATTTTTGAAACCACCTTTAAGCCAGTCCACACAGAAAGATGTATACATTTTTTGTTGAAAAATGTGCGATTTTTCAACTTTCAACATTGCTGGCTGAGTATTCAGAACCATTGCGCCAAAATGAAACCATATAGGTTGGAAAGCCAACAAAATTCCCTACTTAGTGAGGCCAAACACAATATGCCTAGCCATTTTTGAAACCACCTTTAAGCCAGTCCACACAGAAAGATGTATGCATTTTTTGTTGAAAAATGTGCGATTTTTCAACTTTCAACATCGCTGGCTGAGTATTCAGAACCATTGCGCCAAAATGAAACCATATAGGTTGGAAAGCCAACAAAATTCCCTACTTAGTGAGGCCAAACTCAATATGCCTAGCCATTTTTTAAACCACCTATAAGCCAGTCCACACAGAAAGGTCTATGCCTTTTTTGTTTAAAAATGTGCGATTTTTTTCCTTTAAACATTGATTGCTGAGTATTCAGAATCATTAGGCCAAAATGAAACCATATAGGTTGGAAAGCCAACAAAATTCCCTACTTAGTGAGGCCAAACTCAATATGCCTAGCCATTTTTGAAACCACCTTTAAGCCAGTCCACACAGAAAGGTGTATGCATTTTTTGTTGAAAAATGTGCGATTTTTCAACTTTCAACATTGCTGGCTGAGTATTCAGAACCATTGCGCCAAAATGAAACCATATAGGTTGGAAAGCCAACAAAATTCCCCACTAAGTCAGGCCAAACACAATATGCCTAGCCATTTTTTAAACCACCTTTAAGCCAGTCCAAGGAGAAAGAAGCATGCATTTTTTTGTTGCAAAATGTGCGATTTTTCAACTTTCAACATTGCTGGCTGAGTATTCAGAACCATTGCGCCAAAATGAAACCATATAGGTTGGAAAGCCAAGAAGATTCCCTACTTAGTGAGGCCAAACTCTATATGCCTAGCCATTTTTGAAACCACCTTTAAGCCAGTCCAAGGAGAAAGATGAATGCATTTTTTTGTTAAAAAATATGCGATTTCTTACATATCAACATTGCTGGCTGAGTATTCAGAACCATTGCGCCAAAATGAAACCATATAGGTTGGAAAGCCAACAAAATTCCCTACTTAGTGAGGCCAAACTCTATATGCCTAGCCATTTTTGAAACCACCTTTAAGCCAGTCCACACAGAAAGGTGCATGCATTTTTTTGTTGCAAAATGTGCGATTTTTCAACTTTCAACATTGCTGGCTGAATATTCAGAACCATTGCGCCAAAATGAAACCATATAGGTTGGAAAGCCAACAAAATTCCCTACTTAGTGAGGCCAAACACAATATGCCTAGCCATTTTTGAAACCACCTTTAAGCCAGTCCACGCAGAGAAAGGTGCATGCATTTTTTGTTGAAAAATGTGCGATTTTTCAACTTTCAACATTGCTGGCTGAGTATTCAGAACCATTGCGCCAAAATGAAACAATATAGGTTGGAAAGCCAACAAAATTCCCCACTTAGTCAGGCGAAACACAATATGCCTAGCTATTTTTGAAACCACCTTTAAGCCAGTCCACACAGAAGAAGCATGCATTTTTTTGTTGCAAAATGTGAGATTTTTCAACTTTCAACATTGCTGGCTGAGTATTCAGAACCATTGCGCCAAAATGAAATCATATACAGTACAACCCGAAATAAAGTACGATTACCCCAGCAGGAAGGAAGAATCAGCCACTACTTTACCCTTTCACACCTTTTGACTACCTCTGAATCACTTCCTACTTTTACCTACTTGAAACTACCTTTTAAAATTACATTAAAATCATATCTAAACAACACCATTTTAAATTCAATCACTTCCATCGTGTTTGATTTACTTGATATTTGCACCTCTGCTAATTGCACTTACATTGGTAGCTGTCTAAATAGAGTTCTTAATGTGGACTAAGGTTGTAGTAAGGAGTCAAAGGGAGTTGTCAGGAGATTTGGGGTGGAGAGGAGAAAAGAGGGCAAAATAGGTAAACAGAGGACTTCTGACAGAAAATTTTCTTACTTTATTTTGGGTTGTACTGTAGGTTGGAAAGCCAACAAAATTCTCCACTTAGTCAGGCCAAACACAATATGCCTATAGCCATTTCTGAAACCACCTTTAAGCCAGTCCAAGGAGAAAGAAGCATGCATTTCTTTGTTGCAAAATGTGCGATTTTTCAACTTTCAACATTGCTGGCTGAGTATTCAGAACCATTGCGCAAAATGAAACCATTTACATGTAGGTTGGAAAGCCAACAAAATTCCCCACTTAGTGAGGCCAAACACAATATGCCTAGCCATTTTTGAAACCACCTTTAAGCCAGTCCACACAGAAAGATGTATGCATTTTTTGTTGAAAAATGTGCGATTTTTCAACTTTCAACATTGCTGGCTGAGTATTCAGAACCATTGCGCCAAAATGAAACCATATAGGTTGGAAAGCCAACAAAATTCCCTACTTAGTGAGGCCAAACACAATATGCCTAGCCATTTTTGAAACCACCTTTAAGCCAGTCCACACAGAAAGATGTATGCATTTTTTGTTGAAAAATGTGTGATTTTTCAACTTTCAACATTGCTGGCTGAGTATTCAGAACCATTGCGCCAAAATGAAACCATATAGGTTGGAAAGCCAACAAAATTCCCTACTTAGTGAGGCCAAACTCAATATGCCTAGCCATTTTTGAAACCACCTTTAAGCCAGTCCAAACAGAAAGGTCTATGCATTTTTTGTTTAAAAATGTGCGATTTTTTTCCTTTCAACATTGAGGGCTGAGTATTCAGAATCATTAGGCCAAAATGAAACCATATAGGTTGGAAAGCCAACAAAATTCCCTACTTAGTGAGGCCAAACTCAATATGCCTAGCCATTTTTGAAACCACCTTTAAGCCAGTCCAAACAGAAAGATGTATACATTTTTTGTTGAAAAATGTGCGATTTTTCAATTTCAACATTGCTGGCTGAGTATTCAGAACCATTGCGCCAAAATGAAATCATATAGGTTGGAAAGCCAACAAAATTCCCCACTTAGTGAGGCCAAACACAATATGCCTAGCCATTTTTTAAACTACCTTTAAGCCAGTCCACACAGAAAGGTGCATGCATTTTTTGTTGAAAAATGTGCGATTTTTCAACTTTCAACATTGCTGGCTGAGTATTTAGAACCATTGCGCCAAAATGAAACAATATAGGTTGGAAAGCCAACAAAATTCCCTACTTAGTGAGGCCAAACTCAATATGTATAGCCATTTTTTAAACCACCTTTAAGCCAGTCCATTCAGAAAGATGTATGCATTTTTTTGTTAAAAAATGTGCGATTTTTCAACTTTCAACATTGCTGGCTGAGTATTCAGAACCATTGCGCCAAAATGAAACCATATAGGTTGGAAAGCCAACAAAATTCCCCACTTAGTCAGGCCAAACACAATATGCCTAGCCATTTTTGAAACCACCTTTAAGCCAGTCCACAAAGAAAGAAGCATGCATTTTTTTGTTGCAAAATGTGCGATTTTTCAACTTTCAACATTGCTGGCTGAGTATTCAGAACCATTGCGCCAAAATGAAACCATATAGGTTGGAAAGCCAACAAAATTCCCCACTTAGTGAGGCCAAACACAATATGCCTAGCCATTTTTGAAACCACCTTTAAGCCAGTCCGCACAGAAAGAAGCATGCATTTTTTTGTTGAAAAATGTGCGATTTTTCAACTTTCAACATTGCTGGCTGAGTATTCAGAACCATTGCGCCAAAATGAAACCATATAGGTTGGAAAGCCAACAAAATTCCCTACTTAGTGAGGCCAAACACAATATGCCTAGCCATTTTTGAAACCACCTTTAAGCCAGTCCACGCAGAGAAAGGTGCATGCATTTTTTGTTGAAAAATGTGCGATTTTTCAACTTTCAACATTGCTGGCTGAGTATTCAGAACCATTGCGCCAAAATGAAACCATATAGGTTGGAAAGCCAACAAAATTCCCCACTTAGTCAGGCCAAACACAATATGCCTAGCCATTTTTGAAACCACCTTTAAGCCAGTCCAAGGAGAAAGAAGCATGCATTTTTTTGTTGCAAAATGTGCGATTTTTCAACTTTCAACATTGCTGGCTGAGTATTCAGAACCATTGCGCCAAAATGAAACCATATAGGTTGGAAAGCCAAGAAGATTCCCTACTTAGTGAGGCCAAACTCTATATGCCTAGCCATTTTTGAAACCACCTTTAAGCCCGTCCAAGGAGAAAGAATCATGCATTTTTTTGTTGCAAAATGTGCGATTTTTCAACTTTTAACATTGCTGGCTGAGTATTCAGAACCATTGCGCCAAAATGAAACCATATAGGTTGGAAAGCCAACAAAATTCCCCACTTAGTCAGGCCAAACACAATATGCCTAGCCATTTTTGAAACCACCTTTAAGCCAGTCCAAGGAGAAAGAAGCATGCATTTTTTTGTTGCAAAATGTGCGATTTTTCAACTTTCAACATTGCTGGCTGAGTATTCAGAACCATTGCGCCAAAATGAAACCATATAGGTTGGAAAGCCAACAAAATTCCCCACTTAGTCAGGCCAAACACAATATGCCTAGCCATTTTTGAAACCACCTTTAAGCCAGTCCAAGGAGAAAGAAGCATGCATTTTTTTGTTGCAAAATGTGCGATTTTTCAACTTTCAACATTGCTGGCTGAGTATTCAGAACCATTGCGCCAAAATGAAACCATATAGGTTGGAAATCCAAGAAGATTCCCTACTTAGTGAGGCCAAACTCTATATGCCTAGCCATTTTTGAAACCACCTTTAAGCCAGTCCAAGGAGAAAGAAGCATGCATTTTTTTGTTGCAAAATGTACGATTTTTCAACTTTCAACATTGCTGGCTGAGTATTCAGAACCATTGCGCCAAAATGAAACCATATAGGTTGGAAATCCAAGAAGATTCCCTACTTAGTGAGGCCAAACTCTATATGCCTAGCCATTTTTGAAACCACCTTTAAGCCAGTCCAAGGAGAAAGAAGCATGCATTTTTTTTTTTTGCAAAATATGCGATTTTTCAACTTTCAACATTGCTGGCTGAGTATTTAGAACCATTGCGCCAAAATGAAACCATATAGGTTGGAAAGCCAACAAAATTCCCTACTTAGTGAGGCCAAACTCAATATGCCTAGCCATTTTTGAAACCACCTTTAAGCCAGTCCACACAGAAAGAAGCATGCATTTTTCGTTGCAAAATGTGCGATTTTTCAACTTTCAACATTGATGGCTGAGTATTCAGCACCATTGCGCCAAAATGAAACCATATAGGTTGGAAAGCCAACAAAATTCCCTACTTAGTCAGGCCAAACTCAATATGCCTAGCCATTTTTTAAACCACCTTTAAGCCAGTCCACACAGAAAGATGTATGCATTTTTTGTTGAAAAATGTGCGATTTTTCAACTTTCAACATTGCTGGCTGAGTATTCAGAACCATTGCGCCAAAATGAAAGCCAACAAAATTCCCTACTTAGTGAGGCCAAACACAATATGCCTAGCCATTTTTGAAACCACCTTTAAGCCAGTCCAAGGAGAAAGAAGCATGCATTTTTTTGTTGCAAAATGTGCGATTTTTCAACTTTCAACATTGCTGGCTGAGTATTCAGAACCATTGCGCCAAAATGAAACCATATAGGTTGGAAATCCAAGAAGATTCCCTACTTAGTGAGGCCAAACTCTATATGCCTAGCCATTTTTGAAACCACCTTTAAGCCAGTCCAAGGAGAAAGAAGCATGCATTTTTTTGTTGCAAAATGTGCGATTTTTCAACTTTCAACATTGCTGGCTGAGTATTCAGAACCATTGCGCCAAAATGAAACCATATGGGTTGGAAATCCAGGAAAATTCCCTACTTAGTGAGGCCAAACTCTATATGCCTAGCCATTTTTGAAACCACCTTTAAGCCAGTCCAAGGAGAAAGAAGCATGCATTTTTTTGTTGCAAAATGTGCGATTTTTCAACTTTCAACATTGCTGGCTGAGTATTCAGAACCATTGCGCCAAAATGAAACCATATAGGTTGGAAAGCCAACAAAATTCCCTACTTAGTGAGGCCAAACACAATATGCCTAGCCATTTTTGAAACCACCTTTAAGCCAGTCCACACAGAAAGAAGCATGCATTTTTTTGTTGCAAAATGTGCGATTTTTCAACTTTCAACATTGCTGGCTGAGTATTCAGAACCATTGCGCCAAAATGAAACCATATAGGTTGGAAAGCCAACAAAATTCCCCACTTAGTCAGGCCAAACACAATATGCCTAGCCATTTTTGAAACCACCTTTAAGCCAGTCCAAGGAGTAAGAAGCATACATTTTTTTGTTGCAAAATGTGCGATTTTTCAACTTTCAACATTGCTGGCTGAGTATTCAGAACCATTGCGCCAAAATGAAACCATATAGGTTGGAAATCCAAGAAGATTCCCTACTTAGTGAGGCCAAACTCTATATGCCTAGCCATTTTTGAAACCACCTTTAAGCCAGTCCAAGGAGAAAGAAGCATGCATTTTTTTGTTGCAAAATGTGCGATTTTTCAACTTTCAACATTGCTGGCTGAGTATTCAGAACCATTGCGCCAAAATGAAACCATATAGGTTGGAAATCCAAGAAGATTCCCTACTTAGTGAGGCCAAACTCTATATGCCTAGCCATTTCTGAAACCAGCTTTACGCCAGTCCAAGGAGAAAGAAGCATGCATTTTTTTTTTTTGCAAAATTTGCAATTTTTCAACTTTCAACATTGCTGGCTGAGTATTTAGAACCATTGCGCCAAAATGAAACCATATAGGTTGGAAAGCCAACAAAATTCCCTACTTAGTGAGGCCAAACTCAATATGCCTAGCCATTTTTGAAACCACCTTTAAGCCAGTCCACACAGAAAGAAGCATGCATTTTTCGTTGCAAAATGTGCGATTTTTCAACTTTCAACATTGATGGCTGAGTATTCAGCACCATTGCGCCAAAATGAAACCATATAGGTTGGAAAGCCAACAAAATTCCCTACTTAGTCAGGCCAAACTCAATATGCCTAGCCATTTTTTAAACCACCTTTAAGCCAGTCCACACAGAAAGATGTATGCATTTTTTGTTGAAAAATGTGCGATTTTTCAACTTTCAACATTGCTGGCTGAGTATTCAGAACCATTGCGCCAAAATGAAACCATATAGGTTGGAGAGCCATCAAAATTCCCTATTTTGTCAAGTCCATTTCAATATGCCTAGCCATTTTTTAAGACGCCTTTGAACCAAGAATGCATGTCATTTGGTGACCACCTTCTAGTCAGAATGCCCTGGAGTTAGAAGGCCCACTAGTCAGAAGGTCCGGTAGTCAGAAGGCCCACAAGTCAGAAGGCCCGCAAGTCAGAAAATAAACAGTAAAAAAAGAAGGCCCACAAGCATAGGCGTACGGCGCGCACGATTTTTGGGGGGGCGAGCGACATTTGCCCGAATTTCACGATCTAAATTTATAAACATTTCAAATTAAATTGCCTGGAAATCATTAACTTTCAGTAGTTTTAATTTAATTATCTGCTCGAATTTTTTAGCCTTTTTGCCCGAATCTTACTGTTTCCCAAACTTTTGGGGGGGCGATTGCCCCCCCTGCCCCCCCCCTCCGAAACGCCTATGCCCACAAGTCAGAAGGCTCAATGGTCAGAAGGCCCGTTATTCAGACGGCCCACTAGCCAGAAAGCCCACTAGTCAGAATAAAGAGTAAAAAAATCTAGCAAATATATAATAAATTTATTTTCCAACAACTGGGCCTTCTGACTTGTGGGTTTTCTAGCGGGCCTTCTGACTAATGGGCCTTCTGACCCGGGGGAGATGCGCCACGGTGATTTTGAAAACCGGAACCATTCTATTCCAGAAACTAACGCCAAAACCACAAACCATTTCTAATTCTACAGAAAACAATTTGCCGACCAATTTAATCTTTATGCTTTCAAAACCCTTTTAATCCTCTTTTCAAGCCGATTTTAATGACACCAAACATGTTGGGGCTGCAAAAACCAGAACCAAATTAATCAGAATTGTCAAAAAGGCCAAAAAACCAGTACCATCCAGCGGAGCCTCTATATATTATATACACCCTTTCAGAGTTAGTACCCCCCCCCCCCGGGCCTTCTGACTCCAGGGCCTTCTGACTAATGGGCCTTCTGATGATAGGCACACTTGAGATAAATAGAGCCAGATACTGCAAATATGACCAGTGAGGGGGCAGTCCATTGTGGTCATCTTGGCACAAGTAGACCAGCTGAAATTAACTCACAATGTGTTCAACAATAAGAAAAAGAACAAAACAGTTGGGATAATAACTTGTAGATAGTTGTATCCTTCCATTTATTGATTTCTTCAAGCAGTCTGCAAATTGTAAACCCATTTTATTACTCCAGCAATTAGATCGTCCCGCAGCGCCCCCTTACGAATTTGCGGTGAAACGAAACTCTCCGGGACACCAGTTAGGCTAGTAGTGCGGCCAGCATCCTTTACCGCTAATGGCGGCTAACATTGAGGGCTCATTTCAATGTGGTCCATGATTTTCACTTGCAGCAGGACGACATCACGATTGCCTACTAGTATTGTGGCAGATGCTCTTTTTGATTATTTCTCTCTCCGCAAATTACAGTGATAAAAAATTGCAAACAAATTTAAATCAATCCATTTATTATATACTGCCAGATTAAAACTAGTTTAACATTAATGTATGCTTCTATATTTAATTATGATGGCCTCCTGAAACAAATGCCCTTTTCTTCTTCTTCTTCTTGGGCTTCCCTCCTGTATAAGGAGCTCCCACAATGAGGTGTATGATCAGACCCAGCTTTGTTTCAACTTATGGCTAGTTCTCACGGAGACGTAACAGAGGGTTTAAGCGACGGCGTTTCTTATATTTCCAGGAAAGGGCAAAGTATTGAGCATGTTCGCCGTCAATTTTGGCTTTACGGCGCAACAGGAACAGCATGCGTCGTTTTAAGAGGTCTTTCTACGCAATTCCTGGAAATTTGACGATGCAGGAAAAAAAGATTCAACCGGTTGAATCTTTGCGAGGAAAGAAGTGGTGAAGCAAGAAGAAGCGTAAAAAGAAATCAGTGCGCGCCGCAGATTTTTAAAGTTGCGACGCACAAAGAAGAGCTTCGACGCAGAAACAGCAGTGTAGCAGAAAGCTCTTGCTTCATGTCACATGTTTCAGACACGCGTCGCGGAAAGTCACATGTGCGACGCACGTGAGAGGGTGCGCGCCGCGTCTTATGGACCCCCAATGCAGCAGACAGAGTGGCGCCTGAGTGCATGCGTTGTTCTATTTTTAGCATCAACCCTTTGTCTGCGTGTCACCCTCTTTTTGCGCAGCGGCTGGGGCAGCAGCAGCGAAGCAGGGGGGGCGAAGGAGGGGAAAAGAGGCGGTCCGCACCCTGCATATATATAGAGGGGGCCAGATTAGAGCACTATACCCACTCAGACCTTCGACCAGAACACACCTAGAATCCACGACACTATCAACTGCTACATTTGCTGCTACTTTTGTTGCTACAATTGTACTTTTGCTGCTACAACATGGGACCAAAGAGGAGAAAGGGCACCGTCGTCACCAGGGCACCAACCAAGCTCAGCACCAGGTCAACACTTCACACTCCTGGGAGCACTCCAGTGACAACTCCAGCTACAACTCCAGCTGCAACTCCTCTCCATGAACCTTCAGATGCTGCAGTGACTACATTCTTCACAACAGCCATGGCAGACATCTCTCTACCTGGGCTCTACACCTCCACTACAGCTGGCAGCCAGACGAAGACCACCTCTTCAACCAGCAAAGCCACTGTCGTCAGCGAGACCATCTTCGAGGGCCGGCCAGAAGATAACACAACAGAAGAAGATTCATCTGTTGAATTGTTTGAAGAGGAAGGAGACAAGCCTGCTGACAAGCCTTCCAAGTCTGCTGACAAGCCTGCTGCCAAGTCTGCTGACAAGCCTGCTGCCAAGCCTGCTGCCAAGCCTGCTGACAAGCCTGCTGCCAAGTCTTCCACGGGTCTTCCAGAGCCTACTGCCAAGTCTACTCCAAAGAAGACTCCAAAGAAGACTCCAAAGAAGACTCAGACTCCGAAGAAGACTCAGACTCCGAAGAAGACTCCGAAGAAAACACAAGAGAGCCAGCCTGTTCTTGCTCTAGATAGAGTGACCATACATGAGGACACCTTCGAGGAGGAAGAAGACTCTGCTGATGAGACCCCTGCAGCTGCTGAAGCCAAGTCCAAGGGCAAGAAGGGCAAAGGGAAGGCCCCCAAGAAAAACATCAGGAACAACCTGGGCATCACATCTGACCAAGAAGACGACCTCATCAACTGGTACAGAGAGCATCCTGTCCTCTACATGAAGGGCTCCAGAGGCTACAAGGGCAACGAGAAGCTGCTGCTGGACACAGAAAAAGCCAAGGAGCTGGGACCCAAGTACACCTCCCAGGACATCTTCAACTGGAGGAAGACAGTCCGCACCCACTACTCCAGACTCGTCAGGCCTGAAGCTTCAGGATCCGGCAGGAAGGAGACTCTCACAGACAGGGACCAGTACATCCTAACCAACTGTCGGTTCCTGAAGGACTCCATCGTCCACAAGCCAGGCAAGGAGCTGTCCGCCATCTCTCAACTGTCTGCCAACCGGCCACCCTCAGACTCCGAGGACAGCTACAACCCTGAGGATTCCCTGCCAGCTTCGTATGACATGCCGGAACTGCCAGCTGAACAGCCAGCACAGGACAGACCTGACAGCCAGCAGTCCCAAGTCTTCCCTGGAGCACCAAAGCCTGGAGCCGCTGCCAAGGGAACCAAGAGGAAGGCCCCAGGAGATGAAGCCATGCACTCCGCCATGCACGTCATCGCAGGCAGCATGCAAGCCATGTCCTCCGCCAAGAAGATCCTGAAAGGCTCTGGCTGCAACATGTGCCCCGACCACCAGGAGTTGACACCCGATCAGGAGTACTGGAGGATGAAGTGCCAGGACCTCTACCACGTGGGATGTCACGCCAGCCCTGAAATCAGAAGGAAAATGGTCAGGACCATTGCAGAGGCCGCCCTCTACTGGGACAAGGAGAGTGAGATGGATGAGGCCAGCCGCCAGTCAAGTCATCATCAGGAGCAGACCTTCCAGCCTCCTCATCCTCCTCAGCGCCTGCAGATGCCACCTCCTCCTCCTCCTTCTTCGACGTATGTGCCATCCCACCACCAGCAGCACCACCACGTTCCAGCAGCAGCCATCACTACTACCACCACCAGCCCAGGGAAGGAGGATCCTCCAGGCAGACTCCCAGCTACACCGTGATGCAGCCCAGCCCATCCTCCATGACACTGATGGTGGATGCTCAGGAGAGCCCCGAGAAGTACGGCTACCCCCCTGGACCCAGCTTTGGTCAACCGGGCGCCCATCACCAGCACCAGCCTTCCCCTTCGGCCAGTTGGACTGCAAGTCTCCTTTCTCCACGAAAGTAGAAGACCAGATGCAGCAAAGACAACAAAAAACCTTGGCCCTTTTAAGGGCCACCAAATCCTCCCAAAAGGGCAGGCCACGTACACATCTTATGTTGACAAAAAAAAGAGCTTGTGTTGACCGAAAAGAGCCAAAAAAGAGCAAAAAAAACGTTGACAATCCCCAAAAAAAAAGTCCCCCAAAAAAAAAGTCCCCCAAAACAAAAGTCCGGTCCTGGCCTTCATTAAAAGTAATCACCTTCATAAAAGCAAGGTGCTAGTTCCCCCTTTCTTTGCCCCAAAACATACCAAGTGCAGCACTAGTACAAGTGCTGCATTCTTTGGTATAAACATATTTTTATTGCACTAGTACAAGTGCATGAATTTCTTAATTAAAATGTAATGCACTAGTACAAGTGCTTTGGTTTTAAAACTTGTGTTGGTTGCACTAGTACAAGTGCATCACTTTGTAATTTCACTTGTCTAGGGCAAGTGGCAGGTAGATAGCTAGCTAGATAGATAGATAGATAGATAGCTTGATAGATAGCTAGATAGATAGCTAGATAGATAGCTTGATAGATGGAACACAATGCTCGTTACATATATACACTGCAGCAAAAGAAAAGCAGTTGTCGTCACTTTGCAGGAATTGGACTTGGATAGATAGATAGATAGCTTGATAGATAGCTAGATAGATAGCTAGATAGATAGATAGATAGATAGCTTGATAGATGGAACACAATGCTCGTTACATATATACACTGCAGCAAAAGAAAAGCAGTTGTCGTCACTTTGCAGGAATTGGACTTGGATAGATAGATAGATAGATAGATAGATAGATAGATAGATAGATAGATAGATAGATAGCTAGATAGATAGATAGATAGATAGATAGATGGATGGAGGGATTGATTGATTGATTGATTTTTGGGCTTGTTTTGTCAACATAGGATGTGTACATGGCCAGCTCAATTGGGAGGATTTGGTGGCCCTTAAAAGGGCCTGGGGTTTGTTGTTTTGAATAGATAGTCTGCATCTTCTTCAGATTTTCTCCAACTGCCAAGGGACACTTCCTGCCGGACTGTTGACCCAGTCACGTAGGTAGTCTCGAGCAGCCTTGGCATCTCTGGAGGCATTTCCGTGTCGAAGTGGTTCTCCTAGGTCATGCAATTGACGGTCTCCCCTCCAAACTCCTTCAGCGACGTCATGTGTCTGTGGATCTTCTCTGTCCATCACTTCATTGTCACGGGCATGGTGGACGCCTACTCTGTCTCGCAGAATGTTGTGTAGAACACAAGCAGCCATTGTGATGTATGTCACTCTTGTAGGTCGTTGGGGCATGGTGGTCAGGAAGCATCTGAACCTGTGTGACAGCAGACCGAAGGCATTCTCCACCACTCTCCTGGCTCTTGAAATCCTGTAATTGTAGACTCTGGAAGCAATGTCAAGGTTCTTTCTTGGCACTGGTTTGAGCAGCCATGTCTTCAGGGGAAATGCCTCATCACCCACGATGTAATATGGGAAAGGATTGTCTTCTGTGCCAGGTAGAGGTTCTGGAGGTGGTAGGCCTAGATCTTCCTCGTCCAGGAGTTGTCGAAGTACTGTGTCCCTGAAGACGCCGCCATCAGATGCACTTCCTTGACAGCCAGCCTGCACATAGATGAACTTGTAGTCGGCATCAACGAGGGCCATCAGGACAATGGAGTGAAATCCCTTGTAGTTGTAGAACAAGGAGCCTGCAGCCTTGGGACATCGGATTGCGATGTGCTTGCCATCCAGAGCTCCAATGCAGTTGGGCAAGTTCCATTTCGTCTCAAAAGCCTTGGCTATCTCCTTCCATCTTTCAGGCTGTGTGGGTAGTGCCAGCTGTCTTTCGAAGGCATGAACGATGGCAAGGCAGACCTCAGGGATGAAGTTGCAGATGGTGTTGGGTGCCACACGGAAAGCATAAGCTAGGGACTTGTAGCTGTTTCCTGTTGCCATGTACCGCAGGGTGATAGCCAACTTCAGACCAGGTTCCAAAGCCCTCCTCATGTTGGTGTCTTGCTTAGCGATGAGTGGTCCAACAGCTTCCAGGATTTCAGCAAAGATGGCAGGGGGCATTCTAGTGTAGTTGTAGTAGCCGGACACGTCACGCACTTGCAGTTCAGGCAGCAGTTGATGGAAGTGACCATGTTGTTCCCTCTGCAGCAACCAGTTGCGAATCCACACCCTTTTCTGTCTCCTGGCCCTCCTCCTCCTGTGTCTCAAATAGACAGCTCCGATAGCAACAGCAGCAGCACCAGCCACAACAATAATTTCTTCTTCATTCATCATGCATATGTTTAGTAGGCAGTCGTTGTGTTCTCATTGAAGGGCAATCAGCAAATGAAGCAAGGAGGTCCTCTGTGTCCCTTTTTATAATGACCAAAAGTGACTCCTGCAACAGCCAAACACACTTTGCCGCAGCGCTGCAACAACAGACGTTCGTCGATGCTTAAGAGACCTTCCTCGCTGCTTAAGGCAAGGACGACGAAGAAGGTCAGCATCGACGCGCCTGTAATGTCCTCGGCGCTTTATGAATGCATGTGCGACGATGAACCATCAAGTTACGCAGTAACAAGTCCCTAAATGCGGCGTTGCATCCTTACAGTCGTCGGCGAGGCTGTCATTTTCAGCGGCGCATCTTACCTCGGGTGTACGCCGAAGGTTTCCTGATGCGTCGCAGGTCGCCAATTTCAGACGTAGCTGCCTCACAACCATCAGCGGCGTAAGAGGAAACAACATTGGGCGAAGTAAAAGCAGCCTCGCCGAATTCCAAAACAAAGTGCGACGCGTCTGTTTGGAACTGCGCTGAGGAAAGAGAGGCGGAACGCGGCGAAGAAAGCTTAAGCAGCGCCGCGGACACCTCAAGACTCACCGCGGCTACTAACTTTAAGCATCGCACATGACACTAATTGATTACGTAATGTGCCAAAACCAACGTTCTACGCCACAACTTTCCAAGAAATGACTTCTCTTGATGCGTCGCTCTCAAATCGCCGTCGTGAGAACCAGGCATTAGTTCCACTAATTGCCATGCAATAATAGTCAGATCTGATTGAACTTTATAGTGCTTAACAACACTTGTAGGCCTAATTTTCATGTGATGTGATCTATCTATAAATTTATAATTGAATTAAATGGATAAATTAAAATATGATCTATCTATAAATTTATAATTGAATTAAATGGATAAATTAAAATATCACTCTTGTATCATTTTTGAAGACTGTTTTGTAATGTATTTTAGTTGTCAATTTTTAAAATTCAAATCATAGAGTAGTGATAGGCCATTCTCTGGATGTGTTGTATTTTCTTCTATTTAGGCGTATTTGTTGTTCAGCATTATGATAGGCAACCTCGCCGGACTGTATGGCAGCAACTGATGTCTTCATTTGATCTGAGAAATTCCATATGATGACATGTTTTTTTCTTTCTTCTTTCTTTCTTCTCATATTTTTTTCTTCTGTTTCTGTCATTTCTTTTTCTTTTTTTTCTAGTTTATATAAATCCTTCTTTCTGTTTCTCTAAATTTAACTCAGATGATGACTGCTTCATTTTAAGTCATTAGAGAAAGTAGCCTAAACAGATCTGTAGGTAACAAGAGCTACTATAGTGTAAGTATGGTTCCTCTTCCTCTGCTAATAAACACTCATCTGTTTAAGTTTTATATCAAGTGGGTTATATATTAATTTTGTTAATATCATTTTTTAAAATTTGAGCAGGATAATTAGGCCTATATATCAAATAATTGGTTATGGCAAGTCAATTATGCTTAAGAAGGTACAGAGCTCTTGTGGATATGGCCTATAACTCGAGGCAAATGGTGCATTTACAGGGCTCGAATCCAGCTCTAGCCGGGTGTCAGGGGCCTATGTTGGATGGCGGTTTAATCATCCTTTGCCTCCTCCTGTCTAAATTAGCCTGCCAAGTGCACTTAGTGCATAAATTCATTACGTGCTGAAAAATGAGGTGACTTTAAGCAGTTTTCACCTCAATTTTCTTAACTTTAAAAATGTGTAGGATCGACAAAGTATTTCACAGGACAAAATGTTGGCCACTGGCATGTAGTTAAACTGTGAATCAGCATTTTGAGATGTATAGCCTATAGGTAGCCTACATAATGTATATATATGGCAATTTTTTTCAAACTCACCCCAAGATCGAGGATGACTTTGAACAGAGTGAATTCCAGTGCAAGAAAACAATCAATTACAAGAAAACAAATGTTTTATATATGTGACCTGCTCTACCAAAATGAGTTCAAAGTAGGCAATTTCTATTTCTCAGAAATTAGCAAAATGTGTCAAAAGGTCACATTTTGATGTTTTTAGCTGTTGGTACCACGTTTTAGCAAAATTTATTTTCTTTGAATAATCAAGGCCATCTTTATCAGCTTCTCTGCTTACTGAATTGGCTCATTGGGTCACATGACTGCCCAGGGTCAAGTCATGCGACAGGAGGGTGCAGAAATTGGGGGAAGGTCCTAGCCTTGGTCCGTAAACTGAAGAAGCCCATGGGAGAGCGGCGAATGCAGATTATCATTTATCAGCTTTTTGGAAGATAACTGAAGCTGAGCATGGCCACCTTTGAATCCCCGGATTCTTGTTCTATCTTTCCATCTACCATATATCTGTCTTTCTATCTTTCTTCCAGTGTCTTCTATCTTTCTTTCCATGTTTGATAATATGACAGTGATGGAGATGATAGAGAAACAGAAATGAAAAAATGTGTATTCCCTAATGGATACTTTCTTCTTTTTTTACCTGTCTATGTTACTTACTTATCTCTTGTTTCTGATTGTACACTATTTATGTTCACCTATGCTGGTGATAGGCCTAATAGCATACCAGGCAGATCACAATCTATTAAGAGACCACCTTCTGTGTGTGTCATCACATGCTTATCACTGATTCATTTATACATCAGAGTTTATACTTCAATCTCTCTTTAATTGATGGCTCAAGCTATAAAATAACAAATTAACAAGAATCCGCGGATTCAAAACCGACCTAGCGCAATGAAATTGAAGGTGCCATTGCTTAAACCACTGAGCAACTGATATTGGAAGATAGGAGAAATAGTTGATTGGAAGATGCTAGACTATTAGTATAGAAGCAATGCAGTTTGAACAGATTTCTAAAAAAAAGGAAAGATGGCTGTCAAAATGGCCGCCATCTTTGATTTCTCAACACGTTACTCATCCATTCAACACGTTACTCTTCCATACCCACAGGCCAATACCTGTACCAAATTTCATAACTGTAAGTGAAATATTAAGGTCACAATGGTCAGTTCAAGAATGCAGAAAGATGGCTGCCAAAATGGCTGCCACAAAGTGGCCGCCATCTTGGATTTCTCAACATGTTCCCGTCTGATACCCACAGTAGGGTGTTTCAGCTGCCCCAATATTTTCCGATCCTGCTTGACCTTGGTCTGGTATTGCAGTTTATATAGTAAAAGTCACATGTAAAATTTTGGCCCATTCTATAAATACTTACCTTTACCAGAATTCACTTGAAGTTTATAATGTAATTCCCCATTGGCGAACTTGCAAATCCTGAAGATATTGCAAAAATCAATGAAGGAATAGATATTTTTTCCTCAATCCATAGTTTCTGAGTACGTTTTGGGAGGGCAATCTGGAATCAGCTATTTTGTAGCAGGTCTTCCTAATGAGCTAGGAAGTGTTGAATTACCTGTACCAAATTTCATAACTCTTAAGTGAAATATTGAGGTCACAATGGCCAGTTCAAGAAATGAAGAAAGATGGCTGCCAAAATGGCGGCCATCTTCTCAACATGTCCCTGATCCATACCCACAGGCCAATACCTGTAACAAATTTTATAACTCTAAGCGAAATATTGAGGTCACTATGAGCAGTTCAATAAATGAAAAAAGATAGCTGCCAACATGGCCACCACAAAATGGCAGCCATCTTGGATTTCTCGACATGTTCCCAATCCATACCCAGAGTCCCATACCTGTACCAAATTTCATAACTGTAGGTGAGATATTAAGGTCACAATGGGCAGTTCAAGAACGAAGAAAGATGGCTGCCAAAATGGCCGCCACAAATGGCCGCCATCTTGGATTTCTTGACATGTTCCCAATCCATACCCAGAGTACTATACCTGTACCAAATTTCATAACTGTAGGTGAAATATTATTGTCACAATGGCCAGTTCAAGAATGAAGAAGGATGGCTGCCAAAATGGCCACCACAAAATGGCCGCCATCTTGGATTTATCGACATGTTCCAAATCCATACCCAGAGTACTATACCTGTACCAAATTTCATAACTGTAGATGAAATATAAAGGTCACAATGGGCAGTTCAAGAATGAAGAAAGATTGCTGCAAAAATGGCCGCTGCAAAAATGGCCGCCACAAAATGGCAGCCATCTCGGATTTCTTGACATGTTCCCAATCCATGCCCAGAGTACCATACCTGTACCAAATTTCATAACTGTAAGTGAAATATTATGGTCAAAATGGGCAGTTCAAGAATGAAGAAAGATGGCTGCCAAAATGGCCACGACAAAATGGCCGCCATCTTTGATTTCTCGACATGTTCCCAATCCATACCCAGAGTGCCATACTTGTGCCAAATTTCATAACGATAAGTGAAATATTATGGTCACAATGGGCAGTTCAAGAATGAAGAAAGATGGCTTCCAAAATGGCCACCACAAAATGGCCGCCATCTTGGATTTATCGACATGTTCCCAATCCATACCCAGAGTCCCATACTTGTACCAAATTTTATTACTGTAAGTGAAATATTATGGTCACAATGGGCAGTTCAAGAATGAAGAAAGATGGCTGCCAAAATGGCCACCACAAAATGGCCACCATCTTGGATTTCTCAACATGCTCCCAATCCATCACCAGAGTACCATACCTGTACCAAATTTCATAACTGTAAGTGAAATATTAAGGTCACAATGGGCAGTTCAAGAACGAAGAAAGATGGCTGCCAAAATGACCACCACAAAATGGCCGCCATCTTGGATTTCTCGACATGTTCCCAATCCATACCCAGAGTACCATACCTGTACCAAATTTCATAACTGTAAGTGAAATATTAAGGTCACAATGGGCAGTTCAAGAATGAAGGAAGATGGCTGCCAAAATGGCCACCACAAAATGGCCGCCATCTTGGATTTCTCGACATGTTCCCAATCCATACCCAGAGGCCCATACCTGTACCAAATTTTATAACTATAAGTGAAAATTAAGGTCACAATGGGCAGTTCAAGAATGAAGAAAGTTGGCTGCCAAAATGGCCGCCACAAAACGGCAGCCATCTTGGGTTTCTCGACATGTTCCCAATCCATACCCAGAGTCCCATACCTGTATCAAATTTCATAACTGTAAGTGAAATACTAAGGTCACAATGGGGAAAAACCATGGTTTACATCTGGTTTGAGGTTACTGGTTTGTGGTTACTGGTTTGTGGTTACTGTTTATGGTTTCACCTGATCCATTTACAGCTCCTGTATTAACCGGCCTCCGCTGTTAGGCCGGTTAAAAATCAGCCTATCTCTATCTGACTATCACTGTTTTTCCATCTCTGTTTATCTATCATCTCCATCACTGTCATATTATCATTTAACAATTAGAAATTTGCTTATCTCAATGCCACTTGCTCCTAAGTTATTTAAGGTTTATGAGCAGCTGCCAGAGAGACATAAAAGTTATAAGTAGATTTTGGGGGTACTTCGGTGGTGTGGGGGGGGGCTCTTTAATATCAGAACAGACATATCAGCATATCAGGAGCATACATGTGGCAATTTTAACAAGGAGATAACCCAAGACCTATAGACAACAATCAGGGATTGAAAGTATTATTGAAAGGGTTGGGGTGTCTGTTTAACAAAATTTAAAGCCCAGGTGCAACTGACTTAGTCCCCTCTCCTTCATCATGTTCATAGAACTAATTCACCCCTGTATTCTGATGAGGCATGGCTATAGAGATATGGACCTTCATATACAGTGCCGCCTGTAAGTAAGTGAAACGCATGATATTGTGCCATTGCATCAATGTTAAACATCCTTAACCAAAATGCTTCTGGAAGGACGAATTCTCATCCGATGAGAAGAAAACATTTTGGGTCATAAAGGCCGATATGTGAGGCATGTGGGATAAAAATAGCAGCCAATTTTCTTTGCTGTAGTTGGAGTTAGGTATGGGTCAAAGTCTTTGATAAGTAAGTGAAACGCAGGCCCAATTTTAAAACATAGGGAAGGGTGGTTCACTTACTTATCAAAGACTTTGACCCATACCTAACTCCGACTACAGCGAAGAAAATGGGCTGCTATTTTTATCCCATTTGCCTCACACATCGGCCTTTATGACCCACTTTGTTTCCCTTTCATCCGATGAGAATTCATGCCTCCACAAGCAGTTTGGCTGAGGATTTTTAGCATTGATGCAATGGCACAATGTCATGCGTTTCACTTACTTACAGGCGGCACTGTAGCTGCATTTCACTCCCCATAGCTTGGAAGGCCATATGGGTAAATTTTACATGAAAGGCATGGTTGATTTCAGGGCCATGGTCAAAGGTTCTTCTTGATTTTGCCAGAATAGGCCCTTCTGTTAATTTTGCTTCTTTTCCATCTTTCCATTTCTGACTCTCTTGACAGGCTTAATGGGTTAATTTAAATAGATAAATATTTATAGAATAGATAGATAGATAGATGGTTAGATAGATAGATAGATAGATAGATAGATCTATAGATAGATCTATAGATAGATCTATAGATAGATCTATAGATAGATCTATAGATAGATCTATAGATAGATCTATAGATAGATCTATAGATAGATCTATAGATAGATCTATAGATAGATCTATAGATAGACTAGAAATGCCCATTATGGCAAATTGGAGAAATTGTAGTTTAGCACAAATGTTGGTGAATTCGGAGGTCTTGGGAAAACATTTTGAAATATAAATCTGCAAAAAAAAAAAACTTGGGGAAAAAAACTTTAGGAAAAAATAATTTCTGCAATTGGATATTACAGCAGTATGAAAGTGACAGGATATTTGTGTAAATGATATCGGAAGATACTGTTATTTCCTTTTTAGATATTGTGAAAAGGCATAGTTACATGATAATGGCGATTGCAGTGTATAGGCCCCATTTAAGCATGTAACTCCCGGAACTCCTTGACGTCCTGCAACTCCCGCTATGTCCCACTAACTCCCGCTAACTCCTGCTAACTCCCGTAACTCCCGCCCGAGTTACATGCTTAAATGGGGCCTGTGTATATATAGTAAGATTTCGGGAAGGAATTTGAAAAAAAAAATTGGAATAAAATGTTTGAAAAAGAAGGATAGAAAAAGTTTTAAACTTTCATTGCTTTAGTTGATTTTCAGGACAACAATATAAGTACACTGTGCGAATTTGGCCGCTTGAGTCACCCAGACACCTCGTAAGAGGGACTGAAGCATCCAGAATACTGCTTTGTTTGTGTTGTAAAGATGTTCTATTTCATTCTGCTGCTGATGGAGATATAAAACCACAGCTGGGTCATTGCTTTAGTTGATGTGATTTTTTTTTAAAACAGCATACAGGTATTCCGACACCAAAAGTTAATTTGACTATACACATTGACTGAAAAGTTAATTTGCCAATACATCATTGACTGACATCAGCCACTTTGCCAAATTTGGAAAGCGTGGGTTCGACCATGACTTTCCAGTCGTAGGGTACATTCTGAGAAATTCCCTAAACGAGAAGAGGCCACCATTTGCCCTGAACCGTAATTATACCAGAGGTAAATGTAACCTTGACTTTCATGGCAGTTCATTGTGCTCGAAGATCAAGCTCCAATGCAATGAATCATGCACTACGACAACATCGAGAGCCACAGCAAGAGCTATCATTGAACTTTTAAATTGTAGATTTGGACTGATGGAATGTGAACTTTCAAATGTTGTGATTGACTCTTTCATCCCTGTACTGCACAGGCTAAGTCTTCAATTCAATTACAAAAATAATTTTTTCCTACAAATTGTACTCGCTGTAAGAATAAACACAATAGTAACATGTGTATGTCTATTTTTATGAAAAAAGATCAATCATTTCAATTCATTCAATTAAAAAAAAAACATATATATCTAAAGCTGTATCACCAGCATGGAAAATATCATTTTAGAATATCTCAACAGTCTCA
The DNA here is from genome assembly GCA_026936325.1 of Platynereis dumerilii. NCBI lineage: Eukaryota > Metazoa > Annelida > Polychaeta > Phyllodocida > Nereididae > Platynereis > Platynereis dumerilii. The sequence goes on from JAPTHN010000076.1 coordinate 168,307, forward strand.
TGTGCAAATTCCCAAGAATAAAACTTGCTGACTATATATATAATTTTGTTGCTCCAGAAAGGAGCCAGGCTATCATATATCATTAATTTATCATCTCACTAATTAGGAACACACTTTTAAATCAAAGCAACAGAGGTGTATCTTTATCAGGTTATCATTATCAAGCAGACCCAAGGTGATTAGACAGATAGATAGATAGATAGAAAGATAGAAAGATAGATGGATATATAGATATGAATTTACATCAAATTAAGATCATAAAATCCATTTACTCATGTCAATTGGGTAATGAAATAACAAGAAAAGTAATCTCATCACTGCACACAATGCTGCTTGGGTGAAGTTACTGAACTTATATGAATCATTAGCAGTTTACTCAGTAGGATTACTTATACTTACTTTTCAAAAGCTCTTCATTACAAAAGGCAAGTTTGCAGAAGCTTACCCTGTGATGCCTAATGATCGGTTCTAAAAAAGTTAAACTTTAAGTGCTACTGCACTACTCAGCCGCTCAATATTTGAGTGCAGGACAAGCACTGCAAATTATTTATTTTGAAGTGGTAATCAAAGCATGAACACAGATAACAGCTAGCCATTGTGAGAATTTGTGTCACTCTTAATTTCTGTTGCAGACTTGTGTTCGAAAGATTTTAACATTTTTTATGCCAGCTTTAGGTCAGGATTCGTTATAGCACGTTATCTCTACAGCCAGCATATTAATTGGTGAAAAAGTACACCTTCCACTCGTTCAATGATTATTGTTGAAGATGCTATTGTTGCAGGGTTTGAAACAATTGGGGGTGAATAGTATTGCGAGCTGTAAGTTTTATTTATAGATAGAATAATGATGGAATAATATTTATTTTCCGTTAATTGTAAATAATTCTTGCACAGTTTTAGTAGAATGTAGCTGTTAATGACTAACTGACAGTTAGCGACCAACTCATTTGCTGTCTCATTAAAAAACAATTAGTGACTGACTGAGTGACTGTAAATGTCTAAATTTCATTGACTGACTAACTATTACTAACAGACTTATTGTTAGTGACTAACAGACTTAACTGTAGTCATGTACTCTCAGTAAGTGAAAACATACCAACTTTTAGTGACTACCTAATGGTAAATGACTAACTAACAGTACCTTACAATGACTAAGAGAAAGTGACAATTTGTGACTGACTAACAGTTACTCAGTTAGCGATTAACATACTAAGACTAAGTGACTAACTGACTAACTACAAGTTAGTGACAAATTAACTCACAGTTAGTGACTAACCTACTCACAGTTAGTGACTAACCTACTGACAGTTAGTAACTAACTAATATAACCAACTGTTAGTGACAAACAAACAATTAGTGATTCACTTACCAACAGTTGGTGACTAAAAGTTAGTGAGTAACTAACAGTTAGTGACTAACTAAGAGTTAGTGATAACTGACTTACTAACAGTAACTAACAGTTAGTGAACAACGGATAAATGGGATATAAAAGTTGGATCATGAAATTCGGACAAATGTCGCCCCCCAGATATTATTCTCAAGATGTGTATCATCTTTTAAGGAACTGGGAAGGAAAGCGTTACTGTGAGCAGAAACCTTGTGGTAGAGTGGGACGAGATGATGAACATTTTTTTAGAAAACACACCAACTCTAGCAAAAATTCCCCAACTGCAAATATGCCAACAGCTTCTAATATAAGTATAGGGCATCCTAAAACAGTTATTGTTTTCTTAAATGAGTTTTAATATATGCATCTTGCATATAAATATTAATTTTGTTCCATGACATCAGTGTAACAAACCTCCTGACTGGCCAACAAGCCACCAGCATATTGTGATGTTCCCCAGTGTGTGATGTCCACCAAGTTGTAGTTTTGGGTGTGGGGATACCACATTCCAAACTTGGCTGACTTAGTCAATTTGCCACTTTCCACCTCTCTAACTTATTGACTCGCAAGGCAGCGGAGGACCAGAGATCTGAACTCCTCATGCCTCTAATCTTTATCCTTATCCTCCCAAGATCACAGAAAACCAGACTCACAGAACTTCAGTTCCCACAATTTACTTTAATGTACATTATCTTAATTTACAGTTACAAATATGATCTTCATAAAAGCATGTTTCAGACAGAGTCAGTCAGTGAGTGTCCAGGTTCCATCCTGAGATGAAACCTGTCCACTCCCCAAATCAAAGGATAACCCAAACCTTCAGTTAATAAGAGGATGCTGGTAAGATAGAGGGTAAAGATAGATACCAAGAGGAGACCCTTTGAGTTTGACCATTTCCTAAGGAGTGACCGGGCTCACATGTTCCATGTAGGGGTTAAGATATGGCGAAATAGAGCGGTCCTACATGGTTGTGTAAGCTGGATCAGCTTATAGGGGTGGGAGGGTGGGAATTCGCAACATGCCACTGTCCCCTCCATATTGGCCCTCTTGGCTCTCCTATCAGAAAAACACCAATTAGGCAATCTCGCACCTTCGCTTCCCACTTCATTCTCCACCTGTGTGGTGTCTCTCAAAGAACTGACTCATTCCACATGTTCGGGGGGGTCACTCGCTTAGGATATGACCATTTCCTAAGGAGTGACCCGGCTCACATGTTCCATGTAGGGGTTAAGATATGGCGAAATAGAGCTTTTCCTTTGGGATCTAGTAGCGCTTCCGTCTTGTATGATCCCAGCATAAGTAACTGTTAACCCTTATTACCAAACCTTATTACCAAAACTTCTTAATAACCTCTATATTCTCTAAATCTATTTATAGCCATATCTTATTAACAAAAAATCTCCCAGACCTGTTAAATACCACAAATTTGGGTGTCATGTGCAATGTGTTTTGCATTGAGTTTTCTGTACAGAAGTCCTTACATGCCTCCTCCTCTTCCTCCATGCAACCATGGAGTTAGAAGGGGTCCATGCTCCAACAAAAAAGGAGGTGTATCATCTCCCATGTCTGCCCTGCACAATGCAGCTTGTACATGCCTTGTCATGATATCATTAAAGAAAGGTTTGTGCACTACCACCACCATGGATACCTGTCTTGCCTTAAGCTATGGTTCCCAATCCAATTCTGGAGTCAAGTTAGCCTTTGAACTTGTAGAGACCTGTTCAGTTCATGGGGCGACCATCATTTCCAGGTAATATCGGCAGTGGCAGGGAGGGGGGCAACTGGGGAGCACATGATTCTCTTGAGGGCACCCCCTATGCAATTGTATATTTTAGTGGGCACAGGTCCGATATGGGGGGCACATGGCCACCAGGCCCCCATAGGGATGGCACTCAATATCGAAATGCAATCGATTATGTGCCATCAGCATTCAAAGCTATGTTTTACACATGTCTAATCTGCGTTATATTGGATTAATTCTACAATTCATCTTGAGGTCTTGTGAATATACAATGTAAATAAAATGGCACCAGTTCTGTGCCTTGATCAGCATTCTGACTGAAATATTTGTCCAAAATAATGGGAAACAATCCGTGTTTCATTTACAGATGATTTCATATTTGTAGACATTGATCAAATAACAAAATATTTTGCAAAATTTCTGGTCTGACATCAGAAAATCCTGCCAAGTGATTGGTCAAGTGGCCCATTGCGTGTCACATTTTTTCAGCTAACTTCAGGCAAGTGATGTTAGCTGGAAAAATGATGTCATAATTTTGACCAATAGTATACCTCAAAGGCCAACTTGGTGTTATGGCAGTTGTTCACACAAGTCAAACCGCAATCCACCTGAACTCTTTCACCTCTCCATGAGCAGTTGTGTTTCACACTCCTGTGTACAACTGATTGTTTCATTTGATATTGAATCAGTTTCAAGCTGACTCTGAATGGCTTCACATCTATTTACACTAAATTATCATGCCTTGACCAAAAGCTGCCAGCATTGTCTATGACATCAGTAAGGAACTATTCAGAATTTATGACTGGGTTGAGGGGTAGATTGGAGTTTCACCTGAGCGGGTGCTACATGCTTCAAGTGGGACACTAATTTTTACCTTTTGTCTAGAATCTATGGGCCTTGCAGAATTTATGACTTAGGGGGGAATTGGAGTTTTGCAAGACAGAGCACCAATTTTTCACACATGTTTCAAGGGGGTACTTATTACTCACAACATGCTTAAGGGGGGCATGAAATTTCAATGAAAGAAAAGGGGAAACATAGAATGTAAGAGAGGCACAAATATGCATGAAACCCAAGTGGGTATCAATTTTTTGACTGAAAGTTCCAACAAAACTTCCAACCCCCCCCCCCCCCCAGAATCAAAAATTTTTGAATGGTCCCTCAGGACAGGATGGTGGCCCAGTGATGTGGTCATTGGTCAACATTCATACGAAAATCACAGTGGGAATCAGATCAAGGACCCCGCGATTGGTAGCTCATTGTCCTGCTGCCTGAGCTGAGCCCCTCTTTTGAAAAAATGTTACACTCACAATAAAAAACATCTTTATTTTCTGTATAAACAGTCATTACACGAATCACCTGATCCTAATCGACTGAATGCACGGTATTGGACTTGCAGAATGTATGTACTGAAAATGTGTGAAACACAAACTGAAAGTCCCACTTGAAACTGCTAAAGTCAGTCCCTGTTGGGAGATCAATGGCTTAAAATATGCCATGGTCACCCATGTAAAACACTATGTCACTTTTCAGGAGAGAGTGGTGTCATACCTTCTCTCAACCAATGAAAATTGCAAGAAAAATGATGTATTTTCTACCTCAAATGTCTACAAATATGAAATCATCTGTAAAACAATGCGTCAGAGGGCACCACAAAATAATCAAATGAGAAAGGGAAAAACCCAATTAATGATTATTAATCATGAAAATAGTTCTGATTTTTATCCCTTGCCTGCTGTTCTTTTAAGCCTCGGTTAACTTTACACCTGGGAAGGTAATTATATGTGATAATTAATAGGTTCATACCTAATGAACCTTTTACATAGTTGATTTATGGAACTTTTTATGGTGTTTCTGTGTCCATACATACTTTGCTATTTTAAAAGGGTCCTGCGAGTGGCTTAATCGCTATTAGTGGCCCAGTCAATGACAACATGAATGATGTCTATAGTGTACCAGTTTGTAGTATTCGCCAATGCCCAGTAACCAATATTCAGTTTATAGTGACTTCCTCACCCTGGTTTGTCTTCAAAAGAACTAATTTTTTTTTTTTTTTTTTCCATAGTTGAATCTACATAATTTGTTTGTCGCCATAAAATTTCCAGTTTCGTTTTCATTTGGCATGGTTACTATCTGACCAGTACGACATGGATCCATGGTTGGATCTGTACGACTGGCTGTGGTTGGCCATAGAGTGATCCTCCCTGCACCAGCCTTACTATAGGGTACAAAGGAAAGCTTATGAGAACATCCTGTAGGCCTACACTTCAGTCAATGTAACTGTTGTCATGGTAACTAATTGCATCTTTAGTAGATATGTTGGTTTATAAGAATTAAAATACATTATTAGGCTTATTTGCAGGGACTTGAAAGAACTGCGGGCCTAATCAAAGCATATCATGAGCAGCACAAGCATGAAGAGATTGAGTTGAATTTGTGATGTCCCAATTTTTAGCTGCTTTTTCAGCCTACCATTCCCAACTTTCATGGCCTTATCATGTTCAAATCCACTTTTCTCAGGTTTAGCCCCTCAGAATGACCTGAAATTTTCAGAACCGGTTATTTTGACCGGCTCTGGGAAGAAAACCTGCTCTTTCTCAGAGTGTTTTGACCTTGTCAGATAAAAAACTAACAAAAACTAATTTTTGGCCAAATATACCCTAAGGTGGGTTTTCCCGTGGCTGTACTCATATTTCTATGGCTCTTTTCAAATGAGCGATCGCAGTGACAAGTGCGTGTCTGTTCTTAAGCTGTTTTCCTACCTACTAAAACAGTGCTTCTCCAAGCATAGTGGATGAATGAAATTTTATCACACAACTCATGACATATCCTTGCTCCAATTCAATTTTGAAGAGCGTCTTCCCTATCATACAGAGCACTATAATTTTGCAAGGGAATGCAAATCAACAATCATCCATAGTTGATGGTTTCAGCTCAATACGGCAAGCTTTGATATACACTTGTCAGTACCAATTTTGAAGGAGATCTTAGGGCCATCTCCATAAATCTGAATATTGCACTCTGTATATCCAATGGACCTTATCGATTGTACATATTTGTCATGCTTGTAACATGCAAGTGCCTGTTTGCAAGAGATGATTTGAAACCAACAGGATCTGACAGTTTGGATCCGAGGATTAAGTTAAATTCAGTGAATTGGTCAGTTGGAACCTTCATCTTCCCATCCGGGTTGCACTGCTCTACCTTGTTCTGTTTTACAGTGACTGCATGAGTGACATACAACGATAAAGGATCACATGCATCGTTTTTTCTTACCTCCTGTTCCATCACGTTGCAGTATAGCACTGCCTCAGCTATAATGGATGTGGTTTGTACTGACCCAGTAAATACCACTAACACAGGAAAAAATCATTCTTTGAAAAATGATTGCCATTGAGAACACGATGTTTCTTCATATCTGCCGAATCAACATGATGAAGGCTTCCATGTTGATTTTTTTTTTTTTTTTTTTTTTTTAATTTATCATTATTTTTTAAATATTTGTATTTCGTGATAAGCAACCTATTTTAAATGAAAGAGGCTTGGTTTTTCATGATATCGGCAGAATTTTTGTCATGAAGGTGAACACATCCTATTAATTACTTGTGCGGGCACAGTACCAATTATATTAGTTTTAGCTTGGTATAAAAAAGGCCATTCTAGGTATGTTACTGCTTTTTCCTGTAATACTGTTGCCACTTGTTCCAATACTGCATATCATTCAGAGCATAAGAATAGTTTTGCTTAAAACATACTTTTTCAGCTTTAGGTAACATTACCGGACTGGGCATGTCTCTAGTCTCACTGTCTCAGGCTGCACTGCCTGTATCACCCAGTAGATTTTTAAATCAAAAAGGGGGGTCTCTGTTCTCGTAGCCATGGAGGTTGTTATATAACCAAGATGTCAGGGAATCGTAGGAACTTCCTTCTATCCCCTACGAGTGTGGCGACTTTGGGTGTGTTACGCCAATGACGTCATACAAGTCCCTTTTTAAATTTTTTATTGCAAACCAGCAATGCCTTGACCGAACATTCAAGAGCAAGCCCTCAAGGGTTCAAGTTCACGTTCATTGACCATCGGGAAGAATTCAATACATATATTCTTTATAAAGTGAATCACAGATGGTAGGCACATAATATATTTGCCTTTACCAATACTATTATACAATCAGTTTAATTAAACCATATGAAATAAATAACTAAGATTGAAAATATGGTTCCAGATTGTATCACTTAGGTTTTGTTTCTCCTTCCCAGTCATGGGGCCTAAAGACAGTTGATTGTTGAATACCCAACCATGTGGAACATGGAGTAAGTTAATTGTTTGATACCTTTTTATTACCATTCCATTTATTGATAAATCCATTCCAGTTTCCCTTTTTGGAACATTTTGTTGCCCGGGTCATGCCAAGACAAAACAACAGAATAATTACTATAATCATGGCCACCGTAAACTGTGAAGATGTCAAATTACCAATCTATTTTTATCCAGTTGAGTATTCTTTTAATGTTTAGAGACCTGCATGGTTACAAAAAACGAATGACAGTTGCAAACCAATACATTTGATTGTTTGATTACTTTGTAAACTTTGGCTTGGACTAATCAAATTTGGTGGCTTTTGATTATACCATATATGTAAACCTATCATCTTTTGTATTGGCCATTCGCAGCTGGGGAACTTACTTCGTATCTTTTATCCGCTACAATTTACGTGACACATATCATACCTAAGAATATTCAGGATATTCTTACTTCACACATTGAGGTACTTTGAAGACAGCGTAGGGCAGTCAATAATGCAATGCCATTAAGAAAATCTTTCCATGGGTTTCCCTCTACCTTGAGCAGCATTAATTGAATTATTTTTCAATATGACAACCCTTGTCGTGTTCAATATGACCAGCATTCATGCTTAAGGGAAAGAACACGCCCTGAGACTGATGTACTAATTCAACGGAGCCTATGGATCTCACTGCATTGGCCTATAACACTGTTTCTACCAGACTGGACACTGCAATCCGTGTATGGTGCCCTCAGCAGCAAGTGGCATGTGGCCCCTTTAACTCACCTTTTCCAGGCTAAGTCACTGTTCCATAGTCTATTTTAAACTTTGACAGCTTCTTCACCAATAAAAGAACATAATTTTGAATCAAGTGAAAAAAATTTACTTTTTGTTTTGACCTATTTTGCAGATCCTAACCAATATACACAGTATCCAGGATCACTCTGGCACTTCATGCCATCCCCCAATGTACAGAGGACATGTAGAGTCTGGCCCTAGCACTACAATGTGGTGCCTGTTCTATTAGAGACCCCAGTGCACTTGAATATGATATGTAACTTCCATATGGCCTCTAATTCCATTGTGGGGTATAGTTTCTTAAAAAAGTGCAGCTATCAGACTTAAGAGCATGATTACCATTTGTACAGAGTAAATATAAAATAACAATGAATTTACAGCCTTTTCACCTGTCACATGTTTACAAGTCATGTCAATCACGGAATTGATGGAATCACCTTCCTGTCGGCAGCTTATACTGGGTTATACATTTTGTATAGGAGAACTTGTGCAACGACTCAATTAATACCATACATTTTACTTCTGAATTTATTCAGAATATGCTAGTATTCCATGCTCAGGCATGCTGTCATGTGTTTGAAGTCTGGCCTCTGTGTAGGCCAATCTCAGTTATAAGATCCAACTAAACAATCTACTGGCCACTGGTCAGTATCAAATAAAAACATAATTTAATCTAAGCCAATCCCTCCAAAATCAAACCACCCTTGGCCTATCCAGCATGCCAGTTAACCTCAAAACAATTGTCTATTGTCGTGGTCTATAACATCTTAGCTCATCTCACGTGTAAGTAACGCATTCATTTTCCCTGATTTTGCTCTGTAATCTGCACGAGTGTTTCCATGTTCTTGAAATATAGTAGAGTGACCCCTCCACCCCGAGGCACCCCCCTTGTGAAACACATAACTGTTTCACTAGAGACATATGTCCCTGGGAGGTGACCACAGGCAGAAGGGTACAGAACCCTCATGTACTTGAGAGCACTGTATGATTTAATTATATTGTAAATAGATATAATACTGAAACAAACTAGCAACATTTTCCTTTTAGTTGGCCTGGGCTATGCCCATGGCATGACAGATCACAACTGGAATTTCCAAGAATTCCAATTCCTGGCAATTCAACCAAATCTGTCAACTTTCAAGAACAAAAATTCACAGTGAAGTAACATGTATGTGGGTATCACGTACTCCTCTGCAGCTTGTCAAGATGGTGTATCAGTGCCTTTGCTCATTTCCATAGGTGATCAGGGCCCACAAAATGAAGTTTCAAGATTTCTTTGATTTACCTTATTTCATGGAATTTAGTCATCAATCAATGATTTCAACAGAGATTACCTAAAGTATAGAACAGCTTTGGTTAGTTAACTCACAGTATTCTTTAAATGTTATCTTTGCATTTTACTACCGTCCATGCTGACTACCTTATCACATTAGCTTAAATCTGCACTTTAGGACTGGTTACACATGACTTCTTAATATTGTATTTATGCACATAATGCACATGCGCATTGCATGTGAAATGCCAAATAGAATTTTTTTTTTTTTTTTTCCATCAGTTTTCATTTTCTTTGAGAGTTTAAAAGATGATTTGATTAAGTCATTGGCCCTTTGTTAAAGTCAATATCAACAGCAAGTAGCTTCCATCCAAAGTATTCTCTATACATGTGTTGCAGAGTAGAGTTCATAATTCTTTCTGCAGTACCAATCAGGAAGCGTTCATACACTTTCCTAAAGAGATTCGATAAAGAGCATGCAAAGTATATTTGCATAGTAATATTCATATTCCTCAGTCCGGGGAGCTTGGGGGAGCTGAGCTCCCTTGACCATAAAACTGGGGGAGCTCCTCCCTGCTATAGCTCTCCCTTGATCAGTGCTGAAACTAAATTTTCCTGTTCATTTTTTTTTTTTTCTGTCCACCAACTTACACCAAATACTATCAGCCAAAATTATACTCTGGTGGCAGGACTTTTTTCCCTTTTAAAATTTTGGAATGGCGCGATGCCGCCAAACCAGCCCAGAGCTCCTCAGACAAAATTTTCCATTACCATCTCTGGGAGTCAGTCCCAATGCACAGTTACCATCCATATATGAAAAGGTTTTGATTAATTAATTAATTTTTTTTTTAAATTATTATTTTTATTTTTAATTCGCGGGGATTCTGGTTGATAATTCCTTATATTTAGTGCAACATGTCATAATAAGTTCTCATTGCACGCACAACAACCTTAAGTATTATAACCAAAATCTATAGATTTCCAGGATCAAGTTATGGCTTTTTGATGTTTGCAACCACCAATTTTAACTCAACATTTTAAAGTAAAACTGTATGTTCAGTGCATCACTTGCAAGTTGCATTGTATGACTGCACTTGCAGCCTTTATTTAGCTGTTTATTTTGTTTATTTTTTGTTTCATATTAGCATTTTCAAGATGGTTATTGAATGTATATCTACGAGCATAACTCATTAAGTTAATTGTAAGTGCATTATCTGATTTCCACAAATGTGATTAGTCACATTGCCACACTCTGTTCCACTCTCTTCCCTGTTTGAATCCTTGCACCTGCATAGTAAACATTTGCCTAACAAATCATATTTACAAACAAAACATAATTACAAAAAGACTCATTTATCACCCGTTAGGATCACCCTCATCATGCTCATGCAAAGCCCTTCCCAACTGTTTTGCAGCTTGCTCCCTAGAGGCAGCACTAGTCACAGGGGTAGTTGGGGGTGAGGGGGGGGGGTGTAGAGGGTACACTGGCTAATGTACCTTCTTGCTCTCTAGGTGGTCATTAACTCTCATTGCCCCAGATACCATGTGTGGCAGCCCAACTTGCCTTATATTCTTGCTGTACAGCTCTGTACAATACTTGTTCTTATTTAACTTTCTGTGAACAGTTCAATTAACAGTGCAAAATTTGACCACAGAAGGCCACCAATGTATAAGTTAGTTTACAAGGAATCAATCCATTAAAATGGAAACTAGTCAGAGGGAGAGTCTCAATTACATGTGTGTAATAAACTTACATATCACACACAACTTCAGCTAAGTTTTAATATATAGTCCACCTAGGCATCTTACACTGCCCCAGCAAATAGAGACCAATTTCACAACAGCATGGCCATAATATACATGTATATATATTCATAGCTGTTGATCAACAGGTGAGCCAAGATCACACAGCATGGCTACATGTTACTAAATGATAAAGACCATGAACACAACAGCATGGTCAGAGCCAAGATCACAACAGCATGGCTTTAAATAATTACTAGTTTTAAATAGACCAAGATCACTTTCAGCATGGTCCCTCACATCAGCCAAGTTCACAACAGCATGGCTTCAACATTTCAACACAGACCAAGATCACAACAGCATGGTCTCCTGCCAAGATCACAACAGCATGGCATTAATACAACTACCAGTTCATTACAGCATGTATCCACATCACAAGTCACACTTAAATCCATGTAAATGCCCAGTATACTGTACTATACACTGGGACTTAGACACCAGCATGATGGAGCGCTCTGGGAAGCGTCAATCTGCCTTGGTGTCTCTCAAAGAACTGACTCATTCCACATGTTCGGGGGGGGGGTCACTCGCTTAGGATAGGTCCCTCTTGGGAGTCGGGGCAAGCCCCTTCTGACCCATCATTGCTCAGCATGCTGCTGGCCAGATTGTTGGCCTTTTGGAATACGCATGTGTGGGATCAGCCAATGTGCTGGACACACTTGGGCCGCATGGTTTGGCCATGCTTTCCAAGTGGCAGGGTTATGAACTACTTATTGAACTAAGCAGCTGCTGTTGCAAGGGTGAGGTCAGATATCTGGGTCAGGGTGTGTACCTGGAGAATTCACCTAACATTGAAGTATTGATCACAGATTTGGTCACAGGTACCACCCTGAACTGACAGTTACTGTGTGGCAAACACCACACAGTTACATCCCGGCCCTTCTCTGAGGACAATTGACCTAGTTGGTCTGGGGATTGAATGATTAACAATAAGTTTATAAGTACTTTCTAGGAAAATTTTGCAAAACTTTCAGGAGGAATCTTGATATGGGATTTCCATTGTCAGAAATTTGGCAGTCGTGTCCCAGAGGACACGACCACCCCGGGGGTCTGGTCAGGGTTTTAAGGAAGAAATATGTGGAGTCGATAATGGACTCTTTTTGGAAGAAAGTTCTAATTGTGAGGTCTAAGGGGCTGAAGAACCAAAATACTGGCAAATTTCGACAATGGAAAAGAGGGAGCAGGATGTGTGGGAACAATTTTCAAATATATGCACAGGATAGGTTTGCAATGAATAACACACTTTTTTTTTTTTTTTTTTTTAACATCATATAGTAAACAATAAACATTTGAAATGGTAATCATATAGTTAGGCTGGTTAAAGAGGGTGTTTGATAAAGTAGCATAGAAGGATTTTAGTCATTGATGTGTGGGAATAATCCCTTTATCAATGGAATGGGGTTCAATGTGAACACGTATAGGATAGGGGCTACAGCTTGATGGGCACATACCCTATGATATATGCGCATCGATGAAGTAATTTGGTGATTGTAAAAGAAAATGGGGGGGGGAAGGTGTGAGATGAAGTTGCTACTTTTGATGCAATGAATAGGTGATAGATTATTGGGAATGGGATGCGAGGTCATACATGGCGAGGGTGATTGAAAGTAATTACAGAGATAGCAGGCGGTAAGCCAGATAGCTGAGGAGGAAGGGGGGGGGGTGGAGGGTGATGGTAGGCGGGGTGTGTGCAGAAACATATTAACATCATGGAACACAGGTAGATATTATGGTTATAACTTCATATATTGATGACGATATGCATGGAAATATATTGTTCGTGATTGTTTGTTTGCTTGTTCGTTTAAGAGTCTTTGATATTTTTCTGAAATGGAAAAATAGCATGGAATAACAGGCGATTTGCTGAAACGCAAAAGAACATGACGAATTGGATGACGTTCAGTACAATTGAGAGTTCATTTTAGTTGATAGTGTCTTTATTTATTAAAAACGATTGAATTATTAGTCTGCGCGATGTAGACAGTAGTGTGTGGGGCATGTGTTTGACGATTGGACCTTGAAGATTCTTCGGATGTGTTGGATGCGAATTGGGACATCTGGGTTAGTTGTCTGTGTCGTTCTTGTGCGTGATGAGACAATGAATTAGTGTTCAATGCACTCCGTAAAGAGTGTGACACTATTGATGAGTGCATCAGTAAGCAAAGTTGACGGTCAACTTGATTGTTTTACAAAGTTAATGACCTTGTATTTAAAGGAGGATGCGAACACGTAGTAGGCATCCTGATTGATTTGCTATGGTGCTATATTAAGTAATAATCACCAAAAATGACGTTTGTCTTAGGAAGCGCGAAGTCTGTGTATCATGGGGTTGTTGAATTGGTGAAGGGTCAACAAATTTTCGCTGAGCATGATAATAGTCAAATGTCTCATTGAAAGCCCATGTGTACGAAGAAGGTCGACTTCAATGTCCCTGACTTGGTGAAAGACAATGTTTTTTGTCTTCCTGTAACACAGGTTGCGTACTATAAGTCTATGGCAGAGGATGAAGATGCTGCCCAACAATAGGTCGTTATGGTCACTAGACAGGCAACGCTTAGTTGCAGCGACGTCTTTGGCCGAAGAACGTGAAGTAAAAGATTGACTTTCCAAGTATCACAATCTGGGTGTATTACATTGGGGTGGCAGTGCCCATGTTGGTGTCAGATGATGTAACGCCTGTGTCGCAATTTGTCTGGGTGATTCAAGTGTTCCATCGCACTGTAGGTCTAGGGTGGTTGTCGTGATCGGGGGGGGGGGGGGTTTTCGACGGAGTTGGGGGGGGGGTATTTCCGGGCTGACGGCTGTTGCTGGCTGGAGCCTTAGTGTGGGGGGGTGGGCTGTGGTATTCGTCTCGCCTTGGTAGAGGGGGCTATGGTACGACCTCAGCAGTGTTCGCTCCCGGGGAGATACTCCATCTTGAAGAAAATCGGAAAAGAATAAAAGGGAAAAAGAATTAGTTCTGTGGTTACAATCATGAAAATAAACGAAGAACAATATGCCAGTCCACTTATGTAGTTTTGTAGTTATTGACTGGATTAAAGTATATGAAAGATATGAATGAAACTGATTAATCAGATAATTAAGATGTACGACTGTGATGGTACTTTTCACACATGTTTTGATAGTCAGGGGAGGGCTCTCATCAACACCAATTGAGGCAACTAAAGGCATTACTGTGATAATAATGATTACATACTAGTAAATGAAGAGGCGTTGTTTTGATTAAATAAATTGGTTAAGATAATTAACAAGCCTTTTGTTGTGATTATACAAAATGGATATACATAATAGATTACAGTTTTAATACTTATAATACAAGAAATGATTAAATGTTGTAAAAGGCCTGCCTGATAAATGGCTATAAATTTTATCATTTCTTTGAGCAGCTGTCATGAATCTAAACTAAATAAAGTCCATAAATTTGCAAAAGGTGGTCTAAAACATTGTGTTTACTGCGAATAGGGTTGATTAAACAGTGCTTTAATAAATATGTGTCAATCATGGTGTTATGTCGAAAGACCAACAGCCATATTGACACTACTTTAATCTATTCTAGTAGTTACAGAAAATCTGCCAAAATGCGTGGCAATGTGAATGCAACATATACTGTGGTCTTTGCTGGAGACTGATTGTGAGAGAAGCAATGATGTCTGGTTATATGTTTCCAGTGATTAATATATAATGATTAAAAGAATGATAAAGGCAATGAAATAATTAAACTTTCCGTAAAAGTGGGTAAACAGCAATATTCCTGCTCCCAAGAGGAGTGTTGCTGTTTATCTCTAATGTGCCTAAGTCTATATAAATTGAGTATACAGTCTATATAGTGTATCAGTAGTTTACTGTAAAAACTTGTTCCAAAATGAACCATTTAAAAAAAAGGTAAAAGTTAAGAAGACATTAATTTAATCTTGCTGGTAAACTATTAGTCATGCAACTTGGATAAAATAAATGATTAAGGAGTATGCCAAAACAGTTGTCCTGCAAAAATGTCAAAACAATATGTTACAATTGATCTGAAAAACACAATAGGTGGTAAATCTGACAATAGGTTCCATGTTAATTGAGTAAATAGAGGTAAAAGAAAGAGTTTCAGGGTCCAAATCAAAGTGAAGTGTCCGGTATAACAGATATTGCTTTGATCATAACATACATGTTGAAAACTAAAGTATGCTAGTCATTGTGGGTTAATATAAATGCACAAAAGGTTATGTACAAGACAAAAGGTAAATTGATGCAATTGGATGTATATACAATCATGCACTACACAGTAACTCCAAAATGATCGCACCACACTTCTACAAAGTTCAGTCTATAATGAATCTGCCTTTTCAAGATAGGAAAGTATGTAGGTGATATTTTAACTTGGTTAACATACACGATACATGACTGATTTGATAATACGGATAATTAAGCCAATCAAAGGTAACAGTTATTCACAACATCTAGGTAAAATTGGTATTGGTATGATACCTCATGCCTCCTTGATGCTGTCATTTCGTAGTTTTCCAAAAAGAACACTGATCTGTGTGTTTTTTTTGTTTTTTTTTTTAGATAAGAGAATCATTGAACACTTTAGGCTTGGAGAAGGGCAAAAGAATAGCGGAAAAAATGCTACAGCTGTATACATGAACCACAAGTTGGCATTTGAAAACACCAGTATTATATTTATGCTTTAGTTTTATTGTAGAATATTCTAGAACTCTGCAGTGGCTTTGCCCATACAAACAATAACAATACATTAACAACAATACTTATTCTTTCCCAAAATAATGTTTAAAGTAAAAACCCAAAATAAATATAGAGACTAAGCTATTGTACAATTGTAGCACCACTTACTTATTTGCAATAGGTGCTATTAACTGGTATATCTCTTTGGTACGATAAGACCAATGAGTTTTTGGTATAGAGATTAGTAGCCAGGGTCAGGTTGGCTGATGGGTAGGCGAGGATTTAGGGCGTCCCCTAAAACTCGGCTGTCCCTAGACTAAAAAATCCCAAGGTCAAACATGTATGGGGAGGGGGCTATGAGCTCATATGCATGGTAACTGGTGGCTTAGTTTTAAAGGAAAAAGGAAGAATAGAAAGTTCCCACCCCATGTAAGAATACCTACAGGCTTAAGGTGTCAGTATTCTTCAAATCTCTAAGTCGTAATATTCCCATAATTGCAATATTCTCAAAATCCTCAATATTCTCAATATATTCATAATTCTCAATATCTCAATATCCTCAATATTCTCATAATCTTCAATATCTTCAATATTCTCATAATCTTCAATATCTTCAATATTCTCATAATCTTCAATATCTTTAATATTCTCATAATCTTCAATATCTTCAATATTCTCAATATTCTCAATATCTTCATAATCTTCAATATTCTCATAATCTTCAATATCAGTGATACCTGGAACTGTGTGACTAGCACTAGGCCTTGTGTTGAACACTGTAAGAAAAGGGGCCTTCGTGGACACAATGCAGGATACCAATAGATCTACTACGCTGTATACAGCTTGAAATTAAAACCTTGCATTGGGTGACTAAAACTAGGACGTGTCATTTTAAAATGTGGTGGACATAGCTTGCAAGCCTAATGTTATCAGCATGGGTACTGGGTACTCAAGTGATTCCTAAATACAAGTCCAGCCCTACTACTTTTTCCTCAATCTTATTGTCTGCTTTATATACATATATTTGGTCAACGACTGACATTTCTAGACAAACCAATCATAATCGACTCGTGTCGTCATGGCCAGCCCCTTCGATGCTACTGTGCAATGGGCTTGACCATAAACAGAAGTTCTGTCACCACAGACACTAGGCAAGTGGCCATGCTGAATGGGCCGGTAAACAGACTGTGCATAATGTGATGGTAATGACAGTAATTTAACTGACTGTGATTTTAATGCATGTGATCTTTATGACTGCGGTTTTGATGTATGTGATCCAAACCAATATTATGGGTTAACTTGTGTTTAAAAAAAAAGAACTACCCAAACTATTAATAAGCAATGGAATAATGGTGCTAATGATACAAATAGTGTTGAATCTCGTAACCTGTCTAATCTAAGCAAAAATAATCATGTTATTGATATTTCTGTAAATATGAACAATACTGCCAGCTAAGATAGTAATGATGTAAATTATGACACTCCTGAAAATGAGCAAAGTGGTAGTATGATAGACAACCATGGGGGTGGTACTGCTGATGAGACAGAGAAACTTTTGGCGCACGATAAATCGTACAAAGAGGTTGAGGCTATAAGATGTTCATAGCCAAAAAAAAAATGTAGTGGTTAGCCATTTAAATATAAACAGCCTGTATCCAAAATATCAGGAAATAGCTGAACTTTTTAATAATTGTAAATTTGAGGTTCTTGTAGAGTGGGTCGGGGCAAGAAGCCCCGGTTAGGTGAGAAGCCCCCCCAGGGTTATTTTTAAACTTACATTTTTGGTGCTTTTTCTTATTGATAGGATTGAAGCTAGAGGCTTTTTAGGTGACGTCACAAATTTTCAAGGCATTCAGCACCAAACCATAGTCGTAATTAAAGAAACAAAAAATGGTGCATGGTTTTTGTAACTTTAATTAATTCTTTGAAAGTGGTTGTCAGAAATAACTTTGGAAATTTTAAAAAGTGTAATGGATATCTACATTGCTTCACTTTATGACCATCACATGAATATGATTTGGATCATGGTTTTTGCATTTTAGCTCAAAATATAGACGTCATATTAAAATATGTGGGTTTGGGGCGAGAGGCCCCACATGGTATGGGGCATGGGGCCTCCTTCACTGAGGCCTCGAAGCTGCTTCAGGAACCATTTAATAATGTGTACTTTACCTTATATCTTGATAGAATAGCTAATTGAAATAGAAAAAATTTTGGCCGAAATTGAAAAAGTGCAAAAAATATTAAAAAATAAATGTATGAACAGAAAAATTCTGAAATTCAGAAAAAGTGAATAGAATGCCTTAAAAATGATAGAAGAACCCCAAGAAATAACTTTCAAGCTGAAAGCACTCGCAAAAAAATTTTTCATAGGATTATAATAGGGGGGCTTCTTGCCCGATGGGTGGGGTAAGAAGGCCATTTTAATTTTTTTACAAAAAGAGCCGTAACTCCTTTATTAAAATTGGTAGACATTTGTTTCACTAGTTATAAGTAGAGTTAAGTGATCCCTTCCTGACAGCATAAGCATTCAAATAATCGACCACAAAAAGTAGGTCAAATCGCTCCTCGAAGTTAAGGGGGGCTGCATGCCCCGCGCTACTCTACTTAGTGAAACAAGACTTGAGTGAAACAAGACTTGACTCTTCTTATCAAAATTCTACTTAGAAATACAAAGTTACTCCGCATACAGACAAGATAAAAGGTCAAACAGCAGTGGCTTATTAGCTTATGTCTCAAAAGATATTCCATCAACTGCAGGGCCCATAAATGAATGTACAGAGGAATTTGAATGCATGACTATTGAACTAATATGTAATGGAGTAAAAATCATCACAACTTGCGTTTATAAAAACCCCAAGATGCACCCACAAGATTTCAAAGTATTCTTCAAAAATATATGTGAAAAATTAATGGATAAATATGAACACATAATTATCATTGGTGATCTAAATTTTCATATGCAACAAAACAACATTCTTTCTTCAATATGGCCCTCACTGAACCTAACCAACATTATTAATGAACCTACTTGTTTCAAATCAAAGGAGCCTACTTTACTTGACATAATGTTAGTAACAAAACTCAGGAAGTTCCTCAAAGGTTTTTCAGTAGAAACCGGAATTAGTGACTTCCACAATCTGATAGGTGGTGTCCTCAAACAACACGAAATTAGGAAGTACTTTGAAGAAAAGTGTAAAAATGGAACTAAAAATAATGATTTCTGGAAGGCAGTTAAACCGATCTTTCCTAAAAGTAAAACTAAACAGGACAAAATAGCTCTCAAAGAGGGGGAGGAAATCATAATAGACTCAAAAATTGTATGCAATATTTTCAATAACTTTTTTAAAGAAATAGGTTCAAATATCGGAACACAAGAAATGATCCAAACGGGGTTCAAGTCCTGGTTCTTGGCAGAGGCAGTACCAGGCATCTGGCAAAATTCTGCAACTTGCAGAACTGATGAATCTTTGCAGATGGCAATCTTTCCATCTGACTTTGCTGAGTTGGCCCATCAAGGAGTCTTGCTACATCCTGTTTGTTGCACTGAAGTTGTTTATTTTTAGCATCACAAATTGCAATATTGGTAAACACGAGGGCATCTGGATTGACTGTGACTGGAGATTGCTGACTTGCATCCTGGGTGCATCGGGTTCAATGAGTGCTAGTCCCCTGGTTCACTTCCAGGGAAGGTCCTGCAATCTCCTCCAACTTCAAATGTTCTGAAATGATCCGAGGCCAGAGTTCTCTGCATACTGATATTGGGGTATCATTTTTTTGATCTCACCAGGCAACTTTTTTGATTCTGGAAATATGGGATGTTTTGTTATCAATGACAGCCAAGAGAAAGTGGTTAGCCTAGGCCCTGTGTTAAATTTCTGATTCCATGGTGAAGAGTTATGTCATGACCCTTAAGTCTCAACTCTTGAAAAAAATGGTTACCAAGATGGATATACTGATAGGGACGGCGTCAAGAGAAAACCCAGTCTGTACCACAGCACAAGTCTGAAGTTTTAGTTCCAAATTGGTAATCAGTGAAGAAAGGAGAAATGCAAGGAGCAATTTCGAACATGTTTTAAATAAATAGAACTAAAAATCCCTCTTTGATAAGTAAATAATGGATGGATAGATTCTGAGAAGGATATTTTGCTGACTGAAAGACAAGTGGACCTTCTAGAATTGTGGGCGAGGGCCATTTACTTTTTCGAAAATGTAGCAAACATAAGTTATACATGATTTAGATCTGAATGTTGGACATGTCTAACATTATGTGGATGGCAATAAATGGCAAAATTCTAAAATTTTGGTGAAATAGTAAACCTAGTTGACCTTCTACATGTATATCATATATCAAGGGGTAAGTGGACCTCGTCGGAATTGTGAGGAACACTTACTTTCGAAAGTGCCACAAAGTTAATAGCCTTGATGTGGCCGAAAATTGTTTTTGTTTTCAATGTGTTTGAAACAAACACATCTTTACCCTTGAAAGGAAGGTCAAAAAGGATATCTACAGGGTGTCAACAACTAGAAATTAGACTTTCAAGTTCTGTCCTCCGTTACTTCATTGATAAAAGGTCATGTATGTTCAGACTTTGTGTATTTCATTTTATGTTATGTGCCCTTGTAATGCCAGCAAAAAGGCCTTAAGTTGTTTGTCAGTTTAAACATATCCAAAACAGAAGAAAAGGTTCCTTACTTGCACAGTTGAGATTAGTGTTTTGACTATTGGCTATTGAAAAAAGAAGGGCAGGTTCAGGAATGTACCCACAGAGAATAGAATATGGCAAGTTTGTGAGACTAATTTACTAGAAGATGAGTGACATTTTCGTGGGTTTGTATATGATTTATGTATTATTTAAGGATGAATAAGAGGAAAATGGTAATTTTTGTGCAACTGAAAAGGTTTTTGTACTATATTCTTGCGAAAAACGCCCCGGTGGCTGACAATGAAAACAGAAGCATGGTCTCTTTCTCTTTCTGTTCGGTGGTTGGGTGGTTGGTTTTGGCCCATCATAGAAGAACTGGCCAGCCTGATTGAACCCAGGAGTATTACAAACAGCACTGCTTTGTTGAAAATCGCTATTGGGAGACATAACTGGCCGAATGCTATACTGCATATTGTCTGGTGGCAAGATGGGTGTTGAGCCATACTTGGGTGGCCAATTAGGTTGCTGTCTTGATGGCCACTTAGGAGGGAGCCAATGACAATAATCTTCCAGGTGACCTTTAAATCCGCATGCTGTACACTTTAAATGTCGGTAATATGGCCACGG
This sequence comes from Platynereis dumerilii, assembly GCA_026936325.1. Taxonomy (NCBI): domain Eukaryota; kingdom Metazoa; phylum Annelida; class Polychaeta; order Phyllodocida; family Nereididae; genus Platynereis; species Platynereis dumerilii. The sequence goes on from JAPTHN010000076.1 coordinate 189,536, forward strand.
ACACTGTCTTCGGAGGTGCCCCCTCAGGCCACAATTAAAACATATCCGACGACAGTATTGATTTTGATATGGAGGCCGACTTTGAAATATAGGGTATGATATTTTAAATTTCCGAAAATTATAACTATCTCTATAAATTGTAGTTTTGGAATGATTCATGATAATGGCACTAAGCAATGAGGATAGACTTAAGGATCTACAGAATCAGCACATAAAGCTTGTCTGACGTTTAAAGGAACAACCCTGGCTGTCAAATATGTGGTATTATATTGGTATAAATTATTATTCAATATAAAATTAGATGGTCAATGTTTGAAAATTCAGTAAATATATAGTCAATTCAGCCACAGTACAGCAGCTGAACAAGAGATTCACCAAATCTCTACAAGTTACAAATCACAGTGAAATAGTTACTCAAGCTACAATACAGTAGCCTGGACAGATAACTGCCGTACAGCAGTCAAATAAGTACTTCTGTATGATTAGTGGAAGTTGCACAGGTACATGTACAATTTTATATTAAGTTATTGTAAAAAACAATTACATTTGGATTGTGAAAGAGAGAAAGCAGAGGCTAGCATCAAGATACATATATAAGAGGGAAATTGAAAGAAGAAATGGAGGAATTTGCTAGCATCAAGATACATATATAAGAGGGAAATTGAAAGAAGAAATGGAGGAATTTACTTGTCCCACCAAAATTAAATGTTACAATTCGAAATTTGGTGGAACACTACTTAAAACACATACACTGACAATGGCTTGTACGCAGGACCAGGCATTGTCGTACAGTCACTCTGTTGTAAATATTATAAAAGAGAAATGAGAGATAGGCTGTGAAATCACAGTACAGTGGTTCACAAGCATAAAAAGGAGAAACCCTGGTCAATGTGGGTGAATAGCTGTACGTGAGAAACCAGTGAGAGTCAATGGTAATCAATAAGTGATACAAAATTTAAGGCTTCTGTAGGTATTTTTATTCTGGATACCACTGCAATCTTAGCAGATACTGGTAGATTTCTTTTACTTTTAAGGCAACAGTCCTCGGCTTTGAAATACCTGGACAGACTAAAAAGTAAAACATGTCCTATCCCTCTTCATAAATGTCCAGGCATTCAAATTAAACTTCAGGAGAAAGGTGTGCCTTGTTGGCTCACAAGACTTAGCAAAGTCTCTGACAAGTCAAACATGGATCTTATGCAATGCAATTAGAACAAGCACTCTTAGAGCACAGCACCGGCCATGCTGCACATGCTTTTGAAATCGACATGATTGATGTACATGTATGGTGGATGAGGAAAAAGGAGGAATTTCTTTTTATGTTTATATTAACTGGTTGACTGTGTGTAGTTTTAATTAATACCTGAAATGACTTGGTCATAAAACAGTTTTATGCATGGAGTGTAAGATGAAGTAAGTATGATATGCCATGGATCTATAACTTTTAAAAACAGCTCTATGGATATGCCTATTGAACAGCTCAGATACAAGCAGGCCTAAGCTGACAGATTACAGGGAGGTGTGAAAATCATGAATTGCACTTGAGGCCTAAATGCTGAAGAACAATTCAGTATACAATCGAAGAGGTCATTGAACAGCAATGAACAAGATTGATTTATGCAATGAAAGATATCAACACCCTCTATTTATGAGTGTGAAATGGTTAGTGCAGTGACAACGTGAATAGGCCCACACAAGAAAATGGCGGCGCAAAATCAGTCTGACCTGCCCAGCGCTAGCCACTTGAGGGGATGCTTATAACCGTAATATTATTGCATTGGACTACAAAAATACACAATGGACAGAATCTACGATGTATAAATGAGCAATATTGATAAAATGAACATTTGGAATGGCCTGGTTTGGCCAGTAGGCCTCTGACTCACATAGGCCTAGGTTCAGGACAGAAGCATTACCGTCCTATGCATAGGATGCATGGCCGGTAATAAAACCATCTATATATATAGCGTGCCTGTATGAACAGGCTAAGGAAAAGATGATGAGTGATATAAATGATAACACAAAAGACCCAAAACTAAGAACGTACAAATCTCTCAAACCTGATATGCTGTTAGAACCACACTCTAACTTTAATCTGCCTAAAGCTGTTTATACAAGTATTGCACGTTTCAGACTAAGTCCTCACAATCTCAATATTGAAATTGGTAGATATAAACGTCCCCATATATCTGATCCAGCATTCTTATCATTTCACCACTTCTCTCCTACAAAAGAATGGTTCATGTAAACTAAAAGCTGTGCCTAAATGTTGGAAAATATCTATCAATGAGAGTTACTAAACAGAGACATGGCATTTCTACGACAATTGTCAATACATATTAGTTGTGTAGCATGCACGCCAGCAAAAATGGCAAGAATACAGTATGAAAAGTTTCTAGAAATGGGGAAGGTTGAAGAAATGATGGGACGATCACTCTGGCATCAGGGGTAACACTAAAATTGCCCTGTCAATAATATAGACTTAAAATGACACGGGGGTGATGAGGAATGAAGCAACATGAAGGAGTAGGTCTAGCATAAAATGTCCACAGCGGTAGGTGTAAGCAGCTGGTATTCTCTGCTTAGGATGAGGACCAGGGGAGACAGCTGGCGAGACTGCCGGAGGATGGCCGGAGGAAAACAGCTGGGAAAAGCTGTTGAATAAGGACCAGGGGGAAGCAGCTGGCGAGACTGCCAAAGGATGGCCTGGAGAAGCAGTCACACGACCTTGTGGTTGTGAATGACTGCTGTAGTTGGAATTGGCTGTGTTTTAGCAGGTTGGGTGAGAAAATGTGAAAAATGAGAAAAAACGACTTTGCTGCAGCTTAGGCTTAGCTGTGGACCAGCAATTTAGGGATAATGTATGTAGCTTGGGGAACAAAATGGGACAACTGAATGATGATAAGTGAGAATGCAAATAAATGTTGTAAAATGAAATAAAAATGGAATTGAATGACAGTGCAGTGGGTCTACTGAGAAAACAGCGGCTGCTTGTCAAGAAAACTTGTGAAAAAATGAATGGAAAATGAAAAAAACTTGAATAGAACAAATGGATTTGCTGCAGCTTGGGTGAAACTTTGGTCCAGCAATGTAGGAGTAATATGGATAGATTTGGAGAACAAAATCGGACAACTGAATGATGATAAGTAAGAAATGTAAATAAATGTTTTAAAAATGAAATAAAAATGGCATTGAAGGACCGTGCAGTGGGCCTACTGAGAAAACAGTAGCTGCTGGTCAAGAAAAATGTGCAAATGAAAACAATGAATGAAAGTGCATAAAAATGACAAAATAAGAGGAAAAATTGAAAAGGTGGATAAGAATAAACAAACAGTGGTTCTACTGTGGGGAACAGTAGCTTGTTTGAAAGATTGTTGTTGCTATGAATCAGCTGTGGATCAGCAGGATAGAAGTGATTCTATTGGAAGAGTGATGAAGGTGTCAGAGTGATCAAAGAGAGTTTGTAGAATAATCAGACAGTGAGACTGCCTCACTAGGGCAGTGAAATAAGAGAGTTCATAGATAATAAGAGACAATTATGCAATAGCATGCACATTATTAAGGTTAGTTGACAGTGGGAGGCATTGAGGGATCACTTGTGGCCCTGCTGGTTAAGTAAGCTAACACTCAAATTGAAACTAAAAAGTACAAAGTGAGTGTGATGACAACTGCTCACTAAAGCGAATAAAATAGCAATGTGAAACTAGATAAACAAGGTAAAGTACGCTAACCTATTCTAAAAAACATACAATGTAACCCTATAATGCCTCAATGATGGTAAAATTTGAAGTTGCCCTCACCTGAGTATCCATGTGTAGATTCAATGTAGCATAAGTTGATGAAGTGAGAAGGTTGAAGTGTAATCCAGTAAACATGTAAGTTTACTTTAAGATAATCCAAGTGTGTAAAAAAAGTCAAAGTTGTTAAATGTAAAAAAATGAAGAAGTGGTCAATGCTGGGTAAAGGGAAGTCGAGTGGTGTTGGAGGAGTGAGCTGTGAGGGCTCAAGCTGGAGGGATTTTGGAAAAGTAATTCCAAAATAAATGTAGGAGGTGGTCAGGAACTGTCGACGTGGGCAATGGAGGGTGAGGAGGTAAGTCTTAATCCAGTGACTGCTATCTGCTGACTGAAGGCTGCTGTTGCAAGGGTGAGGTCAGATATCTGGGTCAGGGTGTGTACCTGGAGAATTCACCTAACATTGAAGTATTGATCACAGATTTGGTCACAGGTACCACCCTGAACTGACAGTTACTGTGTGGCAAACACCACACAGTTACAGTGACCAGGCAGGTCAATATGGGAAACGTTATTGACTGATCAGTGAATATCACATGTGCATGTTATAATAGACTTCCCTAAAAAAAAAGTTTCAATAAAATTTTACAATTTCTGAAAAAAAAAAATTTCAAAATATAAAATTTTAAAAAAATTCCGAAAAAAAAAATTAATATTTAATTCCAAAAAAAAAATTCAAACAAAAATAGAATATCTAAAAAAATTATTCCAAAAAAAAAAAATTGTCATGGAACTTCGGCCGAGTGGATATCACTAGATCAGGTCTGTAAAACCTGTTGTTCCATGACCCCAGTGTGACAAGCCTCCTGCATATCACATGTTATTGACACTGGGGGAAAATTTCCAGGAAAAAAAAAAATTCCGAAAAAAAGGAAAAATTCTGAAAAAAAAAACAATTTTCCGAAAAAGAAAAAAAAAAAAATTCCAAAAAAAAATTCCCCAAAAACAAAAAAGTGTCCAAAAACAAAATTCCTAAACAGAAAAAAATTCTCCATATAGGCCTATATAAAAAAAAAGAAGCCAAAAAAAAAAAAAGAAGAAATTCAAACGAAAATCATAGAAGAAAAATTTCTAAAAAAATATCATTCCACAAAAAAAAAATTGTCATGGAACGAAATAATTGTGGACAAAATAAAATTCCGAAAAAAAAAATTCCCCCAAAAAAAAAATTCAACAAAAAAAAATAATTCACAAAAAATTTTCCAAAACAAAAATTCCTAAAAAATAAAAAAAAATTTAAAAAATCATTCTACAAAAAAAAAATTTTTTTTTTGGAAATTTTTTCTGCTTAGGAATATCACCGGTCAGGTCCGTAAAACCTGCACGATATAGACCTCAACTGAAGTCCATAATTGTATAATATAACTTCATAATAATAAGTGATGGATTTATTTATCATCATTCAGTCACACTTATGCAATATACTTTGGAGTATTTCTACTTATACTGTAGCAATGTGCACAGTTGTCTTGCTACCCACATTGATAACATGACCATTAGGTGTTAAGGGTTATTCAACCCTTTGCTTATCTAAACCACTTCGCATTCATACAATTTTGTCAGAGCTCTAGACAATTTCATCATATATATTCCATCACATCATGATCATTCCATCACACCACTTCATGGGCTCGCCAGTGCTCTGACTGTGTCAGAAATGCAATCTAATTACAGATTTTCGCTTTGAAGTTGACTTGGCACTGTTGGCAGACTTGTGGATCAAGTAATTTTGTTGTATGTGATGTATGGCAGAAAGCTACTGCATGATGTGTGACTGAAACCAAGTCTATTCCACTCAAATTTGTGAAGAAAAAGGTAACTGTGGATTTTGAAAAATATAAGTGAACCCCTGATTGCTGAGGAGTTTGAGACTTGGGTAATTGGTAACTTTTACTCTTTGACTTGTTCTAATCACTGTCAAACAAATAAGAACAACAATTTGTCACTGAGAGTGATTAACTTGAGTGTTATAAAGCAAAATAACCCAACAAAAGGTGACAAAAAATTCAAATTTTGCTTCCCAAAAGTCCCCCCCCCCCTCAAATATATACATGTATATTTTTTTCCTAATTGATCTTTTTTTGGGTCCAGATGGTGCCATCTGTACCACTAGACCGACCCTCCCCCCACCCAACATGGGAAGATAATTCCTTTTAAAATGTAAAAATAAATTGTTTATCATTTTGTGAAAAACCCTTGTTTCATTTACAAATCATGCATTGCAGTGCTCTCCCCAATTAATTTAAAGTTAATATGTAAACACGGAAGTACATACTTCCGTTTATAAATGTAAATACCAACACATGACATGCTGGGCTGTCAATCGTTTGGTCCAGGGTTCGAATCCAGCTCTTGCCTGGTCACCTGGGCTTATGTTGCACAACTGTTTCAATAGAAAATAAGTGGACAGTTGCACTGTGAAAATGGCACTTCGCGTGTCATCATGCTGATGATCATGATTTGTCATGATCATACCAAATACTTACAATGTTAATTTGATTTAAGGAGACTTATCACGCTTGTTGGTGACAGTCAAACGAAAGGATTATACTTCTGATTTTCACTCTAAAATCTGTTATGACCAGTCTAGTGGCCTTCTTTTGATCATGACTATCAAACGGCCTTTATATTCCCATGTTGAAGATGACACTTCATCGGCTATCATGAGTCATGAAGTGCATTTTTCACAGAGAACTGGTCCTCATTTTTTCTGCATCAAAGTGACAGGCTATAACAGAAACTCTCACTTGAAACAGCTAGAGTCAGAGTCAGTCCATTGAGGAGATCGATGGATTAGAATGCCATGGTCACCCATGTAAAATGCTATGTCACTTTTCAGGAGAGAGTGGGTATATCATATCTTCTCTCAACCAATGAAATATGCAGGAAAAATTTTGTATTTTCTACCACTAATGTCTATAAATATGAAATTATCTGTAATATCTGTTTTTCCGCCATTCTAAAGAGTAGGTAAAGTTCTGATCTGTTTTACATGCATGTCTTCTAAGAGCAGAGATATTCCATTGAAATTGTTAATAGCAATTAAAGGCTAGACACTCCTTTCTAACTAATATGCTTTAATCAGGTACAATCAATCCAAATAGCTAATCCATGTTTGACCAATCCAGTTGCAATTCTCTTTCAACATCAGGAAATTGGTAGCGTTACAGGGTCTTCCAGGTACAATATAGTGAATATACAAATAAGAAATAACAGATTAATCGATTTTGCAAACTGGAATTGATTTTTAACTAAAATCGAATCGGTGGCGATTAATCAGTTAATCGTGAGAGCCCTACGATCCATATAATATTGGTAGACAGATTGATTGATGGATAGATTGATGCTTGGTGGACAGATTAACAATTGATTTGTGGAGCACTGACATATATATAGCAAAGGTTGATGACTAGTCATCAACCTTTGCATATACAGGGTGGTCAAACAAAAACTTTCAATTTATTAGTTTTTCTCCATTTTCAAATTTTGTTCCCCCACAACTTCCCCCAGTCCAGGGTTTGAATCCAGCTCTTTCCGGGCCATTTGGGCCTATTTTAGAAGGCTGTTTCAATCGTCTTTTGCCTGATAGCTGTGTCCTCCTCCTATCCCAATTAACCTACGAAGAGTGTAAATACAGCCTATTACAGGATGTAAAGCCCCAAGCATCCATCAATTCATCTTCTGATGTTGGTCATATAATGGCAATACATGATTTATTTAGTTAGGAATACATGGGACCCGATCTTTCTTTCAAGCAACTTTTAAAATGGAACACAATGTATAGCGTTAAATTGCTTTATAACTTCATTTTTCAACATCTCCGAAACTGTAAAAGTGTGGCAGTTGCATGAAGAAGAGCGGTACTTGTCATAAAATTTAGACAGATAAATGAATATTTTGTTTGATAGATATACAAGTAATTAGACACATGATTGAATGGTTTAATGTTATGAAGGTAAGATTATATGATGACACAGAGATTGAAATTTTATTTCATTTAAATTTTATTTTATTTAAAATATAAAAGTAACACAAACTATGGTCAATAAGCTATTCAATAGATACTTTTAAATAGTTTGATTTAAAACATTACACAGTGGGCATGTGACGTCACCTTATAAGGGCTTATGTTTAAGCTACCAACATGAGTAACTATATAACCTGCATGTAGAATTAGTTTCTATTGACATAAAGTTTTTAAGAAGTTTCTATTGACATAAAGTGTTTAAGAAGTTTCCTATCTACAGTTGAGGTCAAATGTATTCATACGGCGAGGGCTGCTGTTTTCAAAGTTATGAGGCATCGTGAAATCTGCCTATATTGGAATGAAAACACTTCAGATTATTTGTTGTGATTGTTTTTCAACTCATGACAGTGAAAAAACCAAAATCAAGTATGATTTGCAGTTGTTAAGAGGCTCTAAATTCAAAATGTCCAAAATTCGGAGGGTCAAAAGAAATCATACACTTGGATTTTTCTCCAATATATGCAAAATCAGCATTGGTAAACCAACTAAACAATGTAAATTGGTGTCAGAAGGTGATGCCTCAATGTCTGATGAGGTTTTGTTAATTTCTGAACAGCAACAAATTGACTGACCTAGTTTTTCCCATGGGATGTGACAAGTTACTGCTCACATATTCTATTTAAAATTTCAAAATATGTTGAAGGGAAAACGAACATGCAAAAAATACATCAAAACAATGGCAATTAAATTCAGAGAGTCTGGGAGCTGATATCATGTGGTATGTGAACAATTTAACAGGCCAATGCCTTCATGTAGATAACAATCGAGGGCTCTGCAGCCTATCTGTCAACAGAATCATTGCATAAGTATACAAGAATCCGCGGATTCAAAACCAGCCTAGCCGATGAAATTGAAGGTGCCATTGCTTAAACCACTGAGCAACTGATATTGGAAGATAGGAGAAATAGTTGATTGGAAGATGTTAGACTATTAGTATAGAATCAATGCAGTTTGAACAGATATCTAAAAAAAAGGAAATATGGCTGTCAAAATGGCCGCCATCTTGGATTTCTCAACATGTTACGAATCCATACTCACAGGCCAGTACCTGTACCAAATTTCATAACTGTAAGTGAAATATTAAGGTCACAATGGTCAGTTAAAGAATGAAGAAAGATGGCTGCCAAAATGGCTGCCACAAAGTGGCTGCCATCTTGGACTTCTCAACACGTTCCCGTCTGAAACCCACAGCCCCATACCTGTACCAAATTTCATAACTCTTAAGTGAAATATTGAGATCACAATGGGCAGTTCAAGAAATGAAGAAAGATGGCTGCCAAAATGGCCGCCATCTTGGATTCCTCAACATGTCCCTGATCTGTACCCACAGGCCCGTACCTGTAACAAATTTTATAACTCTAAGCAAAATATTGAGGTCACTATGAGCAGTTCAATAAATGAAAAAAGATAGCTGCCAACATGGCTGCCACAAAAAATGGCAGCCATCTTGGATTTCTCGACATGTTCCCAATCCATACGCAGAGTCCCATACCTGAACCAAATTTCATAACTGTAAGTGAAATATTATAGTCATAATGGGCAGTTCAAGAATGAAGAAAGATGGCTGCCAAAATGGCCACCACAAAATGGCCGCCATCTTGGATTTCTCGACATGTTCCCAATCCATACCCAGAGTCCCATACTTGTACCAAATTTCACGACTGTAAGTGAAATATTATGGTCACAATGGGCAGTTCAAGAATGAAGAAAGATGGCTGCCAAAATGGCCATCACAAAATGGCCGCCATCTTGGATTTCTCGACATGTTCCCAATCCATAGCCAGAGTACTACACCTGTACCAAATTTCATAACTGCAAGTGAAATATTTAGGTCACAATGGGCAGTTCAAGAATGAAGAAAGATGGTTGCCAAAATGGCAACCACAAAATGGCAGCCATCTTGGATTTCTCGACATATTCCCAATCCATACCCAGAGTACAATACCTGTACCAAATTTCATAACTGTAGGTGAAATATTATGGTCACAATGGGCAGTTCAAGAATGAAGGAAGATGGCTGCCAAAATGGCCATCACAAAATGGCCGCCATACTGGATTTCTCAACATGTCCCTGATCCATACCCACAGGCCCATACCTGTAACAAATTTTATAACTCTAAGCGAAATATTGAGGTCACTATGAGCAGTTCAATAAATGAAAAAAGATAGCTGCCAAAATGGCCACCACAAAATGGTAGCCATCTTGGATTTCTCGACATGTTCCCAATCCATACCCAGAGCCCCATTGTGACCAAATTTCATAACTGTAAGTGAAATATTATGGTCACAATGGGCAGTTCAAGAATGAAGAAAGATGGCTGCCAAGATGGCCACCACAAAATGGCCGCCATCTTGGATTTCTCAACATGTTCCCAATCCATACCCAGAGTCCCATACTTGTACCAAATTTCACAACTGTAAGAGAAATATTATGGTCACAATGGGCAGTTCAAGAATGAAGAAAGATGGCTGCTAAAATGGCCACCACAAAATGGCCGCCATCTTGGATTTCTCGACATGTTCCCAATCCATACCCAGAGTCCCATACCTGTACCAAATTTCATAACTGTAAGTGAAATATTATGGTCACAATGGGCAGTTCAAGAATGAAGAAAGATGGCTGCCAAAATGGCCACCACAAAATGGCCGCCATCTTGGATTTCTCGACATGTTCCCAATCCCCCGGGGGGGGGGTACTCACTATGAAAGGGTGTATATAGAGGCTCCGCTGGATGGTACTGGTTTTTTGGCCTTCTAGGATTAAAATGGTCTTGGTTTTTGGGAATTCAGATTAATTTGGTTGCCCTTTTTGCACCCCAACATGTTTGGTACCGTCAGAATCGGCTTGAAAAGACGATTTCAATGGTATAAAAATCATAAAGATTAGATTGGTTTTGGATATTTTTCACAAAAAGATTAAAATGGTTTGTGGTTTTAGTCTGTTTCCGGATTAAAATGGTTCTGGTTTTCAAAATCGCAGTGGCGCATCCCTACCCAAAAGTCCGCGAAGTACCCCCCCCCGGGCCCAATCCATACCCGGAGTACCATACCTGTACCAAATTTCATAACTGTAAGTGAAATATTATGGTCACAATGGGCAGTTCAAGAATGAAGAAACATGGCTGCCAAAATGGCCACCACAAAACGGCAGCCATCTTGGATTTCTTGACATGTTCCCTATCCATACCCAGAGTCCCATACCTGTACCAAATTTCATAACTGTAAGTGAAATATTAAGGTCACAATGGGGAAAAACCCAAACGTGGTTTACATCTGGTTTGTGGTTGCAGTTTATGCCTACTGTTTATGGTTTCACCTGATCCATTTACACCTCCTGTATTAACCGGCCTCCGCTGTTAGGCCGGTTAAAAATAGATGGGACCTGTCTGCAAAACAGGAACGCATTTTGGTCAGAAAGGTGGATCAAACCCCAAAATTAACAAAGAAGGGGGTTCTGTAGAGAGTTACAGGCATAGTGGACATTGCTGTGAGCAAGCATTGTATAACACACTTTGCCTCTACACAGACTGATGGGCTTCAATGCAGTAAAAATGTCACTTAATCTGGTTTCAAGTACAGCCGAGGTTCATAAATTATCCCAAAAATCTTTCTCCTACTTCATGAAATAATTAGAGGTGAAATTGGATGTTTTGTTTTGGTGCATTGGCTCTTCTTTGCATTTAGACCTCTTAGAGGCCATGTTGGTGAAATGTTCATTTGTTAGCACTTGTTGACAGCTATGTCCCCTGTGTCCATAATTCTCCACAGAGCTCTTTCATTGTTAATTTGGGTTGTTTGTTACCATACTGAATAAAATTCACTCTTGTCTGACAGACAGCCTCCATCCATTTCCCACATGTGCAGTGATTCTGTTGACCAATTTTCCATATACTTCCTCATGGTGGTGTATATGGTAGACCTTGGTGTGTGAAATTGTTCAGATACTGCATGCAATTTGTTTCCTGACCATTTGAACTCAATTATTCACCTTTTCATGTATTTGCCACATGCTTTTTCCTTTAAATAAGTTTGAAAAATTGAAATAATATGTTTAAGTGGGTAACTTATCACATCCCTTGAGAAACAATTAGGTCAGTCAACAGTTTGCATTTCAGAAATTAACAAAATATAATCAGGCATTGAGGCATCCATTTCTGACATAAATTTCCATTGTTTAGTTGGTTTACCAATACTTATTTTGCATACATTGGAGAAAAATCCAAATGTATGATTTCTTTTGACCCTCCAAATTTAGGATATTTTGAATTCAGAGCCTCTTAACAACTGCAAATCATATTTGATTCTGGTTTTTTCACTGCCATGAGTTGAAAAACAATCACAACAAATAATCTACAGTGTTTTCATTCCAATATAGGCAGATTTTACGATGCCACATAACTTTGAAAACAGCAGCCCTTGCTGTATGAATACATTTGACCTCAACTGTATCTATCTATCTATCTATCTATCTATCTATCTATCTATCTATCTATCTATCTACCTATCTATCTATCTATCTATCTATCTATCTCTCTATCTATCTCTCTATCTATCTCTCTATCTATCTATCTCTCTCTCTATCTATCTTTCTATCTATCTATCTATCTATCTATCTATCTATCTATCTATTTATATCTCTATCTATCTGTCTATCTATCTATCTATATCTATCTAATAGATAGATAGATAGTATCTATCCAGCCATCTATCATATAATATTGGTTTCCATCTGTACATGTAGTCTGTACCCCCCTGAGTAATTATCTATTCCCTGTTAATTTGATCTGAAGATACAGAACCATGATTCCCACAATAATTACAGATCGACAATAAGTGATTTGTTAACATGGAGAGGGTAAAATTTTATACTTTCCTGAAATAAAAGGGAGCTTTCTGAAACTGGGTGTTTAGTTAGAATACTTCTGAAATTTGCTCTGCCCTGGTTCCTTTTGTCTATCTGTTAGGTTAAATATCAAAGGTTGCTATCAATCTAGGGCCTTATCATTTTGCTGGTATCTTCATACAAGAATCTTGTGATCAGCTTTACCTTTAAATTGGTCAAAGTGAGGTCCTGCCAGGGGGTCACTGGACTTAATTAACTTGACATTGGAATGTTTCTCATGTTAGCAGTGGTTAAGTGGTTGATTTGAGTTCACATTCAATGAATATTCAATAGCTGGTGGAAATTTCCATTCTTGATAAAAATACAGACTGACAGATAGATCTATGGACACATGGATAGAATAAAGCAGCCAGATAGAATGAATAGATAGATAGATAGATTGATTGATAGATAGTAAGATAGTAAGATAGTAAGATAGTAAGATAGTAAGATAGATAGACAGATGGAAATAGAAATACAGAATGACAGATATATCTATGGACACATTGATAGACAAATTTATTCTGCTAGATAGAATAGATAGATCGATAGTAAGACAGATAGACAGGTGGAGATAAATAGATAATTAGATATATAGATAGCTGGATAGATACTATCTAGCTATCTATCTATCTATCTATTAGATAGATAGACAGAGATAGATATAGATATAGATAGATAGATAGCTGGATAGATAGCTAGAGAGATAGCTAGAGAGAGATAGATAGACAGATAGATAGATAGATAGATAGATAGATAGATAGATAGATAGATAGATAGATAGATAGATAGCATCAGTTACCCATCGAATAGAATTGACAGATAGCTAGCCCTGGATAAGTTGGGCTTATTGTCAATAGTCATAATTCTATTTAATAAAAGGTTACAAAATTCTTCTAGAAATATATTTTGACTCTTTATTTTTAAGAGAGCACATATGTAAGAAATTGGGCAATTTCATTCTTGAGCTGAAAAGTGAATTAATACCTTTTATGAGGTAGTCATCTTAGAGTGTTTCATTCACACAATTTATTTTTCACAGGAGAATTTACTTATTCAAACTTCAAGCTATCAAATACATACATAATGGATATTGGGAGCTATCAGGAGCTATCAGGGGAGTTGACCTGAGCCATCTTGACCAATCAGGGCAGACAATATATGTGGGGTAGTGGCTGGGGAGAAAGGGAGGGGGGGGGGGTGTTGGAATTAGGAAACTGGGCACAAAGGTACAGGTAGGCCTATGTCTACCAGGGCCAGAACAAGTTGTCAATCAGGATGAATACATTAAATTGTGTACTAGACACAGGATTTCTGCATGGATTTACAGGCCACTGTGCACTAACGATGGGGGTACCCTCGCCATCTGGGCAGCCATTACAACTGTCTATTCGTGATTTCAAACTGAAATTGCAGACAAATTAGGGGGACTGAGGCCTTCACATTTTGAAGGTGTTTTTAATGACTTGTGGAATGAATGATTGCCAAGTGTCAGATTCAAACTTGCAAGATTAAGGAAGACATTTATGAAATTAGAATTCACTCGAGGTGAGGGTACCACAAAAAACGAAAAATGGCAGGGCGAGGGCACCAGCATTTTGGCGAGGGTACCAACCTAAAATGGCGAGGGTACCGACCTAAATGGCGAGGGTAACATCCCGGAAGTGGCGAGGGTACTGCAAGATTTGGGCGAGGGTCACTTCCGGTTGGCGAGGGTAACCTCCAAAAACATTGGTGAGGGTAATGCAAGACATATTAGCAAGCAAATGGTTTTAGACAGGAGTAGACAAGTCAATGAATCTGCTAATTCAATGTTCTACTTGTGCAAGATCACAGCATGTGCTGCACAGGTTTCAATTCTGAAGTAAGCAATCTGGAATTCCAATTAAGAACATAGTTGCAATGACAAGGGTTCAAGTTATGTAATGGGCTTGACCAATCTGTTGTGATAAATAAGGAATTAGCAAGAATTTTGTGATGAAGTCTAGTCCAAATTCTATCAATAAAATAATAAAACTGAAATATTATGTAATGGTAGGCCTACTGGAAAATGACAAATAATATTTATTTTGAATAGATCTGTATATATTGATGCATACTGATGGATAGGGGTTCAAATACTTCACATATATGTCCACATGTAACATGGCATTGCTTGACATTTACCTGCAAATTGACTTATATTGCTTGGCAAACCAGTACAAAACTCAGCCCTCTTGCATTCAGATTAAAAAGGGTTAATTTTTCTGCCCATGCCTGCATGGTTATACATATTTCCATGCATTTGACTCCACTCTCTTGGATATGGCTAAATAGCATTGCATGCTATAGCATTGTAAGTATAACTTGGATCCTCCAAGTTTTCTTACTAAGTATTCAAATGCAGTCCTGTGTGCTCAGTGGGAAAGAGATTTTGTATGTATTGTATACGTATGTACTTCTGTATGACAAATGAATAAATAGGAAAATAAAAATCAATTAATGTCCATATAATACGAAAATGTTCAATGTTCACTCGGGTTATTCACATTAAAGTCCATTTCCATTTCTATTCCCAATTTAAAAGTCCAATTCAAAATTCTGTGTATCCTACAGTAATGAAATATGATCCAATTTTTTCGACCTGGAGTCAGCTGTTTAAGTAAGATTGTTGTGCAATTGCCTTCTGCCAAAACAATACCATCCACAGTGAAACTTTCATAAACTTTAAATCTGAGATTCACCATGTTTGGCAGCTTTTGGTGCTATGATGATTTACAGAGCTGATAACCCAACTGGTATTACTCTCAATAAGCCATGTCATCATCATAATAACAATTACTAAGATGTATACTCGTAAGTGTAGACTTCTGGTTTTCAAAGAGGCTGGAATTTGCCTTTGACTTTCGCTAATTAACTAATCAATTAAATAATTTATGCCTCTTGAACAGCATAATAATTATACAGACTGTAAGTTGTCCGTTTTATCAAAATCAATTAAACCAGCAAATTCACTTGTCATCATGCAGCTATGCAAGACAATGTATTTGAAGAGCTTGCAGCTCCATAAACTCCCCTAAACAGGACAGGCAGGGACCATGCATGGCTATTATGCGAAGTGTCCGACCATGCATGGCTATTTCAGAACCATACATTTTTTAATTCTTTCAGTGTCCCTATTGCTTAGATAGATAGATAGATAGATAGATAGATAGATAGATAGATAGATAGATAGATAGATAGATAGATAGATAGATGTCTATTTATCTATCTTCACTGCCGGCAAAAAGTTTGGATCTCTCGTCCTATCATGGCATATTTTTTTCTGATGAGATAATAATTCATGTATCCACAAGCAGAATTGTATAACACTCTTTCAATGACGAGCAACACGCTGTTTCCTAACTTTTGAGTATCAACCTATCTGTCTCTATTGTATCTTCCCTATTTTTCTCCATATCTCATAACATCACCATTGGTCTTTATATCACACTGTCGAAAAGGTTGAAAATGAAACATTTCCATAATAGTCATTATAGGTGGTACCCTCACCATGACAATATTTGAAAATGGTGGTACCCTCGAGAAGCTTTTTGGGTACCCTCGCCCTGACGATATATTTGAAGTGCAAAATTTGGTTATTCTGTGAGTAATCACACATTGAAGGTGTGTCCTAGGGTTACTTTAACATCTGAACTGCATGCTTGATAAATATGGGCTTTTGATTTGATGAAATAAGCTCAGGATGATTGAAAATTACTTTGAATCGACAGTAGTAATGGCTACCCTGATGGCGAGGGTACCCCCCTCGTTAGTGCACAGTGCAGGCTACAAACCCAAGTTTTATTTGTTTCAACAATGGAGTAGTTTAATGCAAATTAATGGAGATTCCATGAAACTCTTAAATTACAGGATACACTGTACAAATATTATTACATTGATTAGTGTCAATTATACATCTTATGAAACAGTGAGCACTTTAAAATTTACCAGTGATGTTACCCAATTATTCAAATCTTGGCAGTTCTGCTTTGGATTTAAATAGTGAAGTGCCAAACAGATTCATTGAAAAGGAGCCAACATACCAAATGATATTATGAAAAATATGAGCTATAAGTAACTGAGGTGAGTGAATATTTACTCTAAGCATGGTTCCAAGATGCTTGCATAGATCTATATCTGTTGTTCATTTCTGAAGGGTAAAACTTTTACCCCTTTTGGCCATTTGTCCATCCTCCACCATGCAGGAGGGTGCCATTTATCTTGATTTGGTGGTAGCTTCTGCTGCTGTCATTCCAGGGTCAAAAGCCACATATGATGCAATTAGTTACCCTATTTGACAGCTTCTCTGAGCTGTCCTCTGTTGAGAAATTCTCAAACTGACTGAAATGTGAGGGGTAAAATTGGGGTAAAATGCTCTTGTCATTCCCTATGATTGGTAACTGATAAGAATTTTACCCTGACTTTAAAAACGGACCCTCGGGGCCAATTGATTAATTAGGGGTAATTGACCATGAAAAAAAATCCATAGATACTAGACAATCTGAACCTCCCAAAAATGGTTTTAGATCAACTGTGACCCTCTTAGTTATTTTTTGAGAGACTGTCAAAGTCCAAAATTGCCTCTGAAAATAAATCCACTGTGACCTACTGGGGGTAACCATAGAAGAAGCATTACTGAGTAGTGGGAATGCTACTTCATTACCAGCGCTAGAGAAAATCCCAGACTGTTCATAGCAGAATGAGACAGAAAACATAGAACTACACCTGTACACTTATAGTGGGAATTCCAATGGGGTTTTAGAATTTTCTGGCGCAATGGAAGAGATAGGCTTTTTGATGATTCAGCGCTAATTTAGTAGTTTAGTCATAGGCCGTCTGAGAGTGGTGGCGCTGCAGTCGAGCCTTGGGCTGCAGTCCCAAAACCTCCAGAATACCTTTGTTGACAATGTCAACACAACTGTGTACATAAGTGTATGCCTTTGCCTTCAGTAAACAAAGGCTTATTTGTACAAGCTCTCGCAGTCGTGACATATTGTACCTTCAAGATCGAATACCCAGACAGGGAAAAATTACTCATTATGAAATTATGTAAGAAATTCTAAAAAGCCCCAATGGAAGTAAAGAAAAGATTTACAATTTTACCTGCCCTTAACCAATAGGGCCGACTGTTATGAGAAAGACACTAGACCTTTTACTATGGTATAAAGATAAGCAAAAGAAGTAAAGCAAAATGATTACAAAAAATTTAAGTTTTATTTTGTATTCTTCAAGAATATACATTTCTTTACCCATAAGCCCCAATCATTTTATCCACATATCATTGAAGGGGGCAGCTTATATTTCTTATAAAAGTGTAACACACTTTCACTGCCTTCCCAATTGGAGTAAAGAAAAGATTTCCAATCTTGCCTACCCTTAAGCGACAGGGTGACTCTTATTAAATAGAAGCACACTGGAGCTTTTACAATGCTATAAAGATTAGCAAAGAAGTAAAGCAATAATGATTACAAAAAATTTAAGTTTTATTTATATTCTTCAAGAATGTACACCAAAACTGTAAATTCTTGTCAACAGCGTTAAAAACTCTCTCAAATGGATATTTATCTTACACCTATAGTTGGTCATAAGAGGCATACAGCGTTATAATGCTAAAACTATAATTACATATGTACAGGGAAATATTGATACAAAGGTTTATATACCTCAAAAAATACTTAACAGTTTCGTCGCCTTATGTTTGTTTTGCTTAAAGGGTCCCTTGTATATTACTTGCTGAAGGCTGCTTACCTTTTGCTTACATTTTCTTTTAAATGTTGAGCAGGTGGGTTGGAGCATTGTATACACATATCATCGAAGCACGGCTTATATTTCTTATAAAAGTGTAACACACTTTTCACTCACTAAGTAGGAGCATTATTATTACTTGAAAGGTCTCTTGACATAACATATATATTGCCAAGGTATGAAACCTATTTGCTGCACGGCTAATGGAGAACATAGTGATAGCGAAGGTGACACAGACAATGCTGATCTTTCTGTTAGGAATGTTGCAGCTCCTAAAGATTATAAAAAAGGTGAATTTTTATTCTACATGCAATGTGCCCTCCTAACTGAAATAATTCTAACACAATTTACAACGAGGCAATCAGACTCTGTGGACTGGTACTTTGGGATCAGCAGTAGGTTTCGCCTGCCCTGACCTTCGGTTTCCAGTTTTCAAGACAAAGTGAAGGCATTAGAAGACAACAGGTTTCATGAAAAAATATTTATGCAATGCTTGTTTTACACATAGAGATTTGATACCACAATGCCTTTTTTTATTTTACGCAGGAGCTATTGTACCATGCTATCAAGATCTAGGTTTTTATACAATTATGATGTGAGATATTATTCTATATTTGATGGGTATGGCTTATGTAATTTGGGTGTTGCATCAGCTTATTTCACCAGCTATGATGTTATTAAGATTGTGCAAGAACTTGAGCTCATGCAATCACTTTTTGTAGTGAATGTCGAAAGAGCATATCGGTTTGTTTGTTTTTCTTAAAGGGGTCACTGTACCACTCACTGAAGGTGTCCTTTGAATGCGCCATTATTTTCATTCAGTTTAAAGGGGCTGGAGCTTGTCGCTCCCCTTTCAAAGTGCTGTGTTTGCTGAAATGAAGTGCCACTCAAGTTTTACTGAAGAGGCATTCTCCTTACAACTGCCCGTGTACAAACTTTGCACTCATGTCTTGACAAACATATCCATGTAAAGCTATGAAACCAACTTGTTGCTTGTGCGATAAAGGATATAGTGTAAGTGAAGATGACACAGACAGTGGTTATCATTCTGTGCAGAATGCTACAGCTATTAGAGATTACAGAAAAAGTGAAGGGCTTTTCTATATGCACATTGCTCGGCTCGATTGACTTTTAGGAAAAAAAACTACATGACATTTTCACATAGCTTGATCAATTTTCAAAGTAAAAAATTGGGGTTGCCACGCTAATTTTTGCTATAGGGGTTGTATTGAAAAAATAAAACATTTTTGCCATACAAAATTGCTAGACTTTGATAAGAGGTATGTTGACCATGTCATGGATTATTTATAAAACAGCTCTGTCAACCCAGTGATTACAATTTAAACTTTGGCTGTGTAGAGCATGCTGTAGTGGTAATTTGAGATTTGGTAACTTAGCCTGAAGATGATGATTGAAGATTGTTGTGTATACGGGCAGTCCTTGTGGTGAGAAAGTGCATACTTTCATAAATATTTCTTCTTTTTCATAGAACAGGAGAAAAAAAAGTATTATTTAACATTGTATGACTTCCTGGTGTCACTTGTGCCAACGTGCCCTCCTCATGTGTCAACCTACCTCGTGGTGGGGTAGGTTGGCACCAAATTTTTTAGTTGCCATATCTCCTTTGTTTGTTTGTTTGTTTGTGTTTTACGCCTCAGCAGCACCTTAGAGGGCTATATCGAGGCAGGCGATCGCCGTATGATGATGAGATGAGAAGACTGTGAGTCTGGTACATACCCTATTAATTCAGGGATGCCCAGGGTCTTTCAGTTGCCCCAGCATAGAACACTGGATACAACCCGCCTCCATTTAATGTCCCATGGGCTCGGACTAAATTGAGTTCCGGGGTGGGATTTGAACCCACGCCCT
The DNA here is from genome assembly GCA_026936325.1 of Platynereis dumerilii. Lineage (NCBI taxonomy): Eukaryota > Metazoa > Annelida > Polychaeta > Phyllodocida > Nereididae > Platynereis > Platynereis dumerilii. The sequence continues at coordinate 209,874 of JAPTHN010000076.1, forward strand.
CAGAGCCAGTGGTTATGCAAACAAGCACTCTTAACCATTAGGCCACGGAGGAACTAGTTGCCATATCTCCTAGGTGTATAAATAGTACAGGATAAGCGTGATACTGATTATATGGGTTTGGGGTGGGACTTCAAATCGACATATGAACAAAATCCATATTCTGAATAGCTTATGTTCAGAACACCAAAATCTCGCAGTCATGCCAACTAGTCCCCCTCTCCCCTACTTACTAACCACTATAGTATGGAATTTGTCAATAGTTACAAACAAGAGAATTTCTTGTCAGAAGCCCTATTTCATAAAAAAGGAGGAGGGCCTAGCCAGACAAGAGGGGAACCATGGTACATTGGGCTACGGACACATTGGCACAAAGGGGGGGGGGGTTCTTGTTTCCTGACAAGGACCATGCGAGAACTACTTTATGGTGATTTAATCAAAGGCCAATCTACTAACTGAGGTGATACACTCACTTTTTGTGCATCACCAAGTGACATTTTCCAACTGTTCTGTACCTTGACAAAGGAATACTCTCTCCTTAGCCATTGCCAAAATTGTTCAAGTCCTTAAAAATTTCAGTGATTTTCCTACAACCAAAATTCCATTAGCCAAAACAGCCAATTTTGCATGAAATGCGTACATTTTTGGCTAATCTACAGCCGAAATATGCAATTTTCATTAGCCACATGGAAGATGCATTAGCCAATGCTAATGTGGCTAATGGCTAGGAAAAGCACTGTAAAATATGTAATCCATTGCACCATTAGTACGATCTTTTTCTCGTCATCGAAACAATGCATTTCTCGTGTCAGACTAACGAACAGCAGAATTTTTTCAAAATTTTTCTTAATAAAAAATAACTTGGATTAATATAATTGTCCAAATTCCATTTTATAGACAAAAAACGTATTTCATGCAAGGTATATGACCCATTGTACATTGTCCAGTTAAATCTAATACATACTTACGTGAACGATTCTTAGTCCAATCCTGGAAAAATTATGATTTTCATTCAATACCAAACTGTCAAGTTTCTTCGCAATAGATCTGGTTTTCTGTTCCTTTGAAATGTGTGTAGGGGTGATTTAATATTGTCTACTGTAGGAGCCCCAGAAGCTGCCCGAACATGGCAGGATAGTTGACATCCATAACATGATAAAATGCAAGAATTTCCACAAGGGTGTCGAAAATGTCTGAAGATTGGCACGTAATCATGTTTCCCTCAGCAACAATGTAAATCAGTTAAGGGTAGCCACCATATACAAGTACTCGAAGAGAGGGGGGCTCCCTGGTGTCATCCACTCGGAGGACCTTCTTCAGTGTTACAGCGTACATTTCAATACATTCCGCATGCAAATCTACAAATTCATGATAGTCTATATGTTATATATGAATTTTTACCAATAAATGGACATCCTATCATCAGTTGATCTAAAAAATTCACTGAAGTGTAATGTAGTTATGGATTCTTAAGGAACCTGACTAGCTACAAATCCAGTCCACCAAAAAAACATTACTTGCAAATCTACTGGATTATGTGTTACATTCTACAGAAAAAATAAGTGCAAATTTACAGATACAGGAAGCCAAAGTTCCAATGTGCAAGATCTGTATGTTAATTGTTGCTGGTCCTTGTGGGGTTTTAACCGAAGAATATTCCAGGCTACCCCCCAAGCATGGGAAAATTCAGTACTTTGGCATGGAGTGTTATGGAGTCAAAGCTATGGGCTAGTTGTTGAGATACAATAGTCAACTTTTCAAATGGATCTTCTTATGAAAGACATTCACCTTCAGGACTTTCATGATTGTTTTTGACTTCCTGTACGAGAAAAAGTGCCATTGTTAAATTTTTGGGCATGTAGAGCGGAGTCAAAAGCATAGACGGCCATAGGGAACATTTCGATTGCCTTAGTCTATGCTTTGACTTCCACTGGCAGGGGGGGGGAGGATTTTGTCTAGTGGTAGGTAGCATGCTAGGCTGCCAATTGCTGGGTCCAGGGTTCGAATCCAGTCCTTGTAGTGTCACCTGGCCCTATGTTGGATGGCTGTTTCAATCATCCTTCACCTCATTGTGTAATTTTGCTGTCCTAATTAGCCGACCAAGTGCATTAATACAGACGTACAGTGTAAAGCCCCAATCATCAGTCCATTCTTTGACTTCTGCTGTAATTATATACACTTCTATTTGAGTTGGCTTTTATTCTTTCAGAGAAATGGCCAAATGGTTCTCATCTGGTCTGAGGAAGAATGTTGTATGATTTGTTGGATAAGAGGCTTTTTATGCTAACAAGATTTTCATTTTTGTCGAGGAGCATGTGCATTACTTCTATTGTGTTGTTATGGTTATGGATGAAATGTTGACTGGTACCAGCTGAGCTGCTGTATAAAATATTATACGGTTTAGAACTCGTATAAGCCTTCTTTCCCACTGGGATTTGAAAATTAAACTACTGCACTTTCCTCCAGGATATGAATTAAGGTTGATTGCCTTCTCAAGAATTTTCGTAAACAGAATGTTGCTGTTGACGGCAATCTTCTGCCAGGGATTATCGAATCTTCCATTTAATATGTGAAGGAAGTCTTCCATAATCTGAAACAAATTTCAACGTGAATCGATTTTAGTATTAATTTTCTTTCAGATTTGATTTATAAAACATTCATGTAGGGGAGGAAACTGGGGACCAATGGGTCACGTGACAAATTAATAGCCATATATAAGAGATCTGGTGCAGATACACATACCCTTTATTGTTTTATTTCAGTAACTGATATGAAATGTTTCCAGTTGAGGTCAGATTTATTTGACAAAGCATCAGAAAATATCTAAACAATCAGTACTCAATGGAACAACGGTCGCAGGAAAAATGACTACATGACATTCAGGTTACAGTAGAGCTTGATTGCCACTGTGACCATCGAAAACATATTGAGGAATTCTTCAATTAATAATCAGTCATGCATGGAAATGCCTGCATCACTTCTCCAATGCTTTTTCCCCTGATCCACGAGCATCTATTCGGTCTCATATCTACCATTTGTGTTTTCACTTTGTCCATATCTCTCTTGCCATTCCATTCACGTTTTAATTCCGTTATTCTGTCTCTGAAATTGTTTTCATACACAACATTCCCTGTGGCCGCTCTGCAATACGGAATGAATATATTTTCAATGAAATAACACATTTGTGTCAGTGTAATATATATATGTACTTCAGTATACTGTATTTTACTACTGTTTGGATCTATTAAATTAGACATTAATAACTGAATCAGATTTTTAAAAAGGGCAATTTTGCAAAATATTAGTTTCCTCATCCCTGGAATCAGACCCTGAACTTCACACTTTGGTCTCATATTCCCCAACCACGAGCCCACCATGCAGCCCTGGCACAATGTATTGCTTTGGGTATGGTTTGATGTACTACTTTGAATGTTTGAAGAGTTTTACTGGTGGCTCCCCACTCCTGGTCAGGCAATATTGCTTTTGCCTTTTTGTTATCTTTCAAGCACAACTGCTAGATTTGTGAGGGTAGTTTGCTGGTGATAAAGCTCTGTGAAAATTATCACATAATCAATATCATTGACGTCTTCACACACCATTTACAGCATTATAATATACTGAAGACTTTATACTTAGAATTCCAAGAACCGTAGCTCGCACTCAAAAAGTTGTCAGGTTGGAAAGAAATCTTGAAAGACTGGCTGAAATCTCGCTGTTTGGTCAAAAATTACGGAAGGTGTTTGGGAACAAAATGTTATGCTGTCATACACTGAAAAATGTAACAATTTGAACAACTGTTTTTTTATTTTGTGGTCAGTTTCATAGCACAAATGTCTGTTTCTTAAACTCACTAGAGCTTTTTCTATATCAGCGAAATATTTTTGACCTTGACTAAATTTGTTTTGCTGACCTAGTTGTTGGGCTGGAAGTTGGATTTTTGAAAAGGGACTCAGTACACAACATTAATTTCAGACTTACCCAGGCTCTGACTCAGTCATATTTTAGGCATGGAAACTCTTCTACCAACTTTTTGACAATTTCTTGGTAATCAGCACTCTTGACGCCAAGGTTGGATATTTGAAAAAGTAATATGTAGCAGCTTCTTTCAAAAGTATCGACAATGCATTTTCTACATTATTTGCTTTGATCAACAAAGAGTATTTGAAGACAATTCTGGTAATTCAATACTGTGAGGTATTGGTGGAGATTTCGTTTTGTCTGAAACAGAATACATTACAATACATATACCGTCAAAGTGGGAACTAAAAAGGTCACGACAAAATTGACAAGGGCCATGGGGATTAAACTTATTAACATTACAAGATTGTTAAAGTGAAAGTCAAACCACAGCATTGTGTCTGTGGTACCAATAGCCATGCCAAGTAACTTTCGTAACTGCTGATCTGGGTGCCTGCTCAATCTGTACATCACAATCAGATGAACTTGTACCTGAATGAGACTCAGTGTCAGAATCATCTTGAGGTTTTGACAATGGTTGCGATGCCGCAAGATCAACTTGAGGTGATAGTTCAGGTTTGGCAGAAGCCTTTTTCGTTTTGGATTTGACTCCCCAGAAAAGCTGTTCTCCTCCATTATCTTTCCTGTGGGTGCTCTGCAATATTGAATAAAATTCAGTTCAGTCATTTTCAATTCATTAAATTGTTTAATCAGTAAAATATCTACTGATGAAGGGTGATGATGAAATAACAACATTATGAGTTCAGTATATGGTACTCCCTGTTTCCTTGGTAGAATATTTTAATAGGTCTTTACTAGCTTGGGCGTAAGCACTTGAGTGTACAGTAGCAACGTCTAGATTTTCATAATACTGTGAACAGCAAAGGCCTAGAACCTCAAACCATTGAGACATATTTCTAAACCACTTTGACACACTACCTTGCAAATTGTATGACTTTTACTGGTGGCCCATTCTCCAAATTTGACATAGCAACTTTAGGTCTAATCTTTCTGTTTTCTCTCAAGCCCTACTGGCAGATTCGTGAGGATAGTTTACTGGTGATAAAGCCCTGGAAAAGTCATTGCAAAATAGTTATCGTTGAAATCTTCACATGTTCATATAGACATGTACAATGCTTCAGACATGTATCTTGTAAATGCCAGCTTTACCACTCAAAATATTTCAAGTGTTAGAAAGAAATCTTGAAAGATTATAAAAAACTGTAAACCAATACCAAAAATTTAGGAAAGTTTGGCAGTGTCAGCATTGTAAGACGTCTATAAGATCTCCATCTTTGGTGACCTTTTCTGAAGTTGGGCCTTGCAAAAATCATGTTGAAATTGTTTATCTCACAGTTACTAAGCTAGGAAGTAGATGCAGCAACAGAAGGTTAATTTGAGACTTACACAGGGTCTGATTCCATCATGTTTCAGGCATGGAAACCCATCCACCAACATTTTGCCAATTTGCTGCTAGTGAATGCTTGAAGATGATGTTGGATACTTGGAAAAGTAATAGGTTGCACTGTTGCAGCTTCTCTTAAAAGCTTTGGCAGTGCATTTTCCACATCATTTGCCTCCAGCAACAGTGGGTATTTGGAGACAACTCTGGCAATTCAATACTGGTAGCTGCTGTCAGAGACTTTTTGATGTTTGAAATAAAACGCATTAGGGTCAACGGTATATAAATGTAAATGTAAATGTCTACTTTTTTAAAGTCCATGACATAGACAGAGTCCATCTCAACAGACTGTACAATTACACCCTTGGCAGGCCTGTTCAAGCACGAGCCTTTCTCATCTCCCTGGGGAGTATGCAGCCAGGCAGCCATATAAGGCGCCACAATGCTAAGTCACTCTACAATCACCATCACTGCCTATAGCCAAGTACCCATTTACACCTGGGTGGAGTGAAGCAAAGAGTTATGGAGGATCTGCTCAGTTCCTCCGTGCCATGGTTGGGAGTCGAACCTGCAACCTCTCAGTTACCAGGCGAACGCCTTATCCACTAGGCCACGGCACCTCATATATATAATATATGTAAATGAACTGACAAATCCATGGACCAAGGAATTGAAATTGCCAATAACCGGATCAGAAAAGAAACTCACTGTCAAGCCAGGGCATACTTGTTTTTGTTATCCAACAATCATTCCAAGTAAAATTCATACCTGTTGACTGATGTGGCTGCTCACTTTGTGCATCACATACAGATGAACTTGCACCTGACTGAGATTCAGTATCAGAATCATCTTGAGGCTTTACCATTACTTCCCCTAGTGACAGATCAATTTGATAAGGTTGGGAAGAAACAGATGTTGCCTTTGGATTCATATTTGCAGTAAAGTTGTTATCCTCCATCATGATCCCATCCTCCAATTTTGACATAGCAGCTTTGAACCTTTTGTTTTCTTTCAAGCGCAACCGGTAGATTCGTGAGGATAGTTTCTTGGTGATAAAGCTCTGGAAAAGTCATTGTAAAATAATTTTCATTGACATATTCACACACCATCAATATTACAAGAACTTGAGCAATGAGGGCCGACATAGGTTTTGGGCAACCTGAAAGTCTTTTGTCAGTCCTCCTATCTTGGGCAGCCGAAGAACTCTTGAGGGCAGACAGTGCGGCTTGAGGGTCAACAAAAAGTTAAACCCATGTCAGCCTGAAGTTCCACATGTTATTGCTATTTTATTATTGTCTGATACCGGAATACAGGATGATTAGTCTCATAGTAACTAAGCAAGCAGCAGATATGAAAACAGAACATTACTTTTAACTTACCCGTGGGCGTATTCCTTCATGTTTGAGGCATGGAAACTCTTCTACCAATTTCTTGCCAATCTGATGGTAATGAACTCTCGAAGCTAACATCGGGTACTTGACAAAGAAATATCTGGCAGCTTCTTTTAAAAGCGTCGGCAATGCATTATCAACTATGTTTACCTTGAGCGGTAGGATTACATTTGGAGAGAATTTCTGCTAATTCAGAGCTGAGAAGTTCTGGTAGTGACATTTTTTTGTCTGAAACAGAAGGCATCGTGATATAAAAAATATATACTCGCGTTTTGCCAATTTGCTAGCAATCGCCACTCAATTATCGTATAAAATTTAAGGGGTAACCAAAAAGGTCATATTCATCGCCTGATTGAGATTCAGTATCAGAATCATCTTGAGGATTTGCCATTGGTTCCAATATTGAAGGATCAACTAGGTGAGGTTGGGAAGGAAAAGATGACGCCTCCGGATTCAAATTTGCAGTAAAGTTGTTTTCCTCCATGAGTCCTTCCACCAAACTTGACAGAGCAGTTTTGAACTGTTGGTTTTCTTTCAAGCCCAACTGGCTGATTCGTGGGGATAGTTTCTTTGTGATAAAGCTCTAGAAACATTATTGCAAAATAATTTTCACTGATATTTACCCACCATTAATATAACAATTACATGTATATATTATTTATTCATGACAACATTATGATATTATAACAACTGCATGAGCAATGAGGGCCAGCATTATAGAACTATTGCATTTGCGATGATAGTCCGAGCGTTGCATCTGATTCCAGAAATTCAGCAATGCAGTTTCTGGGTCAGAGACACTAAGTCTTGTGTTGGCTGAACTAGATCACCCCATGAAAACAGAGTCAGTAGAATAAATACAATGTAACTAAAAAATCTATTGACACTATCTTGCGTCGCTTGATTAAAATAGTGTGGACACAAACTTTGAAGCACCTTCAATTATTGAAAACGAGGAAAGAAAAGATTTACAGACAATACCGTCACCAAGCTGTGATGTTTCCTGCATGATGAACTCACCATCAGATCTATGTTTTCTGTCAAGGTCATGGACTCTACTGCAGTGCCTTTGAAACTTTCTTCTAGTTTGCAGGGAAATTGTAGGAGTTCGGGGATGTCTAATACAATTCTAACCCTCCATACCCAATGTATACCTACTTGGTATGCTGTGAGTAAACTTTGGTGAGTAGGAAATAAATCAAGGGGGAGAAATTGGGAGATCGAGTTCAGAACGGGAAGTGCCCCTGACTAGAGTAATGAGGGTTTTTGGAAGCCCGAAAGCCTCATTGTCGGCCCTCGTACCTTGAGAGGTCAATGAACTCAGGAGGGCTGACAATGTGGCGCGAGGGTTGCCCAAAACTGATGTAAGCCCGAAATTGTCTGATACCCCTATTACTTGAATGGCTAATCTTTCAGTAACTATGCAAGCAGGATTTACTAAAACAGAACAATACTTTCAAACTTTCAACCAAAAACTCATGTAAGTACAAAATTGCCTGATGGCTTGAATGGCTAATCTTTCAGTAACTAAGCAAACAGCAGGTAAAAAAACAGAACGTTACTTTCAAACATGCCCAGGGGAGTATTCCTTCATGTTTAAGGCATGGAAACTCCCCTACCAATTTCTTGCCGGTTTGCTGGTAGTGAACGCTTGAAGCTAACCTTGATACTTGAAAAAAAAAAAAAAGTTGCAGCTGCTTTTAAAAAGCATCGGCAATGCATTTTCCTTATCATTTTCCTTATCATTTGCCTTTAGCAACAGAATAAAACCTGGAGAAAAATTCAGGTAATTCAAAACTGTGAGGTACTGGCAGAAAATTTGTTTTATCTGCAACAGAAGGCATTACAATTACATGTTAGTGGTAACTAAAAAGGGTATGGGAAAATTGACACAGGTTATTTGCTAAAAATTAAAATTTTAAAAGAACAGGATCAATATCTAAATCAGTGCCCAATTTTAAAATCGGGCATTGATATTTCGCCAATTTGCAGACTATTTCAACTGTGAGCAAACTATTTGCCCTTTGTGCAAAATCCTTCAACCTTGCCCTATTGACAATCTTTGCCCGTCTCTAAATGACTTTTTGGGGCCACTAAGAACATTAACAAATAGTTCGATATTAAATTGCCCAATTAGGTGCTGCAGAGGCATAAAACCTAGGGCTGCCCTTGTGACCCCCACCCCTCGGGGGAAACCCCCTGGGGTGGGGGGGGGTGTCTCCCCCCAGGGGTGACCCCCTGGGGTGTCTCTGGAGACACCCCCCCCCCCCCCAAATAGTTCGATATTAAATTGCCCAATTAGGTGCTGCAGAGGCATAAAACCTAGGGCTGCCCTTGTGACCCCCACCCCTCGGGGGAAACCCCCTGGGGGTGGGGGGGGTCTCCCCCCAGGGGTGACCCCCTGGGGTGTCTCTGGAGACACCCCCCCCCCCCCAGGGGGTTTCCCCCGAGGGGTGGGGGTCACAAGGGCAGCCCTAGGTTTTATGCCTCTGCAGCACCTAATTGGGCAATTTAATATCGAACTATTTGTTAATGTTCTTAGTGGCCCCAAAAAGTCATTTAGAGACGGGCAAAGATTGTCAATAGGGCAAGGTTGAAGGATTTTGCACAAAGGGCAAATAGTTTGCTCACAGTTGAAATAGTCTGCAAATTGGCGAAATATCAATGCCCGATTTTAAAATTGGGCACTGATTTAGATATTGATCCTGTTCTTTTAAAATTTTAATTTTTAGCAAATAACCTGTGTCAATTTTCCCATACCCTTTTTAGTTACCACTAACATGTAATTGTAATGCCTTCTGTTGCAGATAAAACAAATTTTCTGCCAGTACCTCACAGTTTTGAATTACCTGAATTTTTCTCCAGGTTTTATTCTGTTGCTAAAGGCAAATGATAAGGAAAATGCATTGCCGATGCTTTTTAAAAGCAGCTGCAACTTATTTTTTTTTTTTTCAAGTATCAAGGTTAGCTTCAAGCGTTCACTACCAGCAAACCGGCAAGAAATTGGTAGGGGAGTTTCCATGCCTTAAACATGAAGGAATACTCCCCTGGGCATGTTTGAAAGTAACGTTCTGTTTTTTTACCTGCTGTTTGCTTAGTTACTGAAAGATTAGCCATTCAAGCCATCAGGCAATTTTGTACTTACATGAGTTTTTGGTTGAAAGTTTGAAAGTATTGTTCTGTTTTAGTAAATCCTGCTTGCATAGTTACTGAAAGATTAGCCATTCAAGTAATAGGGGTATCAGACAATTTCGGGCTTACATCAGTTTTGGGCAACCCTCGCGCCACATTGTCAGCCCTCCTGAGTTCATTGACCTCTCAAGGTACGAGGGCCGACAATGAGGCTTTCGGGCTTCCAAAAACCCTCATTACTCTAGTCAGGGGCACTTCCCGTTCTGAACTCGATCTCCCAATTTCTCCCCCTTGATTTATTTCCTACTCACCAAAGTTTACTCACAGCATACCAAGTAGGTATACATTGGGTATGGAGGGTTAGAATTGTATTAGACATCCCCGAACTCCTACAATTTCCCTGCAAACTAGAAGAAAGTTTCAAAGGCACTGCAGTAGAGTCCATGACCTTGACAGAAAACATAGATCTGATGGTGAGTTCATCATGCAGGAAACATCACAGCTTGGTGACGGTATTGTCTGTAAATCTTTTCTTTCCTCGTTTTCAATAATTGAAGGTGCTTCAAAGTTTGTGTCCACACTATTTTAATCAAGCGACGCAAGATAGTGTCAATAGATTTTTTAGTTACATTGTATTTATTCTACTGACTCTGTTTTCATGGGGTGATCTAGTTCAGCCAACGCAAGACTTAGTGTCTCTGACCCAGAAACTGCATTGCTGAATTTCTGGAATCAGATGCAACGCTCGGACTATCATCGCAAATGCAATAGTTCTATAATGCTGGCCCTCATTGCTCATGCAGTTGTTATAATATCATAATGTTGTCATGAATAAATAATATATACATGTAATTGTTATATTAATGGTGGGTAAATATCAGTGAAAATTATTTTGCAATAATGTTTCTAGAGCTTTATCACAAAGAAACTATCCCCACGAATCAGCCAGTTGGGCTTGAAAGAAAACCAACAGTTCAAAACTGCTCTGTCAAGTTTGGTGGAAGGACTCATGGAGGAAAACAACTTTACTGCAAATTTGAATCCGGAGGCGTCATCTTTTCCTTCCCAACCTCACCTAGTTGATCCTTCAATATTGGAACCAATGGCAAATCCTCAAGATGATTCTGATACTGAATCTCAATCAGGCGATGAATATGACCTTTTTGGTTACCCCTTAAATTTTATACGATAATTGAGTGGCGATTGCTAGCAAATTGGCAAAACGCGAGTATATATTTTTTATATCACGATGCCTTCTGTTTCAGACAAAAAAATGTCACTACCAGAACTTCTCAGCTCTGAATTAGCAGAAATTCTCTCCAAATGTAATCCTACCGCTCAAGGTAAACATAGTTGATAATGCATTGCCGACGCTTTTAAAAGAAGCTGCCAGATATTTCTTTGTCAAGTACCCGATGTTAGCTTCGAGAGTTCATTACCATCAGATTGGCAAGAAATTGGTAGAAGAGTTTCCATGCCTCAAACATGAAGGAATACGCCCACGGGTAAGTTAAAAGTAATGTTCTGTTTTCATATCTGCTGCTTGCTTAGTTACTATGAGACTAATCATCCTGTATTCCGGTATCAGACAATAATAAAATAGCAATAACATGAGAAACTTCAGGCTGACATGGGTTTAACTTTTTGTTGACCCTCAAGCCGCACTGTCTGCCCTCAAGAGTTCTTCGGCTGCCCAAGATAGGAGGACTGACAAAAGACTTTCAGGTTGCCCAAAACCTATGTCGGCCCTCATTGCTCAAGTTCTTGTAATATTGATGGTGTGTGAATATGTCAATGAAAATTATTTTACAATGACTTTTCCAGAGCTTTATCACCAAGAAACTATCCTCACGAATCTACCGGTTGCGCTTGAAAGAAAACAAAAGGTTCAAAGCTGCTATGTCAAAATTGGAGGATGGGATCATGATGGAGGATAACAACTTTACTGCAAATATGAATCCAAAGGCAACATCTGTTTCTTCCCAACCTTATCAAATTGATCTGTCACTAGGGGAAGTAATGGTAAAGCCTCAAGATGATTCTGATACTGAATCTCAGTCAGGTGCAAGTTCATCTGTATGTGATGCACAAAGTGAGCAGCCACATCAGTCAACAGGTATGAATTTTACTTGGAATGATTGTTGGATAACAAAAACAAGTATGCCCTGGCTTGACAGTGAGTTTCTTTTCTGATCCGGTTATTGGCAATTTCAATTCCTTGGTCCATGGATTTGTCAGTTCATTTACATATATTATATATATGAGGTGCCGTGGCCTAGTGGATAAGGCGTTCGCCTGGTAACTGAGAGGTTGCAGGTTCGACTCCCAACCATGGCACGGAGGAACTGAGCAGATCCTCCATAACTCTTTGCTTCACTCCACCCAGGTGTAAATGGGTACTTGGCTATAGGCAGTGATGGTGATTGTAGAGTGACTTAGCATTGTGGCGCCTTATATGGCTGCCTGGCTGCATACTCCCCAGGGAGATGAGAAAGGCTCGTGCTTGAACAGGCCTGCCAAGGGTGTAATTGTACAGTCTGTTGAGATGGACTCTGTCTATGTCATGGACTTTAAAAAAGTAGACATTTACATTTACATTTATATACCGTTGACCCTAATGCGTTTTATTTCAAACATCAAAAAGTCTCTGACAGCAGCTACCAGTATTGAATTGCCAGAGTTGTCTCCAAATACCCACTGTTGCTGGAGGCAAATGATGTGGAAAATGCACTGCCAAAGCTTTTAAGAGAAGCTGCAACAGTGCAACCTATTACTTTTCCAAGTATCCAACATCATCTTCAAGCATTCACTAGCAGCAAATTGGCAAAATGTTGGTGGATGGATTTCCATGCCTGAAACGTGATGGAATCGACCCCGGGGTAAGTCTCAAATTAATCTTCTGTTGCTGCATCTACTTGCTAGCTTAGTAACTGTGAGATAAACAATTTCAACATGATTTTTGCAAGGCCCAACTTCAGAAAAGGTCACCAAAGATGGAGATCTTATAGACGTCTTACAATGCTGACACTGCCAAACTTTCCTAAATTTTTGGTATTGGTTTACAGTTTTTTATAATCTTTCAAGATTTCTTTCTAACACTTGAAATATTTTGAGTGGTAAAGCTGGCATTTACAAGATACATGTCTGAAGCATTGTACATGTCTATATGAACATGTGAAGATTTCAACGATAACTATTTTGCAATGACTTTTCCAGGGCTTTATCACCAGTAAACTATCCTCACGAATCTGCCAGTAGGGCTTGAGAGAAAACAGAAAGATTAGACCTAAAGTTGCTATGTCAAATTTGGAGAATGGGCCACCAGTAAAAGTCATACAATTTGCAAGGTAGTGTGTCAAAGTGGTTTAGAAATATGTCTCAATGGTTTGAGGTTCTAGGCCTTTGCTGTTCACAGTATTATGAAAATCTAGACGTTGCTACTGTACACTCAAGTGCTTACGCCCAAGCTAGTAAAGACCTATTAAAATATTCTACCAAGGAAACAGGGAGTACCATATACTGAACTCATAATGTTGTTATTTCATCATCACCCTTCATCAGTAGATATTTTACTGATTAAACAATTTAATGAATTGAAAATGACTGAACTGAATTTTATTCAATATTGCAGAGCACCCACAGGAAAGATAATGGAGGAGAACAGCTTTTCTGGGGAGTCAAATCCAAAACGAAAAAGGCTTCTGCCAAACCTGAACTATCACCTCAAGTTGATCTTGCGGCATCGCAACCATTGTCAAAACCTCAAGATGATTCTGACACTGAGTCTCATTCAGGTACAAGTTCATCTGATTGTGATGTACAGATTGAGCAGGCACCCAGATCAGCAGTTACGAAAGTTACTTGGCATGGCTATTGGTACCACAGACACAATGCTGTGGTTTGACTTTCACTTTAACAATCTTGTAATGTTAATAAGTTTAATCCCCATGGCCCTTGTCAATTTTGTCGTGACCTTTTTAGTTCCCACTTTGACGGTATATATATTGTAATGTATTCTGTTTCAGACAAAACGAAATCTCCACCAATACCTCACAGTATTGAATTACCAGAATTGTCTTCAAATACTCTTTGTTGATCAAAGCAAATAATGTAGAAAATGCATTGTCGATACTTTTGAAAGAAGCTGCTACATATTACTTTTTCAAATATCCAACCTTGGCGTCAAGAGTGCTGATTACCAAGAAATTGTCAAAAAGTTGGTAGAAGAGTTTCCATGCCTAAAATATGACTGAGTCAGAGCCTGGGTAAGTCTGAAATTAATATTGTGTCCCTTTTCAAAAATCCAACTTCCAGCCCAACAACTAGGTCAGCAAAACAAATTTAGTCAAGGTCAAAAATATTTCGCTGATATAGAAAAAGCTCTAGTGAGTGTCAGAAACAGACAGGTGTGCTATGAAACTAACCACAGAATAAAAAAAAGTTGTTCAAATTGTTAAATTTTTCAGTGTCAGACAGCATAAAATTTTGTTCCCAAACACCTTCCCTAATTTTTGACCGAACAGCGAGGTTTCAGCCAGTCTTTCTCGATTTCTTTCCAACCTGTCAACTTTTTGAGTGCGAGCTACGGTTCTTGGAATTCTAAGTATAAAGTCTTCAGTATATTATAATGCTGTAAATGGTGTGTGAAGACGTCAATGATATTGATTATGTGATAATTTTCACAGAGCTTTATCACCAGCAAACTACCCTCACAAATCTAGCAGTTGTGCTTGAAAGATAACAAAAAGGCAAAAGCAATATTGCCTGACCAGGAGTGGGGAGCCACCAGTAAAACTCTTCAAACATTCAAAGTAGTACATCAAACCATACCCAAAGCAATACATTGTGCCAGGGCTGCATGGTGGGCTCGTGGTTGGGGAATATGAGACCAAAGTGTGAAGTTCAGGGTCTGATTCCAGGGATGAGGAAACTAATATTTTGCAAAATTGCCCTTTTTAAAAATCTGATTCAGTTATTAATGTCTAATTTAATAGATCCAAACAGTAGTAAAATACAGTATACTGAAGTACATATATATATTACACTGACACAAATGTGTTATTTTATTGAAAATATATTCATTCCGTATTGCAGAGCGGCCACAGGGAATGTTGTGTATGAAAACAATTTCAGAGACAGAATAACGGAATTAAAACGTGAATGGAATGGCAAGAGAGATATGGACAAAGTGAAAACACAAATGGTAGATATGAGACCGAATAGATGCTCGTGGATCAGGGGAAAAAGCATTGGAGAAGTGATGCAGGCATTTCCATGCATGACTGATTATTAATTGAAGAATTCCTCAATATGTTTTCGATGGTCACAGTGGCAATCAAGCTCTACTGTAACCTGAATGTCATGTAGTCATTTTTCCTGCGACCGTTGTTCCATTGAGTACTGATTGTTTAGATATTTTCTGATGCTTTGTCAAATAAATCTGACCTCAACTGGAAACATTTCATATCAGTTACTGAAATAAAACAATAAAGGGTATGTGTATCTGCACCAGATCTCTTATATATGGCTATTAATTTGTCACGTGACCCATTGGTCCCCAGTTTCCTCCCCTACATGAATGTTTTATAAATCAAATCTGAAAGAAAATTAATACTAAAATCGATTCACGTTGAAATTTGTTTCAGATTATGGAAGACTTCCTTCAAATATTAAATGGAAGATTCGATAATCCCTGGCAGAAGATTGCCGTCAACAGCAACATTCTGTTTACGAAAATTCTTGAGAAGGCAATCAACCTTAATTCATATCCTGGAGGAAAGTGCAGTAGTTTAATTTTCAAATCCCAGTGGGAAAGAAGAGCTTGTATGAGTTCTAATCCGTATAATATTTTATACAGCAGCTCAGCTGGTACCAGTCAACATTTCATCCATAACCATAACAACACAATAGAAGTAATGCACATGCTCCTCGACAAAAATGAAAATCTTGTTAGCATAAAAAGCCTCTTATCCAACAAATCATACAACATTCTTCCTCAGACCAGATGAGAACTATTTGACCGTTTCTTTGAAAGAATAAAAGCCAACTCAAATAGAAGTGTATATAATTACAGCAGAAGTCAAAGAATGGACTGATGATTGGGGCTTTACACTGTACGTCTGTATTAATGCACTTGGTCGGCTAATTAGGACAGGAAATTTACACAATGAGGTGAAGGATGATTGAAACAGCCATCCAACATAGGGCCAGGTGACCCTACAAGGACTGGATTCGAACCCTGGACCCAGCAATTGGCAGCCTAGCATGCTACCTACCACTAGACAAAATCCTCCCCCCCCCCTGCCAGTGGAAGTCAAAGCATAGACTAAGGCAATCGAAATGTTCCCTATGGCCGTCTATGCTTTTGACTCCGCTCTACATGCCCAAAAATTTAACAATGGCACTTTTTCTCGTACAGGAAGTCAAAAACAATCATGAAAGTCCTGAAGGTGAATGTCTTTCATAAGAAGATCCATTTGAAAAGTTGACTATTGTATCTCAACAACTAGCCCATAGCTTTGACTCCATAACACTCCATGCCAAAGTACTGAATTTTCCCATGCTTGGGGGGTAGCCTGGAATATTCTTCGGTTAAAACCCCACAAGGACCAGCAACAATTAACATACAGATCTTGCACATTGGAACTTTGGCTTCCTGTATCTGTAAATTTGCACTTATTTTTTCTGTAGAATGTAACACATAATCCAGTAGATTTGCAAGTAATGTTTTTTTGGTGGACTGGATTTTGTAGCTAGTCAGGTTGCGGAATGTATTGAAATGTACGCTGTAACACTGAAGAAGGTCCTCCGAGTGGATGACACCAGGGAGCCCGCCTCTCTTCGAGTACTTGTATATGGTGGCTACCCTTAACTGATTTACATTGTTGCTGAGGGAAACATGATTAAGTGCCAATCTTCAGACATTTTCGACACCCTTGTGGAAATTCTTGCATTTTATCATGTTATGGATGTCAACTATCCTGCCATGTTCGGGCAGCTTCTGGGGCTCCTACAGTAGACAATATTAAATCACCCCTACACACATTTCAAAGGAACAGAAAACCAGATCTATTGCGAAGAAACTTGACAGTTTGGTATTGAATGAAAATCATAATTTTTCCAGGATTGGACTAAGAATCGTTCACGTAAGTATGTATTAGATTTAACTGGACAATGTACAATGGGTCATATACCTTGCATGAAATACGTTTTTTGTCTATAAAATGGAATTTGGACAATTATATTAATCCAAGTTATTTTTTATTAAGAAAAATTTTGAAAAAATTCTGCTGTTCGTTAGTCTGACACGAGAAATGCATTGTTTCGATGACGTGAAAAAGATCGTACTAACGGTGCAATGGATTACATATTTTACAGTGCTTTTCCTAGCCATTAGCCACATTAGCATTGGCTAATGCATCTTCCATGTGGCTAATGAAAATTGCATATTTCGGCTGTAGATTAGCCAAAAATGTACGCATTTCATGCAAAATTGGCTGTTTTGGCTAATGGAATTTTGGTTGTAGGAAAATCACTGAAATTTTTAAGGACTTGAACAATTTTGGCAATGGCTAAGGAGAGAGTATTCCTTTGTCAAGGTACAGAACAGTTGGAAAATGTCACTTGGTGATGCACAAAAAGTGAGTGTATCACCTCAGTTAGTAGATTGGCCTTTGATTAAATCACCATAAAGTAGTTCTCGCATGGTCCTTGTAAGGAAACAAGAACCTCCCCCTTTGTGCCAATGTGTCCGTAGCCCAATGTACCATGGTTCCCCTCTTGTCTGGCTAGGCCCTCCTCCTTTTTTATGAAATAGGGCTCCTGACAGGAAATTCTCTTGTTTGTAACTATTGAGAAATTCCATACTATAGTGGTAAGTAAGTAGAGGAGAGGGGGACTGGTTGGCATGACTGCGAGATTTTGGTGTTCTGAAAATAAGCTATTCAGAATATGGATTTTGTTCATATGTCGATTTGAAGTCCCACCCCAAACCCATATAATCAGTATCACGCTTATCCTGTACTATTTATACACCTAGGAGATATGGCAACTAGTTCCTCCGTGGCCTAATGGTTAAGAGTGCTTGTTTGCATAACCACTGGCTCTGAGGGCGTGGGTTCAAATCCCACCCCGGAACTCAATTTAGTCCGAGCCCATGGGACATTAAATGGAGGCGGGTTGTATCCAGTGTTCTATGCTGGGGCAACTGAAAGACCCTGGGCATCCCTGAATTAATAGGGTATGTACCAGACTCACAGTCTTCTCATCTCATCATCATACGGCGATCGCCTGCCTCGATATAGCCCTCTAAGGTGCTGCTGAGGCGTAAAACACAAACAAACAAACAAACAAAGGAGATATGGCAACTAAAAAATTTGGTGCCAACCTACCCCACCACGAGGTAGGTTGACACATGAGGAGGGCACGTTGGCACAAGTGACACCAGGAAGTCATACAATGTTAAATAATACTTTTTTTTCTCCTGTTCTATGAAAAAGAAGAAATATTTATGAAAGTATGCACTTTCTCACAACAATGACTACCCGTATACACAACAATCTTCAATCATCATCTTCAGGCTAAGTTACAAAATCTCAAAACACCACTACAGCATGCTCTACACAGCCAAAGTTTAAAATTGTAATCAGTTTATGTGGGTTGACAGAGCTGTTTTATAAATAATCCATGACATGGTCAACATACCTCTTTTCAAAGTCTAGCAATTTTGTATGGCAAAAATGTTTTATTTTTTCAATACAACCCCTATAGCAAAAATTAGCGTGGCAACCCCAATTTTTTACTTTGAAAATTGATCAAGCTATGTGAAAATGTCATGTAGTTTTTTTTCCTAAAAGTCAATCGAGCCGAGCAATGTGCATATAGAAAAGCCCTTCACTTTTTCTGTAATCTCTAATAGCTGTAGCATTCTGCACAGAATGATAACCACTGTCTGTGTCATCTTCACTTACACTATATCCTTTATCCCACAAGCAACAAGTTGGTTTCATAGCTTTACATGGATATGTTTGTCAAGACATGAGCGCAAAGTTTGTACACGGGCAGTTGTAAGGAGAATGCCTCTTCAGTAAAACTTGAGTGGCACTTCATTTCAGCAAACACAGCACTTTGAAAGGGGAGCGACAAGCTCCAGCCCCTTTAAACTGAATGAAAATAATGGCGCATTCAAAGGACACCTTCAGTGAGTGGTACAGTGACCCCTTTAAGAAAAACAAACAAACCGATATGCTCTTTCGACATTCACTACAAAAAGTGATTGCATGAGCTCAAGTTCTTGCACAATATTAATAACATCATAGCTGGTGAAATAAGCTGATGCAACACCCAAATTACATAAGCCATACCCATCAAATATAGAATAATATCTCACATCATAATTGTATAAAAACCTAGATCTTGATAGCATGGTACAATAGCTCCTGGGTAAAATAAAAAAAGGCATTGTGGTATCAAATCTCTATGTGTAAAACAAGCATTGCATAAATATTTTTTCATGAAACCTGTTGTCTTCTAATGCCTTCACTTTGTCTTGAAAACTGGAAACCGAAGGTCAGGGCAGGCGAAACCTACTGCTGATCCCAAAGTACCAGTCCACAGAGTCTGATTGCCTCGTTGTAAATTGTGTTAGAATTATTTCAGTTAGGAGGGAACATTGCATGTAGAATAAAAATTCACCTTTTTTATAATCTTTAGGAGCTGCAACATTCCTAACAGAAAGATCAGCATTGTCTGTGTCACCTTCGCTATTACTATGTCCTTCATGAGCCGTGCAGCAAATAGGTTTCATACCTTGGCAATATATATATGTTATGTCAAGAGACCTTTCAAGTAATAATAATGCTCCTACTTAGTGAGTGAAAAGTGTGTTACACTTTTATAAGAAATATAAGCCGTGCTTCGATGATATGTGTATACAATGCTCCAACCCACCTGCTCATCATTTAAAAGAAAATGTAAGCAAAAGGTAAGCAGCCTTCAGCAAGTAATATACAAGGGACCCTTTAAGCAAAACAAACATAAGGCGACTAAACTGTTAAGTATTTTTTGAGGTATATAAACCTTTGTATCAATATTTCCCTGTACATATGTAATTATAGTTTTAGCATTATAACGCTGTATGCCTCTTATGACCAACTATAGGTGTAAGATAAATATCCATTTGAGAGAGTTTTTAACGCTGTTGACAAGAATTTACAGTTTTGGTGTACATTCTTGAAGAATATAAATAAAACTTAAATTTTTTGTAATCATTATTGCTTTACTTCTTTGCTAATCTTTATAGCATTGTAAAAGCTCCAGTGTGCTTCTATTTAATAAGAGTCACCCTGTCGCTTAAGGGTAGGCAAGATTGGAAATCTTTTCTTTACTCCAATTGGGAAGGCAGTGAAAGTGTGTTACACTTTTATAAGAAATATAAGCTGCCCCCTTCAATGATATGTGGATAAAATGATTGGGGCTTATGGGTAAAGAAATGTATATTCTTGAAGAATACAAAATAAAACTTAAATTTTTTGTAATCATTTTGCTTTACTTCTTTTGCTTATCTTTATACCATAGTAAAAGGTCTAGTGTCTTTCTCATAACAGTCGGCCCTATTGGTTAAGGGCAGGTAAAATTGTAAATCTTTTCTTTACTTCCATTGGGGCTTTTTAGAATTTCTTACATAATTTCATAATGAGTAATTTTTCCCTGTCTGGGTATTCGATCTTGAAGGTACAATATGTCACGACTGCGAGAGCTTCTACAAATAAGCCTTTGTTTACTGAAGGCAAAGGCATACACTTATGTACACAGTTGTGTTGACATTGTCAACAAAGGTATTCTGGAGGTTTTGGGACTGCAGCCCAAGGCTCGACTGCAGCGCCACCACTCTCAGACGGCCTATGACTAAACTACTAAATTAGCGCTGAATCATCAAAAAGCCTATCTCTTCCATTGCGCCAGAAAATTCTAAAACCCCATAGGAATTCCCGCTATAAGTGTACAGGTGTAGTCATAGAAATAGAATGCAGTAAAGCGTGTGTATGTATGTGCTCCAGTCATATGTGTGCAAAGCGTTTCATTAAGTATGCAAAGGCTGCCTTTAATCATGACTTTCCAGCAGTGCAGTATACCTTTGTAAATGCACTAAAGCATTCAAACTCGTTGTTTGCAAAAAATGTGAACACCGTGTGCAATATTCTAAATATAACATCAAAAAGATTTGTAGAAGAAGATATAGATCTACTATTACGAAATATAATTGGGAGATGCAGAGACGACTGTCAGCAGCCTCGGAACTATGCTACCGCCTGTGTCATTAAGGAGCTTGCGTCTGTGAGAGACAATGACAGCACATGCTGTCTTGAGAGACATGAAGTTCTCTCAATTTTAAATGAACTTTGCACAAACTGACTTTCATATTTCTATATTGCTATTTAATGTCATAACTGTACTAATTTGGTACGAATAAAATAATAATAATAATAATAATAATAATAAGTATATAGCGTTGGAAGCAAGTTAAGAATTGCTAAATATTATAAATCCTCACAGGGGGGGCAAGAGGGGGGGAAGGATGGCTGCAGGGGGGGGGCGCAGTTGTCCCCCCCCCTGCCCCCCTCTGGTTACGCCACTGCCCCCACCCCAGGGTGTTTACTAGGCCCATGGTAGCTGCCACTCTGCAAATACTTGCTCTGCCACATGTATAGGCCAGTCCGCCTCTGCGAATAGAGCATAGCAATTTTGTTTCAATATTGCCTTGTTAAGAGGTCATGGCTTCTTCAGTTTTTGGTGGAAAATTTATTAAATCGTCGATCCTGACTTTCAGTTTCAATACTCAAATTTTTTTAATTTTAAAAGATGGTAATTAATTGCACATAATTGGATGTTTGAGATTAATTAAAAGTTAGGTACAATTTTTTTTCCTTATTTTTAAACAATTTGTTTTTTGTTTTTTTTTACATTTTAACTTTTACAATTCAAGGTACTTTTTTTAGATACTTTTGATGAGTAATTGGTACTTTTTAAGGTATTTTTGAGGAGTAATTGTCGTGGCGCATGATTCGGTGGCGGCCCTCTGGTGTGCGAATTTGGCATTCGGAGCCATTTTGTCATTTGGACACGTAGGATTGAAAGTTCGTGGGTGATTTTCTTGGTTTCTTGAGCCAGAAAAATGGGGCAGACACTTCAGGCCCAAGGAGAAAACCAACCCAGTCCCCCAGGAGAGGAAGCGACATGGTGGTGCAAATTATTAGCCCGAGCTAACTGTACTAATTTGGTACGAATAAAATAATAATAATAATAATAATAATAATAAGTATATAGCGTTGGAAGCAAGTTAAGAATTGCTAAATATTATAAATCCTCACAGGGGGGGCAAGAGGGGGGGAAGGATGGCTGCAGGGGGGGGGCGCAGGGGGGGGCGCAGTTGTCCCCCCCCCCTGCCCCCCTCTGGTTACGCCACTGCCCCCACCCCAGGGTGTTTACTAGGCCCATGGTAGCTGCCACTCTGCAAATACTTGCTCTGCCACATGTATAGGCCAGTCCGCCTCTGCGAATAGAGCATAGCAATTTTGTTTCAATATTGCCTTGTTAAGAGGTCATGGCTTCTTCAGTTTTTGGTGGAAAATTTATTAAATCGTCGATCCTGACTTTCAGTTTCAATACTCAAATTTTTTTAATTTTAAAAGATGGTAATTAATTGCACATAATTGGATGTTTGAGATTAATTAAAAGTTAGGTACAATTTTTTTTCCTTATTTTTAAACAATTTGTTTTTTGTTTTTTTTTACATTTTAACTTTTACAATTCAAGGTACTTTTTTTAGATACTTTTGATGAGTAATTGGTACTTTTTAAGGTATTTTTGAGGAGTAATTGTCGTGGCGCATGATTCGGTGGCGGCCCTCTGGTGTGCGAATTTGGCATTCGGAGCCATTTTGTCATTTGGACACGTAGGATTGAAAGTTCGTGGGTGATTTTCTTGGTTTCTTGAGCCAGAAAAATGGGGCAGACACTTCAGGCCCAAGGAGAAAACCAACCCAGTCCCCCAGGAGAGGAAGCGACATGGTGGTGCAAATTATTAGCCCGAGCAGCGGGCGTTATCGGATCGATCAGTAAGGATGTTTTCATTTTCTTTGACAGATTTCTGAAATCTGAATCTGAATCTGATATGATGTCGGCACAACTTCAAAGTTGAAGGCGAGCGTGCCCTAGGTTGCGATGCTAGAATGAGAAATTGTTAGTAATAAAATGAAGAATGAGAATGAGGATAAAAGTGGTTAGTTAGATTAAAAACAGGAAGGATTCATAGGGTGAGGGGAGCGAGGCGCGACTTGAACTGGTCAAGTGTATTGGCCTCGGCAATTATCGATGGCAGCGAGTTCCATGTACGGATCGTGCTAGGATAGAAAGTATGTTTATAAAATTCAGTTTGGCACTGAAGTTCAAAGTAAGCAATGGAATGTGATCGTCTATTTCTATCGGCGGCGAGATGGATGTATGGAGGAAATTGAATGTCAATTAATTTGGAATGTATTTTATAGAAGATGCATAATTTCAATTTTATGCGCCTGGATGATAGTGGCTCCCATTTCAGCGCTCGCAGTATTGATGTTGGGCTGCTGGTGTTATGATGTCTGTTACATGTATACAAACCTAGCGCCTCTCTTTGGATGGCTTGAATCTTATTGATGTGGCACTTCTGGTTCGGGTCTGCCGTGATTCATTCCCATACGATCATTACATGCTCCTTTTAATGAGATATTTCTTCACCATCCCATCTTACTACCTTTTAGTCAACGAATTCTAGCATCTGAACGGTTTATATGCATGGGTTTACTAGCAGGGTCAAATATAAGCCAAAAATGTTACTAGTCCACGGACTAGTATCTTTCAAAACTTACTCGTCCTCCCCAAAATGTACTCATCCTGAATATTGTGTGTAATTTTTTTACCATATCCTTAAAAATGCTCATTCAATAAAATCAAAGTTCTACCTGTATAGCTGCATATACATGCAGCACTTCAGCTATTAATACCCTTGAAAAAAAAACCTGAAAAATCTTTCTTAGTACAAGTATGTATACATGTTAGTGAAGGGGATACTGATCATAAAATTGAAATTGTGTGCAATAAGAAAAAAACCCCATACAAATAGAGCAACTAGAAGCGGAGCTATCCGTTTTCCTGATTTTCCAATGAATCAGGTATAAGTTAATCAAAAGGTCACTGAGTTTAAGAAAGTCTCTAAGACATGCTAAAGAAACAGGTGAGATTACAAAAGAGAGATAACTCCCTATTCAGAGCAACAAAAAGTCACAGAATCTGTCTGGAGACACAATTGGCCTTGTCAGAACTCATAGAGCTTATGTAAAAATTTATAACATAAAAAGACCTATGTGGTCCTTATATAAACAATAACTGGATACACAAACAGGGGATTATGTTTATTTTGTAAACATTTTTGGCAGAACTTAATCTTGAATTGATACAAACTTGTTATAACACTGACTTCTGAATTAAAGTAAATATTTTCACTGTGATTTGTTACTAGTCTGACGGACAAGTACACAAGCATATTTACTCGTCCTCCTCAATTTTTACTCGTCTCAGACGAGCGGACGAGTATCAGAGAGGAAGAAGAGAGCAGCAACTGAGGCTGCATTGCGTCACCGCGGGGGACGAACAGACACTGTTAACCACTGGAGCGCGACGTGCTGCTAGCATGCTGCAGGCCCCCATGCAGCAGGGCCACAACAGCAGGACTTATCTCCTCTAAATTGATGAATTAAAGCCACAAATGTTGTTGTTGACTCATATAAATGCTTCTGCACAACATGTGCATGTTTGTCAGTGTTTCTGTCACGTTCAGCAGAGCTGAGCAGGCCCACAAAACTTCACAACACTGAACAGGTCCATGTGACAGTACAATGTAGCAGGGCCAATACACAAACATGTGATGTGGCAGGCTTGGCCTAATGCACACATGCAGCCCACCAATACCAAACACCTGACTGAAACTCCTCAGTGCCTCAGCAAAAATATGTAGGGCCTAGGCCAGGATTAGGCCAAATATAATTAAATGTATGCATTCATGACTCAGACATAATTAATGATGTAGATCCTACTTCATAAATAATAGTCCCTTTCATACAGTATAACTAGTATATAGGTAGCCTATTGATTCTGAAAAATAACCCCCCCCGGGTTTCATGCAGATTTTTAGAACACCCCCCCCCCACGAGGTATATAGGCCCAAACATATAGCCTACTTTTGCACTCAGGACATTCACAGGTACAGATTCGCACACTTCTGTGCTCATAAAGGAGCGGATAAACTGAGTGTGCATATTTTAAGATTTTGTCTTTGTTAAAATTTAATACCCTCCTTAGAGATGATGAGAAAAATTTGTACCCTCCCCTTGCAACATATTAATATGTGTGAAATATTAGTAACGCTCACTTTCCCTCAGGACTCGGGAAAACTCCAACCCCCCCCCCCCCCCCCCAGAAATTCTGAACGCAGAATGCTCTATTAAATGGTTGACCCCTTTTGGGCTGGCAAGATGATACCTCAGGGGGTTATCTGGGGCATATATTAGAAATGGCCTGAGGGGAACCATAACACGGGGCAAATAGTACGCAGTGGCTTTCAGCTTTTCTTGTCTTCCCCATGGGCTTCTACGTGATTGATGAGATGGGAGAGAGAGCGGGAGTCCTCAACATGCTACACATTTCCCCATGTGAGGGATCTTTTACCATGGCCAGCACAGACACTGATACAAGGGGCTGCCAATTTAACGTCTCATCCGAACAACATCCAGCTGGACTCATGCAGGCAAAGATCTTCAACAGAGCAGGCAGACACCTTGAGCACTCAGCCACCCAGCTGCCTACAATGGTACCCGGTCAATCCGCCCTGGGATTAGCCGCCTCGCTACTACCCGCCTCAGGAAATCTCGCCCCAGCCCCAGCCCGCCCCAAGGCCGTCTGTCCGGCAAACCTCCAGCCGCGGCCCCCGTCTAATTGCTGCTCTAATCCCCTTCTCCCACTGCCCCCCTGCCCAGGCTCACCCTGATTGCCAGGTGCCTGATTGCCAGGTGAATCCGCCCTGGGATTAGCCGCCTCCCTACTACCCGCCTCAGGAAATCTCGCCCCAGCCCGCCCCAAGGCCGTCTGTCCGGCAAACCTCCAGCCGCGGCCCCCGTCTAATTGCTGCTCTAATCCCCTTCTCCCACTGCCCCCCTGCCCAGGCTCACCCTGATTGCCAGGTGCCTGATTGCCAGGTGAATCTGTGATCTTGATTGCCATCCACGGGTAAAAGCTAATTCATCTTAGACTTGATCTATTTGAACTATTTCAAACTTGATTAAACTCCTAGCTAGTGTTGTTAATTTAATGAAAACTGATACTGAATGAAAGATCTGGGCTAGTCTTAGAATACATTGGTTGACAAGATGAGATTGAGGACTTGTGATTGTATGGCATACAAAAAGTAGATTTATGTTATGCACAATTTGCAGAATAAACCATTAATTTTGCATGGTGCTCATGGTAGGCCCACTCTGAGAATCAAGCTCTGACATTTCTGTGGGAATAGGGCTGGTTCTAGGCCAATCAGCTTCAGAGGCCCCTGAAATGTGCTATTCACAAACAGCCAACATGCAAATGAGTAGGCTTGACTTTTAAGTGATATATGTCTACCCTGATCACTCTGAGTGGGTAGGCCTACCCAGTACACAAGACAGAAAAAAACAATTATAATGATGATCAAAGTCAATAAATCAAATCAAATGCTATCCTCAAACTCGACTGAAAAAAAAAGTAGGAAAAAAGTCCAATAGGTCTAAATTTATATTATATAAGGCCCATGATTTAATTATTTTTCTATTTATCTAAGTTGAATAAAAAAAAAGCTTTGAAAACATCATAGAATTAAAATATAAACCTGTTGCAACTAATTTGACACTTTTTCTTTAATTAGGTAATGAATGGCAATTCACGCCTCTGAGAACAATAGGCCTAGTGCTATTTGTTCATAGTAATTCATGGACCTATTTGAATTGAATTGGTTTATTAATTTTGCAAATTGCAACAAAAGTTGAAATAGAGTACAATTTGAGAATACATATATATGATCCATAAAAAGGTAAATTAATTTATAACATTTAAAATAAAATATAGTTGTTGCTAAATAAAACAATGAAACAATTAACAGACTTTCAAGATAAAACAAATTAAGTGTTAGATAGATTAGACAGATAGACAGATAGATAGACAGATAGACAGATAGATAGATAGATAGATAGATAGATAGATAGATAGATAGATAGATAGATAGATAGATATAAAATCTGCCAATTCTAAGTAAAAACCACTTGCAGGTAGAGGACATAAATTGATACATTTAAATTATATACAGGCCTAATCATACACTTCCAAACAAAATTGCGTGTTTTTTCAGAATTAATTGAGTTTAATCGATTTAATATCTAAACAACACACTGATCATTTGCCATGCCTTTGCCATGCATGTAAGCTCACGTAGCTATTAACTGGCAAGCTATTAACTGGCAAGCTATTAACTGGCAAGCTATTAACTGGCAAGCTATTAACTGGCAAGCTATTAACTGGCAAGCTATTAACTGGCAAGCTATTAACTGGCAAGCTATTAACTGGCACTTGGCTAATAATAGGGGCGGGTAGGAGGCAGGGCGGGTTTTGGTCGAGGCGGGTTTTGCCGAGGCGGGGAGTGGCAGGGCGGGTAGTCCCGAGGCGGGTTCACTGGAAACCCCTACAATTAACATTACTGGCATGAAAAGTTTTGCAATGAAGTCGTTGGGTCATAAAAAATTATTGAAAAACTTTTCGCTAGTGTAAGGACCTCTATAAAGGGTCTTGGCACTCCAGTGGCAGATACAGGGGGGGGGGCCTAGGGGGCCGGGCCCCCCCTAGATCACTGAGGTTGAAATAAAATTTTGAAGAAAAAAATGCAGCAACGCGTGCCCGCGAATGCCGAAACGACTGTTACGCTGGCACGCGAATGCTGAAATGACGCTCAGGCCCCCCCTAGACTACCCTGTCTGGATCCGCCACTGCACTCTGTTACTAAGTCTGGGTCCTCTGGGAGCGAGACGCTCATCTGAGCATCTACATCATTTTCAGTAATGAGAACGGTAGCGTAGCCAGCGGGGGGGCAGGGGGGGCAAGTTGCCCCCCCTGAAAGGATTTTGGGGAAATTTTTGCAGATATATTGCCCAAAATAGGAAGAAAAATGGGGAAATGGTAAGTAAAATGGGGAAATGATAAGCAAAATGGGGAAATGGTAAGCAAAATGGGGAAATGGTAAGAAAATGTGGGAAATTGCCAGAAATTGGGGAAATGGTAAAAAAGAAGGGGGAAATTAATAGAAAAAGAAATTGAAAGAAAAGGGGATTTATACGAAGAGTTTTATCAGATTTCCCCATTTTTTCTTCAGAATTTCCCCTTTTTTTCTTCACAATTTCCCCTTTTTCACTGGCCCCGAATGATATGCATCCGCAAAAAAATACACAAAAATTTTCAAAAATGTAACCAACTCATCATATGGGACAGTTCTTAGCAGCGCCATGGCGCAGCTCTTGCCTTAGACATTTTGGTCAAGCATGTCCACCGACTGGAGGTCGTCCTATCTCATTAATCTCACCCAAAATTTGCATACAGTCTAAACAGCATTTATTCTAGCCAACATCAACTTTTAGAGGCCCAACGTGCTGAAAAAATATTTAATTACGAAATCGCGCTCTTGACTTTCTTCTTCTTCTTCCTGCTGGTAGAACCGGACTTTGTCGGGCCTCCCTCAGTCACGTCCTAATTGAAATAGTCAGATAACCGTGATTATGTTATTTATCGCCAGATGGCACCAGCAGACAAGCAAAGCTCAATCTGGGATCCACGGCATTTCATGACCTTAGGTAGCTAGTACCGCTTTCTGTGATTTGATTGGTCGAGAGAACAATGCAATCAACATCCGCTCATTCACAATTGCTCTGTGACGTCATTTACTACTTGCTTGTCCGCTGATATGTGGACAGGGACGAGTCAGGCAAAGCTGTACACGGCCACCTGCCGGAAATTCGGGGAACTCAATCGACGCCAGATCGTCAGGCTACAGCATGCAGTGAGGAGTTGAAATACATTAAAGACACTACAAATAGATCGACTATAGACAGATAGTTAGATAGATTGATACAGGCGCTGCTTAAAGTGCTTGCACGTTATTTTTGTGTGATCAATTGAAATTGTGCTGGGCCTAAGTTATTTTCAAATATTTTTTATCAAAATATGTATCATACAAAATTTGCAAGATTTTTGGTTTTATGATTTAAAATTTTGCTAATTTTCATATTATCTCCCTTAAATTTACCAATTTTAAAAAGTAATTAGCAATTTACCCAAAATTAAAGTCAAACCACGGTTCTCTGAAAACTTTTTGTTGTAACATTTCTGTGAACTGAAAGAAATTCTCAAGAGCTTTCATTTATCATGTTTATATCTCAACAGAATGCATAGAATTCTGCAAAATCAGTTATTCTGAGTCCCCCCCCCCCCCACAGATTTATGGTCCTGGATTTTCCTAATTTTGGAAAGAAATCCTTGATATTTTTTGTCAATGTTGTATAACTTCCTTGAGTTACCAATTACCAAAAAGAGAACACATTAATTTCCTCTGCTTCTTTTTTTAGACATTTCGCAATTTCACTATTTCCTTGCAACATTTATTTCCCTGGATTTTAGATACTAGATTTTCCTATTTTTGGAAAGATATGCTTAATTTTTTCAGTTACCAGGTATATCTTCTGTAAATTTTTCTGAATTGCCAGCCAAGAAAGTAATTTCCTTGGCTATTTAAACATTTAACTTTTTAGCATTTTCACGATATTGTCCAGACATTTTCACCATGTTATTCAGACTTATTACTAAATATTTTAATTTAGGGACAACCACAACTGTAATGAGATTCTGAAAGAATATTTCAACATTTTGTTACGATGTGCGACACACGGAAAGCTGTTGGTAGCAATAACAATTTTGGGGAAATGTCTTGATGGTTTGCCCCCCATGAAAAAAATCCTGGATACGCCACTGATGGGTTTAGTGATTCATCATATCAACTAATGGAAAGCTATCTCAGTAATAGATTTCAATATGTCGAAATGAATGGTACACAATCAAATTTGATGAAAATTAAATGTGGGGTTCCTCAAGGCTCTATATTAGGCCCTTTGTTATTTATAATCTATCTTAATGATCTTTCTAGTATTACCAAATGTCTAACACCAATAATCTTTTTGCTTCTTTGAATTACACTAATTATCTTACAGTGAAGAGTGACATTAACAATGAATTATATCTAATTGATAAATGGTTAAAACTGAATAAACTATCACTTAATGTTAGTAAGACAAAAGCTATGATGTTTTATGCACCGCAAAGGCAGGTAACTCGTCCTGATATTTCAATTAATGATACTAAGGTTGAATTTGTTAATGAATTTAATTTCCTAGGATTAGTGTTAGACAAAAATTTAAGTTGGAAAGGACATATTACTACTATATCGAAAAAAAATCAGTAAAACAATAGGCATTTTGTGTCATTTGAAGCATACTTTACCAGCTGATGCTTTGCTTAATATCTATAATGCTTTAATTCATCGTATTTCAATTATGGCATAACTCTATGGGGTTGGCGTTCTCAAACTATATTTAAAATACTGAAAAAGGCAGTAAGAATTATTACCAATAGCAAATTCAATGCTCATACGAATATCCTGTTCAAACAGTTGAAGATTTTAAAACTGAATGCTCAGTGTCAGAGTTAAAATTGGGTCTGGGAAAACCCATGCAAGTTTGACATCACAGCCTCTCAGCCAATGGGCAGCCAGAACAAATATACATAACATAAGCCATGTGTTTACAAACAAATTGTCAATCCTTCTGTTTATACCAACTTCCATCAAAGTTGTAAGTTTGAAGATTAATCAAACAACTCTGTGGGATTATAACAGTTGTCTACTGTGAATGCTCATAAAGCTGCCTTTTGGTAGGATTAGACTGGTGATTGCGTTGATAAATCATTGGGATCCAAAAATGTAATGCTTCCTTCAATATATCAATGTTTGAACTGTGATGCGTAGTTTACGGTCAGCCCATTGGCTATCAAGCTGTGATGACGTAGTTGTAGGGGCTATCCCTGATAAAACTCTTACTCTGACACTGTGTTGAAACTGTGTCGCTCAGTTCAGGAGGATCAACATTGGCTAGAAGCTGGGGGATCTGACCCAGTTTGAAATGACATCACAGCTTGTAGTTAATTTACATATATTGCAATGCTAGAATAGAGTCATCTCTGACATCACAGTTCAACAGCATAGAAAAAAAAACTTGAGATTCCACGTAAATATGACAAGGACTGTATACTCCACCAAGACAGTTTTCTATTGTCTTTTGCCGTGGTATAACCAACAGATTTGTTAGTTGTACCACTGCTGGGGATTAAGTTAGCCTGTTGTACTGTTTTTTCTGCAAACAACGTACCTAAAAATGACAACAAAGCCACAAAATTCAGTTTAAAATCTTTCAGGAGTCATATATGGAGTATAAGTCGCTTATACAACTCATTTTAGGTGTATAACCTATACATATATATAATGTATACAGATATATTTTGTATAACAAGGTAAAAATAAATGCAGCATATATATGGACAAAAAGTATTTCTCTTTTGTGTTGATTTTGATTGGAACTTTCGGGAAGTTACAAATTTGTGAAAAAAAAAGAATGTGCAATGGGTTTGTAAAATACAACCGTTTTGAAATATAATGAAATCTCTTTTTTTGACAATATTAAAATTTCACAACATAAATTACTAATACAAGCCCAAAAAGGTATTTTTTTAAAAGTTTTTAGGAAATTTGGAGAAATTAGGAAAAAAGGATTGAGAAATTTACCCGGCAATATGATGTGAAATTTTAAGGAAATTCAAGTCAGAAAAATGGATATTAAGGCAATTTGGCTGGAAATATGTGATGACGTGCTATAGCATAATGCCATATATATATTTGTTCCATGACCCCTATGTAACAAGCCCTCTGATTGGCCAACAACCCACCTGCATAATGTGATGTTCACCTGTGTGCAGTGGTGTGTGACAGGCAGGTCAATAACAAAAGTGTTATTCACTGATCAGTGAATATAACATTTGTTATTGACCTCCCTGGAAAAAAATTTCCGAAAAAAAAAAAAAATTTCCGAAAAAAAAAAATTTTCCGAAAAAAAAAAAACTTTTTCCGAAAAAAAAAAAAATTTCCCGAAAAAAAAAAAAATTTTCCGAAGAAAAAAAAATTTTCCGAAAAAAAAAATTTTCCAAAAAAAAAATTTTTTTCAAAAAAAAAAGAAAATTACGGAAGCCATTTTAGGACATGGAAAAAAAAAAAAAAGTTAAATTGTACAAACGATTTACTATATTGTACAAACAATCTAGTATATTGTACAAACAGTTTACTAAACTGTACAAACCATTTACTATATTGTACAAACAATGTACTATATTGTACAAACAATCTAGTAAATCGTTTGTACAATATAGTACATTGTACAAACAATGTACTATATTGTACAAACGATTTAAATTGCTATATTGTACAAACGATTTACTACATTGTACGAACGATTTACTACATTGTACAAACAATTTACTACATTGTACAAACGATTTACTACATTGTACAAACAATCTAGTATATTGTACAAACAGTTTACTACATTGTACAAACGGTTTACTACATTGTACAAACAATTTACTACATTGTACAAACAATCTAGTAAATTGTACAAACAGTTTACTACATTGTACAAACGATGTACTACATTGTACAAACAATGTACTACATTGTACAAACAATGTACTATATTGTACAAACGATTTAAATGGCTATATTGTACAAACGGTTAACTACATTGTACAAACGATTTACTACATTGTACAAACGATTTACTACATTGTACAAACGATTTACTACATTGTACAAACAATCTAGTAAATTGTACAAACGGTTTACTACATTGTACAAACAATTTACTATATTGTACAAACGATTTACTACATTGTACAAACGGTTTACTATATTGTACAAACGGTTTACTACATTGTACAAACCATTTACTACATTGTACAAACGATATACTACATTGTACAAACAATTTACTACATTGTACAAACGATTTACTACATTGTACAAACAATCTAGTAAATTGTACAAACAGTTTACTACATTGTACAAACGGTTTACTACATTGTACAAACAATTTACTACATTGTACAAACAATTTACTACATTGTACAAACAATGTAGTATATTGTACAAACAATATAGTAAATTGTACAAACAATGTAGTAAATTGTGCAAACAATATAGTAAATTGTACAAACAGTTTACTATATTGTACAAACGATATAGTATATTGTACAAACGGTTTACTACATTGTACAAACGGTTTACTACATTGTACGAACGACATACTGGACAAGAGTAAGAAGGGGACCATAAATTTAGCTTGTAATGACCTATGGGACAATTAGTTTAAGCTCAAAATTAGAAGGGGCCTGATTGGGACCAAATGAATTTCAGGAGGTGCACCGCCCCCCCCCCCCTTGGCCCCCCTGGTGACGCCAAGGCAGTTTTGCTCTAATATTTTAACATACTGGAGAATACTCAGGACAGTGACCGCCTTGGTCTTGGTCAGGATGGGGTCAATGGGTCTTTCTGCCCAATTTTTTTAGATCTTTGCTAAAATTCAATGTCAATTTTTGGAGGAGGGAGCTGGGCCCATACTTTCTGTGCCTATGCTCAGTGCTCCTTTTATTTTTAATAACAGCTTCAAGTCTTATTTGTAAAATGTTTTGTGGCACAACAACTGTATCAGAAACAATCATACATAGCCCAGGTCTACATAGATTATCTTTAGAAAGAATACTACTCACACTTAAAAACGCACACCTATTAAAAGGGACAGAACTTGTAAACTACTGAAGATAATTATTTGTAACCTTCCAAGCATGCTCATTAACTGTTTAGCCAAAGATTTTGAAAGTTTGAAGAAAATCTGTTGGTTTTTCAAAGACACAATTTTTATGGCACTTCGAAATTTGGGATTAGCAAAGGTGAATGAGGCTGAAATGCGGAGAATACCCACCACATCTCACAAAATGTGGCCTGATGCCGCTGATTCTCAATGTTTTTCATTGAAACTTTCCAGACCATAGGCATGGATATTCAGCAACATCAATGCAAAATGTTATGGTCATACTTAATTAGAAGTTTGTTTTTAAGCTGTGTTAATAGGTGTGCGTTTTTAAATGTGAGCAGTTTATATTCATTTTTACAGAAAATTATAAAACATTAGTGGGTGTCATGCTGTACATGTGTCACATCTTTTTTTCCGCCAATGTATCTGTGCAGGTCCCCCAATGTATCTGTGCAGGTTAACCCATACAAACTCTATTTCTAATCTTGTCTTCTCTAATGAGTAATTTTTAGTAGAAAATAATGAAATAAGACATTGATAAATATCCAATCAATAACCTGCAAGATCGAACAAGACAGAACCAGGCGACAAGTGCAAAAACATATTTTCCGTGTCTCGTTTTTGAGTTTGATTTTAACCAACTTCTAGTTAATTCCTGGCATTAAAATGCATATGTATATTTAGCTGAGTTCAATATCTTCCAGATACAATTTATTGTCGGACCAGTGGTTGACTCACCATCGTAAATCTTGCAAATGACATTTTAGTCACGGAGCAAGCGCCAGCTATATTGTACAAACGATTTACTAAATCGTACAAACGATTTACTACATCGTTTAAACGATTTACTACATCGTTTAAACGATTTACTACATCGTTTAAACGATTTACTACATCGTTTAAACGATTTACTACATCGTTTAAACGATTTACTACATCGTTTAAACGATTTACTACATCGTACAAACGGTTTATTACATTGTACAAACGGTTTATTACATTGTACAAACGGTTTACTACATTGTACAAACGGTTTACTACATTGTACAAACGGTTTACTACTTTGAGTCGGATGTTTTAGAAATATCTACTTGAGTGAAACATTTTAAATAGGCTTGACTTAACGAATTGAGTGCCCTTATAGCCAAGTAGTTCGTAACAATCTTCAGCTCAAACTTCTTCTGACCGTTCAAAAAGCATCAGCAGAAAGAAGATAAGTGTGTTCTTCATAGCCCTAAAGATGGGGTAAAAGCTTCGTTTTTCTATTAACTTTATGTCCGAAATTTGTATATTTTTGGTAATATTTAGTGAGATTGGACGTACTGGTTTGAGATGGCATTGTATAGTAAGCACTTTGTACTGAGTTCAAGCTATTATATGTTCTAATATGGGCTTTTTTAATGGATTATAGAGCTTTTTAAAGGCTGGCCTATCTTTGGTGTATTAATTATGGTAGACAATTGTCCGACTCAAGGGTACACCCCTGTCTTTTTCTTGTTTCAAAAATAAAACCGATATCAAGCAGCTTAATGCTAATTGTTACTTTTCTGTTAGATTTCGTGAAAACTTTTAATTTGAGAGCCTGGTTGATTATCAATGTCCTGCAGGTTAACTAAGATATCACTTAACAAACAGAAAGGTGCTGTTTACTCATCAGCTATACATATTCATAAAATTCACCACTTATTCCATCTATTCCTGCAGTTTTATTATTTTTTGTTTTTTAAAGTTTAATTTAATTTCAGCCTCTGTAATATGAGTATTACATATGGTCATACATTGATAAAATAGTGAATTAAAAACCCATCAAATCTCTGCCAGTTGAACAAGGTTGAACAAGTGAATTTAGTGTAAAAAAAAACACTTTTTCCGTACCTCTTTTTCGCGTTTTATTTTGACCACGTTATATTTAATTCAAGGCAAAACAACACATATGTACATGTAGCTGAACTCAATATCTTCAAAATGCAATTTATTTGAAGTCAATCAGATCAGTGGTTGGCTCACAATCTACAATCTAGCAAATGACAATTCAGTGATGGAGCCAGCGTCAGCTATATCGTTTGTACGATTTAGTAAATCGTTCAAACGATTTAATAAATCGTACAAACGATTTAATAAATCGTACAAACGATTTACTAAATCGTACAAACGATTTAATACATTGTACAAACGGAATACTACATTGTACAAACGGTTTACTGTACATTGTACAAACGGTTTACTACATTGTACAAACGGTTTACTACATTGTACAAACGGTTTACTATATTGTACAAACGGATTATTACATTGTACAAACGATATAACAAATGTAGATGAAGCAGAGCATTTTTTAAGGATTTTTGACAGGGAGACCGTTGGAACAACCTTAAACCGTTATTCACACTCTACAAAATTTCAGACAAAATGGGTTTTTTAGATTCAAAATGGTTTTTTGAAAAACCAAATTTCAATGCAAAACCAACATGGATTTAAAAAAAAAACAACAATTTTGTCCCGACATTTTTTAGAGTGTAGATGTGCTTAGATTTATTATCATAGCTCCTGACATGCATGCAAATGCGTATTAGAACTTTTGATCTGATTTAGAAATCGATCTGATATAGGCCTAGAAATTGAACTGACTTAGAAATTGAACTGGTGTTCATCAAAGGAATTTCACAAATTTGAAATTAATGGAAATGAAAAATCAGAAATGGACACTCATCTATTTATCTATCATTTGTGGAACTTTATAGATGTATATAATTATATAGAATAGATAATGAAATAAGACATTGATAAAAAATACCCATCAGATTGAACCAGGCTGAACAAAGACAAGTGCAAAAAAAAAAAAACGACATTTTCCGTACCTCATCTTCGCGTTTTATTTTGATAAATTTCTTTTTACTTTTTGGCAGAACAACACATATGCCCATATAGCTGAACTCAATATCTTCAAAATGCAATTTGTTTGAAGTCAATCGGACCACTGGTTCGGTCACAAACCTTAATCTTGCAAATGACAATTCAGTGAATGAGCCAGCGTCAATTATATTGTACAAACGATTTGCTACATCGTTCAAACGATTTGCTACATCGTTCAAACGATTTGCTACATCGTACAAACGATTTGCTACATCGTACAAACGATTTACTATATCTTAAAAACTATTATTTATCTATCTATCTATCTGTCTATCTATCAAGCTATCAATCGCTGGTTCCAGGGTTCGCATCCGGCTCTTGCCATGTCACCTGGGCCTATGTTGTACAGCTGTTTCAATCATCCTTCATCTCATTGCCATGTCCTCCTCCTGTCCTAACTAGTCTACCAAGTGCATAAATACAGGATGTAAAAGCCCCAATCATCCATCTATCTGTCTATCTGTCTATCTATCTTTGGGTGAGGAAGCGCCGATAAACTGATTGAGACAGATAGATGGATTGTTTGTACAGAGCAGTAAATCATTTTACAATATAGCAATTTAAACTGTTTGTACAATGTAGTAAATCGTTTGTACAATGTAGTAAATCGTTTGTACAATGTAGTACATTGTTTGTACAATGTAGTAAACTGTTTGTACAATGTAGTATATTGTTTGTACAATATAGTAAACTGTTTGTACAATGTAGTAAACTGTTTGTACAATGTAGTAAATCGTTTGTACAATATAGCAGGTTAAATCGTTTGTACAATATAGTACATTGTTTGTACAATGTAGTACATTGTTTGTACAATATACTACATTGTTTGTACAATGTAGTACATTGTTTGTACAATGTAGTAAACCGTTTGTACAATTTACTATATTGTTTGTACAATATAGCAATTTAAATTGTTTGTACAATATAGTACATTGTTTGTACAATGTAGTACATTGTTTGTACAATGTAGTACATTGTTTGTACAATATACTATATTGTTTGTACAATGTAGTATATCGTTTGTACAATGTAGTAAACTGTTTGTACAATTTACTATTTTGTTTGTACAATTTACTATATTGTTTGTACAATATGCTATATTGTTTGTACAATGTAGTAAATCGTTTGTACAATGTAGTAAATTGTTTGTACAATATAGTAAATCGTTTGTACAATGTAGTAAATCGTTTGTACAATGTAGTAAATCGTTTGTACAATATAGGAATTTAAATCGTTTGTACAATATAGTACATTGTTTGTACAATGTACTATATTGTACAAACGATTTACTAGATTGTTTGTACAATATAGTATATTGTTTGTACAATGTAGTAAATGGTTTGTACAGTTTAGTAAACTGTTTGTACAATTTACTAGATTGTTTGTACAATATAGTAAATCGTTTGTACAATTTAACTTTTTTTTTTTTTTCCATGTCCTAAAATGGCTTCCGTAGAAAATTTCCACAAAAAAAATTTTTTTTCTGAAAAAAAAAAAAAATTCAGGAAAAAAACAATTTTCCCAAAAAAAATTATCATGGAACAAAACAATTGTGGACTTCAGTTTCGGTCAATATCAGGTTTTAACCTGATATTGACCTCAACCGAAGTCCAAGGAATAACAGCCCTTTTCTTTGCATTTGACACAAAAAAAACCATATGATATAACAGTTATTGCACATCACCTCGTGCAATATCAGTTTTTATGGCACCTCGGTGACTAATATTGCACTCGGGCTGTGCCCTCGTGCAATATTAGTCACCTCGGTGCCATAAAAACTGATATTGCACTCGGTGCTGTGCGATAACTGTATAATATTTTCCTGTCCACTGCCGTTGTTAAAAATTGCCCAATGTATCTGTTCAGGAAGAGTTGCCCAATCTGCTCACTAGTGTGCCTCAATTCCCAGATGCCCCCATCCATATAAAATTGTGGTCAAGGTTTAAAAAGTTCATATTACGGTGAGACCTATCTCCCCTACTTGATTACCCATGCCTCCTCCCCCACCCTTGTTAAAAAACACCATTGCTCCCCCCCCAGTGGCGTAACCAGGTTTTTTCAAGAGGGGGGCAAGCGGTCTTTCAGGGGGGGGCATTCGCGCCAATTCGCGTTGGCGAGAATTTTTTTTAACCTATATTCTTAAAGTTATACTAGACGAAACACTATAATTGAAGCAGTTAGTACATGTGATCTACATAGCAGAATGAGACAGAAAACATAGAAATAGAATGCAGTAAAGCGTGTGTAAGTATATAGCGTTGGAAGCAAGTTAAGAATTGCTAAATATTATAAATCCTCACAGGGGGGGCAAGAGGGGGGGGGAAGGATGGCTGCAGGGGGGGGCAGTTGTCCTCCCCCCCTGCCCCCCTCTGGTTACGCCACTGCCCCCACCCCAGGGTGTTTACTAGGCCCATGGTAGCTGCCACTCTGCAAATACTTGCTCTGCCACATGTATAGGCCAGTCCGCCTCTGCGAATAGAGCATAGCAATTTTGTTTCTATATTGCCTTGTTAAGAGGTCATGGCTTCTTCAGTTTCTGGTTGAAAATTTATTAAATCGTCGATCCTGACTTTCAATACTCAAATTTTCTTAATTTTAAAAGATGGTAATTAATTGCACATAATTGGATGTTTGAGATTAATTAAAAGTTAGGTACAATTTTTTTTCCTTATTTTACAGTGAAACACTTTGATATAGGAAAAATCCTTTCAGGTTCATGTTGATTTTTGCATTCTGTGAGTCATGATACACCATGATTTGTCATGATCATTGCGTCAGTATAGGAAGCATATATGCTGTTGATGATTCATGATCGAGAATACATGCCATAGCTGTGAATCTGTAAGATCCAAAGCGGTGTATGAAAGACATTGACATGGGATGATTGGTCATCATTTGGATGATTTGTCATAACCAGGCTCTGGCAGTGATTGGTCTTCCTTCATGATGACAATTTCCTATTCATCTGGCAAAATGAAGGCGTATCCACCTGAGCTGAGATGGAGAGTCATTTATCTGAAATATTTGCATGATAAAAGCGTATGAGAGATATCTGAAAGCCTTTGTGTCAGCAAGGGATTTGTGTATAGAATGGTACAACTACATGCAGAAACAGGTGGTGTCCTTAAGAAGGAAAGGCCTGGAAGAGTCAGGAAATTGAACATATTGGGGGGGGGGGGGGGTTGGAGGAGAAAGTACTGCACTGTGATACATGTACCAGAGTCAGTTATTTATTTCAAGCACTTGCTATACAAAACTTGATTTCAAGATCGAACAACACATTGTAAATAAGAGAAAGAAGGAATGATTTTTTTACTGAGGCTAGACAGGAAATTATTGTCATTTAGGCCAGACTTTTTAAATTTTTTTGCTTCTCAGAGCAACCGAACCAACCGATTTTCTGCCTATGGAAAAAAAAGGGATTTCACCTTCTTTTTCGTCCTACCGACCTACCCTAGAAAAAGTGCCTTGAGAAGATTAGTGAAACTAAAGATCAATTATGTCTGGCCTTACAGAAAGCACCAAGCCAAGCCAAGGCCGATTCAACATTGCAGTACCCAAGCTAATGATGGAAGTATATTTTTATATTATCCATAACCGCTCCTCCTCCCATGGCATCATCCTGTTGGCTCCAGTTGCCTTGGACTGGCATTGGTGCTCTCAACAGCTGACGAACAAATCTCTTGAGCGTATGGGCTGTGGTTATGCAGTTATGACAAATCATGCCTATGATGACTCATCATCCCATGTCAAAGTGTTTCACATATTTAGTCACATTTACAACTATATTACATGGTAGTGATCATGAATCATCAGCTGCATATATTTTTCCAATACTGATGCAATGATCATGACAAATCATGGTGTATCATGACTCACAGAATGCGAAAATCAACATGAACCTGAAAGGATTTTTCCTATATCAAAGTGTTTCACTGTAAAACAATTTGTTTTTTGTTTTTTTTACATTTTAACTTTTTCAATTCAAGGTATGTTTTTAGATACTTTTGATGAGTAATTGGTACTTTTTAAGGTATTTTTGAGGAGTAATTGTCGTGGCGCATGATTCGGTGGCGGCCCTCTGGTGTGCGAATTTGGCATTCGGAGCCATTTTGTCATTTGGAGCCATTTTGTCATTTGGACACGTAGGATTGAAAGTTCGTGGGTGATTTTCTTGGTTTCTTGAGCCAGAAAAATGGGGCAGACACTTCAGGCCCAAGGAGAAAACCAACCCAGTCCCCCAGGAGAGGAAGCGACATGGTGGTGCAAATTATTAGCCCGAGCAGCGGGCGTTATCGGATCGATCAGTAAGGATGTTTTCATTTTCTTTGACCGATTTCTGAAATCTGAATCTGAATCTGATATGATGTCGGCACAACTTCAAAGTTGAAGGCGAGCGTGCCCTAGGTTGCGATGCTAGAATGAGAAATTGTTAGTAATAAAATGAAGAATGAGAATGAGGATAAAAGTGGTTAGTTAGATTAAAAACAGGAAGGATTCATAGGGTGAGGGGAGCGAGGCGCGACTTGAACTGGTCAAGTGTAGTGGCCTCGGCAATTGTCGATGGCAGCGAGTTCCATGTACGGATCGTGCTAGGATAGAAAGTATGTTTATAAAATTCAGTTTGGCACTGAAGTTCAAAGTAAGCAATGGAATGTGATCGTCTATTTCTATCGGCGGCGAGGTGGATGTATGGAGGAAATTGAATGTCAATTAATTTGGAATGTATTTTATAGAAGATGCATAATTTCAATTTTATGAGCCTGGATGATAGTGGCTCCCATTTCAGCGCTCGCAGTATTGATGTTGGGCTGCTGGTGTTATGATGTCTGTTACATGTATACAAACCTAGCGCCTCTTCTGTGGATGGCTTGAATCTTATTGATGTGGCACTTCTGGTTCGGGTCTGCCGTGATTCATTCCCATACGATCATTAGATGCTCCTTTTAATGAGATAGGGTAGGTTGGGGTAGTATCGCGCATAGCTAGTGCGATACAAGACCAATAGCCTGGCCTGAGAGTTGACTGGACCTGATTGGCAGTTAGCCCTGCATGGGCTGTTGTTTGATGAGCTGTTACTCTTCAATTGGGGGTGTCCTACAATCGTAGCAGTACGGTATCACCATTGCGACCAGGCAATAGAGGTGACAGACATGTTTGTATTGTATCGAGCACATTTGGTTTTATACCGTGAATCACCTGGCCTTATATCGAGAGTAACTAGGCAAATATCGCGCATCTTTGTAAGTTATGTATGCAGCCCTCATAATGAGAGTCTCAGCATATTTATATTGTACTGATTGATAAGCAGCAGTGAAGAAACTCTGTTCAACACCATTCAGCAACAGCAGCACTGGCCACACACCACAGCCACCAAGCTGGGCTCAGTGGGCTGGCCATGCGCAAGTATACTAAATTTGTCATATCGTATATAATATTACACAAGACAAACGCTCATAATATCTCCCATGTATAATAGATGTGGGGCTGATTCTACTAATAATTTATCGTATCTCCTCCAGAGACACAGTCTGATTGACTGAGCTGAGCTTTTGTACTCAGGTTGCTTGCTGCGTCCTTCGAGTGACATCTTTAAGCCTCAATGAAAAAGACAGACAACGTGCGAGCCATTCTTGATATCTCAGTCAGAGAGCCACTGCAGTAGTAGGCCTACTTGATTACGGTGGCATGTGCTTTTGTACTCTTACTGTCACAGATGTGAATGTGCAAACTTAAAAGAAGAAATCGGCCAAAAGTGCCTGGACCAAGACCTGGGAATCCCAGGGTCTTTCATGGGAATTCCCCCAAGAAGAAGTAACTCCTGAACTGACCTATTAATGTAGCATAGTCACATTTATGGGCCACTATTCACTAACGAAAAGCCTGTGCTAGATTTTTGATAAACTAAAGAAAACAGAACTGAACTTACATGGCTCTACAAGATCATCTGTGAAATGAATGTTCCATTGGCCAAACTTGGACCTATTACTTCCAGTTACCAGACACAAATTTGATGAATATCACCATTTCAAGTAATTAGTTACAAAATTGTGTGTTGAAAACTTGCAAATCTGATTCACGAGGAACAGGAGTGGTTTTCCCAGCTGAAAGATGAATTTGTGTGAATAGGAGAGTGAATAACATTAATAAATTTTCAAGTTTAATTGAAATTCTTAGCATTCCAGCCTTTAAGAATTGCCACCGTTAATATGATTGATGTTGCCCATTATTTGAAGAAGGGACCTTAATTCCTAATTAGAATGACAATTTGAAATTTATCTTTTTAGATTATGTAGATAAAACCATTGATTCCCTCAGTTGCCTCAAATTAAGAAATTATTTTAAAAACTGCTTCACAGAAATATTCATCATGTCTTGAAAATGATAAATTACAGATATATTATTAACTTATGACAAGTCCTGCCAAGAAGTAGGTACAATAGGTCTAATTAATAAAATATTTCAAGATTAGAATTATAAATTTAATTGGAGCCAGAAAGGGTAGTCAAGTTGCAATTCATTTTCCAAGTGCAGAGTTCGGAAATAACCAATCTGTTCTGGCAACATTCAATCAACAGACATTTTGTTAGTATCTATGCTGGGCAAGTAAAATATATGTACCGGACTCATTTGATAATTGTTGAGCTGAGTGACTGAGTGGTTGAGGCTCCTATGAGGTTATACCATGGGTAGGTGCAGTACATCCCCGGTATACTCCCCGAGACCCCAGTATATTCCCGAGACCCGAAGGGGGTCGAGGGGAGTATACAGGGATGTACTGCAACTACCCATGATATAACCTTTTTATCCCATGTCTAGGCACATTTTTGAAATAATTCAGAAGTATTATGTTTGTACATGAATGCATTCGATTCTTGAGATGCTACGTTTGAACTGAAAATTCTTGTTTCAGTTATGATTTTTTAGTGGC
Source organism: Platynereis dumerilii (assembly GCA_026936325.1). Classification (NCBI taxonomy): domain Eukaryota; kingdom Metazoa; phylum Annelida; class Polychaeta; order Phyllodocida; family Nereididae; genus Platynereis; species Platynereis dumerilii. Next base: position 253,661 of record JAPTHN010000076.1, read on the forward strand.
ATTAGTTTTTGAGATATTGCCTTGAAATTTTGGATTTGTAATTTATACTATATTTATGACAGTTATGGAGAATTTAATAGATCTGGTGCACTTAGGTCCTGAGTTATAAAATAAAACGCCCATGGAACTAAAAAAAACGTTGACTCAAATCTGTTATTTTACGCTTCAACTGAAAATTCTTGTTTCAGTTATGATTTTTTTGTGGCAAGAGTTTTTGAGATATCATCTTGAAATTTTGGATTTGTAATCCATACTATATGTATGACAGTACTGTTTTAATTTTATACATCTAGGTTGATTAGATCCAGAGCAATAAAATAAAACGGCAGTGCTAGGCAGAAAAACGTTGACACAAATATGTGATTTTACGCTTGAACTGAAAATTCTTGTTTCAGTTATGATTTTTTCGTGGCAAGAGTTTTTGAGATATCGTTTTGAAATTTAGGATTTGTAATTTGTACTATATGTATGGCATTTTGTGTAAATTTGATACATGTAAGTGAATTTTATCCAGAGAAATTAAACAAAACGGCAGTGGAATGCAGAAAAACGTTTCTGAAATCATTGAAAAACAGTGCTGAAATGATACCAATAAACAGAATTTAACATTATTACTTTGTCAGGTGTTGTGAAATATTGTCTAAAACAATATAACAAAATAACAAGAATCCGAGGATTCAAACCCTGGGTTCTGTTGGGAATTAGCAATTAAGCATAAGATCCGTGGATACAAGATCAAAGTAGCACTGCCCTGCGAAGTGCAATCAGCTTTGACACCTGTCAGATTGATTTCGAGTGCTGTTTCTCAATGGCAATTTGGTAAACTGAGGGTTAAAAAACGCTTTAGAACTCGCAGAATTGCAATTAGCATTGTTAGACTGCTTCTGAGAATATATGCACTGCAAAAAGCATTTGCCAAATTTATGCATTATAGGCCTTCCTTGAATCGCATGGACGATCGTCACGTGGGCGACATTATCATGCAAAGTCAGCTTGAAAACAGCCCCTCAAGACTCAAACGATCTATTACACAACAAACTACTAAAAAAAAAATCAAATTTTTTTTTTTCAAATTAAAAAAAAAAAAAAAACCACAACAAACCATCCTGAATTCCACAACGCATTTTAGTTCACCTCTATATGAACACAAAATGACACGCTTGACCACATCCACACCTGTATTAAGGCTGGGAAAACTTTTTTCCAAAAATCTCTCAGACTGGTTTTTAGATAAAATTACCCTGGGGGAACCCAGGGTAAAAAGGGGTCCTCATCATGACGGAAATTTATATAAACAAGAAGATGTAGTCTCTCTGGGTTCTTGACAACTTCTTGTTGACCTAAGAGGGTAAAAAATACATAGAAGTGAAAAAGGAAAAACTCATAAAAAGGAGAGATGCAGCCAAAAAATGGATTATTTCACCCTGAATAACCACAGTCAGGAATGCTGTTATGTTTTGTCAAATAAAAAGTCCAGGCAAGAACCTGAGAAGCAAGTTTTGACGATGTTATGCAACAGCAATGTAAACCTTGCCAAGGGAAAGGAAACAGTGAAGCTACTTGGAAGAGATGGATTAAAATTCCTGAAACTTCGTCAAAAGTGATATTTTAACAGCTTCACAGTTAGCAACTATAGTTTTAACAAGGGAGCTCCACTTTGGCCTGTATGTATTTACTGACCACCAATTTGACACTGTTCACATACTGTTAAATTCACTTAAATGCTATTGTTAATGGTTCAGACCTAAGGTTCCACTAGAGTTATGTGGTAGCTTGGAGTTTAGATCATTACTTAATGTTTGAACAAGAAAATCCAAGGTACTCAGACATAGATGCCCTGAAAGTTGAACTTTTCTGGCATATTAGGTATTTTAGTTGGATATAGGTCTGAGCTGCTCCAAAATTTCATCAAAGATTAATCTGTCATGTTTAGGCGATGAAAAATAAACATGATAAATCAACTTTTCCGCTCCTGGACTCAAAATAATTGAAATTTTGTTAAATACTCTAACGTACCTCGGGTACCTAAAATCTGCGAAGTTTGGAGCCATTCTGTTAGGGATTAAGATAAAAAAATGCACACAAAATTAAGTCCCGGGATACTTAAATATTATCCAAAGCATTTCAGAGCTTTTATTTTACTTTTATGTAGAGTTATAGAAAAATCAAGATCAGAATCTGTATGGGTGCCCAAACTTTTGCACATGTAAAATCCGACAAAAAGACCTGTATTTTTTTACATTTTTATACTTTCATTGTTCTTTCAGGGTAAAATTGAGTGCATGGGTATCCTTCACTCACACAATTCATGTTGGAAAGATTCTGCAAATGGTTTGTTCGAAATTTGAAAAAATGTGACCCCTCTCAAAGGGTGCCCAAACTTTTGCACCCCACTGTAGGTGATCTAGTCAGAATTTCGGTCTAACTTTTCTTATAACTTGTCAAATTATTTTGGCAGTACCCCATAAGGTGCTGGGTGTTGGGTTACTTGAAATATACTGTTTATAGTAAGGGCCAAGGGGCGGGGTTCTGGGCCTGCCTCAGTACCCTGCAGCCAACATAGACAGCAGCTGCTTGGTTGAGTTGTAGTGACCACTTGTTCACTTTACATGCAGGCCCGTAGCCAGGGGGGTGTGTAGGGTGTGTACAACCCAACCTCCCCCTCGAATCCACAATGATCTTACGCGTTTTTGGCGAGAATCCGCGAATGTCGGTTCACGCAGTTGCAATGCTTTTTGATTGGATTTATTTCCAAACAAGTTTAAATGTATGCATTGCTCAAGAAACACAGCAACCATTTGAGGGACCATTCAGAATTTCTTTAAATAGGTGTAGTATTTTTGAAAGAGGGGGTATAAGAATATTCTTCATCGACTTCAAGAGCTTTTTTGCATTTTTTGCCAAGAAAAGAATTACACAATGTGACTCATCCATATATGGAGGCGTTTTTGCTTGGATGGGCACTGGGCAATGAGGCTGAAGAAACTTTACATCTAAAATTGGAGTAGGCAATGGTATTGAGAAGAAACACCTGCCCCCCCCCCCATGGGATAACGCTAAGAGAAGAACATTTAATTAGAGGCAGTGAGGGGGGAAAGGCAGCGAATTTGGGGGAATGAGGAGTCTGAGGTTATGTGGGGGAAACGGGAGCAAGAGTGGGGAATGGGGAAGAGGGGGGGGGGTAAATCGAGGGAAGCGGGGGCAAGAGGGGGGAAGCGGGGGCAAGAGGGGGAAGAGGGGGTAGAAGGGGGAAGAGTGGGAAAAATGGGGGGCAAAATGGGGGATAACTGATATTGCGGGAATAAGAGAAGGGAGCAGGGGGTGTATCCTATCATGAGGCCTCCCCTCACAAAGAAACCCTGAATGGTCTTGAGGGACAGAGCATGTACCAGCATGCAAAGTTGTATTGTGGCTCTACTCTAAATTATGAAATTTCAAAATAAAATTAGGGCTAAAGGGGTGTGAACGGCGTGTTTGCACTGCCCGATATATACCAGAACTTCCGGCAATTTCTAAGGGAAAGTGAAGAAAAGGGGAAACAAAACTTCAAAAACAAAAGAAAGTGTTTTACAGATGATTTCATATTTGTAGACATTTGTGGTAGAAAATACATCATTTTTCTCCCAATTTTCATTGGTCGAGAGAAGGTATGACACCACTCTCTCCTAAAAATTACATAGTGTTTTACATGGGTGACCATGGCGTTCTAAGCCATTGATCTGCTAACAGGGACTGACTTTAGCAGTTTCAAGTGAGAATTTCAGTTTGTGTTTCACACATTTTTAGTACACACATTCTGCAAGTCCAATACTGTGCATTCAGACGATTGGGATCAGGTGATCCATGTAATGACTGTTTATACAGAAAATAAACATGTATAATTGTAAATGTAACATTTTCTCAGAGGAGGGGGCTCAGCTCGAAAGCAGGACAATGGACCACCAATCGCGGGGTCCCTGGGCCACTGGGCCACCATCCTGTCCTGAGAGACCATTGAGAATTTATGATTCTGAGGGAGGGGGGAGTTCTGTTGGAACTTTTTGTCAAAAATGTATACCCTCCTTTGGTTTCATGCTTATTTGTACCTCTCATGAATACATTCCATGCAGATTTTTAGTATGTCCCCTTTTCTTTTATTAAAATTTCATACCCCCCTTAAGCATGTTGTGAGTAATAAGTACCCCCTTTGAAAAATGTGTGAACAATTGATGCTCCATCGGGCAAAACTCCCATTCCCCCCCCCCAAGTCATAAATTCTATTTAGACACAGATTCTGTAAAAATGGTAAAAATTAGTACTGCCCCCCTTGAAGCATGTAGCACCCACTCAGGTACGGCTCCCATCTCCCCCTCAACCAAGTCATAAATTCTCAATAGTTAGTCCCTTACTGATGTAATAGGCAATGCTTTTGGTCAAGGCATGATAATTTAGTGTAAATAGATGTGAAGCCATTCAGAGTCAGCTTGAAACTGATTTTATATCAATTGAAACAATCAACAGCTGTACACAGGAGTGTGAAATACAACAGTTCATGAAGAAATGAAAGAGTTCATGTGAATTGCAGTTTGACGTGTGAACAACTGCCACAATACCAAGTTGGCCTTTGCAGTATGCTATTGGTCAAAATTTTGACATCATTTTTCCAGCGAACATCACTTGCTTGACGCAAGCTGAAAAAAGTGACACGCAATGGGCAACTTGACCAATCACCTGGCAGGATTTTCTGATGTCAGACCAATAATTTTGCTAAATATTTTGTTATTTGATCAAAGTCTACAAATATGAAATCATCTGTAAAATCGGAATATTTTAGGAGGGGGCACAATGATTCTCTCCTCCCTGTGTGCCTCCTCCGTCTTCAGCCACTTTCCTCTCAAGACATCCCTCGCTGCCTCCTGCCTCGCTTATGCCTTCTTCCACTTTTCCTTTCTCTGTCTCTGTGTTTCTCCTTTTCCATGCATCTCTTCCCCGTGGCCATCCCCTCCTCCTTGTTATCCTCCTACTTCTCCAGTTACTCTCATTCTAGCTATCTCTGACTCTCCCCTCCCTGAATTATCCCTTCCTGTATCTGCCCTGTTCTAGTCTCCTCCCCAATAGCTCTTTCCTCCTCCTTAGCTCTTGCTTCCTGTGTCTCTGCACCCCTCCTCCATCTCTTGGGCCTCTCTAATTATTCTCTCGCTGCGGCCTCCTAATGCAGCCACATCTAGTCTTCCTTTCTGTCTCCTCTTTGTCCTTTCTTCTTCCTCAACAGCTTTTCTCTTCTCCACAACAATTCTTCTCTCCTCCCTGTCTGCCCTCTCCCTGACATATATGCCTTCGCCATCTATTACTCCGTTCTCTCTGAATGCCTTTCTGCCTACTCCATAGTTTTCTTGGGGCTCCTAATAAATTAGTAATAATAGCTTCCTCACTGGTTTCTCCCTAGCTTATGTCTCCTCACTCTCTACCTACTAAATCTCTCTGCTTTCCACCTCCTCAGTTACATTTCTGCATTTCTATATTCAGAAGCAATGCTAAGACTAACTCCTCCCTAGTTTTTGCTTCCTCCTGTTTGCTCAAGCCTTCTTTGGTTTATTCATCTTCCTCCTTCCCTAATCATCTATATCTCTCTGACTTGCACCTCTCTACATTCTCCATTACTACATTTCTGGAGTCAGAAGTAGTGTTTGGACTACTTCTTCTGTATACAAGCTCTTGTGGCTGCCTTGCCGCCTCCTGATAGCTTTAGCCTTCTTAAGTATCAATCCTCCCCCTCTTTAGTCCTCTATCTGTCTGACTCATACTCTCCCTTTCTTCATCCGCTTAGCAATAGCTACTCCCTTTTCCCCAGCTCTTGTCGCCTCCATCTCTTGCACCTCCCTTGGTGACACTCCTTTTCTACCCCCATCCCAATTGTTTTTTGTCCCCTTCATCTCTACCTCCTACCTAGGTCTCGCCCTCTCCATCCCTGCCTCTAAACTCTCTTCCTCTACCCTCTCTGCATTCTCCTTCTCTACCTCTCGCCTTATAACTGATGCATGCATCCTGCCCTGCACCTTCAGTATGCCCTGCCTCTTCAGTATGGCTTAGCATCCCTCTGTAGAATCTCCTGTCTCCTTCCTCTCCTGTGTTTTTCCTCCATAAACCCCCTCTTACAGGACCCTCACTGCCCCCACCATAGCATGAGTCAATGCCTCCCCAATTTACCTGCAAATAACCCTGTATGTCTATGTGTTTTGGCAAATTCAGTGCACATACTAAATTAAATTCTCCAAAAGTGGTTCATGATCTGACTTTTTTTAAAGAGTCAAAATGGATTATTTTCTCAAATTGCAGAAAGATTCATTACAATATACAGTAAAAACCAGGTGATTTGAAAAATTATTTTCTCAAAACACTTGGTTTTTAACACACTATTTTGTGAAATTTCTCTGCAATTGAGTAGATCATCAGTATAGACCAGGCTATAAGAAAAGGTCAAAATTCACAAAGACTGTGTTCTTTGGCATTTTAAATGATGTTACCATATTGAAGTTTTTTGGGAATTTTTCCATCAAATTTAACTCTCTAGAATGCTCAGAATGTGTCTCAGAGTGTCTAAAATCCGTTGGCTTCTGGGGGCCTTGAGGGGCCCCCAGACCCCCCGCCGCAAACTTTCGGCCCTACGGGCCTCAGTTCCCCCTTCATTGCTTTCCACACCCCCCCATATAAAAGCCTGGCTACGGGCCTGACATGGTTTAAATTACATGTAAATAGTATCAAGCAAATGGATTAAGTATACAGCCTGGATATATCTGGATTTATTAAAGTATGGATTAGCATTTCTAGATATTAGAATCACACATTAATATAAAGACTAGCGCAGGTGACATGACGTCATCCCACTTCACATCTTTCACTGGCCTGTGTATGAGGGCCTTGCACCTTCTACTAATCTAATGTCGATTTTTCATCCTTTTTCTCGAGTACCAACATATATCTACAACTTTTGACTCATCTTTCAGCTCCTCTTCCCTCCCAGTGGCGTATTTAGGGGGGGGGGCATGGTGCCATGGCCCCCCCCTCAGGCCCAAAATTAACATGGAAGAGATAGGAAACACCGCGGAGCGCCCCGTATTCACCCCATGTAATGGCCCCCCCCCTCAGGCCATTTCTAGATACGCCCCTGCCTGTTTCATTCAACTCTATTCCTTCGTGGTTGCCATGATGCCATCCCATAATAGCACTCTCAAAACTACGGCAGTTCTGAATGTGACTTTCTTATATACCCATGGCTCTGCACTACTGTCAAATTTCACAACACTACCAGATTTGCGTTTATGTAAGTTGTGCATCAGCTTTGCTGATTTATCTTTGTTTAACTCCATTTTTCTTTGCATTGCCCATCACTGCATGCTATGTATTATTGCTACGAATGTCGCCACATTCTTCAATCCTCATTCATTACTTTCCAATTACTGTACATACAGTCAGACCAAGAATTATTCAGACGCTTGCAGTTTTGTTTTTATTTTGAAGAAATTGCAAAGTAAGCAATGAAACATGCAGTCAAAATCATCTTTAGTACTAGGTGAAACCTGTCCAGTACAAATTTATTGCAAACTGTCACAAAATCGGATGAAAATAGTTACTTTTGTCGATATCAGGAACCAGAAATTATTCAGACACTTTTACAAAAATGTAGAAAGTTAACTATTTACTGATATTTATCCCAAATATTGCCAATAAACTACCATGTGATCATTGTGGCCACATTGGATGACAGGTGTGATCATCAGTTAAGAAAATGTTGATAAAATAGGCTCAGATGTTCGATAAAAAAATGTAATTTTTACACAGTTACACTGCCTATTTATAAATGAATAGTAATTAATAAGATTATATTGTCTATTTACATAGGGGGTGTACACGATAGCGCTAGCTTAAGCTGGCTTAGTGTACACCTCCTAGACCCACAGAAAAATAACTTGTTTTTTGAAATTTTGTAACTGTATTTTTTATATTTTGTTCTAAATAAACTTTTGTCATTGTCATTGTCATTGATGAATATATATGTGAGATAAACATCTGATTCAGTTTATCACATTTTCTTGACTAATGTGGCTGAAATTTGTTAGATATCAATTGGAAATATTTCAGAATATCATAAAATGACAATTGTTAACTGTTCTATCAAAATAAAATTGAAATACAGGCTTACTTGAAAAATTTAATGCACTTTGGTAGTCTCCTTTTGTTTTTGGCTCCAACTGCTCTCTGAGTCCTTGTCCACTGAGCCACAGCAATCCATCAAATCACTTAAAATAAAGTTGCATGGCCTTCCTAAGGCTGTTCACTCTATTGCGTATACAGGACTGCCCATTTGCTCCAGTTGCTTACAAATGATATGCCACGCTAAAACTATATTATCATCACCTCAGTCATGAGATAAGTAGGGTATTATCATTAGATAACCCATGCAACAACCACCCATAACGCCCTCATTTGCAGGGCCGACAATGATTTTGAGGGCCGACAATGATTTTGAGGGCCGACAATGGTATTGTCGGCCCTGTGATGACGTCATGACTCATGCTGCCTAGCAACCATGAGCATCTGACTCTATAAATAGATTGTGACGTCATGATTTTCAAGGGCCTGCAAGTGGTAGCGTCACAAGTTTTGTTGAAAGCTTACTGACTCAGTGTTGGTTGTTTCTTTTGTTCTCAGTCCCTATTTACCTGACGACTTTGAAATTTTCACAGGATTTTGAATACTGTATTATACACCAGCACTGCAAAGTACATTAAAGTGCATAAATTGATTGCGATTTTAAAGCTCTGTAATTGGGAAGTGCTGAAAAGTTTTACTAGTCCAGTTCTTAGTGTCTACAGATTTTTTACAAGGAATTCAGGAATTGTCCTGTATAACCAATGCTGGCCATTGCCAGGTACCCTAATCGCTCGGGTGAAAATTTTTACAATCTAATTTAATGATAACAAAATTGTGATGGTAACCACTACTTAAAAATCGAATTTGTATCACAGATAGGTCAGGGTGGCAGATGAATTATTTGAGTAAGAGGTAATGATAATAGTAATATCATGACCTGAGTCGGGCATTATGGGTGGTTGACAGCCCTCGGGCTTGCTTGTCATCCCTACGATTGTCAGCCCTCGTTCCTCGGGCTGACAAGAATTCGTAGGGCTGACAAGCAATCCCTTGGGCTGTCAACCACCCATAACGCCCTCCACAGGTCATGTTATTGTTATATTGTGCTTTATGGAGCAATCTCCATTGGAATAGCATTGGAATAGCATTGAGGCGGAAGAACCGCATTTTTGCCCCCTTCCCAAATGAAGTTCAAAGTGCCCCATTGTGTTGCTGTTCGGACCATGCATGGAATATAGCTTGAAATAGATAATGAATCTTGCTTTCCGAAAATTTCTTAGATTTTGGTGCCACATGGACATGTTTTTGTTTTGGTAAAATTGGACAAATAAACACAAAAGTGCACTGAACTTAGTATGCGGCCTCCAGTGTTTTATATTGTGACTCAAAGTTTTAAGAATACAATTCTAAGGTAAACTAAAGCAATTTGAATCAATAAAAGGCATATTTGAGGTTAAAGAGTTCATGAAAATGTGATAAACTGGATGTAATGTTTATATCCAATATTTATCCTATTTTCTAAATTGATGGTCACACCTGTCATTCTATACAGTCAAAATGGTCCCTAGGTAGTTTTTGAAATTATTTTGATATAAATACTAACAAATAATAGTAAATAGTTCACTTTCTACAACATTGTTAAAGTGTCTGAATAATTTTTGGTGCATTGAGTTAACAAAAGTAGTTTTTCTCACCACATTTTTAGCAAATTTGCAACAAATTTGTTTTGTGCAGGTTGCATGCAATGCCAAGAATGTTTTTCGATTGCATGTTTCATGGGTTTACTTGGTAATTCCTTAAGATAACAACAAAACAGCAAGCGTCTGAATAATTCTTGGTCTGACTGTAATTCCTATCAACCCTTACCAAATACCAGTGTCTCTTCAAAGACAGTTCATTGCTTTCCACTATCCTAAAGGTCATTTGCAGCTATTCAAATGCTAAAAGTGCAATGCTGTCGGCTATGTGCAGACCTCTCATTTCATTACTTCATCCATTCCCACCTTTATTGTAATTCTCTATCTATATGTGAAATACAACAATTGGGCTTCACAATTGGTTTTTTGCAGTCAAACAATATATTTAAATATCCAACCAAATCCCCTGTACCATGTGACCTAATCATGTGACCTCAACCACCAATCAAATCACAATCCTCCATTATTGAAACAACCTCACAGCACAGACCCATCTTCTAAAACCTCATCCTTTTACATAAATTTTCAACACTGGCACAGCTGGGAGTTACGTTGCTGGAATGTTGGCCAAGCAGGGTTTGTTGGCATTTGTTGAGCAACATTACTCGGCCAGTGGAAGAGACCTGGTGTTGGTTGAGCTGCGTGTATCCATGGGAACATCATGTGGGGGTATAGATGGGGATGCATCTGAGCCGGCCCCGGTTGTGGATGTGTAGGCATTGGAGGGATGTGTTGTGTGTAGCAGTTTTCTGGCTGGGTGCGCTGGCTCTCTGGCCCCTGATGTCTTCTGTCTTCTTGATTCATTTCTTTCTGCATATCCATTACTTTATTTTCCTTCCAGGAGGGTCAATCTCTCATCTATGGAAGATGTCTGTTGTGACGACCGTGAGTTGCCGGTATTGCTGCTGGCGTCGAAATAACTGGCCTGGCATTGCTCCAATCTGCTATTCAGTAATCTGTTAGTTTCTTAGAGTTGTGAGACTTGTGATTCCAGTGCAGCTATGTGCGCTTTTGAGTTTGCGTACTGGAGGCTTTTTGCTTGAAGGTCCCTTTCACGTTGCGCTAGAGCCTTTTCTTGGAGCTTGAGCTTCTTTTGAAGATTCTCGTACTCTCTTTCCTTGCTGCTTAGAGTGCTGTATGTTTCTTCACATCTGCCACAGGGCCTGTCTGTTTGTTGAAGGATGGAGTCTGTGTGATGGCCACCGGTGTTGTCAGCCACTTCTGATACATAGTGTCCGCCCGCAAGCTCGTGGGCTTGGGGTGCTTCCCGTTCCATGTTAGGATCGTTGGTTCCTTCTTCAGGGTCCGGGTAGGCCGCTATTTCATGCCTGCGGGAGATCGTTGTGCCAATAGAGGGAGCTGGGGTGGCGGTCTTGCATGCCTGCTCCGGGCCCAGTTGCATAGCTTCAGTGGCTGTATCATCCGGAACCATGGGCGTATTGGTGAAGAGGATGTCAGGGACTCTCGCCGTGCCCCTGGTTAATGTCCCGCCGTCGTCTTCAACTTGGGCATTGCTTTCCTTTTCATGGTATTGAATAGAGCCGGTGTGAAGACTCGATATCTGGCTGCCGTTTACCTGCGTCTCTGGTCCGGCAGTTGTATCATTTAGTTGCGCTTGGTGTCGGTTTTGAAGCCTTCCTTGGTGTGATTGCTTTTGCCTGTTGGTGACCTTTTCCTTTTTTCCCTTCAGTTGTTCCAAGACATCTGAAAGGCATATTTTCATATTCCTGTTAAGGGTGTCTGGATCGGTGTGTTTACATACAGCATTGACCTCAGCTATGATGTCTGTGATTAGATGCCAGTCGTTGTCGAAGAATTTCTTTGTCCCATTGCCATTAATCTGCAAGGAGGACGTGGTGTGGTAGAGGTTAACACAATAGGCATTGTATCCGCTGGGGTAGTGGCTGACTTTGATGGAGGACTGTACATAGTTTGAAGTAGCATCTTTGAGAAGTTCAATGTGGCTCGTTAGGCCTTGGTGCTTCTGTTCTGCGTAGTAAGTTAGCAATGCTCGCTTGAGTAGCTCGTACATTCCTGCCTGGCAGACTAGAGTTATGCCATTTGTATTCTCTCTACCCTCGCATAATATCTGCCGATCGCAGGCCAGTTGCTTCTTCTTCAAAGCTTTTTCCTTGTTGAGCTCGTAGCCCAGCGTTTTTGTTGTTATCTGGCAAAATCTCGCTTGTCTGTCAGTGTCAACTCGGAGATTTGCGGTGTTGTGGCGTTGGAGGAGTTGGTTTTCATATGACTGATGGCCGATTGACAGGATGATCTTCTCCGATATGGTTGGAACAACGCTGTCTCTGGCATGTCTTGTCCTCGTCCTTGTGTCTCTCTTCCCTGCAGGTTGTGCCGTGTTGTATGGCGACATGGTGATGGCCCGGTTATTAGTAGGCATTATGAGAATCAAAGCTGTTGCCTGTCCTTGCATTCACTGAACAATGACGATGTGCAGGTGCTGGAGGGGTTGTGCCTAATTAGTGATTGATAAAAACGATGTAGCTTAGGCTAAAAGTTACTGCTAAAAACGGGCTTCTCTAGAGAGATGGGGCTTCAGGTCATCGAATCAAAACTGGTTTTGTGGCGGGTCTTCTGAGGGTGTCATGAGGTTCTTGTCCCCCTGAGCTGCTCGTGCCACCCTGGGGTACAGAACCACACCCTTTGTCAATCCCCTGAGCTGCTCGTGCCACCCTGGGGTAGACCTGTTCAAAAAAGACTTTCTATTTTATTTTAATGCAGGATGCAGTGATTCCCATTCTCCAAGCTATAGAATGGCCAAATATGACATTTTTTTCAATTTTGAACTTTGGGAATGCCTGCCTCATGAGCCATGAAGTTTTAATGTTTAATTTCGTCAAAAACGCCAAAAATATCAGAGGGGAGTGTTATATTTATCTTCATATCTTTATCAGAATTAATTGTAGAACAACATGGATGGTGTCATATGAAAGCTTGTTAAATCATCTTTCAATTGAGACCAATAACTTGGTATTTGAGACACTTTCATTTCTCTTCAAAGCAGAAATGTGTAAATTTTAGGGAAAATTTTGATGTCGTTTAGTGTATTTTGCCTCATATGGTAATCCAAAATGATCATAGAGCTGCATGAGTGGTATCATTTGAATGCCTGTAAAGTTGTCTTTAAATGGACACCATTTTAAAAATTATTTAAATAGTTCTCATTGTCTCTGAAGCAAAAATTCCTCCATTTCAAGGAGCTTCCTGCCCCATCTTATTCATTGCGGCACTGCATTGACCAGAAAATGTACAAAATTGTTTGTCTTACTTATTAATTTCATTGCTGTTTTTTTCAAGTGACTGGAACATTTTAGAAATACTTTTACCACATCCTTATAATGACTTTCGATTGAGGAAATACATTGTTGGATTTGAACTGAATCGAAACAAACATCATCGATCACTTTAGTATTGTTATTTTTCAACAGCCAGTGTTACCTTGGCACATTCTTGGAGCAAATGTGCTACATATTTTAGAAAATGCAGTTAAACTTGACTTAACATTTTGAGCAACAGCATGCCACAGTTGTCAATTCTAATAATAATGCTATAAGTAACTAAGTGTCCTTCTTGCGCCACTAAAATTTCATGAATAAAGACTTTAATCGTGTTTCAGTTTGACAATTCAAAGATTAACACAATATTGGATTTCATGCATTGTGGTGATACTCATTGTCTGAGCTTAGACACCTTGAAGTTTATGATGGATACCTCAGCTAGCAGAAACTTGGAGGGATCAAGAGCAACATGTGGGGCAGAGTGGCTGGAAGTCTGCTATATCGACACACAGTTTTGCGTTAGGAATAAATCTGTGATACCAAACATAAGTCATAAAAATAATAAGAATTCACCAGACAGCAACATACCCAGAACAGTTTTGTGGGTGATTCATTTTCTAGCTATGAAAAGGGCATATAATGGTATGTAGGTGGACAGTTTTAAAAACCCACATTCAAAAGTTTTGTTAAATTTTCTCTCGGCTACCTTTAACAAGTCATTATACACACAATCTGTGGAACTGTGTTACATTGCAAATTTGCAATTCCTATTTCAATTTATATTTGTGATATTAGGCCCTCATTTATGTGACATAGTATTAGTGTATGATAGTTATAAGCCAAGAGTGATTTACATTTTACTGTGCAGACCTCCTATTGTCAATATTGTGTTAATCTTTGAATTGTTAGGCGTAAACATGATTAAAGTCATTATACATTTAGTAGCACAAGAAGGACACTTAGTTACTTATAGCATAAGTATTAGAATTTACAACTGTGGGATACTGTTGCTCAAAATGTTAAATCAAGTTTAACTGCATTTTTTAAAATATATAGCGTACATGTAATACTAAAGTTATTAATTATGCTTGTTTCGATTCAGTTCAAATCCAACAATGTATTTTCTCAATAGAAAGTCATTATAAGGATATAGTAAAAGTATTTTTAAAATATTCCAATCACTTGGAAACAATATCAGTGAAATTAATTAATAAGACAAACAATTTTGTACATTTTCTGGTCAATGCAGTGCCGCAATGAATAAGATGGGGCAGAAAGCACCTTGAAATGGAGGAATTTTTGCTTCAGAGACAATGAGAACTATTTAAATAATTTTTAAAATGGTGTCGTTTAAAGGCATCTTTACAGGCATTCAAATGATACCACTCATGCAGCTCTATGATCATTTTGGATTACCATATGAGGCAAAATACACTAAACGACATCAAAATTTTCCCTAAAATTTACACATTTCTGCTTTGAAGAGAAATGAAAGTGTCTCAAATACCAAGTTATTGGTCTCAATTGAAAGATAATTTAACAAGCTTTCATATGACACCATCCATGTTGTTCTACAATTAATTCTGATAAAGATATGAAGATAAATATAACACTCCCCTCTGATATTTTTGGCGTTTTTGATGAAATTAAACATTAAAACTTCATGGCTCATGAGGCAGGCATTCCCAAAGTTCAAAATTGAAAAAAATGTCATATTTGGCCATTCTATAGCTTGGAGAATGGGAATCACTGCATCCTGCATTAAAATAAAAATGAAAGTCATTTTTGAACAGGTCTAACCCTGGGGTTTTTGACAATGTCCGCCAAGGTCCTGATTATATTGATGTTGTTCTGAGCGCCCAATATCTCTGTTCCGAACTTCAGTGTCTTCTTTGGCGCTTGAAATTTCCTTCCTCTTCCTCCTCAGTAGATTGGGTAGTGTCAAGCACCTCGCTCTCGGAGTCTTGTGATATTTCGTCCTGTGGGAGGAGTTTGATTGTGACTTTTTTAATAAAGTCTTCTGTTAGTCTCAGCCAGATTTTTTGAAGAACGTTATTTGGATGGACCCCGTCAGGCAGCCTATTCGCTGAGAATCTGCGTTTTCCTGGTTTTCGGAGTTTCCCGCTCTTTGTGCTTCTCTTCTTTGACTCAAGGTAGCATGCATTGGCCCACGGAAGTGTGGGTTTGTCGTACTCTATGTTTTTGCAAATGATGAAGCGATTGATCTCCTCACAATCTTCTAGTAGGTGCTGTTGCTGTATCGCAAAAGTTTCCTGCTGACCTGCTACTCTGCCTTTAAAGCCACGTAATTCCTGGTTTAATTTAGAACCTTCTAGGCGGGACTTGATCCTCTCCCCCCTTGAGTCCGTGTAAACAAGACACCTGAAAATTCTCTCCACCTCTGAGCGCTGTTGCTGCATTAGTATTAATTTTAAGTTACTGGACATTAAGGTCCGTAGTGGCTTGAGAGCTGATTTCTTTGGAATGTTAATGGGAATAGAAATTGTCACTTCCCTGTTTGTTGCAGGCTTCGCAGAGCGTTGGTGTCAATCAATCCACGTGCGTCATGTAGCCCGCCATATTGGATTTCTTGTCATGCCGTATCTTCTCCAGAGATTTTCCAATGAATACGTCTCTCCTGGTGCCTTGCGTTGCCACTTGCTGCGAGGGCGTGATGCCTGACAGTTTCGTCTGTAAATTGAGCCTAAAAGTAGCTATACTACATCTAAGAAACTATTAAAAACTTAGATAAAAAGAGAGCTCTAAGAACTAGCGTGCGTCTTCGTTGCCGGAAGTTACATCCCATGAGATCCCATGAAAACGAAGGCGGCCGACTTGGTAGTGGAAACTCTGGGAGGCCCTCAGGTGACAGCTCGTCTAGCAGCAACTGGCGCGAGCGCAGGAACCCCAGGGCAACCCCCAACAATGGGCGCGAGCATAGAAACCCCGCCTATAACAGCCACTCCGCGCAGGGACCACAGCCACAGTCAAAGGAAAATAAGAGATGTCAACCTGGAAATGCACAAGGTGGACCACATGAAGGGCAATGCCAGCAGAACCAGCCGACAGACGTTCATGGTCACGAATCACCCCGGACCAGGACATCGCGTCACCTGCAGATGCTACACGAACTGCAACCAGAAGAAGCTTCAAAATCACAAAATGCTAAAGTACCTCTACCAAGGGGATCGGAATAGCAACGACAGAAGGGTAGACAACTCCGCTTGCTCTCTCACAATATTGACGGGCTCAAGTACAACATAGTGGCCTTAAAAGAAGAATTAGCTCATGCCGACGTCGCCCTCTTGCAAGAGCACTGGCTGTGGGCCTTCGAGACAGTCAACCAGTTCAACCTGCTGCTTCCGGAATGGGAGGTGCACGCCAGGGCAGCGGACGAATATAATAATCTGGTGCCAGAAAGATGCCCAAGGGGCCATGGCGGAACTGCCATCATATGGAGGAAGGAGATGGGGCCATATGTCAAACTCAGCCAAGAAGGAAACGAGAGAGTAATCGCAGTAACACTTAGTATCCCACAAGCCATCCCAATCCTCCTAATATGCTGCTATTTACCATCCGGCGAATCGAAGGACGCTGTGGACACCTTCAAGGACGATGTAGCCATAATAAGCGAACTTCTAGAAAAATACCACCACTCACACAGCGTCATCATTGGAGGCGATCTGAATGCGGACCTGTTCAATAGGCATGGAAGAAAAGAGAAAGTTCTACATGACTTAATAGCCAGTTCTGGACTTACCAACCTGAACGAGAGCATCAGGGAACAGAAGACCTACTCGCACGCTGGTCTTAATCAATCGTCACACCTGGACTACTTCTTGGCGGACCAGAAGGTGAAATGGACGAACACGCGGCGCGGAGAAAATTGCCTCAACAGCTCCACACACTCTCCAATCTACTCCTCAACCACTGTAGAAACATCAATAAGGAGCCACAGAAGGAAAACACCAGACGGGCCCGAACCACCGCAGAAGATTTCCTGGGAGAAACTGGACCCAGTTGTCTACCAAGAATTTATTGACAAGGAGATCGGAAACACAAACTTTGACATCCTCAGCACGGACGGAGCCGTCGAAACATTCTCTAATATCATCCAAGCTGCGGCTGTGTTGGCTACCCCTGCCAGGAAGAAAAGCTCCCACTCGGGTACAAGAAGATGGAAGCCAGAAGTTATGGAGGCCATCAAGACTGCAAAGCTGGAATTTTGGAGATGGAAGAATGCCGGCAGCCCGCCATCCCCGCATTCCAGTCACACAGATATGAGGAAAGCGAAGAAAATACTCAGGTCATTACAGCGTCAGGAGGCGGCGTCCAAACGTGAAGAACTCATTGCGAGGATCATGGATGCGTCAGAGTTTGATACTCAAACCTTCCACAGCCTTATCCGAAGAAATCGGGGTACGAGTAGCTCAGTAACAGCACTTCTAAAGGATGACACGCTGATCTTCGACCAGGAGACGCAGAGAAGCATGTGGGCTGAGTATTTTGAAGACCTCTCTAAGCTGGATCGGCACAATCCTGAAGAAGCAGACCTACTCGATTTAATCAGAAAGCACAACCGGACCGGCCAGAATAGTCCGTTCGACTTAATCCCGGAGGACACAAGGATGACCATCAAGAAATTAAATAAGAATAAAGCAGCAGACATCACAGGAATCCAAGCCGAACACCTGCTTCGAATCTCTGCTGACGGGCTGCAAACCCTAACAAATATCCTGAACAGGATCATAAAGGGAGAGAAGTTACCAGCAAGCTTCAGTTCAGGGTTCAAAATTCCGATACCCAAGAAAAATAAGGACAGCAAGATCATGGGAAACTTCAGGGGCATTACAATAACTGCCCTAATTGGCAAGGTTCTTGAGCACCTGGTCCAAGTGGAAATGGACCCCCTGGTCAGGGCAGACATTAGCTCCCTGCAATTTGGCTTCACAAGAGGTCTCACTCCCACGATGGCCACCCTCTGCCTGACAGAAGCCTTGGCAACCGCTAAGAAGGAGAAGACCCCTTTATTTGCTGCCGCATTAGATGCCCAGAAGGCTTTTGATGTTGTAGAGCATGACAAACTTAAGATAAAGTTACACCAACTGGGGCTCAGAGGAAACACCTGGAACCTTCTAGATAGTCTTTACACAGACATCACTGAATCGACGAGATGGAATAACACGCTCAGCAGGAAGTACCAAGTGCAGAAAGGCGTGAGACAGGGAGCTGTATCGTCTACTAACCTCTATAAAATCTACATCAATGACCTGCTAAGAGAGCTTGAAACATCGGGAAACGGCCTCAAAATAGGAACAATTTATATGGGTTCACCTACATGCGCCGACGACCAGCTGCTCCTGTCGACGAATCACCACGAACTACAAGCGATGCTAAACAGCTGCCAGAAGTACTCAAAACATCACGGATACGTCATCCATCCAGGAAAAAGCTCTGTCACTGAGATGCTCAACGAGAACGACAGCGAGAACCTGTCCTGGGATCTAGGAGAGAATCGACTTGAAAAAACAGGGAGCTTCGTACACCTTGGTATCGAATGGAATGCTGGATCGGTACATCCAAATACAGAAGAAAGGATCAAACTTGCTAGAAGAACTACGTATGCCCTCATGGGAACAGGCATGCATGGCAGAAACGGGATGAGCCCGGCCGTAGCAGTCAAAATTATAAAGACCTACGTCGCACCCCGGCTACTGTATGGCCTGGAAGCTGTAGTTATCAGCAAAAAGCAACTGGAACAGCTGTCCAATTACCATCGTAACCTTCTTCGTCAGATCCAAGGCCTGTCAAAGTCAGTTGCCAAGGAATTTGTCTATGTGCTTTCCGGTTCACTCCCCCTAGAATTAGAATTGGACATAAGAAAGCTTACACTATTTGGCGCTGTGTGCCGAGGAGCGGAAACAAACAGCAGTCTTAGACAGTTGGCGCAAAGACAACTGGCACTCGACAACAAGTTCAGCTGGTTTCAGCATCTCGGCTGCATTGCCGCCAATTATGGAATAAATATAGAAGGCGCACTACAAGCCCCGTGGCACAAGGCGACCTGGAAACACTATATTGTCAACACAGTCACAAATCACTGGCGCGAAGAGATCACCAAGGGAAAAAAGACATCACTGAAATTTCTGGAAGATACCGGGCTGAACGTAACAAAGCCCCACCCTCTATGGAAAGCTTGCACAAGTCACCCACGTCTAGTTCCGGCCGCTATTACAAGAGCAAGGCTACTATCGAACACGTACATGACACAGAGCCGGAAGGCGAAAATTTCACCCAGTGTGCACCCAAGATGTCAGCTTTGCCTGAGAACAACGGAGGATAGACACCATATGCTGTTGGAATGTCCCAGTACAAACCACATAAGACAGTCCAAGCTGCCCAAACTAAGTCAGTTGGGTTTTAATCTTTAAAGCGGATATGCCTTGAAAAAACTACTGAACGGTCCGGGTCACGAAGCCACAAACAGTATTGAGGTCAACAGGATCCTGAACGACCTTTGCCACTTGCTGCATCAATATCGGATGGAGGATGCCAATAAACTTTGCTGTAGCCGTAGTAATGCCAGCGATAGCTGAGTAGCAGTAGCAGTAGTTTTTTAGTTAAGTCTGGCTCAATGACGTTTTTATGCAGTTTTTATGCAGCTTTTAAGTAGTTTTTATGCAGTTTTTAGAGCATGTACTAAACAAACCTTGACATACAAGGGTGCTCCTGAAAGCAAGAGGAGGAACCTCTAAGAAGAAGAAGAAGAAGACAGCATCTTGGACTGGGAAACACATCCAGTTGATTTGCAGAACAACACAGGATTGTCTACAACAAGTGATTTTGGTAGGACTACATTTATATTCCTGTTGTTTACTTCGTTTGTTTACATTGTGCAATCATGCTTGCATTCCAATGCTTTGTCAGTAACTGTCACAGGCCTGTTGACACTGGCCATACTTACCCTATTTCGCCCACTAAAAGTCCAGCAAAACCCCTCATGTTGCATATCAAAATGATCCAGCTGAAGAGATCTTTCATTTAAGCCTATTCCCGATCCTGTATCTATGTTACTCGCGCCGGTACGGCCAATTTAGCGATCGACGCTGTGTTATGTAATATTACAACCCTGCATATATTTGTACACTGGCCATCACCTAATTTCGGCCACTAAAAGTCAAGGAAAACCCATCATGTTGCATATCAAAACGATCCTGGTGAAGAGATCTTTCATTTGGGCCTATTTCCGATCTTGTACCACAATTATTCACGGCCGTACGGATGATTTATCGATCGTCGCTAGTGCAAAAATCCGCCACCAGGGGCACCCCGTTCAATGTTTTAGTGCAAAAACCCACCACCAGGGCTCAGTAGGCTACTGCAGCATGCAGCAAGGAAAACACTGCCACTGAATATAATATCTCCTGCCCTCTTCCACAACTTGTTTAAACTGGAAGTTTTCTCTCTACTTAACAGATTAAATATTCAATTCTCAGCCCTGTTTAACTGTCCTCTATGGTACTTACTTACAATGCAGCGCACTCTGTAAGTCCATATAAAAATATTGAAGTTGAAATTGATTTGGACAGCATTATTTATCTAAATCTTGATTACAAACTGGTTAAGATTGAAGATTCAAATAATTTGTCTTTTCATCCACAGTTAAGGACAAATCACATCAATTCCACTCTTACAGTATACATGTATACTCTCTGCCCTGTCATAAAAGCTTCTCTCTCCTTCATAGCTTCAGCCTAAAATTATATCATTTTCTTTATTTTCAGTTAAAATTATTGATAGGCTATGGTGCCTCTCATTCAGCTTTTCAGCCAACTACGCACACATCAGTGCATGATACACTTCAATCTTCGACTTTCATCTCCGACTGTTTGTATTTTAACACAGCATTTTTCTTACAGCATACATCAAGACCTGTGACCAGCCAAATCACATCTATCCTTTTATATTCTACAAAGTAAACAGTTGGCCCCTTCCACACCAGCCAAATTACCTCACAGTTACTTTATTCTGAAACATTACCTCATTATAAAACAACAACCCATGGATCCTTATTCTATTGAGAAACAAACATTAGTGGAAACAATACTTCACGTTCACACGCCGTTCAGGCCACAATTTCCCTGAAACATACAATTTCCGTGAAACACATTCTTTCTTTTTTTGTTGTATTTGTGTAAAGCAGTACTCCTCTTTCAGACTTACCTCCCACGCATTTGTTTGATTGCATGTGTTTCTCTTCAACATGTTTAAACGATGCCACCTCTGACATTTATTTATTTATTTTGCACTAACACACTGGTTCACATTTCGATATTTATTTGTCTAAAAACTTTCACTGATCCCTCATGACGGGACTGTCTCCAGCTACCTTGGCCCTTCACACCTTGTGACTGATTATATTCTCTGTCACTCAGTTAAGTGACCTTCTCCGATCACCTCAGCCTTCTCATCAGTTGACCGCAAGACTGTAACTACCTATCTTATGGAAAAAATGTTTCCTTTTTGCAGGCCTGTAACCACTTAGCCGACATTTAAACTGTTGTATGACAATGCTTCCTACACGAATAACTTTCACATTTAAACATTTCACTATTTTTAAGGAGAATTGTTCCATTTCAGGATTGACACCAGTTACCTCACATTTTCATTTACTTTTAGCCTGCAACATTTCTCTGAATTCCTGGAAAGGAATAATTTCACTTCACGCTTTAACTGCCATTTACCATTCTTCTTTTAAAATACCCTTTTCATGTATTTATCATGTTAATCAATATTTCTCTTTTAGGCCTCTCAATATTTCTATTTCAGGACTCTCACTTATCGCCCGACCAGTTAACTGAAATGCATTTGCTGTAATGTAAAACTTTGTATTCATTTTATATTTCTCTTTCAGCTGTCATCATCTTACGGCAGTTTTGGTCGGTCACTGCACTCAGTGATTTGTCACCAATTTTCCTCGGCCTGTCATCATCTTACGACAGTTTTGGTCGGTCACTGATCCTGCACGACCAGTTAACTGAAATGCATTTGCTGTAATGTAAAACTTTGTATTCATTTTATATTTCTCTTTCAGCTGTCATCATCTTACAGCAGTTTTGGTCGGTCACTGCACTCAGTGATTTGTCACCAATTTTCCTCGGCCTGTCATCATCTTACGACAGTTTTGGTCGGTCACTGCACTCAGTGATTTGTCACCAATTTGCTTCGGCCTGTCATCGTCTTACGACAGTTTTGGTCGGTCACTGCACTCAGTGATTTGTCACCAATTTGCTTCGGCCTGTCATCATCTTATGACAGTTTTGGTCGGTCACTGCAATCAGTGATTTGTCACCAATGAGCCTCGGCCTGTCATCATCTCACGACAGTTTTGGTCGGTCACTGCACTCAGTGATTTGTCACCAATGAGCCTCGGCCTGTCATCATCTTACGACAGTTTTGGTCGGTCACTGCACTCAGTGATTTGTCACCAATGAGCTTCGGCCTGTCATCATCTTATGACAGTTTTGGTCGGTCACTGCACTCAGTGATTTGTCACCAATGAGCCTCGGCCTGTCATCATCTCACGACAGTTTTGGTCGGTCACTGCACTCAGTGATTTGTCACCAATGAGCCTCGGCCTGTCATCATCTCATGACAGTTTTGGTCGGTCACTGCACTCAGTGATTTGTCACCAATGAGCCTCGGCCTGTCATCATCTTATGACAGTTTTGGTCGGTCACTGCACTCAGTGATTTGTCACCAATGAGCCTCGGCCTGTCATCATCTCACGACAGTTTTGGTCGGTCACTGCACTCAGTGATTTGTCACCAATGAGCCTCGGCCTGTCACCATCTCATGACAGTTTTGGTCGGTCACTACACTCAGTGATTTGTCACCAATGACCCTCGACCTGTCATCGTCTTACGACAGTTTTGGTCGGTCACTTCACTCAGTGATTTGTCACCAATTTGCTTTGGCCTGTCATCATCTTATGACAGTTTTGGTCGGTCACTGCACTCAGTGATTTGTTACCAAGACCTTCGGCCTGTCATCATGAGTTTAATATAACAATTTTGTTTCAATTTTAGCGTCATCATATCACAACAGTTTTGCCGGTCACTGCACTCAGTGATTTGTCACCAATGAGCTTCGGCCTGTCCTCGCCTTACGACAGTTTTGGTCGGTCACTGCATTCAGTGATTTGTCACCAATTTGCTTTGGCCTGTCATCATCTTACGACAGTTTTGGTCGGTCTCTGCACTCAGTGATTTGTTACCAATGAGCCAAGGCCTGTCATCATGACTGTAATATATAACAACTTTGTTTCAATTTCAGCGTCATCATATCACAACAGTCGGTCACTGCAATCAGTGATTTGTCACCAATGAGCCTCGGCCTGTCCTCGCCTTATGACAGTTTTGGTCGGTCACTGCATTCAGTGATTTGTCACCAATTTGCTTTGGCCTGTCATCATCTTACGACAGTTTTGGTCGGTCTCTGCACTCAGTGATTTGTTACCAATGAGCCAAGGCCTGTCATCATGACTGTAATATATAACAACTTTGTTTCAATTTCAGCGTCATCATATCACAACAGTCGGTCACTGCAATCAGTGATTTGTCACCAATGAGCCTCGGCCTGTCATCGTCTTACCACAGTTTTGGACAGTTTTGGTCGGTCACTGCACTCAGTGATTTGTCACCAATTTGCTTCGGCCTGTCATCTTATGACTGTTTTGGTCAGTCACTGCACTCAGTGATTTGTCACCAATGAGCTTTGGCCTGTCATCATCTTGGAACCACTTCACAACCACTTCCCTGTAATGCATTTATTGTATACTAAAACTGTGTATTCACTTTAATATAACAGCTTTGCTTCAATTTCAGATTCATCATCTCACGACAGTTTTGGTCGGTTACTGCACTCAGTGATTTGTCACCAATTTGCTTCGCCCTGTCATCAACTCTTGACAGTTTTGTTGGGTCACTGCAATCAGTGATTAGTCACCAGTTTGCTTTGGCCTGTCATCATCTCGCAACCACTTCACGACCACTTCACGACCACTTCCCTGCAATGCATTTATTGTAATCTAAAACTGTGTACTTAGTTTTAATATAACACCTTTCTTTCAATTTCAGAGTCATCACCTCCCGACAGTTTTGGTCGGTCACTGCACTCAGTGATTTGTCACCAATGACCTTCGGCCTGTCATCATCTCACGACAGTTTTGGTTGGTCACTGCACTCTGTGATTTGTCACCAATGAGCTTCGGCCTGTCATCATCTCACGACAGTTTTGGTCAGTCACTGCACTCAGTGATTTGTCACCAATGAGCTTCGGCCTGTCATCATGAGTTTAATATATAACAACTTTGGTTCAAATTCAGCATATTTAATTTGATGTACCAGCTTTCTTTCAATTTAGCAGTCATCACCCCACGACAGTTTTGACGGCCACTGCACACATTTCCCTCTGGTCACGCTAACTAAAACTATGTATCTATTTTTAAGGTAACAACTTTGTTCACTCTTAGCAGCCATCACCTAATGACAGTGTTGCCTCACTCTGTCATAACATTGCAACCAGTTTAATGCAAAACTCTGTTTCACTTTCAGCTATCTCGTTCATTGCCACATCACCACTTCGACATGTAATTATATGGCCTCCCACCACACTAAACTTTTCATCACTGCCTGTCACTACACTGCCATTATGTCTAACAATTAGCCCTCGTGCCCTCCATAACTAATTTATTATGAAAGAATTTTCATCCTACCGTTTCAGTTACGTTATTCTAAGACAAGTACTTCATCTTCCACCTACCCTCAACTTCCCTGACATTGTTATTTTTCATTTTAAAACAATGTAAAACAATGTCCTGACAACAGCCCCTGCGTATTTACTAATTTGACACCTCGATATGTTTACCCACCTTCACATTTTCAGTTCTCCCTGGCTGTTCCCAAATTAACACCTTCTCATTTTCAGCTCAGCCGCTTCCCCATCATCTTGTTACTTTGTCAACCTCTCCATTTGCCAACCTTTTCTGGCTGTCTACAGTTAACTTAGCCTTCACCTCCTTGTGATTGGTGCCACAATTACTTTACATCCATGACATACTTCAGTTACCGCCTCAGATTACCTCAGCTTCCACCCAGCCAGGGTACGCTCAGGGTACCTCCCATGACCGATCAACGTCATCTTGCTTACCATCACTGCCTTTCCATGTATTTACTGCTCCTGTAATCGGACTTGTGAATGTCATCATTTACCATAAAATATATATATATAATATAGCATTATTTGCCCTCGCAGGATATTCAACTATTACTCCCTGAAGACCTTTGTACTGCGGCTGTCATTATTTGTCATTTCAGATAACAATTCCGCAAAACAGACCAACAACACTTTCAGCACACCAGCCATGCCAGGTGCTCATACCATCAAGATGGACCAACAGTATTACGGCACACCGGCCATGCCAGGTGCTTGTACCACCAGCGAAGACCAACACACGTTACGGCACACCGGCCATGCCAGGTGCTCGTACCATCAGGACGGACCAACACCTGCTACAGCACACCGGCCATGCCAGGTGCTCGTACCATCATGAAAGACCAACACCTGTTACAGCACACCGGCCATGCCAGGTGCTCATACCATCAAGAAGTACCTACACCTATTACAGCACACCGGCCATGCCAGATGCTCGTTCCATCAAGAAGAACCAACGCCTCGGCCATGCTGGCTCGAACCATCAATGGAAATCAAAACCAGTTACAGCACACCGGCCATGCCAGGTGCTTGTATCGTAAACTTAGACACCATTTATGTGGAAAATTTCAGTTGTGCACACCGTCCCGAATATGACAATGGTCACCGTGACTACCACTATTATTTGCAATGGTTCAGCAGGGACTCCCTTGAGTCCCTTGAGTTGTTTGTCGTTCTTTTGTCGTTCTTTTTTGGGGATACCAGCAGTGACTTTGTCCCTACTTTTGGCGCTCTATGAGGCTATCCCCACAACTTCACTCAAATTCCTCTCTATGAGTTTTGTACTTCGTGTTTCCACACCATCCTTCCTTTAACCCTGTCTATATTGCACTTCTTATTCGTTTACTTGTATGTGTCTATTTATTTCAGGCCAGCGCTTTCCATTTTGTAACTGTATATATGTTGTTTATCTATTATATAGACTTTGTAAAGCCTCCTACTCTTTATGTAGCCTTCTAAATTACTCTTTTATATTGTTTACTTGTCTCTATTTATTTCAGGGTAACACTTCTTATATCTCCATAAATATGTAAATCACCATATTTTTGTAAAGGCTCTATGCCTACACGTGTCTAATTACTGTCTATAAATATAATTTAATAAAACAAATTAATAATCCCAAAAACCTATATCTCCTTGTTTGTTCTGCAAAAATACAACAATTGGGCTTCACAATTGGTTTTTTGCAGTCAAACAATATATTTAAATATCCAACCAAATCCCCTGTACCATGTGACCTAATCATGTGACCTCAACTACCAATCAAATCACAATCCTCCATTATTGAAACAACCTCACAGCACAGACCCATCTTCTAAAACCTCATCCTTTTACATCAATTTTCAACACCCACCCTTCCCGTCCCCATTTTTACTTTAAATTTCTCTTCAATCTTGGCGCTCTATGAGGCTATCCCCACAACTTCACTCAAATTCCTCTCTATGAGTTTTGTACTTCGTGTTTCCACACCATCCTTCCTTTAACCCTGTCTATATTGCACTTCTTATTCGTTTACTTGTATGTTTCTATTTATTTCAGGCCAGCGCTTTCCATTTTGTAACTGTATATATGTTGTTTATCTATTATATAGACTTTGTAAAGCCTCCTACTCTTTATGTAGCCTTCTAAATTACTCTTTTATATTGTTTACTTGTCTCTATTTATTTCAGGGTAACACTTCTTATATCTCCATGAATATGTAAATCACCATATTTTTGTAAAGGCTCTATGCCTACACGTGTCTAATTACTGTCTATAAATATAATTTAATAAAACAAATTAATAATCCCAAAAACCTATATCTCCTTGTTTGTTCTGCAAAAAATACACATTCCTCAAGTCATCACATACTTGACCTGTGCCGTTGTGTACAGCTGTGTACAAATGTCATGCAGTTCACCTTCATTTACAAAGTTGATGTTAAGTACCAGGGGTAAAGTCATTGTCTGCAAACCCTACATATATATTGTGTCATGTCATTTTCCACCATTCCCAGTTCTCAACTTGATAAGATAGTATCCATACATAATAATACTTATTTATATGGTGCACAAACATGCAAACACACACACATACATTTCTACTTCAAGAAACACGCTGTCCACTCTTTCATTTCCATTCAATCCTTAAACCAATCATACCTTCCAAAAAATATCAATATCAAAAATATCCCGTCCACAGGCCCCTCGATCTCTTCCCTGCAAGCCTGCCCGTTCCAATGGTCTTCATACATGACATTGTTTTCTTTGCGGGCTTCTCTAGTTACCTGATATTGTACACCACAGGAACACTATCTCAATTGCACCAATTTTACTTAGCTATAGTATTTCTCATCTATTTTAAATTGCACTTCACTAGGACTATATGAGGTCCCATTTTTTCAGAAGTTATATCTTAACACCAACCAATCAGGGAATCCATTGTTTTGAAAACTGACTTTAATCATGCCCCTCTTCTCTAACAGAATTTTTTACGGGCACTGATTACTACATGTATATCATTACTTGCTATATATTACAAAATGATAAAGTATGGTCAATCATCTCAACTGATAGGTATAGATCTGTCTATCTATCTATCTATCTATCCATCCATCTATACATCTATCTATCTATCGATCTATAAAGTAAACCTTTGGAATAAGTGGTAGAGTATAGATCTTGTTTTATTCTGCATACATAGGCCTAAATAATTAGGCCTATTATAAGTTTCTAAATGTAGTATTACCACAATATAAATATAAATTATTAAACAGACTGCTATCGACATATTTGCTTCTTACAGCAGTAATGATTGTTCTGTTAAACTGTTACACGAGCCCCCCCCCCCCCCTCCATATTGTCCCAACCCTGAGAGGTGCCTGCCCCCAGTGGCATAGCCGGGGGAGTGAAGGGGGCAAGTGTTAAGCCATCCCCCCCCCCTTCTGGGGATTGATGATTTTTGCCAATTCTTCAATCATTTGCTGACGCCATAATGTCCACACTTTCCTGACTTATTTGTTTGTTTTTTGTCTCATTCTGCTGGAAGCAACTCATGCACTGCTCGTCTTATTACAATATTGTATCTTTTAGCATTAAAGTCTTCCCAAATTTCCTGATCACACTAGTTGGCACAACTACCCCGTCAAAGATTGCTCATGGCAATTACCTGGTTACGCCACTATACCCCTAGCATTTTATAAATAAATATTATAGATTGATATGGTAAGTACAGTCCAGGCCCGTAGGCTAGGGGGGGTAAGGGGGTGATGGGTCACCCCCCCACTGGCCAAGGAGTTCCACCCAAGCTAAAAAATAAAAATGAAGAAATATAGTTTGGCCCCGGTATTTGAAGTCTGGCCCTAGTATTTGAAGTCTGACCGCGGTATTCAAATAAGCCGTGATAGTGGAACTCTCCCTTTTTTTCAGCTCTCTGGCATCGCTGTGCACAAAAAACTTTTCCCGGAACAAGCTGACATTTTGTACCATTGCCGATTCAGTGGAGCAAGGCATTCCAGGCTCCAGAACACTTAAACCATTCAAAACACTACGGATTTGCATTGCCGAGTCTTAAATATTAAATAGTGGGATTGCCGCCATATTCCAGTGCTGTCAGGCTGATCAGACTGTGATACGGACTTCGGAAAATTCGGCCCCATTGACAATGCCCAGGCCGATGTTTCCGGAAATAGTTTTATTCTGCTCAACTACGCAGGAGAGCTGCAAAAATTAGAGTTCCACTATCATGGCCTATAAATAAGTTGAATATAAGTTCATTAATGAAAAAAAATTGCCAGGCAGCGTTGTTGTAGACTGTGATGATATCTGACAGTTGCCAAATTTTCAGACTAAAGTGGACCAAAATTGCCAAACATGAAAAGACTGTGGCCTGGTCCTGATCAGATGAGATCACTGCAGGGGGCACCTGTGAATTTCAGTGATGCTGCCCTCTGCTACATGTATGTTGACCTTAAAATCCTTGACCAAATTCTATTGACCAAATTCTGTTGGTTGTTGCCATGGGCATGATAGTGGAACTCTCCTTTTTCCAGCTCTTCGGTGTAACTGCGCACAAAAAAACATTGTCTGGAAACATCGGCCTCTTGTCAATTTTCAATGGGGCCAGGTTTTCCAAGCTCCGAACACTTCTAAATCCACAGCTATGCATCGCAGAGCAAGCGGAATCCATGAATAAGGTCCAGAAGTTGCCTCAGTTGGGCTTATCCAGTGTTGTCAGGCTGATTAAAGTGTGTTATGGACCCCAGAATACAAGCTCCATCGACTCAGCATTGAATCAGCAATGGTACCTACAACATGGCGGCTTGTTTCCGAAAAAAGTTTTAGGCCTAATGTGCACTGGGACGTCAGAGAGCAGCAAACAGGAGAGTTCCACTATTAGGCAGGGGCTTAGACCATTGGGGGATGCATCCCCCCCCCCCTAGGATTAGCCTGGGAGGATGATCATGTGATTATAGCCCCTTAGAATCTCAAATCACAACTACTTGGTGCTGAGAATTATAATCTATTATTAGCTATAATTGGCTGTCGTTGCCATAATGCTAATGGGATGCTATGATGAAAATACATGCTTCCGGTTGCTCAGAATTTACCTTCCGACAATCTAAAATATTTTGGCTTCTAGGAACTCAGGTGGTCGAAATTCCCTGTGCATGATTTCCGGCACGTTGGGCCTCGCTTATGCCAAAATAAGCTCCCCCTACAAAATGAAAATCTACGCCCCTGCTCTCAGGCCCTATTTGCTAGTGCTTTGTAATACTCGCTGTTACTAAATAATAAAAGTATCGATTGATTGATCCATCACATGTGGAAGTCCAACATTACAATATTTTTAAATTGATGTTACAATTTCATTCTGTGTGGCATCATTTTTTACCGTCAAAACTGCTCAGAATTTGTCTCAGACGATCTGAAAACCGTTGGCTTCTGGGGGCCTAGAGCGGCCCCCAAACCCCCGGCGTTGAGTCCGCTTTAGCCTCTGTCATCACCCCCCCAACCACAGAGCAGCCTACGGGCCTGCAGTCCTCTAAGACCAGTTCTGGATGCTGACAAGGGTTGATTGAGCCGATGGGTCGTTAATTTTTTTTTTATAAATGGAGGCGGTTTGTATCCAGTGTTCTGTACTGGGGCAACTGAAAGACCCTGAGCACCCCTGAATTAATAGGGTATGTGCCAGACTCATAGTCTTCAATTCATCGTACGCCGATCATAAACACTGGAGGATGCTATTACATAGGAGCCTTGGGCAATGTTCCTGTACCCTCTGTCCATGGGCGCTACTCTGTGCCTGTCCTGAGCTGTAATCAGCACAGTGGCGTAGCCAGAAATCCATGAGTGGGGGGGCCAAGGGGGGGCCAGGGTCTGAACTAGGGGGGCCAACCTTTCGCGGCATTTTTGCGACATTTTTGCGGCATTATATGGATAAAAATTGAAACAGTGTTAAGAGTCTTCTTTACGAATGACTTAGCTATATTGCCCGTCTTATCTTTGGTGACTGAGTAACAAAATGACCATACATCTCATACTTACGCTCAAATCAGGTTTGGCTTAGAAAAGAAGTATGAAAACCGATTCTATGGTTCCGATATAAAAAGTATGACAATGACACCTCATCAATTACCATGAGTCACAAACAGATCTTTTGCAGTGAAAGCTCCTCTTGTTTTATTTTTCATGACTGTCTTTTCAAGTTTTCATTATATTCCTGCTAAAAATGTCCTCTTTCTGATTTAATAGGTCTAAATCGAAAATTTATAAAAGTCCTTTTGATGGAAATCTACCCAACTCCTCAAATACATGTAGGTAGTAGCAGTTTGTGCAAATGACATAAATACAAAAATGTAGGGAAATCCTTGGACACATGAAAAATTTAGCAGTTTGTAGAAATCACTCTCGTAAAGCAGATCGGTTTAATTAGAAAAAAATTCAAAGGAGCATTACTTCTTTAACTGAGCAATGGCGACTGAAAGATTTCCTCAAAACACCTGTCTTTAGGTGTTGCATGGAATCTCTAGATACATAGGCATACTGGAAAGGGGAGTAGTCACCCTCCCCCAAAAAAATTTGTGAAACACTAAGATTCAGGCAAAAAGGCAAAACAATTCAGGCAGATAATTAAATAAACATAATTAACAATCAATAGCTAGTTTCAAACTCAAAGAGATTTCTTTTGGAATACTATTAAATCTAGATCCTGATATTCGGGCAAATGTCGCTCACCCCCTTTTAAAAAGGTTTGTGCGCGGTACGCATATTGCTACATGTAGATATATTAAAATAGGGAAATCAAAAATTATCAGATGCCTCAGAAATTTTCAAAGGGCAACTGTCATTCTAGAGAAAATCGAGTATAAGTTAGCGCCAGCGAAGGCAACAACTTTAGACGGTTGTATTCCAGTGACCGTTGCTGCTCCAATAATTTTTTCAAATTTTTCAAATCTGAAATGGGGGGGCCAGTGGGGGGGCCAGTCATCCATTTGGGGGGGCCCTGGCCCCCCCAGGCCCCCCCATAGCTCCGCCACTGAATCAGCAGAAGGCTAAAAGCAAATTTCCCCACACCGGGGGATCAAGAATATTTATACAAATGCAAAATACAAATGAGATGGGAGAAAGAGCGGGAATCCTCAACATACATGTTACACATTTACCCTAAGAGAGGGATCTTTCACTTGCCCAGCACAGACACTGATTCAAGGGACCGTCTATTTCGAAAGACATCCAGCTTGGATTTTGCTCATGAAGATCTACTGAAAATATCCGCCAAAATCATAAAAACTACAACTAGTGTAGTGGGAGCCCCTCCAGTAAATTTAGTACCCTCCTCAGGAAAATAGCCGCGCCCCCCTCCCCTGGTACCCCCTGCTCATACCTTCCTAGTTATGTAACTGGCTTAATAAACAGTACTTAGCAGTCATGAATAATAATTTTTACCAGGGTTATTTCTTAATATAAAGGCATTGCTTCTGGAATGAATATTCAGGTGCTTGAAATAAAACTGTCAATTTGAAATAAAATAATTTCCGGTAGAAGAAAACTCCAAACTCCCCCCCCCCCTGGAAATTAAATGATTGTCCCCTTACCATGCTGCAAACACAGGGTAGGCCTGTTGTTCCCTTTATTATTTTATTTCCTTCGAATTGTCGTCCAAGACTTCCCTGATGTGAAAACTAATCTTTAAATTTTTCATTGTCAAATGTTCTTCTTCAAAATTGCCGAAGGTTTCTTCTTTAAAATTGCCGAAGGTTGTTAGCACAGTGTACTTGGTCCATGTGAACTCCCTAATTTTTTAAAAAGAAATTTACAGAGTCACACCACATTACAACAAATTTGCTAGTTTTCTTGGTCATAAGCAGCAACTAAAACTGAGTGTATATAAGTGATATCACAAAGAATTATTGAGAATTATGGTATTATGTGTTTAGGAACCCAGTGAAAACAATTTTAAAAGAACATTTCTTGGTGAACCTAAAATATATTCAATTTAAAATTACTTATAAGTGATGGGTTGAAAATTTGCAGTGATCCAAGTGTATTCTAACTAACATTCTGCTCATTTTTGCTTAATTTTATATATATCCAAAAGAAACCAGATCATTGGGCGATGGATAGCAGCTGAGATACCACTAATCCTGATATTTGAACACAACAGGTGAAATCTTAATCAAAAGGTCATTGAGTTTAAGAAACTTGCTAAGATGCAGGTGACAGGCCACCTTAAGAGACAAGAGCAGGCTATCTCAGAACAAGCACTGTTACAGCACAGCACCGGCCATGCTGCACATGCTTTATCAGTGGAATCGATATAGATATATGTATGGTGGCTGAGAAAAATAAAAATGTATTAAATTAATTTTCTTATTTTTGAATGACCTGCTGGACGTAGGTGTATCTTCAATTAATATCAGAAATGACTTGCTCAATAAAACAGTTTCTTTTCCTTCTGCCTCTAATTTCAGTTACAATTTTTAAAAAATATTCTATGCATAAATATTCACTGTCTAGTTTTTTCTTGAAATGATGCTTATTTTGTAAGATATTTCAATACTTTAATGTTTCCCAATAATAATATAATTTTATGCATGGTGTTTAAATAGGAATTAAATAAGTAGGCCCATGAAGCCGATTGAAAATATTGGGTAGGAGTACAATTAAGCTGACAGATGACGGTTCAGTTCAGTTCAGTTGGTGTGCGTGCCCGGATCTGCCGGGTTGCTCGACCCTCTCGGGGAGCTGCACTCGATTAAGTCCATTATTTTCCTAATTTTTTCTGCTGTGACTTTTAGCTTGGTGGGGTCCTCATTAAATATGTCCTGGGCGGTAACCTGTCCGACGTTGGTCCTGTTTTCATCAGTGCATGTTTCCAGGACATGTTCCTGGTCTTCTTCCTCGGCTTTACAGAGTCTGCACGTGGAGTCTTGGAACATGTTTCTGTAGTTACATTTGACTCTGAGCATTCTTGTCCTTGCTTTGAAGATTATGCTAGCTTCCATCCGGGTGCACTTGTCCAGGTATGCTGCTCTGTTGCCAGGTTTTATGTGGGTCTTGTTGTCCAGGTAGAATTTCGTCTTAGTCTTGTTGCGTCCTTCATTGACCATTTCCATCAATTTGTTGAGCATGTTTTTCTTAATTTCTCTCTTCTGTGTGTTGATGGAGCGGCTGTTTCTGGCGTGACTGTCGACTGCTGTTACTTCTTTCATCTCCTTCGAGTAGATAGTCCACCAACTTGCAGGGTCTTGATCTTCTTGGATCATGTTCAGGATGGTGTTCCTGCTCTTCTCCATTTTTTGCAGGTAGTTCAGGCGGTTTTTTGAGATTGCCAGGTTCATTTCCAGGAATCCCGTTTCTAGGTACAGGGGTTCCCACGGTGTGCTTCTAGGGGTCATTAGGATCCTTTTTATTATGTTGTCTGCTATCTGTTTCACTTGCCTTGTGTCCTTTTTTCTAGGGACAGCTGCTTCCCATCCGTATGTGATAATTGGGAAGATGCATGTATTTAGGAACTCCCACATCACTTTTAGTTCAATGTTTTTTAAGTCTACACTTCCTGCTATGGCCATGGCCGTGTTGTACGCAGCTTCAGACTTCCTCTTTATTTCCGTTATGTGTTCGTCCAGGTTGTTACTGGTGGAGAAGATAGTTCCTAGGTATTTGTACTTCTCGCAGATGCCCAGTTTCATGTCTCCAAGGTAGAATTCAGCATCAGGTAGTTTTTTTCCAATTTTTAGGATCTTGCTTTTTTCCTCGCCGAACAAGATCCTGTATTTAGTTCCTACTTCTTTCGCTATGTCCAACATTTCTTGGAGTTCTTCTTTTCTCTGTGATATGAATGCCACGTCGTCCATCCAAAGGAGGCAACCCAGTCTCTGTCCACCTCCCATGGCTACTCCCAGGTTTCGTCTCCTCACTTCTTTTGCAATTTCATCCATAAGAGTGGCATACATTATTACTGATAGTACTCCTCCCTGTCTTATGTTGTCCTTCATTTTTATCTCCCTTGTGGTTCCGTGTTTGGTCTCCACCACTGCCTTGAGGTCTTCATTTAGCTCCTTAATCGTGCTCCATAGCTTGTCTCTGATCCCTTGTTTTTCTAAGACGTGCATGATGCCCTCCGCCCATGCTTTGTCGTACGCTTTGGTGACGTCAAGGAACGCTATGTAGACATTTTTTCCTCTCCTTATGGCCTCCCTCAGGGTGAGGATGTGGTCTGCAGTGTTCGCTCCTTTCTTTCCTCCTCCCTGGTAGTCGCTGATATCTAGCTGTTCCTTTGCTCTCTCATTTATGATTCTCTCGAAGAGTTTTCCCATGTTGCTGCTGATGGATATTCCCCTCTCATTTGAGCATTTTCCTTTCACCCCTTTCCCTTTGTAGATGGTGATGATTCTGCCTTTCTTCCATCCTTCTGGGATGTCGTTACTGTGCATGATTCTGTTAAACTGCTTACATATTGTCCTGGTGTTGTCATCATCTGCGTGTTTTAGGGCTTCATTGGGGATGTTATCTGGGCCACAGCTCTTCCGGGGTTTCAGTATTTTCCTAGCCCTCCTTAGTTCTTTCTCGCTGATTGGGGTCAGCTGTTCGCCGGTGGTCAGTCTACTTATTGTGGCTTTATTTTCTTCGATGATGATCTTTGTCCAGTCGTTTCCTTCCTCACTAGCCTCTCTGGCTTGGTAGAGGTCCTCGAAGTACTTTGCGATGTGCTCTTTAGCTGTCAGCGCGTCTGCGATTTGCTCTCCGTTTTCGTCTATTGTGTCATATTCTGCTCTCTTTTTCCCTATCAGTCTCTTTCTTACTTTCCAGATGTGATTTTTGTCTTTACTCTTGTTGATTTCTTCCAGGGTGTTCCTCACCCTGTGTGTCTCTAGGTCTTCGATGGATTTTCTTAGTTGCCACTGGGACTTGTAGTAATCATCCAGGGCCTCTTTTTTCTCATGCTGCTTGGCATTTCTTAGTTTCTCCCTCATTTCTTTCTTCCTTCTCCTCAGCTGTCTCACGTCTTCGGTTTCTCTTGGCTTCCTTCCCTCACTGATTGTGACAGTTTTGCTTCCAATACTCTCCTCCAGGGCATGTTTTATTCCTGCCTCAAGTGCTCGATAGCTGTTGTCTTCTTTTCTTAGGTATTCCTTAAGTATCTTGTTGTACAGCTCCCAGTCTGCTTCGTCATTGATGTTCCACTTGGTGGCAGTTTTCTTCTTCTTTTCCTGGCGTGCAGTTCTTATTTTTAGAGTTATGGTGTTGTGGTCGCTTTCGCTCCTTTGGTTTTTTAGGCGTTTTGTCCCTTCTTCGTCGATCTCCAGGTCATACACGGACTTCTCTCCTTTTTCGTTGACAATGATGTAGTCGATTATTGACTTCTCTTCCGGGTTGTGTCTGTTCACTCTGGTCCAGGAGCCTGTCGTTGACCTGTCATTGATCTGTGTCATACGCGTTTCTTGGATGAGCTTTTCTAGTATTTTCCCATTTCTTGATACTTCTTGGGTAAGGTTGTGCAGTTCCATCCTCAGCTTTGCATTGAAGTCCCCAGCTAGTATTACGCTGCCTCTATGGTTCAACATCATGACTTGGGTCTTCAATTTTTCATATTGTGCTATGACAAGTTCCTTTTCTGCTTTTTCTTGGGGGCCGTAGAAGCTACCAAAGAAGATTTCTTCATTTCCTGGCACTTTTAGATTAACCCAGATTACTTCCATTTCGTTGCATTCGTTTATATGCGGGGTGCTGGTGTATTTCGCCAGGCAGTCCCTGACGGCAATTGCAACTCCACCACCTTTTCCATTTTCCCTTTCCTTTGACATCCATACAAAGCCTTCCAGGGCTGGCGGGGGTCCTTTGGTCTCCGTCAGGGCCAGTATGTCTGTTTTTTCCATCGTCACTATTTCTTGCAGGCTCTTGATTTTTCCCCTGGCTCCATTAATATTGCAGTAGAGGAAGTTGATGTGTGATGTTTTGTTTCCTTTTTTTCTTGGTTTTCTTTTTTTTTCTTTTCCTCA
This sequence comes from Platynereis dumerilii, assembly GCA_026936325.1. Classification (NCBI taxonomy): domain Eukaryota; kingdom Metazoa; phylum Annelida; class Polychaeta; order Phyllodocida; family Nereididae; genus Platynereis; species Platynereis dumerilii. The sequence goes on from JAPTHN010000076.1 coordinate 290,539, forward strand.
TAGTGCTGAAATATGTGCGTCTCAGTTAGCTTGGGCGAAGGTGCAAATGTCACTCTCTTGATTGGTGGTCGATTCCTTTCAGGGTTGTTCGTTCTCAGGAGGTTGTATGTGGTGTAATCCTATGCACGCACCACCGGGACAATTCTTCCCGTGTCAATTACCCTCCTCCTGTCTCCGCTCTTGCTTCTGCTCCTCTCTCCTCCCCTGGTGTTGTCACTATTTCTCTCCCACCAGTTAGGTTCTGGTCTTCCTCCGCTTCGGTCTCTTCTTTCTCTGCTAAGTCCTCTTTCTCTTCTTTCTCCGCTCCACTCGTTTCTTCCTCCAAACTGGCTTTGGTCTCCTCTCTCTGTGCTCCGGCCTCTCTCTCTCCTTTCACCACTTGTAGCGTCATGTCTGTAGAAGCACCTGTCTCCTTTGTGACATCTACCTTGATTATAGAAGAAACAGGGGGTATTTTTTCTTTCTTCCCTACGTCTTTCATTCCTTCTCTGTCTTTCCTCCAGGTCCCGTTCTGATTCCTGTGGGGCTGGTCTGGATGTTGGCTTCTGTTGTGTTTTTCCTCTTTCCTTTGTGATGCTTCTCGTTACCACACTCTCGATGTGGGCAGCCATGATCTTACAGTTGTCTTTCGTCAGATGGAGATCGTCAGACAGAGCTGCTTCTATAGGTGCGTCCTCGACTTCCCTGATCATCCTTATTATACTGTACTGCTTGTTGAAGTTCAGATTGTGGAGGGTTGTGTTGAAGATCCTCCTCTCTACCTCTTTTCCTTTCCTGTTGATTGGGGGTAGTTCGATTATGAAGCTGTGGTGTGCTATTTCCTGTCTTTCGATTCTCTGGACGAGGTCTTCGGCTTCCTGTCTACCGTCCTTTCCTGTTTTTATATCGTTGGTGCCCAGGAGGTACACAGCGGCATCATATCTGGTGTCCGTCTTGACCTTTTCCAGGTCTCTGATGACGTAGGTGTCCTCTGCACAGGACCAAGTGTCATCTCTTTCGAAGTACGGGGCAATCCTTCGGGAGTTCGAGTCGCCTATTATGATGGCGCTGAACTCTATAGCCTTTGGTGTCTCATCTGTCTCTTTTTGTTGGATGGTCCTAGAGGCAGTCACCTTGGAGATCAGTTCAGAGTTCAAACTCTCACTCTCCGTAATTTTCTTCTTTGCTTCCGCGAGTTGCTTTTCCACTTCCCTTTTTTTGTCCTAGCCTCTTCTAGCTGCCCTTTAACTTCTTCCAGGCGCTTGTGAAGTTTATCCTGGAGGGACTCTGCAGTTTCCCGGGCTTTCTTAGCTGTTTGGTGTTGCTGGCTTATCTACTCCTCCTTTTCATCAAGCAGCTTTCTTAGGCGGGTGTTCTCAGTCGTTATCTCTTGGGATTTCTTGTAGGCTTTGTTGATCTGGTTGAGTGCTTCTTCCCTCTCGGTCAGCTTCTTTTTTAGTTTGGCAATTTCGCTGTCTTTCTTCTTGATTGAATTTCTTTTCTCTGCCAATTTGTCTTGTGTCTTTTCCAGTTCTCTCTGGAGCTCTCTGTTTCTTTTCTTGAATTTCTCTCCTCTCTTGGTCATGCTGGATGCCTTTCGTTTTTTTTCCCTGCTTCGTGAGGACTCACTTTCGCTCGTGCTACTGTCACTCTCTGTGCTACTTGTGCTACTTGAGTCTGTGGTGCTGCTTGATGAGTTATCGCGCCACTGTCTCTTTCTCGGGTGCAGGTAGATGTCGGCATCTTCATCTCTTTGGTCCTGTTGGGGCCTCATCTGGTTACCTTGGTGCCCGTGTAGATCAAGCTGTTGGTCTGTTCTTCGGTTGTTGGTCGTGATGTCATTCTGGTACGGTCTGTCGTTATCTCGTGTACCGTTCGAGGTGCTTTCTACACTTGCAGGAGCTCTTTCTCCTGCAGCGGTGTGCACACCTTGGTTCCCACAGGGAGGTGTGAAAACGAATTGCACTTTAGGCCTAAATGGTGAAGTCTTGAAGAGCAATTCAGCATTGAACAGCAATTATTGATTGGAAAGGAGCAAATACAATAAAAGATATCAACACCCTGCCAAGTTCTGTGACATCTCAAAGACTGCACACAGTGCAGTGACAGCCCCAATACACAAGAAAATGGCGGCGCAAAATCAGTCTGACCTAGGCAACGCTAGCCATTACAGGGGATGTTTATATTTGTAATGTTATAGCATTTAACTAAAAAAAGACACAATTGGCGGAATCTACGATGTTATAACTGACAAATACATATAAAATAAACCCTTAGAATGGTCTGGTTTGGCCTGTAGCCTCGTGACTCACATCGTTTCAGGACAGAAGCATTACCGTCCTATGCATAGGATGCATGGCCGGTAACTATGCATAGGATGCATGGCCGGTAATTAGAGCAACAAACAAATTCAGACCAGTGTAAATGGGCATTACATAACCAGCAGACTGAGCGACGCCATACCATATCTGCTTGATAAATGCAGGTCTACCTGAAATAAAGTTGCCCTGGAGTAGACATAAGATTTAAATAGGAGGTGGGGGGGGGGGTGGAGTTTTTCGCACTGGGAAAGGATTTATTCAACAACAGTGACAGTAATTGCAATGTCCTCATATATTTCACTAGATTTACCCATGATAAAAGGCAGGACGATAGTGCAGTGTTATGTACACTGCAACCCGCTGCCTGCACATTATAAAAGAAAAGTAGATGCCGTTAAACACAATGGTGAAAGGGCACACTGTTGTATTGAGGGTAATATGACACATAACAGATTCGATGAGTAGAAGTGGGTGAGCCACTGTGCACTATTGAGGTGTGGCTGGCTATGGTCTGAGTGGATGTTTTTGGCGGGAAAATGGAGACGGTGGCGCCAGTCCCTGGCGATGTCATAAGCGGAACTACTGAGCAGATTCATGCGCCCCTGGTGGCAGAGGACAGTTGCCGTAGAAAAACGTAAATAAGACAGCAGTGGAACTGCTTTCTGCTGTTATCAGGATGAGAGGATAGAATAATAAAGATAGGTGGATAGTTCAGGTGTGTGTGAGGGCTGGGAAATGCGTTTTTAGGTGTGGCAGGAGTGAGCATGTCACCCATGATTTTTGCATCTTATACCCGGCAGGGATTCAACCTACACATATATATTTGTTTCTTAATTAAACAAAACCCTGTCAAGACTATAATTTGAAGATGCCTAAAAATAATTCATTTCACCCAAGCTAAGATGGAAATTGATTGATTGATTTTATTTTGGTCAGTTATTTGGAAGTTATAATAATGAGAAATTAACATAAACTTTTATTAGACAACTAAATATCATAAAGATACATGTATGTGTCATAAACATCTAAAGTAACTAATAAATAAAAGATAAAGGATATAGCACACTAAAGTTACATGAACCTATTTCCAGTGTGGTTAATTTTATCAAATTATGTATTAAAAATAGGCTCCAAGCTACAGGGGATCTAATGAGTATTGATCTTAGTAGGCTATGATAATAGCTTTTAGTGTACATTTTCTCTTTGTGCTAAATTAAAAGTATTGGTCACTTTGCATGAAAATACTGGTACAGCATGAAGAATGACACTTGAATTAACTTTTTCAAAGCCCCACACCTGGCATAGGGCAGGACATACACAGTGCTGCACTGGTAAACTGTCCATGCATTGGTATGTGCGCGATGCAAAGCCAATTGTTATTGTTTACACCAGTAGGGGTCACGTGGTGTATTTGATGGAATGATCAATAACATGAAAAGACAACATAATCTGCAACAATATTCAACCGGTCTCAGCTTGCAATGGTTTCAGTGGAGTCAACACAGATTTGTGCACTCTTATCGATGCAATGCGGTCTGGTTATAATTCTCGGAACTAATCACGTAGAAAAATGAGCTATTTTTCTGGTTGTGTTCCTGCGAGCAGTGACGTCAGAGTCCTGTCAGAGCTGGCCCCAATATGATTGGTTGATCAAAAGGTGATGCTATGACAACGTTGCTGACACGTGCAGGCTATTTATAGGAGTGCCTGGATGCTATAATAAGGCTGCGCGATGCTACCCAATGCGCGACAATACCCCTAACTACCCTATTTCTTCAGATTTAACCCCACCATCCCATCTTACTACCTTTTAGTCAACGAATTCTAGCATCTGAACGGTTTATATGCATGGGTTTACTAGCACAAATTGACAGATAACATCTTGTTATCAGAGAGGAAGAAGAGAGCAGCAACTGAGGCTGCATCAGGGCAACTTTTAACTAATAACTAGGTGGGCAGATGCCCACCCGCCTCTGATGGCTGCCCACCCAAGAAATTGAAAATTCTCTAAAATGCCCACCTAGTTTTCCCAGCTGGTGTTGAAAAATCATAACCCTTTTCTGATAGTTTGTTAAACTTGATTTAAGTTTCTGGATGTTTTATCACTATATGGATGAATATGGTGTCCTTCAAAGGAGCTTCAGGCAGGCTTATTACAGCCTATGTTTGCAAGAATGATTTGCCTCAGCCATCTTTCATTGTCAGTCTATAGACTATAGTAATAGCAGCTGTTCCTCATTCAATGGAAGTGTAGCTCTGCAATTCCCACTACAACATTATTTAAATATACCAAAGAATGTCCGTGGTAACACAGTCGACTAATGATAGACTGTTGATTGCCTTAAATTGAGCAGGCATGTCACATTATGATCCTCGACCTGCTGTGGCAGAATCTCTCATTTCTAAGCAAAGGAGAATGTGCGAACCAGACTTAACCAAATTCAAGTAAAGGCCTTTTCACAAAATTTTTCCGAGAGCAATATGTGAGTCGTCAAAATTACTGTCCCAATGTGCCCTGGCGAGGCACTTTGGGAAATCAGCCGGGGCACATTGGGACATCAATTAAAAAATCTTTTTAACACTCCATGTGCAATGGATATTACATATAAGTAGTACATAAGACAATATACAGTGCATTAACACCTTGTAGTGCCAATAGTTAATAACTTTAAACTGTTTTAAACATTTAACATAAGCTGTCCTGGGTGCGGACATCTATGCAAGTAACACACAGTGCTTTGTGATAAATTTGTTCACAGAGCATGGTAATCCACTATGCCTCTATTCACTTGGGCCTGAATACCTGTTGTGTGCTGTCCCAGGTCATTCAGTTGACTTTGACACTTAAATTCTGCCATAATAAGGCGTCCCGATGAACCCCAATATGACTTTTGCACCAAAATGCTAATTTCTCAGGCACCAGTGAGTGTGTTTATCACGATAGCAATTCATAACTGTTCGTTACGATATATCAAATTCATACAAGCACTGAGAAAGCCTCATTGTTCATGGTTTGTCCACAGAATGGTTTGAATTGAACCCGTCCATGTTTACTTTAGTAGTAGGAAAACAAACTTTTCCTTGCCATACTTCTGCATGTGGCTGTAATTTGTCATCAAAACGATAGAAACATCAGGATGTGAAATTACAAGATATGATGGCACAATCATATCATATGCCTTGCCAGGAACCAAGAAAACCCCACCGACCCATAGTGCCCCGTGTCCCAATGTGCCCCGGTTCCCCCTACTGATATACATGTGTACATGGTATATTGCTTATGATAGATACTATTTAAATTTCTTCTTCAAAGGACAATACTGGTTTAGTTCTGTATCATTAAAGAAATTGACTCAGGCCCGTGCATTGTCATGGAGTCTTGTTTTCATGAAGCACTACCCTACTTTCAAAAATGTTGTCTACAGCATGCGATTTTCATCAAATTGAAATTCAGAGTGAGGTTTTATCATATTAAAAATAAGAATTTTTTGGGCTCTTCATGAATGGTTTCTATGAAGGGAAACATCAGAATTCATTTCCAGCAATGTAAAAACCGTTGGCTTCTGGGAGCCTAAAGCGGCCCCCAGACCCCCCGCCTATTGCCCTTCGGCCCTGCGGGCCTAAGCCACGATTTCCTTCATCTCTCTGCCCACCCCCCTCCACTGCCTTAAAAGTTGCACTGGGCTGCATTGCGTCACCGCGGGGGACGAACACACACTGGGTACATTCGATTCGATCTACTCTAACTACTCCGGAAGTTACGTATCTACTCCAGGAAGTGACGTTTCTACTCCTGGAGTAAACTACTCCAAGGTTGGTCCAAATCGAACATGAAGGAGTAGTTAAAATCGTCATAACTTGAGGATTCCTCAGCTGTTGGAATCCCGTATTTAATGGCAATTAGGCCGTGAATCGACACCTTTAATCGACTGCTTTTAATTGATTCGATTGAAATACAGAAATTCACACCAGAAAAAAGCAATCTTCTTCTTCTTCTTCTTCTTAAGTCGTGCACCGTCCCGGGTCGCCGGGTTAGCTCTACCTGTTTCCAGGGAGCAGCACATGAAAGTATCGGACGTATACTTGTATCTCGTTGCTTATTTGTCTACTTATTCTATTCTATACTTGTATCTTAAAGTCTTGTTTTATTTACTCTGTGCTGCTTAGCATTTCCATTATGGTTTTTAGTTCTTGCGCTGTTTTCTTCTGGAGTCTTTTACTTTGAGTGAATAGTATCTGTTTGGTGATCCTTATATTTTGTTGTTTTGTATTTTCACATTGGTTGAAAATGTGTTCTTGGGTCTCTGGGTATTGTTTGCACAGGCGGCATGTCTGGTCTGGATATTTGTTCTTATAGTTTTCCTTGATATCTAACATTCTTGTTCTTGCCTTGAATATTAGGCTGGTTTCCATTCTTGTCAGGTTGTTTGTATATGTCGCTTTTTCTGTCCCTATATATCCTTCTGTTAGGTAATGTATCTTGCTTTTGTTCGTCTCATTGTACAATTGTTCTCTGAATTTTTCTTGTATCTTTTTTCTGATGTGTTTTTTTGCTTTCTTCGGTTTCATCCTTAGGAGTGCTTCTGGTTCAATGTTATATTTCTCCATTTTGGTCTTTATTTCTTTCTCCCATTTTGTGGTCGGTTCGCTTATCACGTACATTATTGCCTTGTTCCATGCCTTGTCGTATGCTTTTTCTACGTCTAGAAATGCAATATATGTTGGTTTCTTCTGTTTCTTATTGTGGTTTATCATTAGGTTTAGTATGGTTAGGTGGTCTGTTGTTGATCTTCCTTTCCTGCCTCCTGCTTGTGCATCCGTCATTTTTATAACTTCTTGAGTTTTAATGTTGATTATTCTTTCATATAGTTTTCCCATGTTGCTGCTCAGTGTAATGCCTCGTTCTGATGAGCATTTCCCTTTGGTCCCTTTTCCTTTGTAGAGTCTTGTTATGTTGCTGCTTTGCCATTGGTCTGGGATTGTTTCCTTCGTTGTTATATCGTTGTATGTTCCCAATAATCTCTTCCTGTTTTCTTGGTTTAGTTCTATTATTGCTTCGTTTGGTATATCGTCGGGTCCGGGCGCTTTTCTCTTTTTTAGACTCTTGATTGCTTGTTTTAGTTCTTTCCTATTTATTTGTATTTCATCTTTTGTTTGCATTTGTTCGAGTGCGTAGTATGTGTTCTCTATGGTTTCTGTCCAGTTTCTGTATTCAGGTGTTCCTTCTCTTGCTTGGTATAGGTCTTCAAAGTATCGGGCTATGTATTCTTTTGCCTCCTCTGGGTTTGTCATTATTTGGTTTTCTTCTGTTATTAGATCATATTCTTCCTGTGGTTTCCTCAGTAGCTTGTTCCTTATTTTCCAGAATTTCTTTGATTTTACCCCTCCTTCCTTGATTAGTTCCTTGCTTATCTTCTTTGTTCTTTCCGTTTGTTCTTCTTCTATAATTTTTCTCAGTTTCGTTCTCTCGTTCAGGAATTTTCGGTACACTTCGTTTTTGTTCGTTCCGTTTTCTCTACATTCTTTGTTGAATTGTTTTTTCATCCTTTTTGTTTTTCTTTTTTGGTCCCTTGTTTTGTTGTTAAGACACTGTTTCTTCCCAATTGTAATTGTTCTTTTTCCTATTGTTTCTTCCAGGGCTGTTAGCATTCGTTTCTCCAGTGTATTGTATGTAGTATCTTCTATTTCGTCTTCAGTGTACTGTTGGGCTAGGTGTTCATTGTATTTGTTCCAGTCAGTATTATCGTCGATCTTCCATACTTGCTTCTTTGTGGTGGTCTTTTTCAGGGGGATATCTGTTTTATATGTGATTGTGTTGTGGTCAGTTTCATTTTTTCCCTTTGGTCTTCTGATTCCTTCTTCGTCTATATGTATTCTGTGTTTGTTGTTCATTAGTTCTTGGGTCGTTAGGATGTAGTCGATTATTGAGCGTTCGTTTGTGTTCTTTCTGTTTACCCTTGTCCATTGTCCTTTATTCGTTGTCGTCGATATGGGGTTTAGATTGGTGTTTTCTAGCATTTCTTTCATAATCTTTCCGTTCCGGCTCTCATATTGCGTCACGTTCTCATTTTCTATTTCTATTTTTGCATTAAAGTCACCTATCAATATTACGTTTCCTTCCTTCTTTCTTCTTAGGACTTCTGTTGTGATGTTTGAGTATTCTTCTTGAACTATCTCCCTTGTTTCATTTTCTTGTTTCCCATAGTAGAGTCCTAGGTGTATTATTTGGGTTCCTGTCTTTATCTTTGTCCATATTATCTCCATCTTGTTTGGGTTGCATTGTTGTTCTTCTTGGACGTTATTGGCTATATCGTTTCGGGCTGCGATGGCTATTCCTCCTGCTTTGTTTGGTTTGTATGACGCTATCCATTTATATCCTTCAATTGGTTGGGGCTTTTGGGTTTTTGTTTCGGCTATGGTTACTATGTGTGGTTGGTCTTCCTTCAGTATATTTTTTAAGCTGGCTAGTTTTGTGTTATTCCATTTATATTACTATACCATATCTTTAGTTGTCTAGTTTTATTATGTTTTTTCCTAGTTCTGCCGGGCTTATGTCTAGTTATAATTACATTACTGTTGCCTTGTCTTCCTTCATGCATTGTTTGTTCGCCTTGTTTATCTGGGGTCCCTTGTCTGCATTCGGCTTGCAGTTTTCTTCTTCGTTGTTCGGTCCGCCTGGGGCTGCTTTCTGGTTCGTTTCTTCTTAGGGGAGCTGGAATAGAGACATAGTTATATTCTTTGTTTCGGCCAGTGTTTTTGTAAATTGCATCCATTCTTACCTTGTTGTTTTCTTGGTTTGCTTCTGGTTGTTCGTTTGGCGTTAGGTGGTGTGGTTGTTTGTTGCCATAGTTGTTTCCGTTTTCATTATTTCGATGCGTGCTTGTTTTCTTCATACTTACGTTGTTTTTTTCTTGTGCCTTTTTTCCTTTGCCTGTCGTTTTTTCTTCTGTGTCTACTTCATGGTGTCTACTTTCTTGTGCATAGTTTGTGTTGTTGTTGCCTAGTCTTCCGGTGTCATGTCGTTCTTCCTGTGTGTCTTCGTCATTGTCTGAAAGTAAACAAGGGTTATTTATGTTTTTTAGGTAGTTAAAGTGGCTTGTCTTGTTTCTTTTCATATTTGTTTACTTTTGTTGGGAGTGTTTTTCCTTACCTTGTTTTGTTTAGTAGTCTGAGTCGTTTCTTCTCGTTGGTGATCTGCCTCGTTCTCTGTGGGGGGATCGTTCTCTTGTTGGTGTTGGGCTTCTATATCTTCTTTGTTGCTCCTTCTGGTCTTCGTGGAATCATTCGATCGCTACTCTTGCTCTTTCTAATGCATTTTCTTCTCCCTTTATTATCACTTTGTCGTCTGTTGCTACTATGTGTACATCGTATGTTTCTTCCATCTCTGCCTTTCTTCTCCCTCCTGTGCCTATTAGTCTGCCTACGTATTGTGGATGCATGTTGAGTATTGTCTTGGTGTTGTTGATGACGACTGAGTTTGGCATTAGGTTGTCTCGTATGTCTTTTGCTATTTTCTCTGCGCCTGTGTCTGTGAGGTGATATCCATCTGTTGCTACGTCGTCTCTCGTTATTGATGTTATAATCCTGCTTAGTCGTATTGTGTGTTTTCCTTGGTTCCTCAGTGTCTGGTTGCAGTTCTCCCACTCTCTCTCTATATCTTGCCTTGTTTTGTTGATCATTGGCGGAATTTCACATATCTTTACTTGGGTGCCTGTTCTTCGGGTGATTTTCTTCGCTATGTCTACTAGTTTTTCCGCTGTCTTCTTTCCTTCTTCGCCTCTTCGTATGTTGTTTGTCCCTATTGCGATCACTACTTGGTCGCTCCTTGTCATCTTGTGTTCGTTCTGGGTTGTCTTGTACTGCTCTTGTAGGTCTTCGATTACTCGGATGCCTTGGATTTCATATATCTTTTTGTCTTGTGCCAATCTTCTTAGGTGCTCGATTATTTTCGGTCCATTGGAGTCAGCAATAATGGTGATTCTCGCCTTGTGTCTAGTCGTCTCTTCTATCCTTTCTCTCTTCGTTGGTGGTTGTCTATGTGGAGATGATGTCGCCGATGGTCCTGGAGTTCTGAATTCTTTTGCTTCTCTGTGTCGTTTTGTCGGGTTGTTTCTTGTTTGTCCTTCTTCTGGGCTAGTTGTTACTTCCTTACTTGTTGATGGTCTCGGTTCGTTTTCTTGTCTTCTTGCTGGTCTAGGTTCTTCTTCGTGTCTTCCTTCTCGTTCTTTTCTTTTTAGCTCTTCTAGTTGTTGCAGAAGTTTAGTTGCCAGTTCTGCGGATGTTGTTGATGTCGTTGTCGTTGACTCGGTTTCCTTTCGTTCTTCACGCTTCTCGGCTTGTTCCTCCTTTCTTCTCCTTCTGCGATCTCTTTCTCTCTTGTATAGTTCCTGGAGTTGTGCTTCTTGGTCGTTGTTTCGTGATTGGAGGTCGTCTACGTATCCTTGGTAGTTCTCGATTGCGCCTGCCGCTTCTTCGTTTTCCTCTTGTGCCTGGTTCAGGAGTTTCTCTAGTTGTCTTACTTCTTCCTGGTGTCTTGCTTTCAGTTTCTTGTTCTCTTCTTTTAGTCTGTGATGGTCTTCTTTTGTGGCTTGGTCAATATGTGTTTGTGCTTCCTTTTTCACCTTTTCAAGTTCCATCTTCTGTTCCTGGATTTGTCTCTTCAGTGCATTGTTTTCGTTCTCCTGGGCCTTGTTTCTGTTTTCGAGTGTCTTGTTCGCTTGTTCCAGTGCCTTGTTCTCGCTCTCAAGGTTTATTTCCTTGGCACAGTATGCCATGATTCTGTCGTTAAGATTGTCTATCTCCTTCTTTGCCTGGTTGAGCTTGTGTTGTTCTTCACTGCTTTTAGCGGGGCAGATTAGTCATGAATAGGGGAGTAATAGTGCATTTATACATAGAAGCATGAAACTTAGCACACATTTCAAAAAGGTCTGAAAGAAAATATTTAGATAGGGAGCCACTTCAGATTTGACCTAGTTGACCCATGGCAGCCATTTTCCAAAATGGCGGCTAATTTTCTCATTTTCCTGCTTTCTGTGAAGTGCCTATAGTATTAAAATATCGTAACAGTGCTCATTATTCCTTCTACAGATCTAAAGAACATTATCAATTGATTTCTGGATTGAACTGAGGAATTTTAGGGTTGTCGGGGTGCATTTTCTTAGAACTGATGAAGAAAATGTATCATTTTCGCGGTTTCCCATAGTTTCGTGGAATCTCAATCGATTTTAAAACTGACTACATATTTGAATTCCTCGTAAGAAGAGCTTTCAAATGAATGGTCGCATCAATAGTTTCCGTGAATTTTTTGTCAAAATTAAAGAAACAACAAAATCTTCAAAAATCATTTTATTTTCATTTTTTCCAATTTCGCACCAACTTTACGAAACCCATTGATGCGGGTACTCATTTGAAAGCTCTTCTTACAAGGAATTCAAATATGTAATTTATTTTGAGATTAATAGAGAATTGGTGTAACCATCCGTAACCGCGAAATCCAGTGTTCGAATCAATATTTCTAACAAAAAGGATTCCAACAAGCCGAAAAATAGACCAAGGCTACCAAAAAATGTTGTAGTAATGTACTGAATACTTAGAGAAACAATAAAAAACAATATTTACGTTTATTCTATTTGTAAGAACTACACAGAAAGCAGCAAAACGGAAGAATTGACCGCCATTTTGGAAAATGGCTGCCAGTAGCCACCTAAGCTAAATCTGAAGTGGCTCCCTATCCAAATATGTTTGTATAGATGTTTTTTAAGTGTGCTCCAAGTTTCAAGCTTCTATGTATAAATGCACTATTTTTTTACATACCTGCCCCGCTATTTGTGTTACTTCTTCTAGTTGCTCCTTTAGGTCGTTTATTTCCAAGTTTTTCATGTTGATGGTTTTCCTTAGTTCTTGCAGACGTTCTTCTATCATCGGTTGTTGTTGCTTGGTCTTCTTGTATTTTTTTGGTTGTGGTTTCTTCTGGCTGTCCTTCTCCGTATCTCCTTTCGATAGCTTTAGATAGTCGACGCTCGTTCTTTGTCTTGTATTGTAGCTCTTTCTCTCGTCTTGCATGGCTCCTGATTCTTCTAGTTGTTCTTCTGTGCCTGTTTGTTGTCTGTTTTCTGTTTGGTCATGGTTCTGTTGTTGGTTGCTTGGTTCCTGGCTTTCGTATTCGGTGTTGTCTTGTGTCTGGAAAAAAGAAAATATAATCTTGTTACCTGGTGACATAATCTTGTTATCTGTTATTTCTCTATATAAGTTGTTTACATTGTTATGTTTGTCGTCTGTTGGTTTGTTTACTTCTGTTGTCTGGTTTGTCTGTGAGTCATTTGTCCGTGGGTCGTTTGCGGTATTTGTGTTATTTTCGCTGTTTGCATTTTTTTCACTGTTTGCATTACTTTCCCTATTTCCATCATCTGTTTCTGTTGGTATGTTTACTTTCTCTATGTTATGTTCGGGTGTTTTTTGGTTGTTTTCTTTCTCATCTTCTTTTGAAACATTAAAATCACTCACCTCCATTTTCTCTGTGGTTCCTAGGTTTTTCATAGATTTCTGTATCGACTCGGTACTTGTTTCTAGTAGTTGTATTGCATCGTTGGTTTCCACTGTGTCGTTTTCCGTGTCGCTTTCTGATGTGTCACTGTGTGTGTTTATCATTAATCTGTCTACTTGTTGATGTCTGGGTCGAATGTCTATCGGGCCTGGAGCTTGCATTCCTCCCTCGTTGGTACTCTTGTTCATGGTAGTTTTTGCATAGTTCTCTGCATAGTTCTCTGTTGTGCCTGGTGTTGTGTCTACTTCATTCTGTTTTTCTTCTTGTTCTGGCACAAAATCAAAGCTTCTGAGGTGTAATGTATTTATGTAAACAATCAGTTGTCATGGGATATCCCAAATTCTTGGAGTACTTCCTATCTACTCCAAACTGCTCTGATCTACTCCCGGAAATGCAAAACGAATGATCTGGAGTGAACTACTCCACTCCAAGAGCACTTTGGAGCAGCGAAACGAATGTACCCACTGTTAACCACTGGAGCGCGACGTGCTGCTAGCATGCTGCAGGCCCATGCAGCAGGGCCACAACAGCAGGACTTATCTCCTCTAAATTGATGAATTAAAGCCACAAATGTTGTTGTTGACTCATATAAATGCTTCTGCACAACATGTGCATGTTTGTCAGTGTTTCTGTCATGTTCAGCAGAGCTGAGCAGGCCCACAAAACTTCACAAGACTGAACAGGTCCATGACAGTACAATGTAGCAGGGCCAATACACAAACATGTGATGTGGCAGGCTTGGCCTAATGCACACATGTGGCCCACCAATACCAAACACCTGACTGAAACTCCTCAGTGCCTCAGCAAAAATATGTAGGGCCTAGGCCAGGATTAGGCCAAATATAATTAAATTTATGCATTCATGACTCAGACATAATTAATGATGTAGATCCTACTTCATAAATAATAGTCCCTTTCATACAGTATAACTAGTATATAGGTAGCCTATTGATTCTGAAAAATAACCCCCCCCCCCGGGTTTCATGCAGATTTTTAGAACACCCCCCCCCCCCCCCCCCACGAGGTATATAGGCCCAAACATATAGCCTACTTTTGCACTCAGGACATTCACAGGTACAGATTCGCACACTTCTGTGCTCATAAAGGAGCGGATAAACTGAGTGTGCATATTTTAAGATTTTGTCTTTGTTTAAATATAATACCCTCCTTAGAGATGATGAGAAAAATTTGTACCCTCCCCTTGCAACATATTAATATGTGTGAAATATTAGTAACGCTCACTTTCCCTCAGGACTCGGGAAAACTCCAACCCCCCCCCCCCAGAAATTCTGAACGCAGAATGCTCTATTAAATGGTTGACCCCTTTGGGGCTGGCAAGATGATACCTCAGGGGGTTATCTGGGGCATATATTAGAAATGGCCTGAGGGGCCATAACATGGGGCAAATAGCACGCCGTCGCTTTCAGCTTTTCTTGTCTTCCCCATGGGCTTCTACGTGATAGATGAGAATCATGAGATGGGAGAGAGAGCGGGAGTCCTCAACATGCTACACATTTCCCCATGTGAGGGATCTTTACCATGGCCAGCACAGACACTGATACAAGGGGCTGCCAATTTAACGTCTCATCCGAACAACATCCAGCTGGACTCATGCAGGCAAAGATCTTCAACAGAGCAGGCAGACACCTTGAGCACTCAGCCACCCAGCTGCCTACAATTAACATTACTGGCATGAAAAGTTTTGCAATGAAGTCGTTGGGTCATAAAAAATTATTGAAAAAATTTTCGCTAGTGTAAGGACCTCTATAAAGGGTCTTGGCACTCCAGTGGCGGATACAGGCCCGGGCCCCCCCTAGATCACTGAGGTTGAAATAACATTTTGAAGAAAAAATGCAGCAACGCGTGCCCGCGAATGCCGAAACGACTCGTACGCGGGCACGCGAATGCTGAAATGACGCTCATTGGGCCCCCCCTAGACTACCCTGTCTGGATCCGCCACTGCACTCTGTTACTAAGTCTGGGTCCTCTGGGAGCGAGACGCTCATCTGAGCATCTACATCATTTTCAGTAATGAGAATGCCCCCTCTCCCCTTAAGGATGGCACCGTGCCTAGCTGCCCCTAACAGCATTTTACAGACATTAACATGGAAGATACCGTATTTTCTCTATTAAACACCCAGTGGGCGGAGGTAATGATGAGACTACATAAAGGCTTTATTGCCATCCTTAATGGCTTTTTTGATCAATGCTATTTTGCAATCTAGAGAGACCTGGCCATCTGATCTGTGCTTCCATTTTAATTTATGCACAAATCTGACCATCTCTTCCCTAGACTATTTTAATTTATGCAAGAACTTGGCCATCCTAGCTCTGCTCCCATTTTAATGTATTCAAAGATCATTAATCAAATGACAAGATCCTTAATTAAAATGTATAAATTAACTGTGAATCAGTGAAGTGTAGAAATGGCGGGAATAACCGTTAATCTATGAATATTCTAGTAACGCCATACTCATGTCACGTGATCTATGAATATTCTAGTAACGCTATGACGTGGTAGTAAAGAGAACAATAAGTCGAAGTCACATGACCTTTGCTGTCCAATAGTGAGAGTGTGAAGACTGTTAAAAAGCGGTCGTCTGTAACAAAGTACAGGTGCTGCCACCCCTCTGTTTTATAGTATATAAAACCAAGTACTGTTCATGTTAACCACATTCACTCTGACTTGGTCTCGACTCTTCAAAGCTCGCTTCTCTTCACAGAAAAAAAAGAAAATGGCTCTCGCAAGCGAAGCAACTACTTTTGCTGTTCCATCGCCTCCTGCCGTAGCAGCCACTCATACGTTGAGTGAGAAAACCAAGACAGTGGCTCATCCTGGGGACAGATGGAAAGCCGGCTACGTCACCCTCTCCAGGGTAGCCAAGAACAAAACTGGGTGGAGGAACGTGCATGTGTCTAAGAGGTCGTTTGAAAAACTTTGTGAAAACTTTGAAGTTATAAAGGAGGCTTTGGCAAACAAGACTCACTATCACCTCATGTTGACCAAGAAACAACATATCCTAACGACGCGGTTTCAACCCGATGGTAAACCCGCTCTACTTTACGTCAGTATTTTGCACCCTGTGCAGGATACCGAAGAGCTACGTCCACATGATGAAGTTAACCACGCCAAGACCATAAACTTGTCTGTCGAGGAATTCACCAAGTTTACCGAGCTACACCAACAACTCCTCGATGTTGTGAAGAGTAAGGTTGCCCCGACTGATAATGACGAGAGCCTGAACATAGACTGTTTCAGATGGACCTCTAAGGAGAATGGTCAACGTTCTAGCAAGATATTCCTCACGCGTCAGGAATGCAGCATAGATGCTACTCATCACTATTTTGAAATGAACAGGGATCATTTCCAAGGGCAACCTATGGAATATGATCACGAAAGTGCCTACAATTTTGACTCTGTTGAAATCCCTAGACCGGGAAAGCTTGAGGTGATTGAACACCTCGCGTATGCTATGGTCACCCAAAGTTTGAAGGCAAAGGGCATTGAAGTCGAGAAAAGCCCTCCTTCTGAAAAAGATGTGCTACAAGCTATTGAACATTTTGACCTTGTATTCTTCAAGGTTCTCGCCAGAAAAGTGTTAACAAAACTTTCTTACAAAAATCTATACCTCACTGGTGATTTTGTTGGCATATTTATGTATACTGTAGGATTGAGCAAGGCCCACCAATGTCTTGTTAAACACTCTCAGTCCTGCTCTGGTAAATTGTACACACGTTTGCTTGATCATTGTTTCGAAGTTGTTCACAAGGAAATGTCTAAAGAATGAATTGTATTTGTCAGATTGCAACATAATATGTGTCACAAATATACTTCAATAAAAAAATATATGTATATTACCTCATATACCTTGTTTTGTATTCTATTGTTTAATCAGAAGAGTAACAACAAAAGCAGTGTTTCTTTTTTCAAAACTCATTTTAATTCAACAAATAGTGGTGGCATGCATAGCCGTGAAACAAATACAATACAATACAATATATTTTTCTTATTCTTAAAGTCAAAGGTCGAACGCCCTAAAAAAGGCCCAAGCGTGCTGTTTGAAATAGAAAAAAAAAAAAACACATATTAAGCATCAGCATTCGTAGACATATATATTAACTTCAGGCTGACGGAATGATGAACAGTAGAAAGGGGGTATGAGATTCTTTTGCGATACAAGAATAAGAAGAAGAAGAAGAGCTCTTATTTGACAATGTGGTTTTAGGCTACACTAAGCTAACACATGTTGAATGAAGAAAAGGGGCATAGCATCATAGAAACACATAATGTTGCAGAGCCCCTTTTAGTCACGCCACATGTTATACTAAAAGTTGAGAAGAGCTAATACCCATAAGGAAGTGTGTCATATGTCCCAGCCACTAGTACTCTCTTGCTGTAAGTGACCCTCACCTTCTTCAACTCTTCACAACTGAACAGTCTGAACTTCTTTTTACATCGCCGTATTTTATCAAACCGAGTGACAATGTAATTGTCACACCCTTCCGGAGTAGGGTAAGAATCAGGGTCAGCAAAATATAGTACAAGTTCTTTCAACTTGGTAAAATTTACTCTCTGTGCATTGTCGTAATTCTGCGTGACACCCTTCAACTTTACCACTCTGTTACCACGGTTTGTGGTGTATGCATAGGACTTGGGTCCGCTGCTCACAAACTTCTCAATGAATTCCCCCTCCTTTAACTCATTCGTCCAGTCACCCAGGTGTGCACCTATATGAGGTTTGTACTGTTCGTGACTGTTTTCATCATACTCATAGACAACCGAATCTGTGTCAAAGTACAGTACTCGTTCATTCAACCCTAGGAGCGTTTGATACAGTCGTCGTCTAGCGTTGGAAGTAGTAAACGCAGCAATGAAAACATTTACGTGGGGCATCTCGGGTAAAAACCCTCTGATATACTCATACTGCAGGAAGCAGCGGTCTTCCGCCAGTACGTTTACTTCCTTCAAAAGCTTTGAAGGATCCGTTGTGATTTTAAAGAGTTCTGGAGCGTCAGTCACAAGTTTGTGTATGCTGTGAGTGTTACTCTCACCAAATTTTCCCCAGAAG
Source organism: Platynereis dumerilii (assembly GCA_026936325.1). Lineage (NCBI taxonomy): Eukaryota > Metazoa > Annelida > Polychaeta > Phyllodocida > Nereididae > Platynereis > Platynereis dumerilii. The sequence continues at coordinate 308,451 of JAPTHN010000076.1, forward strand.
CTATTTAAAAGGAGCTTGTTTGTAGCCCTCTTCCCCGAATTGTACTCTATGTTTTCGGGGTCCAGTACAACACCCTCTACCCTCTTGTATTCTCTGACATATTCAGCTTTTTCACTCATGGTCATGTTTGGCTTCGGCCAACCAGAGGCCTCCTGTTTACCCTTCAGGAAAGCATTCACGTACTCTGTGAACAGCCCCAAATCCCCTGCTGCTCTGTCATATTTGGAGGTCTGCTTGAAGTGGTAGACCTCATGGACCTTTACTATGCGATAGCCCACCTCCAAGGCATCTTCCAAGTCAATAGTTGTCCATGTGCCTACCAAATCTCGCTTCTCATCAGAACAGGCACATTTACTCTTGTTCATGTAGAGGGCACATGTACGACAGAGAGGGAACAGCAATTTCCCATTACAGCGGACGGGTAGACAGGGGTGGTAGAGGCCTCTAGGAGGCCTAACTCGACACTGTACAATACCAAAATATGAGGAAATGTCACAAGATTCTGGTGCAATGATCACCTCAGGTATGCCTACAGGGAAGACATCATTCTTCAAAACCATGGGGTACAGGGAGCAGATGTCTACGTAGCCGATCTTCCGGCCTTCTGTCGATTCCCCGTACAGTTTGACTGCATTCGTGCGACCCCCGTAGAAGGCGTCGCGAGGATCGAGCCTCTGCTGTAAGTCGAGCTCTTGGGCTAGCTGGAGGATGCGGGGGTCCTGAAGGAGCATGGCTTTGAATTCGCACTCCCAAATCACATGCACTTCCAGCTTGAGCTCTTGTCTCAGGTATCGCAGTCGACTAGTAGTTCTTGTGTACAAAACCTCTAAGTCCTCCCCTGTGTGCGGGTGACGGAGGACTTCTCCTGTACTTTCTCTAGGATAACATTTCTGACATCCGTGGAAAATGCATCCCATGTATTCTCAGGCTGTCTCTCGACCAGTAGCCTCGTCATAATGGTACCCGTCCAGCTTGAGCCACGTACCTCCAGCTGAGGTCGAGTTCCTCACGCGGTGTTCTCCACCATTACGGGCATGTCTTATGGTTATGCCATGTTTACGGGCCTCGTACTCCAGCCATATTATAGAAGTAAGGCTGTGATTGTCCTCCGCCGAGAACCCCGTGGACGGCATGCGAGCAAAGGGTGTCCTTACAAAAGTACGCTCCTTTACTGACACGGTCGCCTCATCCACTAGCCTCCCCTCAGAGTCATAAAGCCTGCGCTCACCATTCTTGCAGAACTCTACTAAAGTCCTCCCATCATCTAACTTCACCTCAAATTCCTCTGTTAGGAAAAGGAACCTAAAAGTCGCCATGCAAACGCTGGCCAGGGTGTTGTACTGGAGAGGATCTATCCCTATCCTCTTGAGCACTTTCCGCCCCCCTTTAACAGTGACCTCAGTCATCCTGCTTGTCATCCCCAAGAGCCAGCTGCGGAAGGCATTACAGCTCTCTTGGAGGATGTTGACATCATCCTCACAGTAACGGATGAGTTCCTCCTTGAAATTGAAAATTGTGTCCTTCTGTTGGTCATACCACGACAAGAACTCCTCGCGGGCCTTTGGCTTCATACGATCTGCTCTATAGTAATCAGGGTGAGGCATGGGACCCACATAGTCCCAGTTCTTCTTCTGGTTAAAGAACACTGGGAATGTGCCTTTACGAATGCCCTGAAGCCCGAACACCGCGGGCATTTGAGCTAGTGACATTGTGAGGAAATTTAAGGAGTCTATCACTCTGAATTTCCCAGTGTCCACAGCCATGACTTTGCTACCCCTGAATATGACATGGGGGTCCCGCGTCAGATTGTTGAGGATATATAACATCAAGAAATAGCAGTCATAGGCTTGCCCATTGTGAAATACCAGAGTATACCCCTCAAACATCTTGTCAAAGAAGAACGTGCAGAATTTGTAAGCCACATCTTCACCGAACAAAGTCACCCCCCTTTCACCACAGTCTGCTGAACTCATGCACACTTTACGGTCCTTTGAACCCCTCCCATGCCTCCCAAGGGTTCCTCGACACTTTTCACAATCGCTTCCGCAATGTGAGCACCTAGGGTTCTCTCGATAACTCGAACCCTCACAGTGCTCACACTGCCAATGCGCAACAATCAAATTTGGTTCGTGAAATTCAGCCGTAGGGTCAGTTTCGAAGTCTGCAAACATGTACTTTGATGAAATAGTTTTAGGTTGTTTTTGCCGAATGTAACAATAATGTACACCAGAAACCTCTTGCTGACATACTTTACAAGTCCTGAACCCGCAATGGTGTTCCTTGGATGTGCTGTAGAAAGAGCCGCATTCTTTACAACGATGTGAGCTTGCACACACCCCATTGGTCACATGGCCTGTAAAGCAGACCTGTGAATTTATGAACCTCTTACACACCTGACAAGTCACCTTCTCCCCCTCTACTGGTAGACATTCATCCCTACCACAAGAACGGCATACATTTATGCAAGAGTGTTTCATCTTCTTATTGTAGCATTCCTTGCACTTATGGCAGAATGTCGCACCCCTGAATAGAGCAGACATATTCACTATTGCATGAAAGTGGCCAGGTCCCTTGTCACCTTCAGCAGGTTTGGCATAGAACAAGAAGATCGTTCTCTGTCTCTCGTCACTGCCAACATATACTGGCCTAAAATCTGTTCCCGACTGGAAAACTATGACCTGAGCATTTGCCGCCCTCTCATAAGCCACAATATCGGTAAAGGACGGTGTGTAAGCTAGGGCAAAACCCGCTGCTTCTTGGCGAACACAGGCTTCGCGGACTAGCACATCCCTATTCCTATTGTAAAGCTGGTCCAGGTGATTCTGACAAGCTCGTATAAGCTGGGGGTCGCCCGACTCCTCACTCTCCACTCTACGTAGCTTAGCTAGTGCCACAACCATCGACCTAGCCAGGCAAAGGTTATCCAGCGACTTAGTCTTTGATATGCCTTTGCAGTATCGCAGTGAGTCTCCCTCCCCGAAAATGTACTGTAGCCTGACACCAAACTTCCCTGCTCCGTGAGGATTTCTGATGACAGCCACCTGAATTTCCAGAGGCTCATCCAGGAAAAGGTCCTCATCTGACTGAAGGACAGCCCTCAGGAAGTCTTCGACCAATCCCACATGTAGGTCTCTGAGGGGCATCAACCCAATACTACGAGGACAGTGAAAAGACTTGCTCGACAAATATAATCTGACCAGGTCGCTTTCGCTGTAGCACTCCCTAAGCTTCTCAATTATGCTATCTACCACATCTAGCAATTGTCCCACTACCTCTGCTAAAACCACATTGTTCCACTGGTTATTGAAGTTTACTCTATACACAATCTCTCTAACTAACCCCCCAGCAAAATTCTTCTCTCGTATATTGACATCAAGATTCTTGTAGAAGTCTACTTTATAGTTTCTCCCCTTAAAAAGCATGCGCTCATCAAATTCCCCCTCTTCATTTTCAGCATTAGGAGACAGTGGAGCTGGCCAAAACACTTCTTCTTCTTCTTCCACTAGGGAATCTTCCATACCCCCTCATCACCAATTGCACCATCACCTTCACAATTTGAGTTATAAATTAATCTCATGATATCATCTAGTATTTCATCTTCTACTTCCGCATGCACCACTTCTCTCACCTCGCCGGTCTTCACTGCCGAAAGCACTCTTTTCTGCTCTCTGTTAAAAAGAGAAAAAAGCATAGTAAAGTTGAAGGTGTTGTTCTCTATTACTTTTGCTACTTTTTCTTATTATGTTTTTTTTTTTCTATTCCTTTTTATTTCGTTTTTTTCTGTTCCAACTACTCTACAACCCTCAACCCTTACCTAAGACTTAATTTTGTAATGACCGAACCTAGTTCATTGGGAAGCTTTGGTGTAGATGATGTCGCTGATTTTGGACGCCGTGTGTCTGAAGGCCCGGGTCTAGGGTTACCTAATAACTTAGGTCGACGGGGGTCGGAAGGCAATGATGAAGGTGCAGTTTTCTTGTCCGCTGTTACGACTGAAGTGCTGCTCCTCTTTTTCTTCAGTGTCAACCCCGTGCCTGATTTACCTTGTGTGTCCTTTTCCGCCTTCACCTCGTTTTCTACAAACCTGTTTTTGAATGAAAATAATCAGGAGGATGAGACTTGAGTACAGCTAACCATGAGAACAAGATATAAAAATTGAAATGATAACAAATACACAGAAGAAAGGTTCCTCTGGTATTGCTATGCTTACCTTTTTACTACACTGGCCTGCACTCTGTCGCTCTTCAACATGTCTTCGTCGGCCGCCTTTGCTGCTTTCCTTTCTTCTTCCATTTTGGCTGCATTTTCAGCTCTGAGAAGGGGGAAAGAACAGCATCATTATCTCTCAGATACTAGGCTATTAAACACAGAAAACTAATAAAGGTCTGGTTATTACAATTCTCTTTACCTCTGTGCTGCTTCCAGCATTGCCTCATTGGGGGAATTGCTCCACTGCGAAGTCTCAACATCACCCTGCATGACCTCTGGAATTGAGACAATGACACCGTCGATGGGATCCTCCATTTCTACCATATGGCACCTGAAAAGACAATGGTTAAACAAAATCGTTATTTCCTATAATACAAAAACAAACCCCTGATTGCACAGTAGAACAAAGATATATAAGGAAGTGTAACCCACCTTTCAATCTCATCCAACTCATCTACGAAGGGGCCCATAGACCCTGAGAAGTTGAGCATTTCATCAACTAGAGAATCAGCCTCACTCCTCACCACCACCTCTCGGCTTGCAGGTGTGCTCTCCGGCTGCTGGCTCTGTGTAACAGTTGTCTCCCACGGTTGCCCCTGCGGACTTGGAACTTGAAAGTTGTCTTGCTGAGTACCCGATGGTTGACTAGCCTGTGTGTCATAGTGTTCAACCACAACCAGGGAGGCATTAGGCTTCTCCCGTCTGGTGGAAGTATTCTCTGTAGATGTTGGGACAGGCGTGCTTGTATATGAAGGAGGAAGCAACTGCAGCATGGAGTTTTGATGATGCTGCTTGCGAATGGCAGACTTCTGTGGAGCTTTCTTATCACATGCTGGGTGTTGGCGAGGGAGTCTGTGTTCAACTTTGGCTGTGTGCATAGCCTTTGAGGGATGTCTGCTGCATTCCATTGCTCGAGCACGGGGGACTCTGTAACGATTATTATTATTATTATTATCATTATTATTATTATTATTTTTTTTTTTTGTTGAATAGAAAACTGAAGAGAAAAATATTAAAAAGAGAGAGGTTAGTACTGTTCACTTACCGCACATAGCGTTTTGCAGCCACCTCAAGTTCGTCGCTCGCATCATCACTACCATTCTTTCTCTTCTTGTAGTTCTTTTTGGTTTCAATGATTTTGTAACTGAGTTGACGTAGACGCTTCTCAGCTAACTGTTATACAGAAAAGAGAGGGAAATATTTCATTAGTTTCCTGTTTGGAACAAGATACTGTTTCTTCAAGAAACCAAGATAATAAAATAAAGAAATAATATAAATAACATAAAAGTTGGCTTTAACTTGAACGCACCTCATCAAATTCATAGTCTGTCAAGTCGCCACCCTCTTCTTCTTCTTCTTCTTCTTCTTCTTCGTCGCTTGACACATCTAAGACTACCCTCCTGCGCAGTCTGTCCGCACGTCTGAGCTTTGGTGAAGAGTTCTCTTCTACTTCCCTCATGGTTCTCTTGTGAGTACGGACAGGGCGCTGAAGAAGCACAGTGTGGGGGTAAGGTACAATACCCGGAGTCTGAGGCTCCAATTCCTTCGCGGACTCTGCTGAAGACGGATGCTGTACTCCCCTACAGGAGCTTGACTGGGATTTGTCTGGCGTAGAAGGTCATTCCTGCAAAAGAAAAAAACAAAGCGTACGGGTTTATTATCATTATTTTAGAAATGGATGTTGCACAAGACACGGAACCTTCTTCTTCTTCTTCTTCTTCCTCAAACCTAACCCCTGATGACAGAAACCCCTTCTGTTTTGAATGTCCTACTGCCACAATGCTAGTAGGTCCTTCTATGTCAGGGAAGACAGTGCTAACTATGAACATACTCCGCAACTCTTCCACAATGTATGCCATTCCTCCTCAAAAGATTGTTTACTCTTATGGGGTTTACCAAAAAGTTTTTGGTCAGCTGGAAAACGAAATCCCCAATTTGACATTGCACGAAGGTCTGCCGGACAAAGAGCTAGTGGAAAGCATAGGGTCAGAGGCCCCGGATCATCACACTCTCCTAGTGCTTGATGACCTCATGGACGAGATTAGCAAATCTGCTGAGATGTGCGCACTCTTCACACGCGAAGTACACCACCGGAGGATATCTGTTATCATGATCTCACAGAATATTTACCACCAGTCACGGTATTCGCGCACTATCAGCCTCAACAGTAGTTATCTTATTTTGATGAAGACCTGTCGTGACTTGCAACAGATACATCACCTCTCCAGACAAATGTTCCCCTCCACCCCCAAAAGACTCTTGGAGGCCTATGAGGATGCCACACGCACACCCCGAGGCTACCTTGTGGTGAACAACCTAACGAGCTCAGGAGATGATGACATAAGACTCAGCTCCGGAATACTCCCGGGGGACACCCTAGTATTATACACAAGGAAGTGAAGACACTTGGCTGATTAGTCACGTTGCCGATGTCGTAGAGTGTAGACGTGTATTACTCCTCAAGACAGAGCATGTCAGCTCGTGTGAAGAAAAGTTACCCTCTTGCAAAACTTGTTGTTGAGACTTTTCAAGTATCTCAATCCCTTGCACGTAAATTGTTAGGCGAGGTGAATGGAGACCAGGCATTGGCTATAATTGAATTGATTCTCAATGTGTTAAGGGGACACCTTGTAATACCGGAGCGTGTCAGACGCGAACTGAGGACAAGCAGGGTCATTCTTCGCCGACTGTCTCGCATTAGAACAGGTCTTCAAGCAAGAGAGGGTATCTACAGACACTACAAAGTGGTAATAAGCTTCCTGAGTTTGTGTCTTGGAGAGTTAAAGCGTCTAGCAGGGGGAATCGAACACAGGATCAGCGACACGTCAGACCTAACAGAAGAAACTGGAGGATACGACAGTGGGAGTTCTTACAGCGAAAGCGACAGCAGCGACAGCAGTAGCAGCAGCAGCAGCAGCAGCAGCAGCAGCAGTAGTAGTGAGTCAGACGGCGAAAGTCAGAGTTCAACTTTGAGCTGGAAGAGTGAGAGCTCAAGTGAGAGTGAAAGTGAGGACACTCATTTCTCAAAATCATCATCATTTTGTGACAGTGAGAATAGCCTGGAAGGAGGAGAAGGTGAAGATATTGAACCTGCCAGAGAGGAAAAGTTGAAAGTGACGTGATTAAAAAAAAAAATGACATCCTCTATGAAGTTCAACCGGAAAGTCTATGTTGTGCCAGAGGAGAAATATCTCAACATGCTGCAAGATCTAAAGTTGCGGGCGGAAGTTGCGGGCGGAGTCCCGCAACTTCCACCCACTCAGCCTTCCAAGTCGACAGAGGAACCTACTCCAATCCTTCGCGAAGGCGTGAGTGAAGTGACCGGGGCGCCAGACACCCATCCCCCTGAAAGTGGAGGAACTGATGTCGAGCAAAAATCTAAGGGGACAGCGGGTGACAACACTGATGAAGTCGAGCCTATCTCTGGTGCTTTGGGGAATGATGATGTGAGTAAGAAGAATCTGACAAAAGTTCAGTCCCTACTGGCACCCTATAAGGGAGGTAAAGGAGGGAGTAAAAACTTTACTGCCGCGCTTCTGCACACGCAATCTACACGTTACCCTCTCCCCCAAGACTATAAGACTTTCTACTCCATTTTACTGGAAAAAAACATCCCTCTGGAGTTGATAGGTAACAAGAGATTGAGAAGGGTTCTTCACTATCTGAAGAACTTGAGGGGGGACGAGAAGGAGATTGGGAAGAAGAAGAAGAAGAAGAAGAGGCAGGAGAGGGGGAACAGTGACTCAGAGTCCTCAAAAGGGCGCACTTCTAGCATAGGTAAAGCAAGAGGGAAAATTGCCTCCAGATCCCCTAATATTAAAGGCAGCGTCAAGTCGGTGAAGAGGAGTCAAAAGATATTACCATTGCAGAGTAAACGTAGAGGGAAGCAGACTTCAAAAGGAGGCAGGCTTTGGGTGAAATTGTAGAAAGAAATAGCTCAGCAGAAAGAGACATGCCCTCCCTCTCATGAACTCCTGCATCGCTGACACACCACCGCTGTGCTTTGACGCACCAACACCGCGTCTCGGCGAACCAGCACCGTGCGTCGGAGCGCCGACACCGTGCGTCGGACAAACTTCCTGACACGGCTTGAAGATAGGGAAAAGTGTCGTTGAACTTCGAACAAGCGTTGTCGGAGCGTCGAAGCAGCTCGTTGCATTTTAGCAGAGGTGTGCTGAGTCACCAACATTCCCACGTCGGCGTATTGAAGGCACGTCTACGGACCACCGTGCTATGGCTTTGCCTCGCAATGTAGACAAATACCTCACTAAAAGGTTCTATGATGAAAAGCTGCCTGGGAGCTTCACAAGTGTTTCAAAACTCCATAGTGTAATTAGAAAAGAAGGGAGGTACCGAATCCCCTTGGAACGAGTGAAAGAATGGGCAAAAGGTCAGGACATCTTGACACTCCACAAAACCGTGAGAGAAAGACAACCCGCCTACAGACGAATCATAACACATGGCCCCGGGCACCTGTGGGACTGTGATCTCTTGGTGTTGAATGGGAGGAGATTCACTGCCAGCAATTCTGGTAAAGCCTACATACTCATAACAGTGGACGTCTTCTCCAGATTCTGTAGAGCCGAGGCTGTGAAAAACAAAGGGGCCCGTGAAATGGTCGCAGCCTTCACAAGGATCCTCTCACGCACAAGGGACCAGCCCCGGTTCTTGAGGAGCGATCACGGAACCGAGTTCTCTAATGAAGCAGTGCAACGGCTGCTCAAAGAGAAAGGTATCAAGCATTATTTTGCCAACACGGAAACCAAGGCCAACTATGCAGAAATTCTAATTAGGACCATAAAAAAGAAACTGTTTCAATTCTTCCAAAGGACCAATTCCTACGCCTATGAAAACGATTTGCAGGATATAATCAAATCATATAACAACACAATTCACTCTTCAATAGGCGTGGCTCCGAGTGAGGTGAGTGAGGAGAACCGTCAGTCCGTATGGGATTACCAGTATGTCACCAACTCTTCTAGCTACAAGAAGGTGTTGAAAAGGGCTCTGAAGGCGGCCTCGAAACGACGCCCGAAAAGACCTCGGTTCAGATATGATGTTGGGCAAACTGTGAGAGTGGCTTATTTCAAACGCAGGCCTTTTGACAGAGCTTATGACGAGCAGTTCAGCGGAGAGGTCTTCACAGTGAGGGCGAGAAGAGAAGAGGAGGGTATACCATTGTACTACCTCACAGACTACGGGGGACAGAAAGTGCAAGGACAGTTTTATGAAGGAGAAATCACTGCTGTCAGATACGATCCCGATGCATTGTTTAAGATTGAAAAAGTCCTAAAGACTCGCATGCGTAATGGAGTTGAAGAAAAACTTGTAAAATACCAAAGCTGGCCCTCTCGTTACAACGAGTGGCTGGAGTCGAAGTCCATTGTGAACATCACTGGGAGGAAGAAAAAGAAAACGAAACCGAGAAAGAGACGATAAAAAAAAAATATGCTACTCTGTGTGTCAAGCAGTCCTGCAGCTGGTGGCAGACAAAATAACTGCCCAGGGAGTTTCACATGCTCCCTCCCTGAGCACTACAGCCTGGACACCGGGAGGAGGGGTTTCTGGAGTCTGGGGTTGAAGGAGATTTACGTACCAGCACTGAGGACAGGACGTAAGTGGGACCCTATATATGTGTGTTGCTCAGTCTGCGAGACCTCCTGTCTTGGGGAGATGTACAAACCCATTGTGGCCACGCTTAGTGCTGGTGAGCTTAAGAGGAACAGTTTTGTACGTTTCGAGTCAGTCTACTACGTTCCTCTGAGGGTGAACAGTCTGAGCGAGCTGAGCGTGGAACTTTGCTCCAAAGGAGGAGAAACCCTGGAAGAGTTGAACACCCTGGACAACGTCACCCACATAACCAGCTGCACGTTTGCATTGAAATGGAAGGCCAATTCAAGTCCGTGGAAGCCGTAAACCCCAGAGCGTGGGTTGAGCATTTTAAAAGCACCGTGGGGAAACCGTCGGCATGGGGGAAGGCACCTAAATTGGTGTTGTTGAAAAAGAACAGTTCTGGTCAAAACAGTTCAGCCACATCTAAGGACCTCCCGCTCAATGTGGTTTCACCCGTGGAGCAGTATGCCAACATGGCTCAGGCCGAGGTGGACAAAACCACGCCTAAGTACACGGTCCCTTCAGTCGGCTCAAAATCTTCACGGAGTGAGGGCGGATCCAAGAGGAGGAAGAGGAAGAAGAAGGGTAGTTCTTCAAATAAATCCAGCTCTAAAGGCAGTGGTGGGAAAAGCAAAAGGCGCAAGACTCAGGGGGATATTTTCAACTAACCATGGCAACCGGAGAGAAAGTATTGAAGGCCACAGACTTGGCTTATGACAATTCTCTAGACATCTTTGAAGTACCTGCATGCAACCTGGGGGTTTCTGGCGTGAAGTATATTTCTCACAGACCGATAAACCAGTTCTCTACTGAAGGCAATGTGAAATTCCGTGTTCCGGGCACCGGATCTGCTTACTTGGACCTTCAGGAAATATATGTCAAGACTACTGTGAGAATCATGAAGGGGAATGGTGAACCTATACCCAAGAGACCCCTACAACACTCCCCCAGATTATCACCCGATGCCGATGAAGACACTGACGTGGACGGCAACGAGGACCCTGGGGAATGGGGAGTAGGGCCTGTGAACAACTTGGCGAGCTCATTGTGGTACCAGGCCGAGGTCCGCCTTAACGACTGTGTCGTGTTGGGCGGAAGAACAGGGTACGCTTACTCGGCAATGCTAAACACCTTGCTGGACGAAAACTCACTCACAGATGGGGAGTTGGAGTGCGCCATGTTCGACAAGGACACTGCACCGTACGCCTACGACGTGCAGCTGAATGGAGGTGGCAATGATGGTTATGCACGGAGGGCTGAGAGGATGAAAGAAAGCAGACCTGTGGAGCTGCTGGCCAGGTTGGACGCCGATGTTTTCAAGGTGCAAAAATATTTAATCAATGGCGTGACCTTGGACATTAACCTGACCCCCACCTCCTCCGAGTTCAGACTGATGTCTGGGAACACGACGTTCACAGACTATGTTTTGGAAATTCTAGACATCTCTTTGGAAGTGAAGCAGATAATTCCAAGTCCGCAAGTTCTCGTGGCTCACCAGGAGATAATGCGTGAAGGTCTGTCTAGGGCGAGATATTTCTATCTCAAGGAGGACATGAGGAAGTTTGTTTTACCAAAGGGGACCGCCTCGTACTATTCGGAAGATTCTTATAACGGAAAAGTACCGAGCACCATGGCAATAACCTTTGTCTCTGGCGAGAGTATGAATGGAAAATTATCAAAAAACCCCTTCTACCTACATCACTTTGATATCACCCACATAAATGTGAGCGTATCTGGGAACCCTACACCTAGGGGGCCCCTATCGCTTAACTTTAAGGAGGGGAAATACCTGCAGTGCTACAGTGATCTTTATGGAGGCAGGAGCAGAGGACCTAGCAACAACCAGAGGATCACTCTGAAAGAATTTGGGCAAGGATATGCAATTTTTGTCATAAACCTGAACCCCCAGAACCGTGACACCTACTTCCCTGCAAGCAGGGACGGTTCAGTTCGCATCGAATTGAAATTCGCCCGTGAACTGCCTGAGAGCATTGTCATGCTCACGAGAGTCAGCTACCCAGCAATGTACGAGTTGGACTACGAAAGGAATGTGTATCTATCATGAATACTGAGCAGATTTACGAACTTCTCTGGCAGGACAAACATTCTTCAAACTATGTGCTGGCTGTTGCACCCAGCAAAGTGCTACGTTACATCCAACATGATGACAGAGAGGCCTGCTACATTATAAACGTGCCTATACATAGAAAGTATACAGGGACTGCTACTACTAATTCTACTACTACTGCTGGTCACTTACCCAAACGTGGAGGCGGCAGGAGGAAACGAAGTAGCCTGAGGGAAAGCGCCGCGAAGAGTCTGGAGAGCCTGGAGTGCCTGGATAGCCTGCCATGCATGGAGACTCTGTTCGGAGAGGGAAACAGCATCCACAAGCCCGTTGAGGGCGAGGGCGGGGTTCATCGTCGGAGGCAAAGTCAGCTGGGGGACGTATGGCCATGCAGACAATCCTGGAGGTGGAGCAGGGAAGCCCCTAGCAAAACCTTGGGCGAGAGTGGAGTTGACAAAGTTGGCCATTGGGTTGTTCTGGTTATGGTTCATGGTAGAGCTGAGATTTTCGACAGTCTGGGGACTTTGAAGGATGTGACCTATGGAGAAGACATGGAGAACTTTACTAATAAATACCAATGCGTAAATGTGAATGATGATTTGCTGGACACTAAAAACTGTGCTTATTTTTCATTGCTATTTGTGTACTACAAAAGTCGGGGGCACCCCACTGCTGATGTGGTAAAGATTCTCAAGGAATGGGGGGAGCATGTTGAAGACGAATGTAAGAGGATTTTTTCTTTGGAGAAATCAAAAAAAGTTAAATTAAAAAGCTGGTGAATTGGGACTTGTGGTGTAGAGGCATTTCAGTTTAGTTAGTTATGGGCAAACATCCTCACTTGGAATGTGTGTAAATTGTATTGCTACATTCAGGGTGATGTTGAAGTCAACACTGTGTAGTGATGTTTTTCCAAAAGAAAATTTCATTATCATGCAGTATGCTTTCAACTATCCTCTTAAAGGTTGTAAAATCTTTTTATACTTATATCACTGGTGACAGTGTTTTTCACTATATGTAGTGAGGTAGAGAAAGTTCAGTTTAGTTAGTTAGTTAGTTATGGGTAAACATCCTCACTTCGATTGTGTGTAAAAGAAAAAATTGTATTGTAACATTCAGTGGGCTGCTGAAGCCAACACTATGTAATCATGTTTTTTTCAAGAGACATTTCATTATCATGCTGTATTCTTTCACCTAACCTCTTAAAGGATGTAAAAATGTAATAATGGCGTGGCATTGTGCTATAATAACGTTTTGATGTGAATAAAACTTTCATTTGTTGGTCTAAACGTGAATTTCTGTGTTGAGTTGTATCTTACCAGCAAAATAGCTGCGTCCTTAGCCATGGCCTGATAATAACCCAGAGTTCCTCCCATCAAGATGGGGAAAAATCTTGTAAAACGAGGGCTTTTGGGGCTGAACCGGTAAGCAACATTGCAGGTTTTGGTCCTTTTCAAAAATCGGTTTTACAATCGATGAAAAAAGCCTTGAATTTTGAACTCAATACAAAGAGAGGGAACCCCAGTAATAAACTGGCCCAGTTATTTTCTGTTCTTGGAATAGCAAGGTTGCATGCTTGTAATTCCTTCTTTACCACAATGGCCTCTGCGCATGGAGGAGCGCCGTTAAAATGTCAAGCCAGAATAGACGTGTGATTTCTAATATTATATAAACCAGACAAAAAAAAAGCTTTGTAGTTATGTGACATTCACCAATGAGTCTTGTGGCTAAGGTGTGGTGTGAATTAACAGCGTATTTCAACGATATGCGCCCTCTGGCGTACTTCTCAGCTCTAATCATGAGGTGAAATAACATGAATTGGGATTTATGGTGCAGTGCTCAGAGAAATCACCAAAACAACGTTGCCAATGCCTAAAGTATATGGGAGGACGTCGAAGTAACCAACAAAGTCTAAAATATTTACATAATTACGTTTCCTGCCAAAAATTCGATTCCTATATTGACCTCCTCTATTTAGAAGGGGACCGCAGATTTTGCGAGGGCCTAATCTTTCAATTCTATCACCAAAACCATGTCGTCATGGTGCATGGCAGCCTTTCTGGACTCTATCTAACGAAAAATGCAATAAAGCATGGCCTAATTTGATTAATAGCTCGAAATTCGATGCATCATCAAGCAGGAGCTTTTCCATGTGACTAATAAACAAAATGGCCGACCACGTGCTTGCATGAACATCACCAAAAGGGTGTCGCAGGGGTACAGGGGTGGTCCTGGTACACTCTAGGGCACGTTGGACTTGAAAATGTTCACAACTTTTGCTTCATGTGGAAAAATTTGTTGCCTCAATAATTGTTAGTCTGCGGTTTGGTGGCCATTTTTGGTTATCTCTCCCCCTTGTTTGGAATGGCGAAATTTAGCAGGTTAATCAACCTTAGGGACTGAAGGACGTGTGGTCTAACGAAATTCATACCAGATTAAACAAAAATTCCAACCCTACTCTCAATCTTGGTCGACTCATCTTGCCCCTGCAACCTAAAATCAATTCAACCTAATGGTGGCATAGGGCATCACCAGAATGGTGTCGCTACCACCTGTTCTTGTACTCTTGTTGCCAGGCTAACGAAATTCAATGTAAAAGTGTAGACTATTTCACACAATTTCCATAATTTACCTTCTATTGCTAGGGAGGTTGAGCAGAGCACTGCATGCAGGAGTCTTACACATTGCGGGGCTCATTTTGAGAAATGCAGTAGCATAAACAGTCAACTAATCTGGCAACTCGATGGACAAAGCAGTAGTCTAACGAAATATGATGCAAAAGTCGAAAATATGTCACAGACAAGAGAGGAATTGCCTTTCTTTATGGACCTGAATATGAAAACACGCATCTGCTGTGCAGTTGGGCCTTCGAGGCTAATTCAGAGAAAGGAAATTAACTGCCCCACAAACGTCTATGAGAAGGCACACAGAGTACAGCCAGCATAATATTCAAATAGATCTCCTTTTACCACAAACGACTTGTAGAATAACAATCTTAAACAAGAGATTTTGAAAAGAAAGTAACTTACCTGACTTTCTCTTTCTCAGAGGGAAGACTGGTTGTCTTGAAGAGTAGTTTCTTGAAGAGGCTTCTTGAAGCAGGAGTAACTGGCAGGTTACTTTCTGGTGATCTAGATGCAGTGTGGGTGCTAATTTCTACATCTGAGTTTTTATACTCAATGCCCTGTCACGTGGGGTATAATGAGCATCAGTGCGTGTTTTTTGGTAGCATCTTTGATCTCCTGCTGTGATCACGGAGCATAGATCTCCACACTTGAATGCACCCAAAATTGATTCTAAATGATCTAGAGAAGGGCTCTAATCGATACCAGTACAAAAAGGTCTACTGTGAAAAAGCTAGAAGAGTAAACAGAATAAAGTGACACAGCGTTGTTTGACTACATTATATGATCTAACTCTGCCAAAAGGTCAGCCCAAGCTTTGTCATTAGCAGGCGTCACCAAACATGTGGGCTAAACGTGCGTTTCTGTGGTGGCCATGGGAAAAAAAAAACCTAATAATAATAATAATAATATTGGATTCCCAAGACAAATTCTTCTCACTTGGTAACTATTCAACATTATTTCCTCTTGGTCTTTTCTCTTCCAAGCAAACCAGCATTCTACAAGGAAATGCTCGCATTTGCATTCATTTCAGCGCAATCTAACATAATGCTTGATGATAAATACAGGAGGTAAAGTCGAACCATTTTGAGTCTCAGTTAGATCAATTCTGGCAAAATACCGGGACGTAAAGCCAGTCCCTTTGAGACTGGTCGACCAAAGATAAATTGTTGACTTGAAAATGATCATCCTCAATGCAAGTCTAACTAACATTATAGTTGAAATACAGGACGTGAAAACCAAACCCCTTTGAGTCTCAGTGCGATAAATTCTGGACTTGAAAGAGTCTTTTAAAAGTTCACAAACTGAGACTAATACAGTCTGTGAAAAGAGCAATCAAACTCCATTGGTAATAAAATAAAACTCTCTCTCTCTCTCTCTCTCTGTTTTCAATTCTCAGCCAGAACTAGGTACTCTTTTCAAAACAGTTTTTTCCTCCAATTCACACATATATAGATATAAAGGATAAATACAGGACGTAAAGCAGGCTTTCAAGTCCACTCCACCACTATAACCTAATCTCTGCTCTTAATTGATTTAATATAGTTTTTCTTTCTCACTGTAAGGCATATTTACTTCTGAGAAACCTAAAGTGTTTTGTTTTGCAAGTCTGTTTCCTTGAATTTCTCTCTTATGGTTAGTTTTGGAGAAAATAAACAATTTGCTGAATGCTGAATGCTGATAAAATATTGGCAAAACAGGCAAATATAACTTTCACTTTAACTTGATCCAAGCAAGCGCGTGTCTGCTATTGAGCGTCTTGTTACGTAACATTAGCTTCTAGGGAGCGCTCTAGCTTTGGGAGACAAAAGGAGGGTGGAGCAAAGACAAAAGGGGTGCGCTGCCAGTGCATTTTCGATTACGTAACACCACATGTTCCTGAAGTGGGATCGAACTTGTAGAGTGACATTTCACTGCCAACTGTCATTCTGAAAGCACATACATACATACAGCAGCAGGATTATTTACAGAGTTTTATTAAGTTGACTGTGACTTGCTGAGTGAAATGATCACAATGGATCTCAGGGTGATTATTGTGCTAGCCCTGGTGGCCCCCTGTTATTCTTGGATTTGTGGAAACCGGAATCAGTGTGTTTGCTCCAGCAATGGAATGGTCAGTTGTGAACAGATTTCCGTCAGCCCCCTGTTTCCAGAACGCAGTCGCAATTCCAGAGGACTTGTTCTACGTGTTGCTGATCCCAAGACCTTTGACCTCAACAGTTTGGACCTCACTCATGGCTTCGAATTCGTTTCTTTGACCGGCGCCGATCATGACCTGTGTGCTAGAGTAGCTGCTGGATTCCCCTGGGTCACGTGCAAGTATGATGAGGTCACTTCGACCAGCTGTGTTGGACCTAACTGTGACTTTTTTGGCCGCATTTACACTTCCTTGAGAGCCCAGGAAATGAGCGAAGACTACGAACAACAAACGTCAGATGACCCAGGGACCACAAGGCGACAATCAGAGAGGCAACTCTTCTCCTCAAGGGTGACCACGGCCAGTCGAATGGACTCTTACACCATGGGGACCCCCGTCAGACAGATGACCTATTGGACTGTCAAGAACTTTGGATTCTGGGGCACCGTCTTTGCTGGGATATCTGCTGGCCTGCTCTTTGCGGTAACTATCCTCCTTATTCTGAACAGAAAATGTCGTGGGGCAGAAGAGGACCCAGCCTGCGTTGTGTCAGCCTGCAAAGCCTGCTGCAAATGCTTTTGTGTTGACCCAGCGCGCAAAATTGGTCGATGTCTAGGACTGTCACCCAAGAAGGGCCGAGCTCAGTACAGAGGCGGGTCAATCTGTAGCCTGGAGTCACAGGAAGAATATTCAAGAATATAATTCAAGAGGTAAATTGTACTTTTTACCTGCTCTTAACAGTAACCTTACATAGTTTTTTAATTGATCTAAGCATAGGGTGCTTTTGCTGATGATTTTCTGTTAACACTTGAATGTTTGTTTTTGTTTTAAAAAGTTACTGACAAATGTCTTTCATTCTTATCATTTCAGATCTTCTGGAGAATTGCTGGATTGAATGGTGCCGACTTCAGGGCCTTGCTGGAAGCAATGCCTCATCCTTGGCTTATGATGCCCCCCGCCTTTGGACTTATACCCCCGGTCAACGCTATGCACAACTTCATGCCCTTACATGCCAACATGTTCCCCGAGGACATTGGAGCCTTCTTCCCGCCACGCGCACCTGCCAGAGAGGCTGCCCCCGCCGGTGCCCCTGTCGCTGAACGCCCCCGTGCTCCCATGTTCCCCGAGGACATTGGCCCCGTCTTCCGCCCACGCGCGCCTGCCAGAGAGGCTACCCCCGAACGGCCCCCTGCAGCTGAACGCCCCCGTGCTCGTCAAGTTAGGCCCCGAGGTAATGGCCTTTTGCGTGACATGGACGTCGACAACATCATCCAGGGTCAAGGACGTTTAAGACCAAGACGCTGAAGAGCTTTTTTATAATGACTGTTTAACCTGGAGCTTTTTTAAAAGCTGAACATCCTTTTCAAAGACTCTAGATTAGTAACTAGTGGGCTGTGAACTCTGAATGCTGAACTTTTTATTTGAAATGACTTGAAATGACTTTTGCATGAACTTTTTGAATGGTTGATCTAAATTTGTTGAACTTCTTGAATGTGTGACTTTGTGCCATCATTTTTGAATGTCTGATTGAATGTGAATTAGCTTTTGTTTGAACGTCTTGCATGTATGACTGTTTAGCCTGGTGCTTTTTTAAAAGCTGAACATCCAACTTCTTGCGTGTATGGCTGTTTAGACTGGTGCTTCTTTCAAAAAGCTGAGCAACCTGATCAAAGACTCTAGATTAGTAGTAGTAGTGCCTGTGAACTCTGAATGGATAACTTCCTAAAACTTTGGTGAACTTTTTTATTTGAAATGACTGAAATGACTTAGCAGGAACTTTTTGAATGTCTGATCGAACTTTGTTGAACTATTTGCTATATGACTGTTTAACCTGGAGCTTTTTTAAAAGCTGAACATCCTTATCAAAGACTCTAGATTAGTAGTGGGTGAAAGGGTAACTTCCTAAAACTTTGCTAAACTTGAAATGTCTGAAATGACTTTGCAGGAACTTTTTGAATGTCTGACATGACTTTGTTGAACTATGTGTAAATCTTTTGAACATTAAACATTCAATCTGTTGGAAACTCTTGTGTTTGTTTCATTTCATATTAAGCGGTATTTGTGTCAATGAATACCAGCTTCCACAGAGCACCAATCTGGCAATGACAGAGTGTTTTATCTTTTGCCAAATTTAAAGGGCAGCGGGCATTGAGTAGCAATGACCTTAGAGAATAGAACTGGCAACTTCACAATATAGCAGCAGTCAGTTTTTAAGTTTGTTGGAGTAAATGAGCGGAAACAAGGCAACTTTTTTAAGTTTTAAAAATAGACTTTAATTTTTGACAATTAGCAAGTTTTAAAACAGCATCATACAATAATGTCAAATATAATCAGCACATCAATAAATTCATTTCAATTGAAGTCATCGAAATAGCACCCCACAAATTTCACAAAAAGGGCATCCAGAAAGCAAGTTTGCAGATGCTCCTTCTCATTTTCACAAGTGTCAAAAAAGAAACTGTACATGGCAGCACAGAAGGGGGAAGTGCCCGATGTTGATGTCAGGAAAAAAGTCAGCATATCATCTGAGGGCGTATTTAGAGAATAGTCTAAGTTTTCTAGCATCTCTCGCAGGAGATGCTCAAGGAGGCGCCAATTGTGGATAGCAAATTGGCGGACCCTCAGTCCAGTGTCGAAGTTGTATTCTTGGGGGTTGTTTTCAGCATATTTCCTGGTCATTTTGATATAGAATCTTTTGCAGACAGCAAAACAGAGATCATATGGTGTGGGACGCTCCAGCCTCAGCTCCATCAGGGTGTGAGTCGGGGGGAGAGGGGGTGCAGGTGGGAGGGAATAATCGATGTTGATGTCATCCAGCAGATTGTTCGATAGGGAGGGGGGTGAGGGTGCTTCAGAATG
Source organism: Platynereis dumerilii (assembly GCA_026936325.1). Lineage (NCBI taxonomy): Eukaryota > Metazoa > Annelida > Polychaeta > Phyllodocida > Nereididae > Platynereis > Platynereis dumerilii. The sequence continues at coordinate 327,958 of JAPTHN010000076.1, forward strand.
GGGGGTCGAACTGCGCACGGCCATGGGATCAAAGGTGGAGTTCATATCTGTGGGGTCGAGGGTAGTACTCATGCTGTCCACCAGGACTGAGGAGCATTCTTGGGTTTCGTCTGCCTGCAGAATGACATCAATGGGGTCTTCTTCTTCTTCTTCGGTAGCATCTCGAAAAGCTGCAGAGGACTGACTGGACATCTGGGGGAAGTGATCCAGCTGAACAACGTCGTAGTTATCTTCGTCGATCACAATGGCCAATACCAGATTATTCAAGATAATGTCAGGGTCTCTGCTGGCTTCTTCCATCGTGGAGAAGTACTGGCACATGCCAGTGTTCAGACATTGTCTCCTGTAGAGAGGGAGAGTGTAAGACTCCTGCTGGGGGAGAACACGACGGCTGCACATTTCTATCAGTCTGGGCAGGTTATGTAGCAGCAAATCGTACTGCATTGCAGAAAGTGGAGTGGAGAATTTCACTGGGGTAGAGTAGTTATGAGGAACGTCATACATCTGCCTGGTTTCAGTGATAACAGTCTCCCACACACCCTGATAAGTACAACGTCTGGACAACTCTATGAGAGGAGAGACTGTGCTTCTGAAGGTGGAGAATAGGTCTATCTTCTCTCTATTTCGTCTCATCTGGTGCAGAAGTGATGGGAGGTCCTCACCTAGGACTATTGATGAGTCGGTGTAGCCTGCCACTTGGTGCTCAATCCTCAAATAGTGTTTGTCTATTGAAGAGCCCAGGAGTAGATCGAACTGCAGCTGACTGGGTCCATTTCTGGCCGAAAATGATGTCTGGATGTACATGTTGCGGTCAGTGAAGCTTGCCATGGTGAATTGTTGGAGATTCCTGGATACTCTGAGAGTGAGTGAGCAGACATCTCAAGTTCCATTTTATTAGCCTCCAGCGTCTAAAACAGTAGGTGGGAGGGGGGCAGGGGCCAGTGAGTCACGTGGGTGCGGCCATGCGTGCCATACCACTGCCAGTTCTCAAGCTACATGCGACTGCTTCAGTTGATTGTTGAATTCTCTTTACCCTTATTGTTGCTGATCCGATCAGAATGATCCAGGGCGGGGCTGGGCAACAAGATACCCAGACTACTGGATAGGAGGGCTGTCCACAGGTTAGAGTTTGGATGTCCCATTGCAAGGCAAGTAACGCAGGAAATTATTACAAAATATAACATAATTATTTGCCCAAAATATTTGATTTCTGTCCTTGGGGCCTCATATCCAAACAGGTACCACACACTTAGTCCAGGCTCTGGCCTACAACCCCGTATACAATGCGAGCCGCAGAGAATTTGATGATTGAATCTTGTAGCTTAGTGTCCTAGCTTCCAAAATCACACAGGTGGACGTTCCGATTTTACTGCGAATAGCCACTAGGGGGCGTTTTTCAAAATGGCCGCCGTTCTCAATCTCGCTATTCTATTTTCCTTAATTTTCAAGATACAATTTCATGCAACACCACTTTTTTGGGGTTTTCTGACCTGCAGAATCCATTTCTGAACTTACTTTTGTGATACAGTGTGTGTATCATGTGATATTGCAATGGCTAATTTACATTTATGAAGACCGACGGTCAAATTCACTAAAATCGCCATAAATCTGCCTAATTCTTGTATCTAATCCCACTCCAGCAGCCAGATTGGTGTAATGTGTGACTTACAAAGGTTCAGGAAACTTAACTTGGGGTTCAACCAGGTCTGGGGACAATTTATTTGGCCCAGAACCAGGCCTATATTCAGTTTTGACAGGCAGAGAATGGTCGAAAAGCAAAATAATTGCCTAAAAATCACAAATTTGGTTATTTAAACAGCAAATAAAGGATGGAACTGCCTCAGATTAATACATTATTTTCTTCCTGCATAATTTCAGAGTGTTCTTTGCAAAAAAATTGGTCTCTGAAATTTTTTTCGTGACAAATAAAGTCAGAAAGCAGCTGCATCCTTCCAAATTATTTTTCTCTTGCCATTCTATTTTCCTTAATTTTAAAGATACAATTTCATGCAACACCACTTTTTGGGGGTTTTCTGAAAGGCAGAATCCATTTCTGAACTTACTTTTGTGGTATAGTGTGTGTATCATGTGATATTGCAATGCCTAATTTATATATAAATGAACACCGATGAAGACCAAATTGTTAAATTCACACAAATTTCCACAAATCTGCCTAATTCTTGTATCTAATCCCACTCCAGCAGCCAGAATGGTGTAATTTGTGAGTTGATGAGGTTTAGGAAACTTAATTTGGGGTTGAACCAGGTCTGGGAACATTTTATTTGGACCAGGACCAGGCCTGTCTTCAGTTTTGACTGGCAAAGACAAAACAATTGTCTAATTGACCCAACTTAGGTTTTTAAAACACCAAATAAAGGATGGAACTGCCTAAAATTAGTACACATTTTGCTTCTTGCATGATTTCAGAGTGTTCTTTGTGAAAAGAGCAGTTACTGTGGTGGAAATAGGACTGTAGTGTCAAAAATATTGTTATTTTTTAGATTGTCAAGAATGGACCGTGTAATAAACATTACAGGTCCTGTCTAACTTTTTTTATTCATCCTACTCGCAACTACATATGTAGATTTATCATATGACTTATTAAGATTTATGATCACTTATTTGGATAGAACTGGTTTATCTTTTGTTTTGATGGGCATAAAATAGTTGCAAAGCAAAATAACCACCAAAAAATAATAACTAGAAATTTTGGTATTTATTCAAACAACAACGTCTACTTTTTTAAAAGTGAAACTCCCTTCCAATTAGTCAATACCTGATACTTCAGTTCTGAAACAAGTACAGAGTGCCATTTGCAGTATGAGTATCATGCTGTAAACCTACCAAAATAGTGCAAAATGCTCAGCGTTGCTGCAACAATGGCTGTTTTAATTATCATCATAATCAACAACTGAATGACCCTTGACAAAAAACCTTTGCACATGCGTATATCTGCTTAATATATAGGGTTAGCAGTCACAATTGACAAAAGTGAAAACAAGAAGGAAAAAAATCGTCATACGGTTGTCATATTTTGCAAATCATCTTTTACTTTCTATCATGAATAATGAATTTTTGTACTGTGTACACAGTACAGTTCAAAGTGGAGTTGGTTTATCAGATTTCTACACCAACGTTTTTACACTCTTTGAGATGACACATTCATTGGGGATTTAACACACAGTTCATAATTAAAAAAAATTGAAATTGAATGAATATCCTGTGGGGTTAAAAATGTTGCTAATGCAGCCGTTTGTGTTAGTTTCCTCTGTCTCAAAAAAATTGCTCCGTCAAAAGCACACAAATGATGTGAGAAAATATACCAAAACAGTGTGTATGTACACGGCAAAGGATATTGTCATAATAATTCCTTACCTTTAGAAAAAACTTAAGCATTAGGCAAGGTTGTCAGTTTCACACCATTTGGCCCTCAAAGCTGCTCAAGCAATGTACATCATAGAAAATAATAATCAGGAAACTACTCTGATTAAGTAGAAATACAATTCTGAAAAAAAAAGCACCAAAGACACTGGATGCTCTAGTCCACTTCTTTTCTGTACAGTCTACCTTAACACTTCAGAATCATGTTTTTGCAAAATCCCACAACTCTCATTGCTCAGCATATCCCTTACTGGAACAACATAGTAGCTGAAATGTAAAACAACCACAAAAAACAATAGACATTTGTGTGAGTAGCATTATGCTGTCCAGCCAGGGTTCTAAAGCCTTTGTCTGAATGATAATAGTTACGAGCATTAAGTATTGGTATTGACCATTATTAAGTGTCTCATGTTGGCCAAGTAAGTTTTGATTTTGGCCAATTGGATACTTCGTATTAGATAGAATTAAGTATCATAACCTGAATGTTCCCAATGAGCATCTGACTGCATTTGACATCAGAGGGATGACACATTTCATCAGTTAAGACTTTTAGTAATTTATGATCAAAACGTAGACAGTTAATTTTTTATTTGTCATATATCAATGACTTACCAGATAATATTCTGGAACATAGCATCATATTTTCAGCATAACTGGCATGTGCATGATCACTTAATTAATCCAAATTTATGTAAGAAGTGAAGAATACATGATTGCTTTAGAGTCCAATAGCAGATAAAGTTTTAGGAATGACCAAATTTGTTGAGAGGGGTAATTTTGTTTGTAGTAATTTTATTTTTCCCAAAACAATAGATAGAATACCCTAAATGTATGTCTAGAAACCTTAACAATAGTACACATAGATCAATCCACCAACTCGGATTGGTCTACATTCAAGAATGAGAGTATGACATTTAAAAAATTTTGAACTTATTTGACTTAATTTTGTAACGTAAAAGTAGAATTTTCAGCCATGTTCTACCTGTCAAAATCTAAAAGATATACTTTGTTCTTGCCAAAAAGATTATAAGAAATCTAATTAAGCCACAGTATAAATTATCAAGTTTGTTGGGGTGGGTTAAATAGAAGAATGAGAAGGGTGTTAGATTTAAATACCAATTTCAGAAATCTGAAAAATAATTTGGAAGGATGCAGCTGCTTTCTGACTTTATTTGACACGAACAAAATTACAGTGACCAATCTTTTTGCAAAGAACACTCTGAAATTATACAGGAAGCAAAGAACGTATTAATCTGAGGCAGTTCCATCCTTTATTTGCTGTTTATATAACCAAATTTGTGATTTTTAGGCAATTATTTTGCTTTTCGACCATTCTCTGCCTGTCAAAATTGAATATAGACCTGGTTCTTGGCCAAATAAATTGTCTCCAGACCTGGTTTAATCCCAAGTTAAGTTTCCTGAACCTTTATAAGTCACACATTACACCAATCTGGCTGCTGGAGTGGGATTAGATACAAGAATTAGGCAGATTTATGGCGATTTTAGTGAATTTGACCGTCGGTCTTCATAAATGTAAATTAGCCATTGCAATATCACATGATACACACACTGTATCACAAAAGTAAGTTCAGAAATGGATTCTGCAGGTCAGAAAACCCCAAAAAAGTGGTGTTGCATGAAATTGTATCTTGAAAATTAAGGAAAATAGAATAGCGAGATTGAGAACGGCGGCCATTTTGAAAAACGCCCCCTAGTGGCCATTCGCAGTAAAATCGGAACGTCCACCTGTGTGATTTTGGAAGCTAGGACACTAAGCTACAAGATTCAACCATCAAATTCTCTGCGGCTCGCATTGTATACGGGGTTGTAGGTCAGAGCCAGGACTAACTAGCGTTGTCGACAGTGTCGCTGGCATCATTTGCTTCTTCTAAATCCTGTTCCTGGAATGTTGCCTCACTATTTTGCTCCCTTTCAAGATTGACAGCTGTGTCCTGCAGGGGGACGCTGCTGGCCTGCAGAAAAGTGACGTCTGAGGTGGTCATGCTGATCTGTACTGATGAGCGGTAGAGTAGGAACTGATCTGCTGGCTATGAGTGCAGCAGTATTAAAAGTCAACTTTTGAGACTTCTTATTCTTTACAAAGAAAGAGACAAAATGTTCTTAATAGTGTCAATAAGCGGGCAGAAGGAGAAACAAAATGTTCTAAATAGACATTCGCTCTAATTTGCTGGTTATTTTGGCTTTCTCCAGTTTCAATTTCTTTTCTCATCTAACAACAGAGTCCCGAGGTGCTAATGTTACTGAACAGTGCTAATAACTAGCAAATGGTGGCAGTGGTGGGAGCACCTGCTGAGCACAACAACCTTGGTAATGTTGAGAGGGGGTGTGAATCAATTAAGCAGAATGGAGGTACACAGAGGAGGGACATTTTTTGCTCCCCTCCTATGGATGGAGTGATTCTTAATAGGGAATGTCAGCAGGGGAGTTACACTAAAAATTGGCTTGCCCACATGCTTGTATGGCATTGAATTGTGAGGGACTTTAAAGAGCTTTGGATTTTTTTCTTGACATGCCCTGAGTACATATATTGTGTCAACTTCAGCTTCCTAGATTTTGAAATTATTCAGATAAAAAAGGGGACATAGCTACATTTGCTTAAGGAAGACTAAGAGAACAACAAAATAGAAAAAATACACCAGATTAGAATATAATTGACTTACCCACATGCTTGTATGGAATTGAATTGTGAGGGGACTTTAAAAAGCTTTGGAAAAAAAGCCAAATAGCTACCTTTGCTTAAGGAAGGATAAGAGAACAACAAAATAGAAAAAAATACACTAGATTAGAATATAATACCTCTATCTGAAACATTGGGAAGGAACTTTTGGGAGTGCTTCATATACAAATTAACATACACTGTCAGCTCCATTTTATGAGGTATGTTAAAGAATAGAAGGCTGTCACAGTTACCAATTGATCTTCTTGACTGTCTTTTCATGGTGCAGGAGATAGAGTTAATCAAAGTGACTTATGTTAATTTAAACACTTTAATCAAGGATCATGTCATTGATTAATGATCTTTGAATACATTAAAATGGGAGCAGAGCTAGGATGGCCATGTTCTTGCATACATTAAAATGGTCTAGGGATCAGATGGTCAGACTTGGGCACAGATCAGATGGCCAGGTCTCTCTAGATTGCAAAATAGCATTGATCAAAAAAGCCATTAAGGATGGCAATAAAGCCTTTATGTAGTGATGAGCATGTTTTTGTATTAAAAAAGGTTGGATAAGCTCATATTTTGATGGAATTTTAATCAAAATCAATTCTAGATGGAGGGGGTGGGCGTTTATTAGGGGGTGTGCTTTTAATAGAGAAAATACGGTATATAGTGCCGCGGAACACCGAGTATAGATTTATACCCCATAACGTTTACAATACCACATGAAAAAGCAGTGGATATATCCCATGTGGTATTGTGTTGTATACTCAATGGTTTTTTGTATACCACATGGTTTGATCATTGTTGATGATGTCATTGCATTGTTTGCCACTGTGACGTCATGCCCATGGTGACGTCACAACATTGTGACATCATCAGTTGAGCTGCTATCTGTGCTCTGATTGACTGAGACCACTGTTGAGTATTGATCATTTGAGTAAAGTTCAGCTTTCTTTGGAGTTACATAATGGGGTATAAATAAGACCAAATGGCTGTATGGTGGTATTTTGAGATGTACTCCCACTCGTGAAGATATCCTGAGTCCTCTGTACCCACTCGTGCTGACGCACTCGTGGGTACAGAGGACTCAGGATATCTTCAACTCGTGGAGTACATCTCAAAATACCACCATACCCATTTGGTCTTATTATAGTCCCATGTTTTGCCCCCACCATAGGCCAATTCTAGATAATGTTATGGCCCTGCATCTCTGTTTTACCCACAGCACAGGCCTGTACCAAGTACAGAAACAAATGGCAATTTAATGCTAATTTTTTAATGGTGGCAGCCGTGTTGAAATTCAGGCAGGATGAGAGCTTTTGAAGTGTTCAGTGCATGAGATGGTAACTAAACTGGTGCTAACTCCTGACTTTTGAAAAGCGGAGACTCTCAATCCAGGATTCACGAAATTTGCCTTCGACAAAACGTCTTTCTCCTTCCTGACTTATCAGTAACTCGAAGACACATGAAACAGACTCTTACTAAACGCTAAGACTCATTGTGAGGAAGGTGACCAATTCATTTTCGAACAATATTAAAACACCACTCATCAGAAATTATTTGAAGACTAACTGCATTTTTTTTTTTAAATATGCAAGAAAGAAATTTGATGGCAAATTTTTAGATTGACTTGCAGATTTTGATAGTCCGACAAAATCGGACTCAAAACGAAGTTTCTTGAACCCCGACAGCATATTTCGGTCTAAATTTAAACAGACAATCTCAATACATTTAAACCAGTGCCTTAACCAGCTAGGCTACCGTTAAATGCCATTGGACAATCAGCCCTAATATAGATCTATACTAATGACTACTGCAAAGAAAATTGGACAATTAACTACATGTCAAAAATATAATTTTTCAGCTTAAACTAATTTAATAGACTAAGCTCTCTCAAATCACAATGTCCAGAGTGAGGAGGCTTGATTATTCCAAATAGGTCAGCCGAATAACATGCAGAAAAATAAAGGGACATATTGATATTTAAAAAGATACTGGAAATCACAATTAAACTTTTCTACGATAACATTGTTATTATCACACCTGTTGATGTTGTGTAGAATTTTTGATCAACTTCGCAGCGGCTGCAGCCTTATCTTGAATACCAACAGGGGCAAAATAGATCTATACCTTTTTGAGCCAAATTGATAGAGTCACCTTAAGGCCTAACAATGAAAACATGACAAACAAAGTGAAATATCTTTCTATATGTATGTATTATAAAAGACATTAATTTGTCACATATGATAACACTCAGATTGTGCTTATAAATATACTATATTATATTATGTATACAGACATTACATATATATATTGATATAATGTCACACACATTGCAATGTTGGTAACATCTTCAATTGTGTCAACTCCAAACCCCTGTTATGTCACTAATTTTTTTATTAGCATTCACCAATACTTGGTGAATGGTATTGTTTTTGCTCTTATTATTATTATTCAGGCCACCTAAAATTGGAGAAAGTTAATGAAAGTTGGTGGATAGGTAGTCCTAAGTGAGAGGAGAAGTTGTGCAAAATTTTTTTGACATTGACCTATTTTTGGAGGTCAGAGGTCACCTCAAAGTCAAATTTTCCAAAATTTCAAAGTGGATTATCTCTTTTAATATCATTGTTAGAAAATTAGGACTTAGGAACCTTTATATAAACATGCGTTGCTACATTTTTGGCCTATATCGTTTATTGGGAGATGAGGGTAAAGGGGTATTTACCCCCTTTTGACAAAAACCAGTTGCCCATGTTTTCAGAGAAAACTATAATGGCTAGAGGCTCGGTTTTTGCTGTAATTGATAGCCTGACTACTCATCCAGGGTAAGACACCTTTTATATTTTGATCAAACAAGGGGTTTTTGAGTTATGGGACTTTCAAAAATGGGTGTTTTGTCCAAAAAGTGAAAACATTTTTTAACTTTGGTTTCAATGGAGGGAATTTCATGAAACTTGGTGTGTATATAGTATTCATTAATTACAGACACATTATAAAATAAAAATGACGTTTTGGGGGTAATTACCCCAAAAGGGGTGATTGACTCTAACTTGTGATTAAAATGGACGAATTTCTCCAAATTTTGATATTGACATGGGGACATAATGCAAGTATGATTTTGATGTCAAGGGGTAATTTACCCCCTTATTCTGGATCGAAAGGGGTGAATATGTGTTTTGAACTGTTATTGCGTATTTATAGGTTATCCCATGGCTTGGACAGTATTTCCCTGATATTGTCACCAGAGACTCAGTATTTTCCCGAGACCCGAAGGGTCGAGGGAAAATACTGGTCGAGGGTGACAATATCAGGGAAATACTGCCCAAGCCATAGGATAATCTTTTTATCCTATGTCATATTTTCCCCCTAAATGCCATATTTTCCCTCTAAATGCCATATTTTCCCTCTAAATGTCGTATTTTCCCTCTAACTTTAATGTCATATTTTCCCTCTAAATTCCATATATTTTCCCTCTAAATTCCATATTTTCCCTCTAAATTCCATATTTTCCCCTCTAAATATCATATCCTCCCTCATTTTGCCATATCCTCCCTCATTTTGCCATATCCTCCCTCATTTTGCCATATCCTCCCTCATTTTGCCATATCCTCCCTCATTTTGCCATATCTTCCCTCATTTTGTCATATTTTCCCTCATATCCTGCCTGATTTTTTTATATTTCCCAGGGAAAAACACCAGTATCAGGGAAAAAAGTGACCTTGACATGGGATAATGAATGATACAATAGGCATCGTTTGAGACTTTCCTTCGTGCTGTGGATGTTCCTGGATAAGAATTGTCGTTTTTAGGTAATTACCCCAAAAAGGGGTAAAAAGTCATAACTTTTGATTGACTTGGACGATTTTCTCCAAATTTTGCACAGGTTTAGTATCTTGACATTGGGACATAATGCAAGTACGATTTTGATGTCATGGGGTAATTTACCCCCATATTCAAGATCGAAAGGGGTGAATATGTGTTTTGAGCAGTTCTTAACTTTGCAATGGTATAATAGGCATCGGTTGGGACTTTACTTCACAATACAGATGTCTTTAGGTGAAAATTGTCATTTTAAGGTAATTACCCAAAAAAGGGGGTAAATATTGATAACTTTTGATTGACTTGGACGATTTTCTTCAAATTTTGCGCAGGTTTAGTATCTTGACATTGGGACATAATGCAAGTATGATTTTGATGTCATGGGGTAATTTACCCCCATATTCAAGATCGAAAGGGGTGAATATGTATTTTGAGCAGTTCTTGTCTTTCCAATTGTACAATTGGCATCGGTTGGGACATTACTTCACACCATTGATGTCTTTGGGTTAAAATTGCCATTTTTAGGTAAAAACCCCCAAAAAGGGGTAAATATTCATAACTTTTGACTTACTTGGACGATTTCCTTCAAATTTTGCACAAGTTTAGTATCTTGGCATGGGCACATAATGCAAGTATGATTTTGATGTCATGGGTTAATTTACCCCCATATTCAGGATCGAAAGGGGCGAATATGTGTTTTGAGCAGTTCTTATCTTTGCAATGGTATAACAGGCATCGGTTGGGACTTTACTTCACACCATTGATGTTTTTGGGTTAAAATTGCCGTTTTTAGGTAATTACCCCGAAAAAGGGGTAAATATTCATAACTTTTGATTGACTTGGACGATTTTCTTCAAATTTTGCACAGGTTTAGTATCTTGACATGGGGACATAATGCAAGTACGATATGGATGTCATGGGGTTATTTACCCCCATATTCCGGATCGAAAGGGGTGAATATGTGTTTTGAGCAGTTCTTATCTTTGCAATGGTATAACAGGTATCGGTTGGGACTTTACTTCACACCATTGATGTTTTTGGGTTAAAATTGCCGTTTTTAGGTAATTACCCCAAAAAAGGGGTAAATATTCATAACTTTTGATTGACTTGGACGATTTTCTTCAAATTTTGCACAGGTTTAGTATCTTGACATGGGGGCATAATGCAAGTACGATATGGATGTCATGGGGTTATTTACCCGCATATTCCGGATTGAAAGGGGTGAGTATGTGTTTTGAGCAGTTCTTATCTTTGCAATGGTATAACAGGCATCGGTTGGGACTCTACATCACACCATTGATGTGTTTGGGTTAAAATTGCCGTTTTTAGGTAATTACCCCAAAAAGGGGTAGATATTCATAACTTTTGATTGACTTGGACGATTTCCTTCAAATTTTGCACAAGTTTAGTATCTTGACATGGGCACATTATGCAAGTATGATTTTGATGTCACGGGTTAATTTACCCCCATATTCAGGATCGAAAGGGGCGAATATGTGTTTTGAGTGGTTCTTATATTTGCAATGGTATAACAGGCATCAGTTGGGACTTTACTTCACACCATTGATGTTTTTGGGTTAAAATTGCCGTTTTTATGTAATTACCCCAAAAAAGGGGTAAATATTCATAACTTTTGATTTACTTGGACGATTTTCTTCAAATTTTGCACAGGTTTAGTATCTTGACATGGGGACATAATTCAAGTTTGACTTTGACGTTACGGGGTAATTTACCCTCAAAATCAATGCCGAAAGGGATGAACAAGTATTTTGAGCAGTTTTTGTGTTTTCAATGGTATATTCGGTTATGTGTTTCCATTGATTTTTCGTATGAATTGTTCAATCTTTTGCCTGCAAGCCCACGTATTCCATGTCGAATCATTTCCTACCTTTTCAAAGGTTGCCTGCCAGTTACCATTAGCTTCTACAACTCCCACTAACTGGCCATGTTATTGCTTATTGCACCTAGGCGTGCCAAGCCACTTTCAACTTCCAAGTGATTATGAGCACTTGTGACGCTGCATTTGGTTGTGCTTGGTTGATTTTGATAGTCGCTATGTTTGTATTTTACACCTATTCCAACACATTCATTATCCAGGGGCATACTCAAATTTAGGAGATTCAATTGGGATAAATTATTGTCATACACAGAATAAGCTTTATTAAACTGAAGTTTTGTATCATCAAAATAATAATACAATAATAATACATAGGCAATAATATTACCAATTTCACTTGATGTCAAAACTCGACTGGTACTGTTAATCAGTCAGCCATTCAATTAGCCAGTCCACCAGGAAATAAAACCAGTTAGTCAGCCAGTTAGCCAATCAGTAAGTCAGTCAGTCAGTTAGTCTGTCAATCAGTCATGACGAATGGATGAATGATTTGACCTGTATATTTTGTCCTACATTTATGCATTTGGTAGGTTTCCTAGGTTGGGAAGGGGTGCAGTAATGAGGCAAAGCTGCAAAGGATGATTGAAACTGCTGTTCTACATAGGTCCAAGACTCCAGGTGATCCAGCCAGAGCTAGATTGGAACCCAAACCAACATGATGCTAGTTGGAAGCCCAGAAGGCTACCAGTTGCGCTAACTCTCCTTTACTTCAGGACTATCATCGTCAGACGTCAGTCAACCAGCCAGTCAAACTCTGTCATGCAACCAGTCAGCCAGTCAACCAACCAATCAGTTTGTTAATTGGTCAGTCAGAATATGAATCAGAGGACTTGGTGGTGGGACGGTTGCCTAGGGAAGGTAGGCAGATAGGTGGATAGTCCTACAGCAGATAGATAGGAAAACAGGTAGATAGATAAATGGAGCATAAAATGTGTAGGCAGATTATATGCACTCCAGAGGCATTCATTTATGCCCAACCACGTGAACCTGTTAAATACATTGTACACAAGTATATATATTACTAGTACTAGTAGCAGTTGTTCAGAAATAGTTTTACATTTCTCATTCTTCACAATATTTGTATTTTGCCTCCATCCCCCAAAAATGTCGTCTAGCTACTCCTCTGAGATTGATAGTTCAATTTCTTAATCCCTTAGATTGTTTTTGTTTGGAGTGTGGTCAGTCAACTATGGCATTTTGAGGCATCATCAGAGCCGCTGGGCAAGCAAGCAGCTGGACTGATATGGCACGGATAGGCGCATTAAGCAATAATAGTTGTTAACGTTAGATGTCTTTCTTAGTCTAAGTCCTGAAAGTTTAAATATAGGAAGCACTAGTCTACAATTTGTCCCGTTTATCTTACTATTTAATCATATATGAAAGGTGATGTCATAATCTTAAAAAAATTAGACTTTTAAATTCCAGGTAAAGTCTGGTGAATGCTCATTCCCGATAAATTTATTGGGAATAATTGAGAACTAGTTTAGGTTAAATTCAGATAATTGTTACAGTGTTAATAGCCAATTGCAGTGTGATAGAGTCATGGAGATGCACCCGAATATAAAAATACCATGACCTTAGAGGTGGGTGCACACCCCCAAATAAACATGACAATTGTCTCTAATTTGAACCTCAAATTGACATGAAAAGTTACATAATAATAGTGTCATTAGTGTGCAATTATTATATAACACCCCAGCACATGCTAAAAAATTGATGCTTCATTGCTTCAATCATATAAAAAGAAATATAGAATCTGTAGATCAAAAGATTATATCTTATCAAGTGGCCATAGCCAACATTGTTGTTTATCAGGTTTTGTCACACTCTAACAATGTTCAGCGCAGAGTACCAGTTGTTCGAGATTTAAGAGGTTTGTCTTCATTGTCCTTCGCAGGCGACCAAGACTTCTCTTGAAGTTTGAATGAAGCCAGTGTAGTTGTTTCCAATGAGCCTCACAAACCCAGTCATTCTGTTTGCATTGAACTTGGCTTACTGTCATGGCAGCGTCTCAAGTCCTACCAGATTTTGTTGGATTTTGGTTAAATCTGCAAAGGAAGAAATAAAAGCAGAATTAAACAGTTATTCTTGAGGTTATTGTTACAACCAACAAAAAAAATAAATTGCAGCCACATATTTATAATTTTTCTTTTTTTGCTTTAGTTGAACTGCAGCTGTAATTTATAAATTAAATAGCAGGCTGTGTGTCTCTGTGGCTGAATGCAGATCTATGGCAAATTGCAGGGCTTTGGAGTCGGCAGTGCCGGATACAGAGGGGGGGCCTAGCAGGCCCAGCCCCCCCCCCCCTAGACCACTGAGATTAATAATAGTATTTTGAAGAAAATACGCTGCGATGCCGAAACACGCCCGGGCTCCCTAGATGACCCTGTCTGGATCCACCACTGGTGGGTAGTCAGTGAACCGACTCTGACTCCCGACTCCTTTGGCTTTCTGAAAAGCGACTCTGACTCCTACTCCCGACTCCGCTTATCGGCATTATTTCAAACAAATATAACATGATTAACAGGGGGCAGAAAGTACTTCCACAAATCTTCCATTGGCTTTTGTTCTTGAATATTTGTTAGGAAGTTTTCATTAAAATTCAAGATACATTTCACGTTGTTGTAACTGGCTTTTCGTAAATTATATAAATTATTGTTTTAAAAGGAGTCGGGAGTCAGCAAATTAATTTCGACTCCGACTCCACCTGAAATCAAAGTTCGACTCCGACTCCAAAGTCCTGGTAAATAGGCCTGCTAGCTAATTGTCTTTTACATAATAATATTCCATGTTGGGTTGGCCTAAATTTGTAAAAAAATTATCATGTGTACACAGTATGACTGTATGTATGCATCTATTTACTTATTAATGCTGTCATTTATAAATAAAAATTACATAGGCCTAATTATTAAATTTCAAACAGTCACAGTACATCTCACTTCTCAGCCACAGAGTCACTGATCCAAGCATGATATCAGATGTGGGATTCAGTTTCAAGGAAGGGTATTGTAATAGACAGTGGACAATTAGCAAAATTACATAGATAATCAAACACATTGCACAGTAGGCCTACCTGATTAAAAGTTCCTGATCATTTCGGTTTTCTTCAGCTGTCATTACTCATTAGTCCAAGCTGGGCAGGCCAACAGCCCCATTTCAATTCGACATTTTCCCAGACAGCTTCAGACTCACTGGGGCCAAACGGATGGGGCGACTGCAGTTGCCCCATCTTTCAAGATGGAGGATGGAAATCAAGCAGTAGCAATTCTGCTTCGTTTTCTTATAAAATGCCTTTCTACTCCTTCATAAATGGATTTATATGGTCTAAAATCTGAAGTTGTAGCTTACTGCAGTGCAACATGTTGTCTATTTCTTCTCAATTCCTTTAATTTGAAGGGTTGTGGATTCGGCGGGATGGGGAAACTCTATTTTCCAAATTTGAAAAGATGGGGGAACTCATTTGATTAGATGGGGCAACTGTTATAGTGACTGCTTAACTATGCTCGTTTCTCGTGTGATAGAGACTCACAGAGTCAATAAAATTGATTCAGAGATGTTAAAATGACTTATAAATATAAAATTATAATGATTTTTCAGCTTATCTAAAATTACATTTGTGAATATACATAACAGTTATGAGGCTCTTAATCATCTGGATGGGGGGATATTGGGGACAGGGAATTCAAAAGTACCATTAGTAAAATTGCAAAGGGACAGGGAATTCGAAAGTGAAATTGCCAAGGGACAGGGGGACACAAAATTCAATCCAGAGCCTTATCTTTATTATTTCCATAAAGCATTTACACAGAAAAATGCATTCTTGATGAACTTCACTTCTATATCCAGGGCCAGAAAAAAATGTGAATTTCCTGGCAATTTGATTAAATATGACGAAATTTCCCACGAATGGCAGCAAAAAAAAAAACAACTTCCGTCAGGAATTTGGACCTTTCTTCAAAAATTTCCAGTGATTTCCGGGCAATGACATGCCCAAATTCCCTACTTTTTTTCAGTCATTGACTCATTGCTATACATGCATGTGGGCAGGGGTGGTCGCGCGAGAAAGGGCAAATCTAATTCGCGCAAATTCTTTTTAATGTAACGGCAATTACAGTTTTGAATACATACTTATAAATTTTTGCCTAAATTAAGGCATAATACCGTTTTTTCTTTGAGATGAAAGGGCAACTTTTGCCCCCCCCCGCCCCTCCTGGCAAAGGGCAGGAGGGGAAATTGCCCCCTCTGCCCCCCCCCCCCCTGTTCCGGCACCCTTGCATGTGGGGCCATTAAAGTATGATAAATAAATATATCTACAGGCAGGCCCGTAGGCTAGGGGGGGTAAGGGGGTGATGGGTCACCCCCCCACTGGCCAAGGAGTTCCACCCAAGCTAAAAAATAAAAATGAAGAAATATAGTTTGGCCCCGGTATTTGAAGTCTGGCCCTAGTATTTGAAGTCTGACCGCGGTATTCAAATAAGCCGTGATAGTGGAACTCTCCCTTTTTTTCAGCTCTCTGGCATCGCCGTGCACAAAAAACTTTTTCCGGAACAAGCTGACATTTTGTACCATTGCCGATTCAGTGGAGCAGGCATTCCAGGCTCCAGAACACTTAAACCATTCAAAACACTACGGATTTGCATTGCCGAGTCTTAAATGTTTAGTGGGATTGCCGCCATATTCCAGTGCTGTCAGGCTGATCAGACTGTGATACGGACTTCGGAAAATTCGGCCCATTGAAAATGCCCAGGCCGATGTTTCCGGAAATAGTTTTATTCTGCTCAACTACGCAGGAGAGAAAAAATGAGAGTTCCACTATCATGGCCTATAAATAAGTTAAATATAAGTTCATTAATGAAAAAAAATTGCCAGGAAGCGTTGTTGTAGACTGTGATGATATCTGACAGTTGCCAAATTTTCAGACTAAAGTGGACCAAAATTGCCAAACATGAAAAGACTGTGGCCTGGTCCTGATCAGATGAGATCACTGCAGGGGGCACCTGTGAATTTCAGTGATGCTGCCCTCTGCTACATGTATGTTGACCTTAAAATCCTTGACCAAATTCTATTGACCAAATTCTGTTGGTTGTTGCCATGGGCATGATAGTGGAACTCTCCTTTTTCCAGCTCTTCGATGTAACGGCGCACAAAAAAGAAGATGTTGTCTGGAAACATCGGCCTCTTGTCAATTTTCAATGGGGCCAGGTTTTCCAAGCTCCGAACACTTCTAAATCCGCAGCTATGCATCGTAGAGCAAGCGGAATCCATGAATAAGGTCCAGAAGTTGCCTCAGTTGGGCTTATCCAGTGTTGTCAGGCTGATTAAAGTGTGTTATGGACCCCAGAATACAAGCTCCATCGACTCAGCATTGAGTCAGCAATGGCACCTACAACATGGCGGCTTGTTTTCGAAAAAAGTTTTAATGTGCGCTGGGACGTCAGAGAGCAGCAAACAGGAGAGTTCCACTATTAGGCAGGGGCTTAGACCATTGGGGGATGCATCCCCCCCCCCTAGGATTAGCCTGGGGGAATGATCATGTGATTATAGCCTCCTAGAATCTCAAATCACAACTACTTGGTGCTGAGAATTATAATCTATTATTAGCTATAATTGGCTGTCGTTGCCATAATGCTAATGGGATGCTATGATGAAAATACATGCTTCCATTTGCTCAGAATTTACCTTCCGACAATCTAAAATATTTTGGCTTCTAGGAACTCAGGTGGCCGAAATTCCCTGTGCATGATTTCCGGCACGTTGGGCCTCGCTTATGCCAAAATAAGCCCCCCTACAAAATGAAAATCTACGCCCCTGCTCTCAGGCCCTATTTGCTAGTGCTTTGTAATACTCGCTGTTACTAAATAATAAAAGTATCGATTGATTGATCCATCACATGTGGAAGTCCAACATTACAATATTTTTAAATTGATGTTACAATTTCATTCTGTGTGGCGTCATTTTTTACCGTCAAAACTACTCAGAATTTGTCTCAGACGATCTGAAAACCGTTGGCTTCCGGGGGCCTAGAGCGGCCTCCAAACCCCCGGCGTTGAGTCCGCTTTAGCCTCTGTCATCACCCCCCCAACCACAGAGCAGCCTACGGGCCTGACAGGGTCAATTTTACTAAAAAAAACTCACTGCACAGCAACAGAGACAGATAGGAAGATGGTTTTGGTGGCAAAAGATGACTGTGTCAATTAAAGGCCTAGTTGTACATCTACTTTGTGTGCCGGTTATATTATTTGTTCCATCAGAAAAAAAGCTATAAGTGGCCAAAAACAGCATTTTTCCCCATTTTTCAAATGTCTTTGTTGTGTTTAGAGATCTAAAGTCTGCTACAAAGATTGAGTAAAAAAAATCTAAAGAAGACCCATCATCAACATATGATCAAGAATGTCATCTCTGGATTCCCTCAACAAGATAAATAAATATCTATCTAAAGTGGATAAAATAGATACTGGTACATGGCAAGATACATTTTAAAACATGCGTGTCAAAAGAAACACAAGTAGAATTAGACAACAGAATTCCAGCTGACCAGCTCTTTTCCTTGCATTTGCAAAAAAAACAAAAAAACATATGATATCATAGGCGTATTTCGCAGGGGGTCAGGGCAAATGGCATATATATCAGGACAGATCCTGACCAATCAGGGCAGATCTACTGCCCTGGTCACATTCGCGCCATGTTAAAATTTCAGGGCAAAATAGTCACAGCCCCCCGCGAGACAGCCGTCCCGTACACCTATGTATGATATAACAGATGTTGCCCATTACCTCATGCGATATCAGTTTTATATTGTATTTTAAAGACTATTTCAAAAAACTGCATGCGCAAAACGAGAATTACTTATATTTTGTCCAGCCTCCCAAACGGACATAGGCTAAGCAACAAAAAATACATGAAATGTACATCTATAGGCCTATAGAATTTTACTTTTTTGGTTTTTGAATATATTTTTTGTGAGGGCAATGCTTAGGGCACGATATGGCGGTGTCCTAGAAGGACCTATATGACCAAAAAGGCATTAAATTAACCTTAGTCAGCTTCAGTTGCCCCATCCTTCAAATCATTTTGATTTGAGTTTCCCCATCCCCGGCAATGAGTTTCCCCATCCCGCCGAAACTGCAACTTCCAAATTTACCAAATAAAAGGGACTTTTCTCGTCAGTCCAGCACTCTGGTCGAATTTCTGTGGCAATTGGCAAACAAAATATTCTCATTCACTTTTCCAGTCCATAATATGTTTGCAAATACTTTAATCAACATGATTCCTCTCAGCTTTACTTCCATCCTCCATCTTGAAAGATGGGGCAACTGCAGTCGCCCCATCCGTTTGGCCCCAGTGAGACTGGGCAGAGTGCACATGTCATGTGTCAAATCAGTTTTTCCAGTTCCACTGAGCTCCACTGCCATTCAGTGACACAATAGACTCCAGAAACATCCATGAACTATTTAAGGTGCCAACAACCATTACAAATACACTGGAAAGTGTTGAACACCCGCAAAACACTGCAATGACAGCTGCCCCTGCTGCACACATGTGCACTCACAAATGCTGACTGCGAGTTGCTCCAGGAGGACCTCAAAAGACTCGAAAAATGGGAGGAAATTTGGAAGGTGGAATTCAACCCCTCCAAGTGTTTCATCATCAACATCACCCGGAAGAGAAACAAGACAACCTACGACTACATCCTTAGAAACAGTATACTCCAAAATGTGGATAAAACGGACTACCTAGGCGTCACCATTCAAAGTGATCTCCGCTGGAATAGCCATATTGATAAGGCCTCAAAGAAAGCAAATAGAAATCTTGGCATGATACGTCGTAACATCAAAACACACTGCCAAAAAACCAAAGAGACAGCTTTCAACACTCTCGTCCGCCCAAATCTTGAATACGCCTGCGCAGCCTGGAACCCCAGCCAGAAGTGTAACATCAATAAAATACAAGCCATCCAAAGAAGAGGCGCCAGGTATGTATTAAACAGACATCACAACAGAAGCAGCCCGACATCAATGCTGCAAGCGCTAAAGTGGGAGCCTTTATCATCCAGGCGCATGAAACTTCAACTATGCACCTTTTACAAAATCCACTCAAATCTCATTGATATCAAATTTCCACCATACGTCCATCTCGCCGCCGATAGATCCAGACGCACCCATTCCGTTGCATACTTTGAATTTCAATGTAAAACCGATTTGTACAAAAACTCTTTTTATCCGTTAATGATCCGTACATGGAACTCCCTCCCCTCATCAGCTGCAGAGGCACCCTCCCTTGACCAGTTCAAGGCTCGCCTCGCTCCTCTCACACTATAAAATCTTACTGTTTTTAACCCTACACCCCCCCTATACTTCTCATCTCATTACTCTTTCTTCACATTTATTACTAACAATTGTCTTTCTCGCATCGCAACCTCGGGCACGTACGCCTTCAGCAATATGAAGTTGTGCCGTCTATCATTCAGATTCAGATTCAGATTCACTGCCAGCCACAGCGTCACTGACAACCACCGCTTAACAAAAACAACATGGCGGACGGCTCTCAGCCAATGACAGGCCTCGCCAATGGGAGATGCTGCTCTCTACTCCCTCTCTGTTGTTGTCCTTGGCGATAATACAGTGATTTATATCCTGTCATTTTTGACAAAGGCACACTATTGATTTTCTGTCAAAATGCAGTAATCACTGTTTTGATTTGAGTATTGAGTGTTCACTATCTTGAGATGCCTGAATTCCCTCCCAGGTTAAACCGTTATTCACACAAGTTCCTCTTGTGTGCCGTGTACATAATTTCATTTTCTTGCTTCAGCTGTCTGACAGCGACACACCCCCTTTTTCTGATCAATTAATTTTCAGGCACATTTGCTTAGCTGCTTAACTATTGCATAACCTCATGATGGTCTATGATCATGATGTAAATGATTATGCAGGGCATTGCAGGCAGACTTGAGGCGTGTACCATAACATCTCTGAATATTAGACCTTAGGCTTTGAACCAGTTATTTACAATTTAGCTCCTTTTAGTAATCTTTTTTGACGTCTGTGTCTTGAAAATTAGTGGGTTGTTATGTCAAGAAATAAGTAAGTACTTACTGTAATTATTACTGACAAAAAACAACTTGATGAAACTACGCATGCAATGCCATGCATTGAAAGGTCTCGTCATTTTAATATTAAACAGACTTACGAAAAATACAGCAATAGTTGAGGTGTTAATATTTTGTTCTGAAGCCAGAAGAGTCTATTTATAAACCTTATGTCATTCTCACATGTATATTATGCTTTTACCTTATTTGCCATACATGTATATTTATTCTTACAATGGCTGTTGTCTGGCCAGAAAGGTGTTTAGGCTATTCTTGATTCGCTCCAGTGGATGCTGTAATACACAGGTGGTTATGACCTAGGGTTAGTAGGACTAGGCCTATAAATATTTAGCAAGTTAAAGTAATAGTGCCAAAGTGCCATCTCATACCTTTGGGATCCATCATAATTATCTAAGTTCAGTTGAGATTCAAACACCTGTCCTGACACATAATATGTGCAACTGGTGTTTTAGATGGACTCCTTATTTTATTACATTGTCGACTTACCTCTGGGACATTTTAGCTTATCAATGCGGAGCGTTTGATCTGGCCCCAATAATAAAAAGAAAACCCCACAGCGCCTCACGTGTGATCACGTGACCTCTCTCGACCAATAGCGCGCTTCGGCGCGAACTCCTCTCAATCGTCATATTCAATTTTGGGGCAGCACGGTCCACATCGTGCTCCTGGTTCTGGTGAAATAATGAGAAGAAATGGACAAATACGGCGAAGAAAACGAAGAAATTACTACGAAGAATCCACAAGTTAAGTGCTCGTTCCTTTAGGGTCTTTCGGGCTGTAGCATTAAACACGTGCACAGCTGAAACGACTCTTCTTCGGGCTATTTAGTCCGGCCGAGGGAAGCTATTTTCCCGGGCCGATTTATAGCCATTTTTCGAGCTTAGGCTTGCCATCCTTGTCTAATAACCCTTTTTATGAGTAGATGGTGGTTCTGATTACGCACCCACTTCATATTTCAGGCGTTATTGGTCATTTTTGGCTAGTTTTACTTCGTCTTAGGCGATTTAGTTTGGTGACTCGCTTTCCAACATGGCGGCCGGCGCCAAATTGCATTGTCAAGACAGGATGTTTGGACCAGTTCAGGTCTTTTTTGGAGGGTATTTTCTCTCTACGGTTAGTTAACAAACCCTTTTCTTTGTGTTAGACCGTATTCCCGCGGGTTGGACCGTTGGAACCGTTATTTTTACGGCGCGGTCAACCTTATAAGGACGGTTGAATACACTTCGTGTGGGTGATAATACAAGAATTTTCCGCTCTCCATTACATGTGCGCACGGAATTAATTTCTTTTTATATATTTGCAGGTTGGGATACGGTTGAAGACCGCATCGCCGATTCCAACTACCGCCATCAGGTTCGGTTGGCACATGAGGTTTTGGGTATAGATCCGGTGCCTGATCCGGAAGATGACAGCCACTTGTTCCTCCGGCCACAGAAGCGGGACCTTTCCTTGCTGCAGGCCAAGAGGGAGGAGGTGCTGAAGCCGGCTCTGTTGAATCTTGAGGACGTGGACCTTTTACGGTTTGCTCCGCCCACAGACTCTGAGCAACGACTATTCGCTGGGCAGTTCCAGTCGTTTGCAGACTTTAGGGCAAGGCGTGACTCCAGCAAGGCGATTGCTCAGATGACCCAGCAGTCCTTTTCCTCGGAGGAGCCGGGAGAAGACTGCATGGAATCAGACAATGTCCCGGGCAGTGGTGGGTCTGACAGTGATGACCATCAGTGCAGTGGGATGTCGGACAGTGAAGCTCGTCGTGACAGCGGTGGGTCAGACAAGGATGGCCACCAGGACGAAGACGAGTCTTCTGCTGAGGAACACCCGGAGGGTGATGGGTCAACCAGCGATGCCCACACCTCCAAGGTAGATGTTACCAGCGAGGACCCCGGAACTTCTAGTGAATCGGACAGGGATGACCACCGGGTCAGTGGTGGGTCGGATCTGAACTAATACTTTGCCTGTGTTCCGCTTGTATCTACACCCTTACTCTTTGGGATAGTACACCGTTGGCAGACGGTACTACGGTTAAGCTGCGGTTGGTTTCCTGCACAACCTTGTACTTAGATTGGAATGATTCACTGGGTTTCGTCGGGGTGCCTTACTACGTTATGGACTGGTCCCTGGACAGACTTGTCTTCTTGCTCGTCAAGGGGGCGGAAGTGACAGTCTTCTCCCCTTCTTGGTTTGGTGTGCCAGACACGGACATGGAGGGGCGACTCCGTTGACCAGAGATGACAGTGGCGGTGGCCGCCTTGCTCTGACGGGTGGCCATCAAGGAAGTGAGTTACGGTTCTGATTCTTCTCTTCAGCGTCGGGTGAGTTACTGCACTAATTCTCCTTCTTGCCTTCTAGTAAGCTGTCAAGACTTCAGGCGGTGTACATTCTTCGCTTGGCTGTCTTTGAGGCCCCTCCGGCTGTCCGGTGTGCTCTGCTCTTGTCCCCTTGGGAGGATTCCGGGGCAGTTGTGCCGGGGGCAGGAAAAAGGGGGGGGGGCCATGCGACTTAGGTGGTCGTCCTACTGCAGCGAGGACCCTTGGGATCGCAATCATTGGTTGGTATAACCCCCAGCGTAGCTGTGCCCCGGAAGCGGCTCTAACGATAGCGTGGAAAGGGCATAGCGGCCGATGATAACCTTCCTGGCCCATTGAGTAGGCAGGTTGATTCCGTCTTTATTTTACCTCTCTCTCCAGACCCACCTCCTTGTCTTTTTGAATTAAGCTAAAATGTCCCAGAGGTAAGTCGACAATGTAATAAAAATTAGAATTTTTTTATTAAATTATCTTTTTATAAATAGACTTACCTCTGGGACATTTATTTAATTCCCACCCGCCTCCCCGCTAAGGAGGTAGTGGATTGCTTTTTCAAAATTGAATATGACGATTGAGAGGAGTTCGCGCCGAAGCGCGCTATTGGTCGAGAGAGGTCACGTGATCACACGTGAGGCGCTGTGGGGTTTTCTTTTTATTATTGGGGCCAGATCAAACGCTCCGCATTGATACGCTAAAATGTCCCAGAGGTAAGTCTATTTATAAAAAGATAATTTAATAAAAAAATTCTAATATTTGTTTATCCATTTCTTTAGAAGCTATAAAGCAAATATTGATACGTCACTTTAAACTATATTCTACCAAATATATTGATATCAGTATATAGAAGCTAAGTTTTGTTTAGTAATTGTGTTTCCTCAATCCTCTTGCCATGATATGTTAACAAATGAACAATTGCTGTTATCAATGCCAACCTTGTCATAAATTCTTTATAATTCAATATGGACAGCTGATTCCTGTTTTTGTAGCATGCATGGATGTCATACATGCAATTTTGAAATTGAACCATTCATGCAGATGCAGTTTTGGACACCTCAAATTTCATTTAATTGGCCTTGAAAGATTTTGTTAAATTGAATAATTGTAATTCCAAGGGCCTTGATTGTGTTATCTTCATCACCTGAACAAGGAAATGTTTCTGCTTGAATGACAACTTTAACTAAAGAAACAAGCTGTTGATCATGTTGATGACTTGTAAAATGTCATTGTGAAAGTTATCAGTATATTGATGAATTTTTTATTTTAAATGATCCGCTGATACCAGGAAATGACACTTAAGGTTTCCCTGACACTGAATATCAAAGATTGATTAATTGAATTAATGTTATCATACACGTATAGAGGCGAGGGTTAGCTCAGTGGTAGCATGCTGGGTTGCCAATCGCTTGGTCCGGGGTTAGAAAATTCGAATCCTACTCTTGCCAGGTCATCTGGGCCTATGTTAGATGGCAGTTTCAATCGTCCTTTGGCCCCTTGCGGTGTCCTCCTCTGTCCTAATTAGCCTACCAAGTGCATAAATACAAGACGTAATGCCCCTGCCGTCATACACGAAGATATTAATGGACCAATGGTAACATAACCAGATAACAGTGTGATTGGAATGGATTTGGTATATATTTGATAGTGTGATTTAGGTTCATCTGTTTTATCATGTTTTATAGAGTCAATGAAAAATCTTGTTGTTGAAATAAGTCATTGATCAATAATAGGCCTATTTATTGAATGATTTCCCTCTAGTGTTTATCAACAGATCTCTATCACTAGTTCAAGGACTTGTTTTGTGTGCTTGTGCACTTGCAAATATAAACATTGATAAATGTCATAGGCTCATGATTATGTCAACTGCCATCACATGCTGTTTGTGAAGTACCATCCAAACTGTGTCATGCTCCAGACTCTGAAATGGTGTAATTTGTTTCGTACTGACCTTGTGAAATAGCAAATATCGCAATAAATTTTGTTGGACTGAGAGTCTAAAACAATATGTTTGTATCCAGAATAACATTGATTTGCTGATCATATGTATCAAGTCAATAATAGCACTGTTTATCATGTTTATAGCACTCATGAGTTAAACTATGGTTATACTGTATTGCGTGCCAAGTTGTCAATTAATTGAATAATTTTCAGTGCATTAAAAGTTAAAGCAATTAATTTGGGATGTACCGATCCGATACTCTGGATCGGTATCAGTGCCGATCCAGCACTAAAATGTATTCTTCGGATCGGTAGCACTACTCTCCATTTAACCAATGATATCGGAAATCGGTTGTATCGGCAACAAAATACCAGGATCGGTATCGGATCGGAAGTGAAAAAGTGGTATCGGTGCATCCCTATAATTAATCGTGTCCGTAGAAATGTAAAATTTTATTGTAAGTTTGCAATATGTCCCTGCTTGATTCTGACATCTTATGGCGTCATACAGTCAAAGTTGGAGTCTAATTGTAGTCAGGAGTTTGGGGTCGGCAATTGAGGTCATGAAATTGAAAAATCAGATTGTGACCCTTGACTCCGTACTTATTTTGCTTGTAAATATTCTGAGCATGTTGGCAATATTTGCCAAATTACTGGGATGAATAATAAATGGACATCAGAATTATGAAGTGTTTCACTGTTGGAGTTGGATCGGAGGTTTTCGAAAGAATCGAGAGTCAAGTCTTGATTACAAAGAAATTTACAATATTGAAGGGGTCAGGAGTTTTAAAGTTGCTCTTGGCAGCAATAGGTTTAGCTATTTCGAGGTGGTACACTGAAAAAACACTTTGTCTAAAAATAGACAAATTTTGTCTGGATTTACACAAAATCGCATGTTAGCTGGTGTCCGTCCAAAGTCTTGTCTATTCCAGACAAAATGAAATGTGTGATATTTTAGACAATAATTTTGTCTAAAAAATTTTGTGTAAACCAACACAATATTTTGTCTGCTTTACACATCACAACTGTCAAAATATGTGTTAATTTTAAGATAGATATTTGTCTGTTGCAGCATAGACTTTGTTTAGAATTATGTCTGTTTTGACACAGGCCATTGCTTGATTTAGCATAGACTTTGTTTAGAGTTTTGTCTATTTCAGCACAGATCATTGTCTGAAGTAACAATGTATTTGTTCAGAATTTTGTCTGTTCCAGCACATGCCCTTGTGCATAATAACATAGCCTTTGTTCAGAATTTTGTCTATTTCAGCACATGCCCTTGTGCATAATAACATAGCCTTTGTTCAGAATTTTGTCTATTTCAGCACATGCCCTTGTCTAAAATAACATAGCCTTTGTTCAGAATTTTGTCTGTTCCAGCACATGCCCTTGTGCATAATAACATAGCCTTTGTTCAGAATTTTGTCTATTTCAGCACATGCCCTTGTTTAAAATAACATAGCCTTTGTTCAGAATTTTGTCTGTTCCAGCACATGCCCTTGTGCATAATAACATAGCCTTTGTTCAGAATTTTGTCTATTTCAGCACATGCCCTTGTCTAAAATAACATAGCCTTTGTTCAGAATTTTGTCTGTTCCAGCACATGCCCTTGTGTATAATAACATGACCTTTGTTCAGAATTTTGTCTATTTCGGCACATGCTCTTGTGTATAGCAACATAGCCTTTGTTCAGAATTTTGTCCATTTCAGCACAGATCATTGTCTGAATTAACAATTAGTAAATCTATGCGCAGTCATTGAATCCTTAACCCTTTAGATATATAGATAAACAAGGTATATTTCATTCTCCAAAATGCAATGATAACCAAAACATGATTTCCATTGATTATATGCATGTTTAATTAAAAAATAGCAAGTAATGATACAGTGTACAGGTATTATTAATCATATGCTTAGAAAGAGTCAATATGTATTTTTTTTATAAATCATAAAGATATTTGCATAGTTCTTTCACAATATGAATGTACAAATCGAATAAAGTTTATAATTATGATTGGTCTACATACTCATCCCTGAATAAAAATGTCCTTAATTTTAATGGGCAAGTCATAAATAATGTTTTCCAATTCAAGCAGGTCATGTATTATACTGCTGCGCTTCGACAATGCTGCAGCTGCGAAGAGCAGGGAAATTGTTGCTACCATGTGACACCTCCTTTGCTAATGGAATCTTTCTCAATCCCGCATACTCATCCATGCTTGGTCCCACCTGAATATAAATATATATATATGTAAAGAAAAGAAATAGTGCATTACACCATCCATGTTTGTATGTATTGATCCTTATTTTGTTATTTGTCAATCATTTCCATGCAAGTAGAGCATAATTTAAACCTTCTCATGCAAATAGATTACAACCCAGGTTGTTTTGCAATGCCACATGAAGAAGTAGTGTATATAAACCATGCAGTATATATTGTTGTACACCCAAAGGTTCTTTTTCCATAAAGAGATATGTTGGTGGTGTTATTGCATTGTTTACCTCTGGGAAATCATGCCTAGGCAAATTCAATTGAATAGTATAGATCATCTGAGCAAAATTTAGCTCTCCTGTGAATTGTATAATTGGGCAAGAATAAGACCAAATGTTTGTACGATGTTATTTTGATATGCACCCCCACTAAATTTTTGAAAGTTTTATTAGGTGTCCAAAGTCAGCACGAGGCTGTTTTAGCTTGGAGGCATCATGAACACTCATGAAGAGATCTTGAGTCCTCTGTACCCACTCATGTAATTTTGTAATTTATTAATTAAACAGTTTTTCTTGAGTAACTACAATGTTACCAATATAATTTGATCCTAAACTTGTCGCAACACAACAACATCAGCCAAAAATAACATTTGCAACATCAGAAGATTGTTGCAAGTTGTCGTCGGGCACATCTTAAACACCACAAAACATTGTAGCCATTGGGTCTTATAAAAATTATACACCAAGAAATATAATAACAAAATACAAACTTACTAGTTTGAAATACACAAAATATTCCATGGCCTCTGTAAGTTGCCATTTTAGCCACGACGTCTGCAAAAAAAGGAATGCTGACCATTTAATGAGGAAAGAAGATGATTTACCAAATAACATTCTGCAACTATACCAATTAGGTAAACTAGATTTGTGTGTATTGAGAAAATCAACAGGTATATAGCGTAATTCGAAATGTATTAGTATTTATTGACCATATTTGAAAATATACACAATATTATTTCTAATTTTTGTCTAACAAGTGCATATACATACACCAGTCTTGTATGTCTTTATCAATTGTTCACCCATGAAATATATTTAATTTACAAAATACACTATGTGGAGTTATCCAATTAGTAAAAGTAATCTTGTATAAAACATCTACAATTGTATAGATGTAATTTAAAAAGATAAAGGTGCTGCCCAAGGTGGCCATACATTATAAATGTTGTGTTGTAACTCTATTCTGTAAAAGAATAAATAGTTATAGCCACCTTCCTAATTCTTTGCGATGTGCTCCTTTCTTACCTGCTTATAAATCAATTCCATCATTTGCAATTTTAAGATCATCTCTTTCATTGTATTGTTGAGCTTTTGGTGCAGCTTTGACAGCAGTGCTGGTGCAATTCTCTCCCATTTAACGGCAAAATTATCTAAATGTCTGGCCAACTAGTTGAGAAATCGTTGTCACTCTGAAATAAACAATTACAAGTATTGAATACAAACAGAAACAAAACTGAGGTTGTCCTACTACTGTCTTTGCATGAGTAGAAATTCACAAACAAAGAGCAAAATCAAGGCTTTAGTAATGCATGACTGATGTGTCACATGATCAGCTACAGGAGAACATACACTCAGTAGCAAAGACTGGTGCTCACAACATTCTACAACAAACACACACACTATTTTGAAAAATGCACTCTAGACTCTTTAATGAACACACAGGACATGTTATTCTATTCATTATAATGCTTTTATAACCCTGCCCAGTGCCCATCTCCTTCAATTTCAGAGTACTGTATCTCCTGGAAATACAAGCACTCAGTTACATGTACATGAGGATCATGTAGGTATGTTGCAAAAAAATTTAAATCTTGAATTTCACATTGAAAATATTTTTATGTGAAAGACACTTCAATAAAAGAAAAGTAGCCACCAGAACCACCTTAATATGTAAATTATTAAAGAAGTTACAAGCATTTTTGTAGTCTAAAAATGAAGTAATAATTTGCTATGTTTTAGCATTGTAATTACAAAAAGTCTGTGATCAACGACTGTGATCTTCATAACTCTGTTGAAAATGAAGATAATTGAATGAAACTTTCAACAGATGGTTATCGAATTCAGTGTCTTTGGTAGACTAACCAATAACTTTATTTGCTATAGTTGAACCCGACTTTTAATGGCAACCAACAAACACACGGTGAAGTATACCACTTATTTAAACAATAAATACCATTCCAAAGTTCTGGGGTAAATTCAATTAATGTGAATCAAAATCTAAAACAATGCAAAGCATCTATTGTCCATTTACGACATCTATTGTCAGAGAAAACAAGGATGGATGACTGGGGCTTTATGTCGCATATTTATGCATTTGTTAGGTTCCTTGGGACAGGAGAAAGTAACAAGGCAGCAGAAAATGAATAGGTCTATTGATATTAAACCAGGTGCTTCGCATATAGAGGCTCAGCTTTTCAGCTTGTCCACCAAGGCAAATTTTTAACCAAATGAGAGTGACTTTGGAAATTTAGGCCTCATATAACTTTTCCCCTACTCGTACAATTTCCTTCAAATTTTGCAGTAATGAAGGTAAAAGTGTAACTTAAATGGCCATATACCTCTAATCAATGGCCATAGCTTACGAAAAAAGCTGTAGCAAGTTGATATACACTATCACTTTCAAATGCGTGCAGAAGACAAAATACTGAACGGAATTGCAAAATTTGAAGACTGGGCTGTAAAGGATGATCCCAACAATATTCGCTATTGAAAACATTAAGCTGTGTTGATCACAGACATAGCCATAGCTATTTTTGTGAAGTATGTTTTCAAACACACCGATTTTTGCCAGCACATAGCTGACAGAACTTTTTCTGGGTCATTGCAGCAGATTGCAACATACCTAGTACATGTAATGAACCATGTCCTGTGTACCACAAACACTACTACCATCCCAATCGTAACCAATGTACGGTACAAAGGCACAGGAGGTTATTAAATTTTGGGGGGCTGCCCAAAAAAAAATCGTCGAAATTGCCCCAAAATCTAAGTTCATAAAATATTCAGCCCGAAACCACCTGAAAAATGTATATTTTAAAATTTTATTTTTGGCGGGCTACACCTCCCCCTCCCCCCCGGGCCCTGGCTCCTACACCTATGAATGTACCATTTCCAACTATTCCAAACATACTACACATACAGATGGCTTTAGCCCGATATCTATGCACTAGTCCTGTATACCTATCTTCAATGTCAACCAAACATAACCACTTTTCAACATCCATACAATATGCACTAACCCTAAACCTATCAACTATCTCAAGCACCAATGTCCAACATCCATGCACTAACCCTTTACCTGTCCTTAAGCTTTAAGTATCCCAAACAGCAACTATCCCAAGCATGACCAAGGTCCAACATCTATGCACTAACCCTAAACCTACCCTCAACTGTCTCAAACATCAACTGTCCCAAGCATGACCGATGTCCAGTATCTGTACACTAAACCTAATCCAAACTGACTGCCTTTTAAAAAAAGCTATCCCAATATATTCCAATGTTCTACAACTGCCCCAACCACTCTACACCCATAGCCATGGATATGCCCCTGTAATTCCATTGTTTTCAAAACAACATATAAATTAGCAATATTGACAAATAAGTATACACAGTATTCAAGCTAATAATTAACATAATTTAATAACTAATTCAATTTTCTTAGAAATAAACAAATGAACTTTATCCCACATAATTTCATACATGATTTTTCAATACCATATGTTTGAGACATGAATTAGCCCTTTGTATTGGCCTATATTTGACTCATGTCATGCTATTAACTTGGAAGTGTCACTCACCTTAACATGGTATCTGAGCATTGTAACTATAGTCAATTTTCCACTTAAAATCAGTTATATATCACATTTGGTTCATGCGTGCAATCAAAAATAATTAAAGAAAATCTTTAACTTACCTTTACATATTTCAGTCAGCTCCAGCAAACCCCACAATGTGAACTTCCCAGTGACAAATGTACTTTTAACCAAGGCTGCAACATGCTTGTCTTTTGCTAACAAATATGTAGTCAGTCTGAGTCAGTACACTTCTTAAGTGAAGCTTGGTGACTTTAAAATCTAAACGAGGTCAGTTTTGATCCAGTTTAATTGTTTGCCATGTTGGCCAACAAAACAAAACATTTATAAAGAAGATTAGTCTCATACCAAGCAAAAGTATCCAATATTTTGTGTGAAATTTTGTGTGAAATATCAGACAAATTGAAAGTTGCTGGATCAACAGTGTGCTTTATGCTGTTGTAGGGGAAGAGGGGGTGAAAAGTCACAGGGGTAAAAAGTCACAGGCCTTTTTGACCAACTTACAGTGACCTAATTCTTAAGCTTAAATCATAATTTGGGACACTTTTATGAGAAGAAGGTCTGCAGGGAATGTGAAAATTATACTCATTGTGCAAAGTGGGTTTTTACCCACCTCATGCATTTTTGGTGTCCCAAACAGGTTTTATTGATTCTGAACTTTCTCTATTAATGTCTGGTCACTGTGACATAGGAAGTTGTGCTAGTGTTTCAAGGTCTTTTGGATAATTGTCTTTCATGCAGTGAACCCATTTTTGGCCATTTGGTCACGAAGTTGCCATGATCATGTGTTGAATTTAAAAAACAGCTGAGGGGTGAAATGTCACACTGTGACATTTCACCCCAGCACTGTGATATTTTACCACTGGGTACCGGGAAGTCAGTGTTCTGTGCTAAGGAAAGTAAAATATTCCACACTTGAGGCTTTTAGCTTACAATATTATCATCATCCATCATCAATAATACTGATGAGAGAGCATTGCAGCAAAATTTCATTTCGCAAACTTTGGGCAATTTCTGACGCCGGCTTTGCTGATGGTGCATTGTCATTGCATGCCGATCGCTTTGGAAGGCTCACTATAAATTTCATGCACAAGGATGACTATCAAGTCTAGGTCTGCATATTACCTCATATATTGTTGTATGTTCACAACAATTGCATGTGACTTGTTACCCCATGGTTGTGACTTCTTGACCCTGACATGGGGTAAAAAGTCACATCGGACTTTGCCTTAAATAATTGTGAACTGACTAAAGCCTATTTACAGCACAGCAGATATCATGTGATACAATTATAGTCAACTAAATACTGCATAATTGTGCCAAAGGTCATTCAGATCTAACAAACACCTGCTCTGTTCCGGGGCTTTTTCTGAAATTTGTGACTTCTGACCCCCGCCTCCCCTACAACACTGCTCGTCTGTGCCACACATTATTTTGACTGGAATACACAAAGCCCATTTTACACATAGATTTTGTCTGCCATTTTACACAAAGTGTTTTTTCAGTGTACAGACCCTAAAAAGCCCTGACAGAGACATGCCACTATAACGACTGGTATGATTGCCTTTCTGTATGGTGAGTGCCAGTGAGCAGATTTATATATAAAATCATACTATATTATTTATTATTACCTCCCGTAGATTTCTGTTAAATAGAAATGTTTATTTGTAATTATCATGATTATTTATTCTTTCCTTTTCAGATGCTCTAATTCTTGGCTTCATGCGGGCAATATCAATTAGCCCAATATGTATAGCTGCTGGCATTCTTCAGATGTAAGTCACTGTTTTATCTTTATCTTTCTATGACCCTATAGAATATCAGAGTAGTAATTGGGTGTGATATATAGCATCACTATCTATTTGTTCATTTATCTCTCTGTGATAATTTTAATATGGTAAAACTTGTCATTTCTACTTTTGTTAGCTTTTCAAATGTTTAATCAATGGTCTGTGGCTCTGTGGCTCAAATAAGCAGATTTGTACAGTATAACTCCCGGTCATTGTATTTTGTATTCTAATTCTAATAACCAATAACTCGCAAATGAAAAATGACAATGACATACTTAACTATATGTATGCATAATCGTTTTGATCTTGATAAAAATATGTGTAAAAATATGCTTACATTGAATTTTTGGACAGCACTGTTCAGAATTATTTAGTATTTATTTGACCTGGAATAATGTTGCCAAATAATACAAAAATGCTTTCCATTTGAGTATCAGGAGTATTCATCACCCAATTTCCAGTTACCCCGTTGTAACAAAAACCCAGTGCAAATAATGGCTAATGCATGTGCTTCTCGTATTGGGGACCCAGGTTTGAATCATACTCCTGGAGTTGTTAAAAAAAAGTCAAGGAAATTTTGCATATTACTAATGCACGACACAAATTGCGATAGTATCGTGATAACAGCGACAAAATAAATGTGCAACATTTGCCCGTCTAAGCTGTTTGATGGTTAAGAAGTTGCCTTAAAATCAGGGATCTGTAGTCCGAGGCATCTTGAGTGGGCAACCTGGTATCAGCCCTTTTCTATTTCGTTCAAAGTCTCAACGTAAATTTAGGGAAAACTTGTTTCAAGACTGGTAAAAGTCAGGGAATTTCAAAATCCAACTCGAGTTGACATTGCGTCTTCAATTAGCTCTTCAAAAATCGCTTTGTATGCAGATGATACAGTCTTACTTTTCTCTGCTAAATCTGCAGCTGATATTTATACAGCTCTCAACAATGACCTCGCAAATCTGGCTGAATGGTTCCATAACAACAAACTCCATCTAAACACGAAAAAATGCAAGTGGACACTATTCGGCTCCCCAAATCGTGTCCAGCGTGTCCAAATTCCAAGAGTTTCTATCAAAGATGAACAATTAGAACATGTGTCCTGCTACAAATATCTTGGACTTCAGCTTGATAAAACTCTTAACTGGGAAGATCATGTCGAAACAATGTGCAAGAAACTTAGACAAAGACTCGGTGTGCTACAAAGAGTAAGATCATTCCTGGACCAAGATACTGCATTGAAATTGTATAATGCTTTAGTTATGCCGCTTATAGACTACTGTGATATTACATATTCCTCCTGCTGCATGAAATCCATGAAAAAGGTTGAGAAACTTATGGTAAAAGGAGGCAAAATTGTTTTAAGTGTTCCTTTTGACACTCCTACTTCTTTTGTTTTGAACAAGCTGAAATGGCTTACTTTTAGTGAAAGGTCTCTTTATCACAAATCGATTTTAATGTACAAATGCTTGCATGATATGTGTCCAAACTATCTTACATCTCTGTTTGAAAAAGTAGACCACAACTATGGTACAAGACAACAAGAAAATTTGAAGGTGCTAAGGTGTACTACAAACATGGGTCAACGTTCGTTTGTACATAGTGGTGCTAGTGCTTGGAACACTCTACCTAGTCATGTTAAGTCATCCTGCAGTATTGATGTTTTTAAAAGCAATATGCTAAAACACATTTTAAACCAACGCTCATAGTTTTTATGTATACTTTTTTATGATATATTGTTCTTTTGTTTTTACCTTTTGTATTGCTTTTACCCTTGTTGCTTTTATGTACTTGTTATTCTAGTCAGGGCCGTGTTGAAAAACAGCGAAGGCTGAACATGTTACCCTGCCAAAATAAAAGTAATTTTGACTTTGACTTTGAGTGGCAACCCCAACCTGGAAATCCAGACAGGCACTCCTCTATAATAATAGTGCTGTACTTAAGTAACTGTTTGTGACTGTGACATATATATAAGTCTGCACGAGGGCTCGGTGTGTAAATTTATATTTCATTTGCAAATTTTTTTTGGCTAAGAGAGATTTGTTCTGAAGAAGTCTTGTCTTTAGCTACAGTGAGAGGGCTGGACACTGCTAAATTGTACTTATATGATAGCTTAGGAGGTCAAGTATGTTTCATCATGGCATCGAAGTCTCGCGTTATTGTTCTTTAAAAGTCTCTCTCTCTCTGTCTTTGAGAATTCTTATTTATTTTTCTCTCTGAAACATGTAACATAAATAAAGATTTCTTATCTTCTATGCCATGGCAAAATCGTTTGTTAACTCGCAAAATAATGATGTCCTATTCTTACTGTTTCCAGTTTCTTGGCTCTCCTAGTGCTAATCATGGAGGCATCTTGTTGCTTCAATTACGTGGAAGCTGCGAAACCAATTGCTCGTTTTGCTGAAAACAGACCGTACCTTCACAAGGCTATAATCTATGGAGTGTAAGTATTGTAACTGATTGGTATAATCTTATATAGAAATGTAGACTGTTAGCTTATTAAGCGAGGGAACAGAATAAAATTCTAGTTGGAACTTACAAACCTACCAGTGCTACCACAACACATGACTTAACATTGAAGCAGTCTTTGCGAAATGCGAAGGAAATGAGACAGATGTTAAGCCGGTCTGGGCCAAAACTGTAGTTGGATACATAATGGGGATTTTGGATCTTCGCTAAGACTAATTGTTTTACCTACCTGTTGAGGACGGCTGTCTGAACATTGAATACAACAAAATTTTTCTGCTTGATGTTTGGGCCCACTTGGTACAACCTGATAACCAGACCACCAAAAGGTTTTCAGGGTGCCCAGCGGACAGGAAAAACAGGGAAAAAGGTGAAAAAAATTCCATGCAGGGAAAAATCAGGGAATAAGAAATTTGGCCTAAAATTCAGGGAAAACACAGGAAATTTGGTTTTACACGGGTTAATGCGTGAAAAGAGCCCTCTATTTTAAGCAAAAACCTGTAAAATTTATAGTTATTGGTTTCCGATTTGCGGCGATGAAAAAGGCCGATTAACGCCAGGGAAAATATCTGGTGAAGCAGGGAAAATATCCGGTGAAGCAGGGAAAATTCTGGGAAGATACAGGGAATTTGCTTGTCGAATTTCGATGGGTACTCTGCTTTAAGAAGTGCTTGCCAGTTACTCGGGTCGAACCATTACAACTACTTTTCTGTAAAAATAGCGTAAAATTTGATTTCTCCTTTTTTTTTCAGATTGTCAATCATTCCCATTGCCATGTGCATCAGTCTCAGCACAATATTTGGCGCTGGACTCATCCTGGCCACGGCCGTCATTTACGGATTGATGTCCTTGGGAAGAAAGTAAGTATAGCTTTATTCAATTCCATGTATATATAATTTGCCATGTCCTCCTCTTGTCCTAATTAGCCTACTAATTGCATTAATACGGGACGTAATGCCCCAATCATCCATCGATCTTCCATCACTTGCTCGTGCGTGTAAACTAGATTACAGACCACCCAACCGACCCTCTAAATTAGGGTTTTCCCCATTTTTTAGCCTAAAACCCTCTGACCCTCTTTTTAATGCAAAAACCCTCTTTTTTGACAATTTAAAAACCCTCTAAAAATTACTAATAAATGGTTATATTTTCATTACTTTCTGTCCTCCGAAATTGATGAGCTGGTATGACGACCTGGTCAAGAATAAAGCTTGAGGAGGATGCTCCTACTGTTATTCAGGAAGTGCATTGCAGAACCGTTTCAACTGGAAATTTTGGCTATAATTGCGTTTTTCTCAATACAGAAATTTTGTTTATTAGGACCCCGATTTTTTTGTGAAAACCCTCTAAAAAGTAATGTGGAACCCTGGAACCGACGTTCCTGAGGTTGGGAGGTCTGGGATTAGGTTTAATAGTGACAACTGTTAGATATCCAGGGGAGGGGGCAGGTTTTGAAAAGATCACTTCGAGTTCTTTAAAATGGTAGGAGGTGCATCTCTGAGAACCTAATAGTTTTTACGAAAATTGCTGATAATATTTGAAGTGGAGAGAAATACTGCATCCTGATTGGCTATGAGCCTGTGATACTCCTGACGTAAAATTTTATGATGATCTGGAGAGATGGAGTGATTCATCTTCAGAGGGTGGATTCTCTCGTTGTTAATAGGTAGCCGATTAGTAACATCCAAAAAAAAGTCATCCATTTTAATTTGTGTTGCGATTATTTTCAGAGCGGAAAGGGACCAGATGGCCAACACTGCAATGCCAGGAGAGGGCGCTCCAGTTCAGGGAGGGAGAGTGTTAGTTCTGCTGTTCTAGGAGAGTCAGAGTGGATGATGGTAAAATATATTTTTTGTATTCTCTGTTTTATTTAGATATTTATTTACAAATAAGTGTGATTAGTCGTGAACTTCTGCTTAGATGTGTTGAAGATGTGTTAGAATATGCCATTTACCAAAATTAATCCTTTAAAAAAGCTACGAGGAATTTTCTGAGACATTTTCAAGTTTGACGTGGCAATGTCTAAGCAACTAGGTTTGACTGCATAGCAGAATTAATAACAGTTGCTTGTGAATACATTTGGAGGAGTCTATCATTTGTCTAGTTAAGTTTCAGAATATCGTCAATTCATAATTGACAAATTACACAAATTAGTGAGATTGAAGTATTGAACACCGCATATGTTTGCCAGAATTTAAAACCAAATTTGTTGTTCTTTGAACGACAGAGGGTGAATTTAGTGAACGTAAGTCCGTTTTAAATTCCCTTCGCTATTTTGGCCTTATATATATATATTTTCTCATGTTGTTCCATCTTTTATTGAAGTTGTGTTTGTAACTGTTGAGTTTCTGAAGTTCAGAGTTCCATCGTTTTCATATAATATTATAAATATGATATCGTTAATTTTGAGAATTTTTTTTTTCTCACATTATTCACACATATCATATTTAGATTGATATTTTTAAAGAATGTCTCCAAATTTTACTGAACTATTTCCAAATATTCAAGTTTGTAGAAACTAGTCTTTTGATTGAAGTAGAAAGAAAACATATACTTGGACAGTGGATCTGTCCTGACATTAAAATCAATTATAGTAGCATTAGATTTTATTCAAAGAAATGCGACTTTAATCTATTTTGAGTAGTAGAGTGGTTTTGAAATTTCTATATATATTTAAACGTAGGATGTAGACCTGTACATATTAACTTATTTTATGCTTTCTGAGATAACGCTGAAGGAATTGTTTAGAACTGGCCAGCCAACTGGCAACAATTTAGGTACAGATGCTGACCTGTTATTGGGTTTCCGATTGAAATTCATTTTGGTTATCGTTATAATATACCAAACGGTCCAACGAAGATAAATCCCCTCTAAATGAACTTGAATATCTTGAAGATTCCTATTCTAAATTTTATGGAAGTTGGCTACTGGATTGTACAAAGGCCCTGAGTTGCTAATTGAATTGGTTCATAAGCTATTTGTTATATGCTTTATGGTTCGAAAAGCTAAGAATAAAAAGATAACTGTTGAAATTTCTTTAGGTGTTGTCGTTAGTGTTGTTCAATGGCAGAAAGATGGTGGGTACAACAACACAAGCACTTTTAGTCTTCTAGAATCTTCTAGAATATTTCGAAAATATTTTTTATTTTAAAATTTACTATCTTGATTGTTTTTGGGGTACTTTTATGATACAATGATTGGCATTAATTGGAGATAATTAGAGGTTTTGATTACAAATTAATCATATGGGTAATTTGATGCATGCTTACAAAATGTTATGAGGGCTATTTTTTCATTTCAATAATTAGAAATTTAGAACACACTGTATGTGAAATACAAAAGAAAAGTAATACTAAGTGTCAGTGTGTACTTTGCTTCTGGGTCCTGGTTTCGATTCTAGGTCCAGGCAGCTCGTATGCCAGGAGTGCACCCTACCTAATTATTGTGGTTCTTGCCTGTCCTTTTGAGCCCAAATCAGTGCAAAAATAAAGGATATAATTCCCTATCACTCCCACATTGCAAAAATTGCTGGACATAAAGCCATGTCACTCCCACCCACCTAGAAGAAGAATTATGATTGTGAGTCGACAACAAATTAGCAATGCACATAAATCCCACCTATCTGTAATTGGTGACTGCATGTGTGTGATTGGTGAGTGACAATTCGACACTGTAAGTGTAAAGGTGCAGTTGTAATTTGTCCTTCATCCACTGGCCAAGGCCTAAATAAAGTCTTGTCTTTATTTGTCACCAGTAAATTCAAAGGTGGCATGCTCTTACGAGGCCTGTTTTCTTCATCCATCTGGACAGAAAATAGGTCACTTTTGGAATAAGCCAATCAGAGAAGTTCTTAGAAAGGTTATATTTGTTACAACCTCTCTGATTGGTCGAGTTCAAAAGTGACCTATTTCTGCCCAGATGAAGTCAGCAGGTACAGTTGAAGTCAGATGAATACATATATTTGGTGATTATCCATAGGAGTCCCTGCAGAATAGACTTCATATTAATGCGCATGATATTATACATTGAAAATTGTGTTTTTGCATGAAATCAAGTTGCATATAAGTAAATTCAATAACAGCACGTTTCCGCGGTTTTCCTTCAAATGATGTATGGGTTATAAAAATTCAAAAGTAAACATACACCTGCCTCCATTGAAATAACATAGGTTAGGTGTATATTTACTTTTGAACTTTTATAACCCATTTGTTATTCGAAGGAAAATCATGAAAACATGCTGTTATTGATACTGAATAAAGTTAATGTTATGAATTTGCTTTTATATTCAACTTGATTTTACAGGAAACCAAATTTGGAATGTGTTATACTCATTTACTTGAATTTGATTTTACATGGATTCGGCCAGGCTTTTCGAAGATCATCAGTGCTCTGCCAGACACTTGGTCTGACACACAAATAGGTCTTGTCAGACCGAAAGAGTTCTTGTCAGACCGAAAAAATTCAAAGACACAAATTGACCCCATATTTGGGCTTTGGAGGTCATTCACAACAATTAAAGTAAACAATAATCCAGAGAAGCAGGAAAGTGAACACTAAATGTTGCAAAATTTACTAATAGGAATTTTTCCAATATTTTTGACTACCATGTGTCAAACTGAGTTGTCAGACATTCGGTCTGACAAAGAGGATCAGACCGACTGGAAAAACTGTCAGTCAGGTCTGAAGGACTGACGATCTTCGAAAACCCTGGATTCCTATGGAAAATCTCAAACTTTATGTATTCATCTGACCTCAACTGTACAGTCAGAGCATGGTACCTCTGTATTTACTAGCGACAATTAAGACTTGACTTCTGTCTTTGGCCTGTGCTTCATCATGGAATCTATGGAACGGAAAATTGGTTCTCAACTGTTTTGCACTTAGCTGTAATTCTACGCCACCTTTATGAGAGCTCTTGGATTGGAAATGGCAGGAAAAAAATCATTAGAGATATATTTTAGATTGGTTTCGGATAGGAATTATTGCATGAACACTGTTTTCTCTCTGCTACATTGTACTCTTATAGTAATTAGCCTATGATATTGTCATTCATCACTGTTAAATGGCATTATATAACTTTACCGTGGCTTCTTTTATCTACAATAAACATCGTACAAGTTTGTAAAATTGTTATACAGTTATTGCTATTGTTGCTGTCTCAGCTCTTGATATTATTATTTGCAGTATTTTGTTAATATTAAAGCTCAAAAAGTTTTCTAATTTCATCTAAGTATTATTTGACATTGAAAATTTTATCATATCTATACTATATGAATTATTTTATAGTATAGTGTATGACATCCTAGTTTCTTAATACAATTTTTTTCTTTGTGTGATTTTTTCGCTATGAAACTGGAAACTTATTGTACGGGACTTTTTTTTTAACTTTCCAAGTTCCTTATTCCAAAGAGTCTAAAATTTAGTATTGAGCATGGTAGCAATTTTGTCTAAATCGTAATCATAGAGAAATGCATCAACAGATTCATAAATTTGAATTTGAGAAACTTTTGTCTTGAAAATTGATGACTGAATTTATTATCTATGTCAACTATGTTTAGAATAGTTAGTCCTTCATTCCTAAGACAGGTTGATTAAATATATCCAGTCGATTACTTAAAATTCTACTAAATTTTGTATTACTGAGAGTACTTTCAAGTTCAGGGACATTACATTTTTGCGCTATGTTGAAATTTTAACTCATTGGCTATATATATCTTAAATATCTGACTCAATGAAATGTGTTTATAGATATGTCATCAAATTCACAGATTGTGTTTGTTTGTTTTCAATTAATGTAATGTTTTATTTTGATGTTTCAGGTGCAGGACTAGTTAAGAACGAAACTAACCCATCAGCCATGGAGGCAGGACACTACAGATAAAGTATGCGTGATGTCATTTGAATAATTAGGTCACATGATCATTATCCACCAATCGCATGAAAGAGAAGTGGGTCAGGTTATAGTCATTAGAATAAAGAATGTTTTGAGTTGAAATTTATGTGAATGATCACTTATGAGTATAAAGTGTTGATAGTTGGGCACTTAGAAAAGTTGAATATATCATAATACATGACTAGAAGTGAACGAAGTGATTAGAAATTAGGGATCATATAAAAGACTCTGATCATTCCAATATGTGAATAGAATGAGATATGACTGTTATATTCACTAAACTATATTGTGTTGAAAAATCCATTCCGCACTTGTGAAATACTGTTTACTGTATGTTTAAAATTGTTCTATTATTACTTTCGTTAAAGAGAAAACTGCCCATTCCACATGTATGAGAATGTATTGTGTTCTATTGGTTGAAATTGTTCTATATGGGAGAGACCATTACGTTATAGGGGTGTAGGAGAGGCCATTATATTGTAAGGGAAGTCATTGTAGTGGGTGTGCCATGCCGATTTTAAATTCACATCTTAGCATTGAGTTTAAATGAAGTGATAGTTCCATCTTGGTCTGAAATAAATGAATGTCCCTTGATGAAAATAAGTTCCAAGTCCCCCTCCCCCTGGGCCCTTCTTCCCTTTCGTAATGTAACAGTTGCTATCTGAATAGGAGGATGAATATTTTGCTTTCGATTTGATTAGCATGAATATGATTGATAAAAAGGCCAGGATAAAAGAGGATGAATGCAAAAATGTCTCATATTATTTCACCTTTTGTCCGTACTTTTCACTAACAAAACTGTCTATCACTATATGAGTTACCTTTTCAAGCCTCTCTATCGAAATAATGCTATCTCTTTTCTAGTTGATTACATATAATGAAGGCAATTTATTTTACATATCTATGACAAATTACTGATCGTTTTGTCTTATCCCTTGCTTATAGTTAATATAAAATATAACCCTTCTTTTTCAATGCAATTAACATTGAAGTGAGTTCTTGTATTATAAATATAACATAAAAAAGCATATCAAATGGAAACATTGTAATGATTGTATTATACCATTCTTGGAAGTGTTAGCTTTTCGCTTATTAATCGCTAAAAGCTTATCAATCTTAGTTACAGCATAAAAGCATAGCTCTTTTCTACAAAAATCTTCAATATAGAATTTATAATGCAGGTAATCTGCAGGAATGGTATCCTTGAATCCGTTGATTTCGGATTATCTGCAGTGTGGTTGGTCGGAAAACTATTGGTTGAATATTTTATCTTAAGTATGAATCACAATATATTTATTATATTTAATTATATTTGTCTCATCATTTGTTGTTATTAATGTTGTGCACTAAATTTTTTTGTCAAATGTTACGTTCATGTATCAGTATTGAGGGTGTACAAAAATGGCCAAATGTGAATAAGACGTGATTTTGACTACTTGTGCATAGTCTTTAAGTAAATCTATTCAATTGTAATTTATTATATTCTCATCTAGGGTATTGTAATACTACTTAGATTTATGTTATGATTACATTTATTGTACATCCGGTCGCTATGAAAGCTTGTGTACCATCTAGTAAGAGTATTTTTGAACGGGGCTCTCATGATTAAAAATAACTTTAAAATGTTGATTAATCTGTTGCCTAAAAATTAATTGTAGTTGATTTTTCGGCCATTTTCTGTAATCGTTAATGAGGTAAGTTCTGGATTTTTAGATAAATTTAAGATGTTTATTTAGTGAAAGTGCAAATTGCAATTACATTATCAGGTAATCGTGAGAGCCCTAGTTTTGAGGTTCTAGTTTTTGCTGATAATTTTGGTGTGTTTTCATATATTCTAGTCATTTACATTTTTATTTCTAAGGTGGATCATAATAGCTATGTGTTGTAAAGACCAAATGAACAATTTGCTGGTTTCATTCTTTTCCTTTTACATTTTTGCCTTAGTTTTCATTTTCAACAATTCACATTTCTGTTTTAAAGCTGGTGTACAAATAAATCATTCATATTGTACTAAATGATTACAAACAAATCAAATGACAAAATTGTGACATGTAGTAGTTTGAATCTATAATAACCGCCTCTCTCGAATAAGGGCATGAATCAGCAAAATAATCGGCCCCTGGTCGCAATTTCAGAATGTGGTATCTATTCGTTGCACCAATATATTAAATCTTCAGTTATTTTTGTTATGAACAGTAGAATTAAATAGTATACAATGGATGACATGTCTTGTATGTATAGAAGACTATAGGTCCTTTAGGAGTTTCACCTTTTAGTCCCGTGAAGTTGTGAGGTCAATGAAGATTTGAATGTTAGGATGGTTAACACGATAAAATAATACATTAAAATGTACTATTAATAGTCTATTGTATGTTAGGTATACATATATGTAGCTATGAGTTGAAATTTAGGACTTAAAGGTAGTAAGTCCGCATAATTAATAGACTGTCTATGGATAGATTTCAGTCATATTTAACCCATACCAGTTGAAACATTTTCATAATTGCTACTCTAATGGCAATATATGAAGTTTATTTCCTTAAAAAATGTAAACAAATAGTTTTTCATGCCGTGAAAAAGCAATGTTTTGTTTACATTTTGAGCAATGCAGGGCTCTCCTCAAGTTATTAAAGGCTTTACAATCAATTAAACTCACTTAATTATGGAGAACATGCAATTCTGTTGATTGGAAGTGTATAGTATACTTAAAATCTATCAGTTTATGATCTATAAATGCAAATTTAATTTTACACCAAATTGGCGGACTTACTACCTTTAATTCAGACCCAAATGTCTGGTAAAAATATCTTGGGAGTTAATAACAGCTTTTCTTCGAAGGAAAGTCACTTTAATTAATTTAAAAGGAGTTTAGCCATTCTGTACATTGCTAAGGGTGATTTTGCCCGGTCAAAATGAGTTGTCATCTTCAGTGTCTTTTTTAGGTTGAAATACCACTTTTATTTACCAGTGGCAGTACTGAGCACTCATAATGATGTGTGATATATATCTAATGAGTGGCACCTGTCGATTTTTCCCCCTTTTCATGTGGTTCTGAAGGTATAGGGCTCCATATTATTCTACAATTTATTTTTCTTACAA
This sequence comes from Platynereis dumerilii, assembly GCA_026936325.1. Taxonomy (NCBI): domain Eukaryota; kingdom Metazoa; phylum Annelida; class Polychaeta; order Phyllodocida; family Nereididae; genus Platynereis; species Platynereis dumerilii. Next base: position 372,413 of record JAPTHN010000076.1, read on the forward strand.
TATGTCTCTTGGACATTGGATTGGCTTCCAGAATTTTTCCCATAGGCAATATTCAGGTACTGGCAGTCAACTGTCTCACCCTACGTGTTGGCCTGTCCTATACACAACCCACTGCCCCTGTATTTGATAGCTGAAGTAAAAAAAAACTATCACCAGATCATACATAATACTAGTCTATATTATTGCTTCAGTTGATTCCAATAAAGGTTTAGCCCTCACAGACATTTACTTGGTGTGAAAACATAAGAATAGGGATGCTATGTGCTGTCCATAGGCTATTCCTGTATAAAATAAAACCATGCATTGAAATGGATATTCCTTAACAAACCTAGGCCTGTGCCAAACTTTTAAAAAAGTCATCTACCTTTTTTTTTTTTTTTTCTTTTAATGCGCTCAGACCAGATGTCACTCTTCTCTGTTATATCCTACTCTCGCCACATTGTTAATGTGTGTTAGAGCATTCTCCTTTTTTGTGTTCTCCTTCTCTCATCCTCTCTACTTTCTTTTTTCACTCCCCTGGGCCTTGGTTCTGAATGAAGTTTGTCTCACTATCCTCTTACCTTTTTTCATTGGCATCAACTGTGATCTAGGTTTCCCATGTTTTCTGATTTCAGCCAGAGAAAGTGATTCTCTGGCTTACTAACAGGCAGTTGGGTTTACTGCATCCTTGATCTCTGTATCACTTGCACAATTTAAAGGTATGAACAAATAGATTCTTCTCGAGTGACAACTAGCTTATCATCACAGCACGCCCTGGGTCTTTGTTTTGTGTTAGTTATTATTATCAAAATTTTTTTTTCATTTTGCAATGATAATATTTACATAAATTTACACAGGTTACATATACTTGAGAAAATTTCATTTGTATTGTTGTACCCAGGGTTTGTTGTATATTTGTGTTTTTTATTCACTTTTTAAAGTTTCAAACTCCTAGACTTGGTGTATATTTTTATTTGTTTGTATGTATTGTATATGTATGTGTCGGCCGTCACAGGAGTACAATGGATTATATATTATTTTATTTATTCCAAGATTAATTTTTGGCCGTGTGTGCATTTGTATTTGTTTGATATGGTGGCAGGTTCTTTGTTTTTTTTTTCTTACAGCTGTCTACATGCAATGACCTCTTGCACTATTTGAAGAAGACAAGCGGTCTGATTTAGTCATTTTGTTAAGGGCAATCTTATATAATTGCAGTTAGTTATTTTGGGGGGAGGGTGGGGGTTCTATCTGCCACTTTATTGCAAATGCTTTGGTATAGGTGTTGTTAATTCTTATTTTTGTGTACAATTTGATAGGAGTTATTTATCTTTTTTCGTATTCTCCACTCTACTTAGTAATACATCTAAGTGGGCTTTAACACCATCACTTATGTTTTCATTAACACTTTTTCAAATTTATTTTGCATTTGCTCTTTACTCGGAGTACCCCATTTTCCTATTTGTGACAATGTTAGTTTCACTACTGTATTCACATATGCTAAAGCAATTCTATAATCATTATTTTCACAATTTTCATAATATAGAGTCTGTGGCTCAAGAATGACATTATATTTTCCTTTGATGTAAGTCAGCAAGCTTTTAGCTCCACTGCATTTGAAGAAACTGTGATCCCTACTTTGCACCAGGTCATAATCACATAATGGACAATTTCCAGATTTGTTCTTATACTTTTTATTGTTGAAATGATTTGAGATGATGGTGTGCATGGTTATTTTGCTTTTATTGTTGAACTGCCTACTGCTCCAATTTATCCATATTTTTTTCCAGTTGTAACTTTTTAGAACCCTTTCTATTTCAAATTGTTTGCATGTATCTTCTGCCAATTTTCTGTATATTTTTCTATAGTCTAAGTTTTCCCATCCTTCCTTTAGTGCTAGCTGTTTTATTATTTGATTTTCTTTCATTTCTTTATCCTGTCTTCCCTTTTTAAAATTACCTCTCCATAATGACTTTCCCAAGAAGTATTTGATTTCTTGCTTATGAGTTATTTGAAAAATATCCTTCCATGGGTGAGTTATACTGCTATCTGCATACATTTTCATCCATTGTAGTTCCTGGGCTCTGCATTTCAATTCTGGGTCAGGCAGCCCAAATCCTCCACCGATTAGTGGCCTTTTCATATGAGCATTGGAGTACATGATTGGCCTTGTATCTATTATAAAGTTATTTATTATTTTTGTAACATTGCCTATCTGACTTTTTGTTGGAGATATTATCCTATTTACATATAATAATAATGAAATTGCAAATGCGTTGATTATAGTTACTCGTCCCATCATACTCATCTTTCTGCTTTTCCATTTGTTTAGATTTCCCTTTATCTTTATTCCAATTAATTCCCAGTTTTCTTTTCTTCTTCTTTCTTTATCGTGATGAAATTTTATACCTAGTATTTTAACAGACTCTTGTTCTGAGGTCTTTTGTTTTTTCCTGTAGTTACCAAATTGCAAAGTTTGGGTTTTTTCTAAGTTGCATCTAGCACCTGTGGCTTTCTCATAAACTTTTATTAGGCCTGAGGCTATTTTGTCTTCCTTTTTATTCTTCAAGAACAAAGTTGTATCGTCAGCATAAGCTACTATTTTAATTCTTTTTGCATTGTTAATTTTTATTCCAGTTATTTCTCTGTTGTAATTGATTAACCTTAACAAGGGTTCGGATGCCAGTATGAATAATGTCATACTCAGTGGACAGCCCTGTCTTACTGAACGGGTTACATTTATTGTATTTGTCAGACCAAATTGTGTCTGTATTCGTGTGGTAATTTTCGTATATTCAATGATATTACCTGCCACAACTATATTCCCTGTGTATTTATATGCGTCTATTATGTGCCACAACTATATTCAGTGTATTACGCGCCACAACTTTATTCAGTGGTATTTATATTCAGTGGTATTATGCGCCACAACTTTATTCAGTGGTATTATGCGCCACAACTTTATTCAGTGGTATTATGCGCCACAACTTTATTCAGTGGTATTTATGTCCAGTGGTAATATGCACAACTATTGTCAGTGGCTTTACTCACCACAACTTTATTCAGTATTTATATCCAGTGGTATTATCGCCACAACTATTGTCAGTGCTTTACTCACCACAACTTTATTCAGTATTTATATTCAGTGGTATTATGCGCCACAACTATTGTCAGTGGCTTTACTCACCACAACTTTATTCAGTGTATTTATATTCGTGGTATTATGCGCCAGAACTTTATTCAGTGGTATTACGCGCCACAACTTAATTCAGTGGTATTTACATTCTGTGGTATTATGCCAAAACCTTATTCAGTGTATTTATATTCAGTGGTATTATGCGCCACAACTTTACTCAGTGGTATTATGCGCCACAACTTTATTCAGTATTTATATTCTATGGTATTATGTGTCAAAACTTATTCAGTGTATGTATATTCAGTGGTATTATGCGCCACAACTTTATTCAGTGGTATTATGCGCCACAACTTTATTCAGTGGTATTTATATCCAGTGGTAATATGCACAACTATTGTCAGTGGCTTTACTCACCACAACTTTATTCAGTATTTATATCCAGTGGTATTATCGCCACAACTATTGTCAGTGCTTTACTCACCACAACTTTATTCAGTATTTATATTCAGTGGTATTATGCGCCACAACTATTGTCAGTGGCTTTACTCACCACAACTTTATTCAGTGTATTTATATTCGTGGTATTATGCGCCACAACTATATTCAGTGGTATTATGCGCCACAACTTAATTCAGTGGTATTTACATTCTGTGGTATTATGCCAAAACCTTATTCAGTGTATTTATATTCAGTGGTATTATGCGCCACAACTTTACTCAGTGGTATTATGCGCCACAACTTTATTCAGTATTTATATTCTATGGTATTATGTGTCAAAACTTATTCAGTGTATGTATATTCAGTGGTATTATGCGCCACAACTTTATTCAGTGGTATTAAGTGCCCAACTTTATTCAGTGGTACTTATATTCTGTGGTATTATGCGCCAAAACCTTATTCAGTTATTTATATTCAGTGGTATTATGCGCCTCAACTTTTTCAGTGGTATTATGTGCCACAACTTTATTCAGTGGTATTTATATTCAGTGGTATTATGCGCCACAACTTTATTCAGTGGTATTATGCGCCACAACTTTATTCAGTGGTATTTATGTTCAGTGGTATTATGCGCCACAACTATTGTCAGTGGAAATATATCTTATCACATCATATATAATTGATGAGTGATAACCATTGGTGCAAATGTCTTGTGATAATGTATTAGAGACATAATATCTATTCAATTTCTTAAATTGTTATAATCGCTTGTAAAAGATCATTCAAATTTAGTTAATTTAAAATGATTTACCTACATTCCAATTGTTATTCAAATTTATCAATATGTACCTTGTTTGTGTACCCTAAATATTAGACGATTGATTATACATTTATATTTTGTGGAAAGGAAATAGTTTTGAAATAGTGTTTCCCAATAGTTGAATAATCATTCTCAGGCGAGAATATACAGATAATAAAAATTCTAAAAAAATATTTTTACAATTTTGGAATTCGCACATTAACAAAATTTGGTGTTAGCCTCTAGTAGTATAACACAATCATTCCAATTGAGCAGTGTATAATTTTCATACATCACTTAAATTAACAAGAGCAGCAATGGGAAACACTATTTCAAATTATTTTTTCTTGAAAAATTGCCAGCTTTTATCTTTGTAAATGTTTGTTTATACATCATCACATTAATTCTACACCTTGTTACATTCTATTGGTCAGTTTTGGCATGTCCTGCCTTAAATCCAGGGTCCCCAGATTTCTGGCCGATAAATTAACTTAATCAACAAAAGAAATATGCAAAATTATGCATAATTTTGGTAAAATCTCCAAACAGGAGGCCCTCAAAAAAAGCTTCTGTATTTCACCTTTTTATTCTGAGGCCAAAATTTTCGAGAATTTTCAGAAATGCTTCAAATTTCTTGTATGGACTTTGGGCGAGTCTGGGACCCTGTTTAAAATGCAATAACATTAACATAGTTGTATGTTAGTTGAGAATAGCCCTACACATTATATATATTACTGTAGATCTGATAAAAGTATGGAGTATATAATTATTGTTGTGTTGAACCAAGACTGTTAGTATTGTGTTATTAGTTAATTGGCTAACGTCATTATGATGTCATTATTGTGTATGACGATGTCTGTAGATAATGGTATAATTATTATGCTCATTGTATAGTTGACTGGACAATTGTGGTATATCTGTGTATATATATTGATGTATGGGAATCAGTATCTCGTGCAATAAATGATAGGTATTCACAAATTAACGGAGGTGTTATTTTCAAATTTTCATCAATTACTTAATATGGAATACGTAAAATACTGGGTGCAGGTTGAAATGATCTGTCATAATCTATGCGATTCTAACTCATCCACTTGTAGTTTAGTGGATTCCCATGAGATGGCGGCAGCGAAGATATTGTCAATTGGCGACTCCCTTTGGTTGAAGCAACAGCTTCTTCAACTGAGGGGAGAGTTAGCGAGGATTTACTTCTTTTATTTGGAGCTATCTGCTCCCAAAACATGTCTATATGACAGCTGTAAGCCCCAGTAAATTGGGCAGCACTAATGGTTGAGAATGTAAACTTTCTCTCCAGCACAATTAGCGTTATTATGTATCTGTATGCCAGCCTAGTAGTTGATTTGATTCAATTGAGATGGGGGGTTTGTGACAATATAGGTCAGTTAAGTGTTCGTAAGTAGAACTAGTGGCCTGATTTAGTTGGGTCATATATCACAATTCCGTGACCGTTGAGAGCGAAGTTAGGTTTTATGATGGACTTGTCATCTATAAAGGTTTATCTAAAAATTGAGCGGGGGTGACCCTCCCAAAAGTGCGGGCTAACTCCGTTAGAGGCCAAAATTCAAAATGGCCGCCACTGACACCTTCGCAAATTAAATTTTCAATGGTTTGAGCTACAATGATGTGCAATACATCAATTTTGGTGTTTGTTTGGTCAAGGAATTCATATCTGGGGGTGTTTTGTTGATTTGACCTATATTTGACCTAAAAATCTAAGATGGCGGCCAGTTTTTGCTAAAAATCGGATTTTTTCAATGTTTCTCATATTTCTTCAATGTAGGCACTTCTGGATAGGTTGAACTATGCAATTGTTTGGTGCTTGACTATGTTTATGAACTTTTGGTCATATTTGAGTCTTTTTGATGGACAGAAGATTAATAATGACAGGTTAATGAGGGCATGGTTTCGGACAAACTTCGTAAAATATGTACTTTTCAATTATTTTGGCTACAATGATGTTCAATACATGGATTTTGGGGTTTTATGGGCCAAGGAATTCAATTTTGGGGTTAGTTTGATGATTGGACTGTTCATGACTAAATAAATCAGGAAGTGTTTCCTAATATTGAATGGAAGAGTGTTTTTCTTCAACTTAACAGTGTGTTTCCTGAAATTGTATCCTTCAAAAAACTGCACTGATGATTGTAAGGGACAGATTATAGAATCTAAGGAATTCAGATGTCATTTCAAATGTCATCTGAGTGACCATATCAATGGCACAAGTCATCTAGTGTAGCTGTTATGCAGAAATGGCTAGCATTAATACAATGATAAAAGGTCTTCATATAGTTCTTCACTTCTCGGTTTGATTGTTTTGCTCTGTTGACCAAATGACGTGGTTATGATGTCAAATTAACAATTAAACATGCCTTTATTCGAGCTACCAAGCTTTTTGTAGTCCATCAGTATTACAGTAAACAACAACGTAACTTACTCAATTCTTCTTGCCTGTTACAATTGCTCAGTTCAGCGGCTTTTCTTGAACAAAATTAAAGGAAGCCTTTCAAATATTCTTTTTTTATTTCATAATTTGTATTTCAAAACCTTTAAAATAATGGAGACCGTAAGGTCTCGGCCCGCAGGGCCGTGACCTGGAGGTCTTAATATGGTAGGAGACAGAGCTACTGACACATTGATATACTAGGCAAATCTTCAGGATGCGGCAAGCTGTCAAAAAGTGGCACCGTGATTATGACGTCATTACCAAATGATACACAATGGTGATGACGTCACCAAGAGCTTGCCTAGATGACGTCACTCCACTGAGCTATAAATAAACCAGCAGTGCTTCAGTTCATGACGCCACCACAGCAATAGGCTGCAGCAGCAGTATACCCTCTTTGGATTTAGATCAGCAGAACACAGAGTTACTGGACTACTCTTGATTGCGCTATGCACAATCGGCAGCAGCAGGCCTAAAGGAGAAGGGTGGTCCAGTAGTTAAGGGTAATAGGGCCGCCAATTTCATGTAAAATTAAATGAATGCTTAGATATAAAATTAAATGAATGCTTAGATATAATTCAGATGTCTGACAAAGTAATTTAGTTCTGGTTTTCTACATGCAATGAATGGTCAGGAAATATTTACGGGATATAGGCCTACCTTTAAATTATGTTTATGCCATAAAAAAAATGTATTGTACAAAGTAAACTACCTGTCTTAGTCCATTTTCGAGCAATGAATTCAATTGGCCTAGCTTAACTCAAAAATTTTCTGATTGTAAAAAGAAGGAAGTTTCTGGAAGAAAATAATGAATAAAGGAAGGAGGAAGTAGAAGAAGGTAGGAAGAGAAAAAGGAACAGAAAGTAGGAAGAAAAGTAGCCTACTTAGGAAGAAAAGAAAAATAGAAGGACATAAGAAGAAAAGTGGGTAGGAAGACAGATGCAAGAAAACATGGAAAAAAAGAAGAAAAGAAGGAAGAAAAGAGGAAAGGAAGAAGTCCTGATGGAAGTTTTAGATAACCAAAGTAGAAAAAGAAAGGAAGGAAGAAAACAGAAGAAACGAAGGAAGAAGAGAAGGAACGAAATTTTTAAAAAAAGGAAGAAGGAAGGAGGATAGCATAGCATATAACACAGTGACTCTATAAAATTTCGGGACAAAACTGTTTGTTTTTTTAAAATCAAAAATGGTTTCTTGAAAAATCCATAGGCCTATTGCATGGAAGTTTGGATTTTCAAAAAACGTTTTCCATTTAAAAAAAAAAACAGTTTTTTTCCTAAATTTTTTAGAGCACACATAGAAAACAGGAATGATTGGTAGAAAGATAAATAGGTAGACTATAACAAATATTCGGAAATAAATCCTTCCAGAGAATAGAGAAACCTCTCAGTTTTCCCAAAAAGAGTCGGCCATATATACACATGACTGGACCAGTCTGGACAGCAAAAGACTCAATCTGTTAACCCTGCTGAAACATTTGCATTTTGGTCACTTTGAAGGTGTTTTATCATAGTTTCCACCATGGTAGTCATAGTCTACCAGCAAATATATTCCGTTACATGAAGAGAGACATGAGATGAATACTTTTTCATGAAACTGTATTGAAAAAAAATGCATGGTGCAATTAATACATAGAATCGGTGTTTTCTGGATAGCCGAGTGTGTGAAATTGCAAAGCCACAAATCAATTTTTAAAAATAGCATGCAATGCATGCACCATGTCCTCGGGCATCTGAACTTGTTTAACATGTAAGTAAGCTATACAAGAAGAACATTTCTGTGTCTCCTAACTTGACTAAAACTAGACATGTCATAATCGCATAGCGATGAATGATGCACTGCGCTATACTGAGTTTGCAACATGACGCATCCCTTCGTATATCAGAATGATATTCACTAATAAATGTTTATATAAGCTTCTACATATCTGTAAGACATATTCTATCAAAATATGCCTATATAAAAGACATGTTGTAGTCTCCACATGATCTCCACTACCATTATTGCCAGTACACTAGCTTAAATGCATGGAAATCTCATAAGAAATGGAGCCATTTCCACCGGTCCTTGTTTGTGGGTAACCATGCTGAGCAGTATTACAAAATGTGATGAGATAATTCTATAATCAAAGTATTCCCTTCCTTCATTTCTATGTTAGCCATGCACCTTTTTTCAAGTACCCATTTTTGTCTGACCAGTGCATTTTACTTAACTGAAGAACCGGGTTGACCTGGTGCATTCACTGTACCACATGCAACCGATTAACCAGGTGCAGTGTTAAAACTTCATGATAGATACAGAACATACATGTGAAGGAGAACGTTAAAAGTTATGTCAAAGAACCAGGAGCTCACACATAAAATTTGCAGCAAATGTTAGTTGACGAATCTGGAAGGCTATGAAAACAAGGGCACTGCTATAGCCACCTGGCGGTGGGCTAGCGCAGTGCAATGATATGGCAGCAGTGATTTTAAAAAACCAATAACTGCATTTCAAGAGCACATTTTGAATCAATTGAGTGACGTCAGTCTGACAAGAAAGGCTGAATTGTATACTGCCAATCTTCTACTGACAATCCATGACTGGGCAGCCAGTCTGAGCCAGAGCAGAGACAGAGAGAAAGCACTCCAGGTAGATTGGTAGAATCAGGTCAACTGTTGAACTTAGTTCAACTTTGTTCAACGATCATGCATATTCAGCACAGCAGCAGCAGCAGCAGCAGTGACACAACAGTGACCCACATATAGTGGGGCCAAGTGCTTGGGTTGCCAAGGTTGGCTAGTGAGGGTGCAGTGCTGCATGTGTGCAGCTGCTAGGACCCGTTGCAACGAATTTGGAATCGTTTTTGGTGAAGCTGTCACAAAATGACTGGGAAATGTGATATATTGAAGTAAATTGAAGACTGAGAAGATCGAAATTGCAGGCAGGAATGCATAAGAGGAAGTTTTATCATTGGAATACATTAGTTGGGCGTGTAATTTCGCCAGTGAATAGTTTTTCTGAAAACACTAAATTAGAAGATTGACAGGAAATGGGTCTCACAACAGATATGTCCTGGGATAAATCCCGAGGACATAAAAACTGGAAAGTTCTGTTTAAAATGCATTTCCTTTTGTCTTTAAATCCAGATGCATGTTATTTTTGCTATGAATTTAGGGCATTTCAATTTCAGAAGGGCTATCTATCTATCTATGTATCTATCTATGTATCTATCTATGTGTCTGGCTGGCTGTCTATCTATTTCTATTTATCTATCTATTATTAAACTTATTTGGACAAGGCCCATTAAAAACACACTAAATATATTTACATGATGTCTTACGGTCTCGATGTGCTCTTTGGCATCATCATATTACTTAACTAGGCTTACTGTTGATCAGAGTCAGAGACCATTAATGTTAAAAAAAGCAGTTTGTTGGCTTGCCAATTACAGATGATTTCATATTTGTAGACATAAATCAAATAACAAAAAATTTAGCAAAATTTTTGATCTGACATCAGAAAATCCTGCCAGGTGATTGGCCAAGCTGTACATAGCGTGTCACCTTTTTTCAGTTTGTTTCAAGCAAGTGATGTTGGCTGGAAAAATTATGTCATAATTTCAACCAATAAACTGCTGCAAAGGCCAACTTGGTATTATGGCAGTTGTTCACACAAGTCAAACCGCAATCCTCATGAACTGTTGTATTTCACACTCCTGTGTTACAGTTGATTGCTTCAGTTGATATTAAATCAGTCTCAAGCTGAATCTGAATGGCTTCAAATCTCTGAAAGCTAAATTATCATACCTTGACCAAAAGCATTGTATGTGATAAAAGTGAAGGACTATTCAGAATTAAATTTTACGAGTGGGTCGAGGGGGGGTGGTAGTTTCTATAGTTTTACTTCAGTGGGAACCACCTTTTGCACATGCTTCTTATGACTTGGGGTAATGGGAATATTTCCCAACAGGGTACCAATTTTTCCCAACTGTTTCAAGGGGGGGTACTTATTTTTCACAACATGCTTAATTGTCGAATGAAATTTTAACAAAAGAAAATTGTGGTACTATAAATATTTGTGAAACCAAAGCGGGGTATCACTTTTCACAGAAAGTTCCATCAAAACTCCCCAACCCCCCCAGTCATAAATTCTGAATTATCCCTTAGAATAGGGGGGGATGATCCAGTGATGGTGCCAACATTCATTAGAAAATCATAATATAGCCCATTGTCGTGTTGTCTGGGCAGAGCCCTGATCTGAGAAAATGTTACACACATGTTTGTTTGTTTTCTGTAAACAATGATCGTAGTATTAGACTTGAGAATGTGTGTACTAAAAATGTGTGAAACACTAACAGAAACTCTCACTTGAAACAGCTAGAGTCAGTTCCATTGAGCAGATCAATGGATTAGAATGCCATGGTCACCCATGTAAAACGCTATGTCACTTTTCAGGAGAGAGTGGTGTCATACCTTCTCTCAACCAATGAAAATTGCAGGAAAAATTATGTATTTTCTTCCACAAATGTCTACAAATATGAAATCATCTGTAATAGCCACCAAACATTCGTGACTAGTCATGAACCTTTGTGGTCTCCTATTGACAGGCAGATGTATCACCATTCTCATGACAATGATATCAAGTCTGCAACAGTCACCAATTTAGTCTGCCTTATCTCAATATTATTTGACTGAGATGATGATCATGGAGGTCTCTGATAACTTGATCCCCAATAGCAAGTTAAACCTGGTGCCTTCCAGAGCAATTTCGACTTTTTTGACCCAGAATCTTTACCGGGAGGCAAATGATTTCTGGTTGTAGTCTGTATTTAATAGTAAAACATGGGAGTTCAAGGTGGCAGGTGTATATGAATATTTTAATGCACTGGTCCATCTGTAATGGAAGTACTATCAGTTACACCCTGCTCGTTTCGAGGGTACGGGAATATACACCACGAAGGACTCCATACACCATGAAGCCGAAGGCTGAGTGGTGTATGGAGGCCTGAGTGGTGTATATTCCCGTACCCTCGAAAAACTAGCAGGGTGTAACGGTTTTATCCTCAGACTTCTTGTTTTATTGATGCCCATATATTGGGTTGTCGGAGATTTTACTAAAAATCGGTGTATATGGGCATATGATACGTCATTTTAAAGCTCTCCCAAAGAGGAATCGGTGATTGTTTACAAAAATAGTGATACCCATCATCTTAAAGAAATTATTAGCAAAAAATCGTTTTTTATTCTTGAAAATTTTCTGCATAATTTTTGAAAGTGATGCAGATTAACTAAAAAATGACTTTAACAAGGATTATAAATGACCAGACATGCTTATATTTTATTTCTAAATGTATTTCATAATATTATCTAATAAGCAGAAAAATAGCAACTTCAATTCATTTGTAAATTTTACAATTATTCTTTAAAATCATAATTTCCGGCTGATGAAGAATTGACGTCACTTTCGTCGTCAGAACCCGCTGCATGGACTTCGTGTTCATAAGGCTTCCAGTATCACACCTGAAATAAAGTATATTATGTTTTAAGTTTATGCTTAATTAATGAAATGAAGAACTTCAAAATTATAAATGTTTTTGCAAGTTTAAGCAAGTTTGAAAGAGAAATTATTTGATTTTTACATTACATTGTCAGCTTCTCAATTAACGTAAGATCAACAAAATGAAAGACCTTTAACTTGACAGAACTTCAACTGTTCATACCAAAACTAACACATACTAACAATAATAGAAACATATTGAATATATGAAAGGCAAATATAAATCAGTCAAAATCAAAGCAAACAATGATAAATTATAGGCCTACTGGTCATAGCAGCTTGAAGGCATACGACGCGGAATTATAAAATTTTGCAATAGCAACTAACAAATCAACTCCAAGGCTTTTGTAATTTCTTGAGTTTAAAACCTGAAAATAGCTGTTCTATTCTCATAAAGGTTTAGTGTTCCTGCAGGTGATTTTATAATATATATTATTCATGTATTATTTATCATGTGCTCAGATGTTTAGCGCTGGCGATCACTACCTTGTTAAACTTGTTACCGCAATTCATTGTGTTGAATGCACAGATTTGTGAAATGTGTCATTCGACACATAAAAGAGTATATCATCATATGTTTGTTCAGCTAAAGGCTTAATTTATTTATTGCGACAACTATTCAATGCCTGTCGGAATATTTAATTGAAATTATTTTGCTAATATCAGCAAGAGAAATCATATATTGGCATATTATATTTCTTGAGCTAATTCACTGATGTCCAAGTCTTTGCAAATGCACCACAAGTTTGAAGTTAAGAGAAAGCTATATGTGTTTGTGGATTTGTCCCGGCAATTAATTACAATTCATTCCTCATTTATTTTTGATTGCTCTCGAATCACTGACTTCAAGTTTTCAGTTAATTGCTCGATGGTGAAAAGTTCTTGCTTCTTTTGCTGGCCCCTCATAACAGTCTTAGAAAATGAGAGATGATCTTTGCAGCTTGATGTCTGGCATAGTACATGTTTTCTGAAATTGATTTGAGCTTTCAACGCCTCTCTTTTCGCAGTCTTGGTGTTGTATGATGCTACTTGATTCGATACATCCTCCTCTACAGTCCACAGTCCGCATTCCACAATAGCTTTAGTGTAGTCCTCCTGCTGGCGGATTTTCTTGGCCTTGGCTTCTTGCGTTTTTCTTATTTTCTCTTCCATAGCTTTCTTTCGACTGCTGCGAATTTCGTCCAGTCTGGCATTGAAAGCTCTTCTGACCTCCTTCACTTCTTTGCTAGCATCGTTCAAGATCTTCGCTTTCCTTGTTCCTTCCACTGAATTCAGCCACTCTCCGGTTTTGTTCATTGAGTACATTATGTACGCTTCTGCAGAAAGTGTGGATACATTCGGCTTTACCCTCATCAATTGATCCAACATGCCAAAAACACTTTCAGCAAATTGGTTTGTTTTTGGCACTGATGTTGTTCGTCTTCGTAAATCTTCAGATGGATTGTCAAGCTTACCACCTGGCAAATGATCGCTGAAGAGGTGTTGGGAGAGTTTGGAGAAGGAAGCGAAGAGGACACCCAGGGCATTTTCTACAAGAGAATCCACACTTGATTCGGTGGTGAGGGAATGATATATTGCATCACGCTCTACTTTCGTTTCATCACCAAACGGAAGGTACTTGCCTGCCATGAATTCTTTCAGATTGTCATTACAAGGACATATCAGTGAAGAAACATTTCAACCGTAGGTAGTATGAATTCATGTCAAGGACATGTAGCGAATCATTGGCCAATAAGGACCACAGCGGAGCTGTTACCAATTTATTGATGAGGCCTAAAGCCTTCACACCAGCAACATATTCTGGAATTTGTAAATCGTGGTACACAGATTTGAGGAGGCCATTGCCACAGCCAGTTTCATTCAAGAAGCTCTTCATCTGGTCACTCAAAAAAAAAACTGCTGACGCATTCTCAAACAAGATGTTAAATCTAGCACCCCTGTAGGGTGTCAGAGGCAGGGTTTGCAGCTCATGGTCTTTCAAAAACTGCTTCACGTTTAAGTTGAAATCCCCAAAACAGCCGGACTTTTTGTCTCCTCCTGCTGCGAAAGCTTTACATACGGTTCTGACTAGTCGAGCAGCCCCAGGTTCTGTGGATTGAAACGCCCTCTCATGCACCGGTGCAGATGACCCAAATAAAGCCTTTTCAATCTCTAGCAATGTAGCTTGGGCGGTTGTTGCAAAATTAACAAGGGAATGGAGCCCACAAAAAAAATTTGTTATTCTTTCAACCAGGGGAGGATCCAGAAAATTCCGGTGGGGGGGTCTATTGGGCTGTCGCGTCGCGGAACACATAATTCGCGACATAACACGACTGCGCGCGGATGAAATTAACATGTAAAAATATATAAATTTTGGTCCGGTGGGGGGGATGCATCCCCCCCATCCCCCCCCCCTGCGTCCGTCCCTGCTTTCAACGGGCAACTTGTCATCATCATTTGGCATCATATCAACAGCATTCGCAATGGGCAATAAGGTATTGCGGAAGTTCTCCAGCAGCTGGTTGAATTTCATCTCTGTTGCCGCTCTATCGGACATTGTGGCCGAGATGTGTGCAAGGATGACCTTTGATATCTCATCATTTGTAGAATGTTGCCTATCATCCATATCACTGAGGATTTGCCGGAATACAGTAAGCGTATCTGCTGCTGACTTGGTCTCCACTTCACGCAGCCCAAGGACCCACAACTTGCCGTCTGAGTCAGCAGCTTCATATCCCATGTAACGACTTCCACTTTTACTTGTCTCATCAGTCATGAGAGTGGTGTCTTTTTTTGGGCAAAGACATCAGCTACATGTTTTTGGGATAGAAGGAGTCTCTGTATGTTAAGATCTAGTACTGTTGTTCTGGACGGTAACTTATTTGCTGAAAGGCCGACCATTTTCGGGACTGAGGAGATCACTTCGGAGATTCTCCCAGCAGGGAAATTTTGGTAGAGAAGATCAAACACACAGAGTTTAAGAGCATTGATACACTGATCAGTGTACCTCTGGCTCTCCTCGTTGAAGGTGACAAGGACATCACTGCTGTCATCCTGAAGCTCCAACCATTCAATGGTAGCACATTGTTCGTTGACCTTCCTGAGTAATTCTTTCAGTTCTGATTTTTGGTTTTTAATTTCAATCTGCAAAAGTGCAATTTTTTCCTTGAGGTCTTTTTCTGTTTCATCAAAATTTGCACGCTGTTTTCTGTGATATTCCTCCCTTTGTGATGTTCTTTTTATTTGTTTCTTCAGCTCTTCATTCCGTTTTGCCAGTAGTTGGGACTGTAATACCTTTTGCGTCAATTCTTCTCCAAATTCTTCCAGTTGCTTTCTGGCCTTTGCTAACTCTGCCGCTAATTTAGAGACTGCAAGGGCATTTACTAGATTAGGGGTTGACAATTCCGGTTGATTGGCAGATCTAGAAATCTTGTTAGGGAAACGGAATGCTTCGTCCAGGAAGGCATCGAGGTTCTCCTGTCCACCTTTTCTTTTCAGATTTTTAAGAAGTGCCGCACGCCCACTTTTCACCCTGTCAATTGCATTAACATATGCCCTGTCTGATGGTCTGCCTTCTGAAGTGCACTCATGATATTGTTTGACAAAATTTACCGCATTGCATGTGTCCCCTATTCTTACCTTGTCCAGCACAACTCTGTTGGTTACAGATGTCATATTGAACCAGAACTGTTGACCAAAAAATTGATGATGAAAAATTAGTACTGAGTGTCAAATTTGAAACAACTATGCAGCCATCGGACAGAGTGAAATGCTCATCAAAGAGACAAAGACTTAAATTTTTAAGGAATATTTTGACAAACTTAGCTCATATACTATAACAAAACAACCCAAGTCAGGGTCACTGAGTAACAATATCACGAGCTGTTGTGTGAATTAATATCACTCAAGCCCGCAGGGCGAGAGTGATATTAATTCACACAACAGCTCGTGATATTGTACGAAGTGCCCTGACGCGTGGTTGTTTTGTTTTTATCACCTGGTTTTACCTCAAATTTTCAATTATAATGAGAGACTATTTTCTGCCATTACAAAAATGTGCCTTCACCATGGAGCAACAATGGATGTGACGTCACAATCCTATTGTTTTGGCCATTGCTTGGTTTGTGACGTCATCAGGCATCTGAAATGCTGGTGATGTCATAACCATTGTTCAAAAATATCACCCTTGAAGGGTGGTATTTTTTACAATATCATAGGCCCTGATATTTTGAGTGTAAACAGTGATATTCACAGCCAACCAGGTGATAATTTGCAGATAAGACTTTTACTTTGATGATTCTAAAGAAACCTTCTGAAGGCAGATTCAAACATTCTCAGTAGCAGAAGCCATGGATCATACAACAAAACAACCCAAGTCAGGATCACTGAGTAACAATATCATAATCTGTTGTGTGAATTAATATCACTCGAGACCGCAGGGCAAGAGTGATATTAATTCACACTACAGCGAGTGATATTGTACTAAGTGCCCTGACGCGTGGTTGTTTTGTTTTTATCACCTGGTTTTAACTCAAATTTTTAGTTATAAAGAGAGACTATTTTCTGCCATTACAAAAATGTGCCGTCACCATGGAGCAACAATGGACATGACGTCACAATCCCATTGTTTCGGCCACAGTTTGGTTTGTGACGTCATCAGGCAGCTGAAATGCTGGTGATGTCATAACCATTGTTAAAAAATATCACCCTTGAAGGGTGGTATTTTTTACAATATCATAGGCCCTGATATTTTGACTGTAAACAGTGATATTCACAGCCAGCCAGGTGATAATGACTATTTTCTGCATTTCAGAACTAAAGGCAACACAATTATTCCAACTTTGCAGTATTCAAGACCATGTTTCACTTAATAACTATGTTATTTTAAATGTAACACGAATTATTAGCAAATAAATGTCGTGCAAACTAGGGTGAGACCACTGGATGTCCGGGGGAGGGGGGATGGAGTTTCTTTTTTAAATAAATAATTTCTTGCTCAGTTTTGGTGAAATAAATAAATTATTTTCAGGCAGTCTTGAAATAACTAATTTCTGGAAGGGGTATTTCTTAATGAGGCTTGCTTGATTAAGGAATGAATATTCGTGGATTTTGCATGCTTGTGGTCAATAAACATTGTTGCCATCAACGTGAAATAAATAATTTCCCTCCGAGGAAAACTTCAAGCCCCCCATGGAAATCGAATGGTCGCCTCCTTGTGCAATGTAAACTTTTTTTAACTCAAGAGTTTTTATAATGCTTATAATTATAATTTGAGTTACCCAAGTAACAAAACCTCACCTGAGTTGTTTTGAACAGTCAGATATCCTTGGGACTCAATTTGTCATTTTTAATGCAGGTGCGCATGCGCAACTGCATTATACCAGTCACTTACCATATAATGGGTTTTGTGGATTAGAACATGCACCCCGATATTGCTATCAAATAGTGAATTTTCGTGTTCGAAAATCAGATTTTCCGTTAGTGGAGAACCCCTAGTTTTGTGCGCAGAAGCATTTTGGATTATGTATGGGTTATTTTTATAAAGAAAATCATATTTGTGACAATATGGGGTAAAATGATGCATTTCTGCCTATCAAAAAAGTTATATATAATTTTTTCTAAACCCCAAATCTAAGAATCAAGAAAAACGTATGTGGAATATATATCAGGCAATCTATATACTAATTTTCGCTTTAAAAAATCCAGTGGTTATTGCTCTAGGCCTGTTGACAGATTGTTTCTGTAGAAAAATGGGTTTTGTGGATTGGGACGAACTCCATGATCTTGCCATCTAAATAGCATTATCTTATTGGAAAGTCACATTTTCACATATGGAGAACATCTACAGTGGTGTTTAGGAGCATTTTGGATTATAAATAGGGTATTAAGAGACAGATGTTCTCATTTATAGCCAAAATTACAACAGTGTTTTTATGATGGTCCGGAAAAAGTAAGATTTCTTTTTTCCTGTTTTCCTTATGTGTAATAAAAAAAAATACATTTGAGATGTACTTCAGACATTCTATATACCTGTTTTTGCTTACAAACGTGTTCAGTGCTGCATATCTAGTTACAGATTGTCTTCGTAGATGAGTTTGTGGATTGGACTGAGCACCTTGATCTTGCCATTTGAATGTCATTTTCAGATTTTCACTGATGGAGAACATCTGCAATGGCGTGTATGAGCATTATGGGATGTGTATAGGGTATTAAGAGACAGGATTTTCTCATTTATTGATATTAACAAAATGATGCCCTTCTGACAGCTGAAAAATAAGACCAGAAACAGTTGTTTTTTACCAAGGCCTGAAGTTTCAGAACTCATATGCATATGAAAATCCAAGTTTTGAAAATATTGTGTCAAACGCAACCCTAGAGTAGAAAATTCCACCTGCATTATGCAACCCGCGGGTTCTTGTTGATAGTAGTGTGACACCTGAAATGTGAAATTATGGAAATAGAACAATTCAACATATTGAAAACTGAATGATTTATTGTGAAATTACAAAACCCATTTTAAAGAAATAAACATTAGCACCACAGCAATGATAACAATTCAAAAACCAACTATAGATGATAGGCTATGTTGGACCAATGAATAAGGCTATGTTGGACCAATGAATAAAGCAGAAATGTAAGTAAACTGTCTGGGATATTCAGCCCCAGCACAGGAATAAAAAAGAAGACAAGAAAGAATGTTTCACGTGCAATGATTAAGTATACAGAAAATCCCCTTTTAAAAAATCTTGCACTTTTTAAACTCCTCTCAGCATTGTAATTTTTTTATTAAAATTCTCCCAATTAAAATTCTGTCATTTACAATGTTGCCTTAGCATTAACTCACAATATCATGGATGAGTTTCTATCCATCAACTTCAATAAAAGGGACTGCTTCTTCGTATGCACACCTAAGCAAACATACTGTTCATGCAGACCTGAAACAAAAGGGTACAGAACACATCTGCGTAATGTAATTCTTAATATATATCTTCCCCACTTATGAATACAATTTTTTAAAGACCTGCCCATGCCATGACATCCATATTACATGGATTGCTTTGCATAATTTTTGTTCATGATATTTATCTATATTATAATTAAAAAGAAGAAACAGTTATAGGCCTACTGAATGCTGTGAACAGTACTTAATTACAATTAATTACATGTGAGCCACATCAAATAGCATGCACTTTTTGAAATTTTAAGTGTGAATATCTTAATTGCATTGGTTGGTTGCCTTGTCTAGCAAGGCTGTTTGATAAGACTGTGGGGCCGTAGAAAGTCTGCATAATTTAAAGGTTTTATATTGCCCAGAAACTTACAAAGTTAGTGTAGGTGGCATTGTTGCTCCCCTAATCCAAGCTGTCACTCTGGTCTTCAATCTTTAATCTTCAAGGTATATTCCCAAAATGTCTTGTAACCATCCCGGGAATTTAAGTGTGATGTAGTGGTGACCACAGAGTTGTGGTGGCGACAACAGGTGCGTTAAAGGGGTCTTCTTTTTTTTTTTTTACAAATGGAAATAAAAAGAAACAAAAAAGCGTATAACTGTCTTTTTGTCTGGTGACTCAAGAGTGGTTGTTATTTGTAAACCAGTTTTTAATCCACTGGGCACTGTGCAAAGGTTCATCAATTCTGCAGGCTGTCATACTCTGCATGTTTCTCTGAAAGAAAGACATTTTAATTTTTACTTGGTTGATCAAGGTAGACAATGTACATTATTTAATTAGATATGTTTAATAGTTCTGGACCTCAGCACCTGCCCCAATTATGCAAAGCAATCCATGTACTATGGATGTCATGGCATAAGCTACTATGCATTGCTCTCCAAAAATACATTTAATACTCCCTCCCTTCTCAATAACATGTATGGCACTGTATTGGGAACACCACAAAACCACGATATCTCATCTACAGTGACACATGTGGCGCCATCTATAATGCGACATGTTTGGTGAGCTGTCACATAGCACCAAACATTTTCGCTTGCATTTAAGTAAATAATGTTAAAATGTGCACAGAAATTATATGAAGATGTAGATTTTAGTTTGTTTGTACACATCTAAAACTAATATTACCATAAAATAATATTAAATTCTTAGTTACGTAGTATTACTGCTTCTATCTAAAACAAAGGAAAGACTTGGTACAAAAGCAGAACTATTAAATAAACTTAATGACCTTGATATAAATGCCAAATTCGTGGCTCAATCAATCTGACATACATTCAGGATTATTTGTCAAACTAGAATGGAGTGCATGAGATGCACGAAAGTATCTCTGCTAGGAAAATAAATAGATTCTAATCATTCTATTTGACTCACCTTGAACTAAATAATTTTTGGCAGGGATCTCTGAACGAGGTGTTGCATGATTTAGGAATGACTATTTGGTGTGAAATAAACTAGATGGGAGCATTATGAGCAGGGGGTCAGCAATGATTGCCTGACAGATAGTGTTTGCTGTAGGTCATAAAAACTTTGACCCTAGGGTTAGCCCCAACCTACGGGTGTCCCCTGAGGTGCCCCCTCCCTTGGGGTTGTCCCACTGTCCCACCCTTAAGGAGTATCCCCACCCTACCCCTCAGGGTTACCCCAGCAGGGCACACCCTTATCTATCTACTTTTCTATAGATCTATCTATCTGTAACTGGTCCTCTCATGCCAATTAAAAGCTGGGGTAGCCAAGAGCCTTGAAGACTAACAAAATCTCTATCTCCCAGCACTGACAATAAATTCCTCCTCTGCCATCACCTAGTGGACATAAAGGAAACTAAGCATCTATACACCACCTAGCAGGAAAAGCAGGAACTACTCCAAAGTGTGATTGATCTTCAAAGTAAAATAAGCAAATAAGCTTGAAATAAAGTCAGATTTTATCAAGGAAAAGAGTCAAGTGCATGCAATTATGTATGATGGAGCACACAGGTACTCAGTTGAAGAAAAATGAATGAATGAATGAATGAATAAGTGGAGCAGAGTAAGTGTGACAGTGTGACAGTGTGACAGTGTGACATGGGACGGGATTCTAGGAAGCCAGGACTAACAAGATCTCTGTCTCCTAGCAGAGATAATTAAGGAAATTGTTATTTGACTTCTAACAAAAGAGCATGTTGTCATGTGAGTGATAATAAGGTCTGTTGAACAAAACACACAATTTCAGTACACTTAAATTTCTTCCTGCACCTGCATATTCTGCAATAGAAACTGCAGAATTCTGCAGAAAACTGCAGATTTCTGCAGTTCTGCAAAAAATTCTGCAGTTCTGTAGGAAACTGCAGAATTCTGCAGAAAACTGCAGAATTCTGCAGTTCTGCAAAAAATTCTGCAGTTCTGTAGGAAACTGCAGAATTCTGCAGAAAACTGCAGAATTCTGCAGAAAACTGCAGAATTCTGCAGGAAACCGCAGAATTCTGCAGTTCTGTAGGAAACTGCAGAATTCTGCAGTTCTGCAGCTCCATTAATACCTATACAAGAATGAGGACTGTGAGGAAACAAGTGGGATCGCAAAAATGTCATTTTAAACTGCTGTTTCAAAATAAACTTCCATGGACGTTTTTCCTCTCTGGCAGTCTCTGCTCGGTCAATTCTAAACCAAATTTCATTCAGAAAAATGTTTCAGGTACCCGACAACCAGGTCTATTGACTACACTAGTCAGTCTTTGTCCGTCGTTGTTCTTTTACGCCGTACGACCCTTTTTTCGGCGATCGGTCAGCTCGCAAAAATGTCATTTTATAAACTGCTGACAGTGCTCTATCAAAATAAACTTCCATGGACGTTTTGCGTCTCTGCTCGGTCAATTCTCAACCAAATTTCATTCCGAAAAAAGTTTCAGATACCCAACAACCAGGTCTATTTAATACAATAGTCAGTCTTTGTCCGTCGTTGTTTCTTTTTGCCGTACGACCCGTTTTTCGGCGATCGGTCAGCTCGCAAAAATGTCATTTTATAAACTACTGACAGTGCTCTATCATAAACTTCAATGGACGTTTTTCCTCTCTGCTCGGTCAAATCTCAACCAAATTTCATTCCGAAAAAAGTTTCAGATACTCTGCAACCAGGTCTATTTAATACAATAGTCAGTCTTTGTCCGTCGTTGTTTCTATTTGCCGTACGACCCGTTTTTCGGCGATCGGTCAGCACGCAAAAATGTCATTTCATAAACTGCTGACAGTACTCTATCAAAATAAACTTCCATGGACATTTTTCCTCTCTGCTCGGTCAATTCTCAACCAAATTTCATTCCGAAAAAAGTTTCAGGTACTCTGCAACCAGGTCTATTTAATACAGCAGTCAGTCTTTGTCCGTCGTTGTTTCTTTTTGCCGTACGACCCGTTTTTCGGCGATCGGTCAGCTCGGAGAAATGTCATTTCACATACTGCCACCTGGTAGAACTGCAGAATTTGCTATGTATACAGAACTGCAGAATTCTGCAGCTTCCTGCAGATTTTTTTTGAAACTGCAGAATTCTGCAGTTTTTTGCAGAATTCTTCAGTTTTCTGCAGAATTCTGCAGTTTTTTGCAGAACTGCATAAAACCTCCCAGGCTGCATATCTCCTACAGGATTACAGATTTTGCTACAGAAACTTTTCAGAAACGCTGCAATGGGTACATTCGATTCGCTCTGCTCCAACTACTCCGGAAGTGACGTTTCTGCTCTGGGGTCGCTGTAAAATGGTTAACTGAGGCGCGGGACGGGCGGGACGTACTAATTGACGTGAGAGGACTTACTTGAAGCAATAAATCGATGAATATGCCACAGTTAAGCAACCACTGATGCTACAGAAATGGCAGACCACATTTTAGAAAGTCCAGCTCATTTGCAAGCCAGTTTTCTGCATAACTGACGGCTAGCTCTGGGCTAAATGTGGTTTTTCAAGAGACATTAAATTTGATCGGACATACTTTTTTGTTTTTCACAATATCTTCAAAATGGACTAGATTGAAATGTTCAGAATGTATTATAACACAACTGGGTTACGTTACAAGTGTTTTGAAAGCTCCCATTACACAGATATTTCATATATTTGGTATTCCATAGCTTCAATTTTAATAGCGTTACATGACAATTATATAGATCTATTTAACAAGAGGTTGGCACTCTGTAGAGTGCAAAGAGAAGGGGGGGGTGACTCATGTCTTTCCATAATTTGCTGCATAAGTACATTGGAGCCTATTCAGTGTTAACGGTGATGTGAGTCATTGAATGAGGCTCTGGGTCCTTCTGGTCAGGCTCGAATGACAGACATTCCAGGAAACCGTTCCATGTGCTATTTGACATTACCAAAACGGCGATTTTGCTTAACCAAATTAAACGCCGATTACCTATGTCAAAAACGCTATTTCTTAACACTAATGCTTCACAAATAAAATATATATAGCCTATAATCACAAAAACAAATGTTGTTCAGTTATCATTATTTTGTTCTATAATCGTCTCTGTTAGCCAACTTGATAGAAAATCAAATAATCCAGTGAGAAACAAAATGGCTAGCAGGTATTGGTAGAAATCTTGAGCTATAATATATTGTAAAAATGTATTTTATTTTTTCATTAAAAACTACCCAGCACAAAAAGGAGTACATTTGAAGCTCAAATTATTTAAATTATGCTTCCCTTGTATAAAGTATAGGCAATTTTGCAGTACAATCCGAATGCATTTGGTAATTTTAATAATTTGAGCGCTTCAAATGTACTTTTTTTTGCTCTTGGTCTAATTACATGTATACAGGGGTGCCGGAAGGATCGCGGACGGCAGAGGCGGTCAGACGAGCAAAGGGCAAATCATATTCGCGCCAATTTCGCGTGACAAAATTTAAATAGAGTGTCAATTATAATTTTGAATATAAAATTACTAATTTGTGCCTAAAATTACTAAAATAAGGCATAATAATGTTTTATTATTAAGATCAAAAGGGCACACCTTGCCCCCCTGCCCCTCTTGGACAAGGGCAGGAGGGGCAATTGTCCCCCCTGCCCAGGCTGCCCCCCCCCCTGTTCCGGCACCCCTGCATGTATACATGTGCAGACCAGAGTGCAGAGCTATAGACCCCGAAGTCGACCCTACATAAAGTCGACTAGTGAAGTCATAATAGTTAGCTTTGAGGCTCTGGATTGGGTTTTGTGCCCCCCTGTCCCTTGGCCATTTAACTTTTGAATTCCCTGTCTCTTTTCAAGTTTACTAATGATGCTTTTGAATTCCCTGTCCCTCAGCGCTGAATTGAGTTTTATGTCCCCCTGTCCCTTGGTCATTTTACTTTTGAATTTCCTGTCCCTTGATAGCTCTTGATCATTTCACTTTTGAGTTCCCTGTCCATAAATAAAGTGTAGAATAAAGTGTAGACCAGAAGACTAGCAGACCAGAGTGCAGACCAAATGCAGACCAAAGGCAGACCAGAATAAATTAAGTGCAGGCCAGAATGCAGCCTAAAATTAAGACCAGCTAAGTATGGCTCAGTTCACTTTTATTAATACTTAATTGAACAGTAACTGTTATCATGTGCTAAACAAACCTTGACATGCAAGGGTGCTCCTGAAAGCAAGAGGAGGAACCTCCAAGAGGAAGAAGAAGAAGACCAGGATGCTGACAAATCATTCCATTATAGGCCTATATAGTTTATATAAATTGAAATAAATGTATGCATGTCCCAATTAATAATTCTCTTTGGATACAGTCTACAGACCACGACACAGCAGTCTACCGTATTTATTGAAAAAAAAGTTGTCTTTTTCCTTAATTAATAAATTTATCTGATAATTTATTGCAAAATCACTATGGACCTGTTATCCAGTTGGTCCACATGGTCTGCACTTGGACTGAATAGTGTTTTCCCAAGACTTGAACAAACAGACTGGCTGCCCCGCTGCCGAAACGTCTGTTCCGCATTTTACAGTTACTGCTCTACTCCAGGGAGCACTTTGGAGCAGCGAAACGAATGTACCCAATGACAGAGGACTACCAAACCCCGACCCCCCAAACCAAAACCCCCCAAACCAACCCCCCAAATCAATGTTTCCTTGGTAGCGGCAAGCCCAATGTCAAAGAGGTCTGAACTGTACAGATGCAATACACTGGAGGAAGTAACAGAGGTTCAGAAATCATGCAGTTAGCTGCAGAACTGCAGAATTCTGCAGCTTCCTGCAGAGTTTTTTTTAAACTGCAGAATTCTGCAGATTTTTTTGGAACTGCAGAATTCTGCAGTTTTTTGAAGAATTCTGCAGTTTTTTGCAGAATTCTGCAGTTTTTTGTAGAACTGCAGAATTCTTCAGTTTTCTGCAGAATTCTGCAGTTTTCTGCAGAATTCTGCAGTTTTTTGCAGAACTGCATAAAACCTCCCAGGCTGCATATCTCCTACAGGATTACAGATTTTGCTACAGAAACTTTTCAGAAACGCTGCAATGACAGAGGACTACCAAACCCCGACCCCCCAAACCAAAATCCCCCAAACCAACCCCCCAAACCAACCCCCCAAACCAACCCCCAAATCAATGTTTCCTTGGTAGCGGCAAGCCCAATGTCAAAGAGGTCTGAACTGTACAGATGCAATACACTGGAGGAAGTAACAGAGGTTCAGAAATCATGCAGTTAGCTGCAGAACTGCAGAATTCTGCAGCTTCCTGCAGAGTTTTTTTTTAAACTGCAGAATTCTGCAGATTTTTTTGGAACTGCAGAATTCTGCAGTTTCCTGCAGAATTCTGCAGTTTTCTGCAAAATTCTGCAGTTTTTTGAAGAATTCTGCAGTTTTTTGCAGAATTCTGCAGTTTTTTGTAGAACTGCAGAATTCTTCAGTTTTCTGCAGAATTCTGCAGTTTTCTGCAGAATTCTGCAGTTTTTTGCAGAACTGCATAAAACCTTCCAGGCTGCATATCTCCTACAGGATTACAGATTTTGCTACAGAAACTTTTCAGAAACGCTGCAATGACAGAGGACTACCAAACCCCGACCCCCCAAACCAAAACCCCCCAAACCAACCCCCCAAATCAATGTTTCCCTGGTAGCGGCAAGCCCAATGTCAAAGAGGTCTGAACTGTACAGATGCAATACACTGGAGGAAGTAACAGAGGTTCAGAAATCATGCAGTTAGCTGCAGAACTGAAGAATTCTGCAGCTTCCTGCAGATTTTTTTTTCAAACTGCAGAATTCTGCAGTTTTTTGCAGAATTCTGCAGTTTTGTGTAGAACTGCAGAATTCTGCAGAATTCTGCAGTTTTTTGCAGAGCTGCATAAAACCTCCCAGGCTGCATATCTCCTACAGAATTACAGATTTTGCTGCAGAAACTTTTCAGAAACGCTGCGGTGACAGAGGACTACCAAAAACCCCGATCCCTCATACAACAATCCCCAAACCACGTTTCCTTGGTAGCAGCAAGCCCCATGTCAGAGAGGTCTGAACTTTGAAGATGCATTGCAATAAACTGCAGGAAGTAATAGAGGTTCAGAAATCATGCAGGGGGCTGCAGAACTGCAGAATTCTGCAGCTTCCTGCAGAGTTTTTTTTTGAAACTGCAGAATTCTGCAGATTTTTTTGGAACTGCAGAATTCTGCAGTTTTTTTGTATAACTGCAGAATTCTGCAGTTTCCTGCAGAATTCTGCAGTTTCCTGCAGAATTCTGCAGTTTTTTGCAGAACTGCAGAATTCTGTAGTTTTTTTGCAGAACTGCAGGAAGAAATTATATACTCCTCCACAATTCTGAGAGTTACATCAGCAACACAACCAAATAAATTTTACCAATTGTTCAGCACACCTTTACAATAAAAACTACAACTTGCATATTTATAAGTATCACTGTATGACATGTACAGCGAAGTATAAGTAAAAATGTGACTTACAACATTGGCACCATGCTCCCTAGTTGGAGTTTCCCTTGTCAATGCAAATTTAGGTCACCACAAGGAGACACCCTAGTATAATCTACAGGAGAGGCATGTTTGAGGCGTAATGGGGGAATTCAGGCCACGCAAAAATTTGGCTATGTTGGAGAGGTATATTTGAGGCACATGGTAGAAAAACAGAGTCCAGTTTGAGGTACATTTGAGGCATAGATGCAGGTAATGCTTTTCTTGGTAAGTCAGGGAGGCACGTTTGAGGCATATCATTATGCAGGGAGGCATAGATGAGGCACATCATTAACGTAAGAGGCACGTTTGCACACTGCACTTGGAAGACTATGCCTCAAATGTGCCTCAAGTACGCCTCAAACATGCCTCAAATGTACCTCTGAAAAATTTCTATGCCTCAAATGTGCCTCTCTTTGGTCTGGGCAGCAGCCAAACAGAGATAATAGGCCATGACGCGACCACTACTGCATACCTATAATATATGCAATTTGGTCAATGCAACAATTTTATGGTGTAATTGTAATCTTCTAAAGATGTTATTCGCTGAAGGTTTGCTGCTGCGCAGCCTATGTTTTTTAATAACATCCAACAGGAGGACTTATTTTACTCATACTCATATTGTTTCAGAATTATCCCTTGTGTTGATGAAATACCAGAAGCACAGTAGTTTAAACTGAAATTTGTTTAATTAGGCCTAATGGTTCCGAGGGTATTATGACCATGGCATTCGGTCTACACTGACAACAGGGCACAACAATCAAACCGAGAAGTGAGGAACTGCATAATCATGAAAAATTTCAAAGTATGATTTACAGCCATTTCTACATAACAACTGAACTAGTTGACTTGTGCCATTGAGTTGGTCTCTCAGAAGACTTTTAAAATGATATCTGAATTCACTGAATTATAATCTGTCCCTCATCAGTTTGTTTAGGAAGACATTTAGGGTTACACACCATTAAGTTGAAGAAAAACACTCTCCCATACATTAGTAGGAAACACTTCGTGATTTATGCAGTTACAAACATACCAATCATCAAAGTAACCCTAGATATGAATTCCTTGGCTCATAAAACCCTAAAATCCATGTATTGAACATCATTGTAGCCCAAATAATTGAAAAGTACATATTTTACGAAGTTTGTCCGAAACAATGCCCTCCTTAGCCTGTCATTATTAACTTTCTGTCCATCATAACAACTCAAATATGACCAAAAGTTCATAAACATAGCCAAGCACCAAACAATGGGGGACTTCAATGCATCAGGGGTAACCATTAGATAGTGAGTAAACAATGGTGATGTCATCAATTGTGTCATTGTTGCGGTTGTGACATCAACATTGTGACAATGGTGACGTCACAGTGACTCTCTAGAACAGTAGCGCCACCACCAACCACTGAGAAGTCTCCCATTGCATAGTTCAACCTATCCAGAATGGCTTATATTGAAATAATATGGGAAAATTTGAAAAAATCCGATTTTTAGCGAAAACTGGCCGCCATCTTGGATTTTTAGGTCAAATATAGGTCAAGTCAACAAAATACCCCCAGATATGAATTCCTTGACCAAACAAACCCCAAAATTGATGTATTGCACATCACTGTAACTCATACCATTGAAAATTTAATTTCCGAAGGTGTCAATGGCGGCCATTTTGGATTTAGGCCTCTCACGGAGTTAGCCCGCACTTTTGGGAGGGTCACCCCAGCTCAATTTTTAGATAAACCTTTATAGATGACAAATCCATCATAAAACCTAACTTCACTCTCAACGGTCACGGAATATATGACCCAACTAATTGGTTAACATGGTTAAGGTCTCTTGGCGGAAGATTTGTTATCTCGCCTTGGTAATCAGGTGTCATTGTGAGACATATAATATGAATAACAATGTTTCCATTTCGACCCAAAAAATAGCTCTAACGGCAATATTTTTCTTCTCTCTGCCTTTTCAAGTTGGTCACTGTTCAGGCTGCCCTGAGTAGTATCATTTTGGAGGGCTCACCGCAAACTTCATAATATACAATACAATTATCACACAGCTGTGAGTCCCAGTCTCCGAAAATGCCAAATGTGGGTCTGTACGACTTGCTTGATCTTTTTAGCCCCAAGACCCTACATGTAAGCTATTGGCTGGCGCACAGGGGTCATGCACTCCTCAACTGCACAAGGTTACTAGTGATGCACGGATAGTGAAAATAGCCGGATACCGGATAATCCGGCAACATCAACTGCCGGATACCGGATAGCAACCGGATAGTTGGAACCGGATAGTAAACATGCGAAAAACGAAGTTTTTTGGCATTCGTGGTTGATTATGAATATTTTTTATGAGAGCTGAGACATATCGGTCTGGCAAGAGGACTGTTCCTCTGATGGAATGTTTTTCGTTCTGAATTCTGATTTTGAAGATGGTGAAATAATGTTGCTGACTCTGTCGTGGTAACGTTCCTTGGGTTATTATCAAAACTTTAGCATTTCATTAAGTTTTGAACATGCCTGATATCCGGTTCTGATATCCGGTTCTCATACTCTCATTTTGCCGGATACCGGATATCCTGCAAATTCCACTATCCGGCCGGATACCGGATACTGTGCCGGATATCCGTGCATCCCTAAAGGTTACACTATTATTTATTTCACATGGTTTTAAAATAACATGCTTTTCAATCAAGCCAACATCCACTGGTGCAGTGTCTGGAATAGGGTTTTAACCTGGAGCCACACATTGAACATCTCATTGAAACAATGTCCAAGGGAATGAAATTAAATTATGACGCTCAAAAAAGAGTAACCTGGCAGCCAAAGCCCTAACAATTAGGCCACCCTGCCGCTTTCATTTGGAAATGCAGATGTTTTCAGTCTGCCTACAGTTCTATGACCTGCTCTTAGATATAGTGCTGTTCAGCTATTTTCAATGTGTCCACTACAGTAGTTGCTACTGGCTCAGAAGCTAATTCAGCTTATATGAGCAACTGTTAAGAGGTAGATGTAACAAGGTGACGACAGCTAAGGCGGAGTTCAAATCGAAGTACTCCCTTTTCCCAAGGGCGGGCTCTTTTCTGTGCCTCAATATACAACAGAGGACAAGGTACCGCAGCTGACAGTTGGCTGATACAAGTCATTTAGATGTAGCATATTGAATGTGTGTTCTCCGCAAATATATATATTTAAAACAATACCAGAAGTCCTTATACATTCTTTTTTAATCAAAAACATCAGTTGAGAGCATTTGAATTTATCACATGATTTTAAAAAGACTGTCAAACATTCAAAGACTGCATTTACATTTACATTACATTCATGTACATGTACACATCAAAATAATGTGTATATATATCTGCAACAAACTAGTTGTACAGTATTTTTTATATTTTGCAACAATGCAATTAATTGTCAGTCAACATTAATGAACACAGAAATTCAGAGTGAAAGATTCATCATTCATACTTGTACTTCGCACAGTTACTGTAATAATGTATTGTTACTGTTATACTGCCCTAAGAAGTTTGAATTGAGTCTTGTACATCAAGAACTTCAAACCCTTCAACAGCAAAGAGGGGAACCAACAGGGCTTTGCAATAAGAGTTGGAGCAAGAGGCAGAATATGAGTCTTGAGTTTGAGTCGGAGCTTAAGTCGTAACCTCAGTCGTAGCCAGAGTCACAGCCTGAGACAGAGCTAGTGTCAGAGGCTGCGCCTGAGTCAGCTCCAGGTGAATTTAGAGCTTGAGTCATAGCCAGAGCTGGAGTCAGAGTCAGAACTGGAGTCAAAGAGTTTGAGTTGCAACTGGAGTCACAGGATTTTGGGAGGTGTATGGAATCAAACAAGCACTCTTAGAGAACAGCACCGGCCATGCTGCACATGCTTTATCAGTGGAATCGACATATATATATGTATGGTGGATGAGAAAAAGAAAACTACATTTAATTTATTTTTCGATTACCTGCTGGATGTTGGTGTAGCTTCAATTAGTATCAGAAATGACTTGCTCAATAAAAACTGTTTGTTTTCCTTGCCTCCAATTTCAGTTACAAATTTTTGTTAATATTCTATGCATAAATATTCAAAGTCTAATTTTTTCTTGAAATGCTGTTTATTTGGTAAGATATTTCAATACTTTAATGCTTCCCAGTAATAATATAATTTTATGAATGGTGTTTAACTGGAATTAACTAAGTATGAAACTGATTGAAAATATTGGGTACAAGTACAATTAAGCTGACAGATGATAGGGAGGTGTGAAAATGAATTGCACTTTAGGCCTAAATGGTGAAGTCTTGAAGAGCAATTCAGCATTGAACAGCAATTATTGATTGGAAAGGAGCAAATACAATAAAAGATATCAACAGCCTGTTAAGTTCTGTGACATCTCCAACACAGCACACAGTGCAGTGACAGCCCCAATACACAAGAAAATGGCGGCGCAATATCAGTGTGACCTAGTCAGCGCTAGCAATTACAGGCCAATACAGGGGATGTTTATAACTGTAATATTATTGCATTTAACTTAAAAAAGACACAATTAGCAGAATCTACGATGTTGTAACTGAGAATTACATATAAAATAAACCCTTGGAATGGTCTGGTTTGGCCTGGAGCCTCGTGACTCACATGGTATGGATATCACTGCATTACCGTCCTATGCATAGGATGCATGGCCGGTAATTACAAATTGGGAGTCCGACATCTGTCATTGATGTAGAAATGCTGCTTATGACTATTGTCTATATATATAATATCTGAATTTATTAAAAACAAATACATCAATATCAGATTGATATCAGATTGACACCAGATTCATGAAAGTCTTTGGAGTGATAGTAAGAGTGCCAGTGGGAAGTTTAAGCCTGAGTCAAGAGTAAAATTTAATGACAAACTTGAACGAGCCGGAAATGGAAGGCATCTTTTTTGGTCTTAAGTGAAGAGGAGTCGAAGACTCATTGAGTCAGGAGTCAAAGTCAAGAGTCTGGAGTCACAGTTGGGAGTCTTTTGTCAAAGGTTACAGTCAAGAATGGAAGTCAAGAGTCGCACTGAACCAGACTCAAAAGCCCTGAAAGCCTCAAAAATTAAACTATGAAAATAACTAGATTATTTCATTTAGCTCTTACCAAAATTTTAAATACTTTTTTTTTAGAAATTTTTGGATTCCTTTCTTTGCTGTAGGGGGTACAAGAGTAAATCAAACCGCAGTATCTTACTCGCCATACTTCACCATTGTAGAGCATACTTCTTCATAAAATTACGTTGTAACATTATCATCAATACAAAAAATATTCTTAATCTCAGTAATAAAATTTTGCTATACATTCAAGACTCCATCTTAAGAGGAAGCGAAGAGCCAAAGACAGAATATCCTACAAGAGTAAAATCATAGGCCAGACATTAAAATATAAACAACTGTCCATAAAATGTACGTTTATAACTCCAGATCATGCCCGTTGCCCATGATGTAGAACTTTCTAAGCCATTGCTGAAATGAAGGAAAACAGAACATGAAAAATGTCATTAACAAATGAGACAGCTGGAAAGGTACTGTGACAATTATATTTTTCTTATTTAAAATATTAAGTTGCATTTACATAGACTGCGTCAAAAGAATTATAAATAAATTAATAATTATGATGCTCTGGTCACAGTACAATCATGAAAGGGGCGATGTCCGACATAAGAACAAGGTGTAAAAAAAATGAAAGGATGGCTTTTTGAAATGCAGGGAGTTTTTACAAGTTACGAATTTCAAAGTGCAGTGACTTGCAATTAATATTTATCTGACTTGCTTTACAATGCACAAAGGATCATGGCTGGATAAAGGGAATTCAGGGATGTCATTGCCTTGAAATTTCTAAATATCACTGAACATTTTTGAAGAAAGCTACAAATTTTTGAATTGCAAATAGTCACTCAATTCACAACCATTTGTGAGAAATTTTGTCATACTTAGTCCAATTGAAATTCACATTTTTTCAAGCCCTGACCTGGGCAGTGGCAGTAATGCAGTGAATTGATGACATCTATCTTCTTGGCCGTTTTCAGGAAGGTTGCACTAGAAACTTGAGTGACAAGGGTAACGAGGATTTGTTTCCGAACAGGCAAAACTCGACCTTCGTGTTACCTGGAGGTGCCAATGTCAATTCTCAAGTGTATGTTTCCGGCTACTCTCCGATATTGGAGAGTACCAGGTTCGAGAGAGTTCGTACCGAGTAAAAAACTGGTTCCTGCTCGAGCGAAGCTCTCCTCTTCTGCTGCCGCACTACCCTCATGCATGTTCGGAAACAAACATGAGTCACCCGAGTTACTAGTGCAAGTCTTTCCGAAAACGCCCCAAGTTACAATTATAGTGATTACCCAAATTACTCACCAGGTGGCCTAGATGAAGTAGTGGTGTCATTGAGACTTTCTGGAGACCAATTTGCGTTGTCGGCTGCGAGCCTCGCTCCTTGAGGATGTGTATTCGAACCACATGACGTTGGGTATCAGAGTTGAATCTCGTATCATTAAAAATTCTGAGACAGGCCTGAAACAAAATGACACAACGCAATTAACTCTCAACCATTAGTGCTGCCCAATTTACTGGGGCTTACAGCTGACATGATCAACATGTTTTGGGAGCAAAATAGTCCCTATAATAAGGTTAAATCTAATGCCAGTTATCTCCTCAGTTGAGACATGACTTGTCTCAAACAAAGGGAGTTGCCAATTGTATATGCCAGTGCTGCCATCTCACGGGACCCCTGGACTACGGGGGAGATTTCTTAGAATTATATTGAATACAGTCCTTATCACACTTAAGATTTGATGAGATATCTCTGATGGATGGATGGATGATTGTGGCTTTACATCCTGTATTCAAGTTAGTTTATGATACGGCATCAACAAAAGTCATAGATGCAACAAACTGGCAAAAAAGACAAACTGTAATTTTAAATAGGCAAAGTATTATTCTGGAGCTTTGTGAAGACGCAACATACTTTCTGTTCTTTCGAATAAACACATGCGGAGAGCCAGTATGGCAACGTCGCAGATCCAAAAGGCCTCAATGTGACACTAATGGTCAGACAATCAAGGCTCATCTTTCAGTTGTGACCTCAAAACTTTTTCGTCACATGCAAAAAGTAATTTTTCACCTCACATAAGCTACTGATCATTAATTTAGATCAATAATTTTTTCCAGTGCAAGATAAATAGGCCTACTCTTTTCTTTATAATTTATTGAATAGACATGATAGTTGAACTTACCATGAAGCTATCACAGGAAAAAATGGGGTGAATACGAACTGGACAGCACAAAACCATAAAGGACCCACGAGAGTTCCTATTAGGGAGCCCACTACCACTTGGCGGAATGTGTGGTAGCCTAGGTAAATTCTGAAAGAGTAAAGTAACTTATGTGTCAAGCATAACAAAAATCTGATGATGTCAATATAACATGACGTTGTTGGCACAGAACCTTACAGCTGAAGTCAAAAGCATAGACTCAGAAATGGTGGAATACGTCACCACACTATACCGTAAAATGGGGTAAAGTCGGCAATCTGAGGGAAAGTTGGCTTGCTATTTTAACTCACTTAATGGCAGAAATGCCAACTTTCATCACTGACATAGGGAAAAGTAGGCATTTTGTCCTTTAAGAGGGCCAACTTTCCCCCCGGATTGCCAACTTTACCACGTTCTAGGGTACACAGTGTGATACAGGTCAAGCATGACAAGCTCAGACATTCCTGAGTTTATGCTTTTGATTTCACATGTAAGAGTTCTGGAACGACATGTGATTTCAACTGATTTTTGAAATTTTGACAAGTGATTGATTTTCCGATCATCTACTTTAGTCATTATGTTATTTTGGGGGAGTGTTATATCACGGCAAGAACTATAGAGAACTACTTTGGGTATAAATGAATGATAGATAGATAGATATATGGTAAGTGCAGCCCTCTAAGCCCAGTTCTTGGTGCTCACGAGGGTTGACTGATGAGATGGGAGAGAGAGAGGGAGTCCTAAACATGTTACACATTTACCCCATATGAGGGATCTTCTACTTGCCCAGCACAGACACTGTAAATGATCACAGATAAATTAAGTAATAGCTGGTGGTGCTGTGTGTTACTTACCTACTATAACATACAAGGAGTGACATAATAAACACTATAACACATGTTAAATATTTCCAGAGGTTTTCCAGTGTGTTATAGTTGTGATGTACTCTGAAAAGACACAAAAGAGATGGTTAGAAGTCATAGGAGATGTGCAGAATTACAGATGCAAGTCAACAAGGTTTGATTTGTGATATTCGCATGACATTTCCCTAGCGGTTGAGCTGGTATCAGTCCGAGGTCGCATTTATAATCTCAGACTGAAGCAGTTGTGCTGTAACACAATGAGAGGCACAGGTACAATTCCAGATTGAGGCACAGGTGCAATATTCAGACTGAAGCACAGGCGCAATATGACAGACTGAGGCATGCACAGTTGCATTTATCTCAAGAATGAGTCACATGTGCAATATTCAGACTGAAGCACAGGTGCAATATCACACTGAGGCACAGGTGCAATATCTCAAGACTGAGGTACAAATGCAATATCTCAAGACTGAGGCACAGGTGAAATATCTCAAGAATGAGGCACAGGTGAAATATCTCAAGAATGAGGCACAGGTGCAATATCTCAGACTGAGGCACAGGTGCAATATCTCAAGACTGAGGCACAGGTGCAATATCTCAAGACTGAGGCACAGGTGAAATGCAGTATCTCAAGAATGAGTCACAGGTGCAATATCTCAGACTGAAGCACAGGTGCAATATCTAAGACTAAGATACAGGTGCAATATCTCAAGACTGGGGCACAGGTGCAATCCCAGATTGAGGCACAGGTGCAATATCTCAGACTTAGACACAGGTACAATATCTGAGCTGAGACTAAAGCACGGGTGCAATATCTCAAGACAGCGGCACAGGTGTAATCCCAAATTGAGGCACAGGTGCAATACCTCAGACTAAGGCACAGGTGCATTCCCAGGTCAAGGCTAGACATTTTCAGGGTCGCACTAAATATTCATGTTTTTAAAAATCCATTGTTACAAAGATAGCAAATAGTAATTCTTCAGAAAAAGAGTTAAGCTAATAATTTTTCATCACAAGTTACCAGTGATGATGTTTTTGCACTGTCAGACTAAGATCATCATAAATTTTGACTGACTTAATTGTGAATATTTACATTACCTAATAAATAAGAAGAGGACTAAATAAGTTGCGAAGAACCAGGCGAACTGAGAATGGCTGGATGGCATCCCATACTCGGTAAATACCACTTCTCTCGCTGCAAATAAGAAGTGAATATTACAATTAAAATGCGTCATCCAAGATTTACAATTTCTAAAGCTTGCAATCCTAAATTAATTCTAGTAATTTGGCATGCTAATTCAACTCCAGATAAACATCTGAAAGATATTGGACAGCTATTAAAGAGACAACTACTTCTAAAACTTTTATTTATACAAGAATTGCCAGTTAGTTATGCATTTATTTTCACAAGTTTTCTATTTTGAAATAACTGATATCTCATCACTGCTAATGTAGATAGTAGAGATTCAAATTACCATTTTATGTGGATTTTGTACATTTTCCAACAATTACAAAAATTGTAATTGATAAATTGGAGTAATATTTTATTAACAGTATTATTAACATCTACTGATAAATTTCAATTAAACAACAATTATATGAGGTTATGACATTAAGTCTTTGATAATCTATCTCAAGACGTTGCCACCAAAGACACTAACACTCACTTCTTAACGGCCTCTGTTCCTGTATGACGTGCTTCAAAATAAGATTGAAAGCCTCGTTTAGCACCAAACCAAGGCAGTATGAGATCTGCAATCAAGAGAAGAAAATATGATTATGATTATATTTATGCAAAAGATGATTATGAATATATTTCTATTAGTGTTGGGTCGATTTCATCGATGTATCGATGTATCATCGCCATTGCAGCTACGATACAACTATCGTGATAACAATTAGCTGACGATATATCACGATTAACTATTGCCTGAGCCCCAAAATATCACGATTATTGCGATAGAAATCGTGCCTGTAGAAGTAGTAACTGTAGTAAAGGTTTTCCCTCAGATCACGTAGAAAATAAGCTGATCTTTGCCCTGCATGCAGCCCGATTCATATCCGCCACCTTGTGTTAATGTCAAGAACTACCACATGTCTTGTAAACAAGGTATAAGTCCGAGAATCTGACTTGTTTGTTACTGAAACTGTGCAGAATTTGCTTCAAATGGATATTTGCCATTATTTGGCCTCCAAAATTGCAACTTAACTATCGTGATACACTATTGTATCGCACATGGCAATAGTTGATGATATATTGTATCGTCTCTTTGCTTAAAATTCACAATCGTTCAGCTATTGTATCGTGGCCTCACTATCGTGGCAACTATTGTATCTCAAAATTCCCACGATACCCAACACTAATTTCTATAGCTAAATAGTCTCCCAATTTAAAAGTTTCTCTAATGAGGGGAGCATTAAAACCTACCGTATGTAAATCCCTGCGGAAAAGAATTAATGTTCCCATTCCCACCATCACAAATATGGGCAGAAGACTGCATAGTGCCAGGAACAGGCCAATGTAGTCACCTGCAATAAATAACATTCATAAAGATAATTTAACAGCTAGTGTCAGTAAATCTAAATAATGACAACTTCCCTACCTTTACAAGTAGGCCCACCCTAAGAAAACAAAGTATCTACTATAGTTGCTGTGGCCAAGCAACATACCAGAGACACCTATCAACCTAATGAGGCTAATTATTCACAATTAAACCCCAATATTCCTGCCATGTTTCATGAAACCAAAATTGCAAAATGGGCTTTTTGCCATTCTTCTGTCAAGCTCCAATAGCTTGAGCAGAATATTTTTATTTTAATTAGTGTCAGCCTCAGCATACAAATTCCACAATTAATGAAATTTTAGGTTTGCCTCAAAAACACTCATTGCAGTTGTCAGAATTTGCCTTTATATGACAGATTTTAAGAACTAGTCTCCAAGTCTGCCTGGCACATTCTATGATATATATGATCATTTGTACTTATACAAATTAAAGAGGAGAAAATATTGATAATACTTAATGTCACTTTGGTCAAATTGTTTTAATAGCAATTAAGTGACTACAAATAAAGATGGTTTCCAATCAATGGCAAGCCCTTGGTATTTGAAAATATTTCACTGCTTCATATTGTTACAGGCCCAGCTAATCAAGCAGATGTGAATCTTCAATAAATAATGAAGCTTCAAGTACATTATTGATTATTATTAAGGCCAGCTGTACTGTTCACATGCATGTGCACATTATAAGTACCATGGTATGCATAATTGCATATTGCTAATCAAACAATACACATGCCTGTATATTGTGCTTATAAGCCTACATCATTTGCAATGAATGGTTGTTGGAAATGATTGGCTCTCAGTGATTAAGTTAAATTTCTCATTAAATAGTCAACCCAAAGATGCCTCATTGAAAGGCCAAAGTTGGGCCAAAATAAAATACAAGATATTCCATTACAAATTTGGTTGTTACAGTAACTTACTGCATCGTCGATCATGTGCATGTGATACACTTTATTCATTTCCCTATATTAACAGTTTGAGTGTTTAAAAAAAAGGCAATAGGCCTCGGTCTTGATTATTTTGTATCAAATAACCAATTATTCCAGTCTCCATGTGCTAATTAATTTAAAATGTTTAATGTAGGCCTAAACAAATTCAACAATTTTGTGGAATCATTGTATTGCCACTATATATTCAATTTGCATTGTACAGGATGCTGCTGATACTCTAAATAGTATCAGCAGCATCCTGTACAATGCACCAACTAGTACTGGAGTCCACCTGTACCGGACCCTGGTTAGGCCACATCTGGAGCGTACTTATCCCTTGTGGTGCATAGCCAACGCAAGCGACAAGAACAAGATAGAAAGAGTACACAGACTCTCTCTTCTCCGAGCCTCGAGAGCTATGAGCACCACTGCAACTGCCGCAATTGAGGTGATCACTGGAACAATGCCCATCCAATGTCGCCTTGACATAGTCCTTGAGACTGAATTTACAAAAATTCTTGCCAAACCCACAGGAAATCACCTTAGACTTGAGGTTACAGAAGGCCTGGACAACTTATTCATTCCAACTGCAAAAAGCATTACTCCACTGCACATTTTAACAAATACCCTTGCAAGGTACTGCAACAAGGACTACCTCAACAAAGTTGAGCGAGACCCAGTTGAGTCGCTGGTCAGACTTACTCAAAAATGTGCAAGGACAATTGACTATACCTCAGGTCTAGGTTCTGCAGGGGCCAGGACTGCTGACCAAGCCAACCGTGCTAGGATTGCTGCCGAAGCCTTCATAAAGAGTATACCACCAAGGGCTGCAATTGCGTATACTGATGGCTCAGCACTCGGCAATCCTGGTCCATGTGGTGCAGCCACAATTTGTTACCCTCAGGGAGCAAGGTCCAGTCCAATAACAATAACCGAACCGGTCTCTAAATGCAGCACAAGCTATCATGCTGAAATTGTAGCGATCTTGCTTGCCGTTAGATTCTTCTATGACTCTTGTGTTCACGAATTTGCAAGCAGTATCTACATTCTCTCTGACTGCCAGTCAGCAATCGCAAGCGTATGCTCATCAGACATTCACCGTTCACACCAGGGCACTATTGATGAGATACGTAGATACATTGACTCGCTGTTATCTGACGGAGTAGACGTCACCTTCAACTGGATAGCTGGCCATGTTAATCTGTCTGGTAATGAGCTTGCGGATGCAGCTGCAAAACGTGCTGCAGAAGAAGCCAAAAACCAGGCAAAAGATCAGGGTGACGTTTCCCTAAGCACACTGAAGAACTCCTTCAAAAGACAAGCCACCACGAGATGGCAGTGCATGTGGAACCTATCCACATCAGCTAGGGAACTCCATAATTGGATTACAGAGGTGGCCAAATTCAAACTCCCCAGAGTTCCAAATCGTGGCCTAGAGGTCAAAATGTTAAGACTCGCCACGGGACAGACTCGTTTAAATGAAAACATGTTCAGAATGAAGCTAGTCGACTCGCCCCTTTGTGTTTGTAGCAAATCGCTACAAACAATTGAACATGTCTTGTCTGAATGCCCCCTGTTGCATGAGAAATTGGAACAATTACATAATGGCCTTGATGCAATTTATTTCAGACATAATACTCCTCTGGATGATCGTTTAACCGGCATTAACAATTTCATTATGCCCCAAAACAAAGACAAAGAAACAAGAGCTGAAATCCACAAGCTCTTGTCCATTTTTATCAGCTCCCTGGACGCTGATAATTTTAAGACGTCTATCTCAAGGAAGACTCAGTCAAATCAATTTGACTGAATTTTGAAATATGTCTGAAAAATAATCTCGAGAATCTCTAGCACCAAATGGCATTAGAAATAAGCCCAGTGGGTCCATTTATTACCATGCACTACTCCTTCAAAGTCTCGGTATTTTGGGACATTTTCCCTCTGTTTTATAGCAATTTTCCATGAAAAACTGACATCTTTCATGGCTCATCTGACTCAGCCCAACTGATTTGACCTAGTCTTCCATGATACCATGAAAGAGGACAATCAGTCATGTCAACATACAAATTGATTTAACCTTTTATGCTTATGCATCATTCAAAAAAATAGAAAGGTTAGTCTTAAGTAAAGCTAGGTTTCAGTGGTTTGACTGAGTCTTCCACTACAGAATCTGAGTTGCACAACGGGAACTTATGCGGTAAAAAACAGTTAAACCTGCTTTGACTGAGTCTTCCATTGAATTATCCCCCAGGCCCGTAGGCTAGGGGGGGTAAGGGGGTGATGGGTCACCCCCCCACTGGCCAAGGAGTTCCACCCAAGCTAAAAAATAAAAATGAAGAAATATAGTTTGGCCCCGGTATTTGAAGTCTGGCCCTAGTATTTGAAGTCTGACCGCGGTATTCAAATAAGCCGTGATAGTGGAACTCTCCCTTTTTTTCAGCTCTCTGGCATCGCTGTGCACAAAAAGCTTTTTCCGGAACAAGCTGACATTTTGTACCATTGCCGATTCAGTGGAGCAGGCATTCCAGGCTCCAGAACACTTAAACCATTCAAAACACTACGGATTTGCATTGCCGAGTCTTAAATGTTTAGTGGGATTGCCGCCATATTCCAGTGCTGTCAGGCTGATCAGACTGTGATACGGACCTCGGAAAATCCGGCCCATTGAAAATGCCAAGGCCGATGTTTCCGGAAATAGTTTTATTCTGCTCAACTACGCAGGAGAGCAAAAATGAGAGTTCCACTATCATGACCTATAAATAAGTTAAATATAAGTTCATTAATGAAAAAAAATTGCCAGGAAGCGTTGTTGTAGACTGTGATGATATCTGACAGTTGCCAAATTTTCAGACTAAAGTGGACCAAAATTGCCAAACATGAAAAGACTGTGGCCTGGTCCTGATCAGATGAGATCACTGCAGGGGGCACCTGTGAATTTCAGTGATGCTGCCCTCTGCTATGTTGACCTTAAAATCCTTGACCAAATTCTATTGACCAAATTCTGTTGGTTGTTGCCATGGGCATGATAGTGGAACTCTCCTTTTTCCAGCTCTTCGGTGTAACTGCGCACAAAAAAGAAGACATTGTCTGGAAACATCGGCCTCTTGTCAATTTTCAATGGGGCCAGGTTTTCCAAGCTCCGAACACTTCTAAATCCACAGCTATGCATCGCAGAGCAAGCGGAATCCATGAATAAGGTCCAGAAGTTGCCTCAGTTGGGCTTATCCAGTGTTGTCAGGCTGATTAAAGTGTGTTATGGACCCCAGAATACAAGCTCCATCGACTCAGCATTGAATCAGCAATGGTACCTACAACATGGCGGCTTGTTTCCGAAAAAAGTTTTAGGCCTAATGTGCACTGGGACGTCAGAGAGCAGCAAACAGGAGAGTTCCACTATTAGGCAGGGGCGTAGACCATTGGGGGATGCATCCCCCCCCCCCTAGGATTAGCCTGGGAGGATGATCATGTGATTATAGCCCCCTAGAATCTCAAATCACAACTACTTGGTGCTGAGAATTATAACCTATTATTAGCTATAATTGGCTGTCGTTGCCATAATGCTAATGGGATGCTATGATGAAAATACATGCTTCCATTTGCTCAGAATTTACCTTCCGACAATCTAAAATATTTTGGCTTCTAGGAACTCAGGTGGTCGAAATTCCCTGTGCATGATTTCCGGCACGTTGGGCCTCGCTTATGCCAAAATAAGCCCCCCTACAAAATGAAAATCTACGCCCCTGCTCTCAGGCCCTATTTGCTAGTGCTTTGTAATACTCGCTGTTACTAAATACTAAAAGTATCGATTGATTGATCCATCACATGTGGAAGTCCAACAGTACAATATTTTTAGATTGATGTTACAAATTCATTCTGTGTGGCGTCATTTTTTACCATCAAAACTACTCAGAATTTGTCTCACACGATCTGAAAACCG
The DNA here is from genome assembly GCA_026936325.1 of Platynereis dumerilii. Lineage (NCBI taxonomy): Eukaryota > Metazoa > Annelida > Polychaeta > Phyllodocida > Nereididae > Platynereis > Platynereis dumerilii. The sequence continues at coordinate 415,128 of JAPTHN010000076.1, forward strand.
TTGGCTTCTGGGAGCCTAGAGCGGCCCCCAAACCCCCGGCGTTTAGTCCGCTTTAGCCTCTGTCATCACCCCCCCAACCACAGAGCAGCCTACGGGCCTGTTATCCCCTCCAAAAAGTTGTTTGTTGCGCAAGCTAAAAAGGTCAAAATGGTTTGACTGAAGCCGACTCTATGAATCTGCATAAGTCTAGTGGAAGACTCAGTCAAAGCTATGTTTTGGCTGGGCCATCCTCCATTTTCTAGTGGAAGACTCAGTCAAAGCTATGTTATGACTGAGTCTTGCACTAGAAAATGGAGGATGACTCAGCCAAAACATAGCTTTGACTGAGTCTTCCACCAGATAGGTGGCAGATTCAGAGAGTCGGCTTCAGTCAAACCATTTTGACCTAGTATGGAAATTAAAATAATGAAGCAACCGCCTTGCAGCTTCCTGGAATAGTCAGTCAAAATTACTTTATCAAATAAATTTTACGTTTTTTAAACATCATTTATGTTTCTGCACGATCACAACACCAAGCTAAACACAATGATATAACTCTCAATGAAATCAGTGGGGGGAAACAGAAGTTATCTGCTGATTTGTATAGTTTTCAGAATTTGCGGTCTGCTGAAAATTGCAAAATTTGCTATATCTGGGTCTTCCATGAGATAGACGAAGATTTAATGCCATGAACCGGATGTTTTTATTTATCAGTGTGAACATTACTCATGTGTGACATTCAAAAATTTATTTCATGTGTGAACATTCATCAAATTCCAGAGTGACCATTCAGACCACGAAATAGGGTCCAAAAGACAACAACAACAACAACAACTATAGTATATATTCAATTTGGTGTCACTATAGTCTATTGTTGCAACAGCAATTATGCATCTCCATGATACAACATACCCTTGTTACAACAGTTACTGATGGCTCAATACAACAATCGCTACGCATGAATGAACACAGGTTGAGCAGTTCAACTCAGTGCATTTTGCATTGAAGACTGCAGCCTGTTTTCCATGTTTACATTAGCACCAAAATGGAACCGCCCCCTTCTCTGCAAATACACCGACTGCATGAAAATAAACGATATTTTAACAAAGTTGGATAACATAGCCAAGTATCACCCCTATACCTTTGACATATTCAACGTGTGTCAGTGAAACTGATGTCCATTTTTCCACATCAATTGAAGACGGCCCTCTTTCATCCATCTTCCCCACGTTGACCTCTGCAAATTATGGCCTTTTAAAAATTCAGGAAAGGAATATACTCAATTTAATATATACATGTATAAACCATGAATATAGAAGAAACGTTACAGGTAAGTATAATTTTTTGGGAAATGTAATAACAAAATTAATACATAATTTTTGTTCACGAGGTCACAAAATTTTTAGTTCTAAAAATTATCAGAAGATGTCACAAACTAATTTTTACGCCACCTCGTGATAATATTTCGCAAATATTTTAATGGCGTCCAAACATTGGGAAGGTTTTTGATGGAAAAACATTAATTTTCACGGATTTTGACGTTTGTAGAAGAGAGATTTATTGGTACTGTTGATTTCCTGAAAGTCATGATGCCAGTCACTGCGGAGAACAACTCAAAACCCACTGACTCAGTTGATTACAAGAAGAAATACAAGGTTTTAAAGAAGAAATTGAGGTTTTTGTTGTATGAACACGAGTGTTTTCTTGAAGAATTGAAAAAATCTCAAAGAAAATTGTTGAAAATATCCAGAGACAAGTCGTTTCTCCTGGACCGCTTATTGCAGTATGAGAAAGTCGACGACTCCTCTAGTGACTCTGATGCTACGGCATCCAGCGAAAGTGAATCGGAGGGTACTGCTATCAAGATAGAGGGTGCGTCTACTCCAAAGAGAAAAAGACCCGAGCCGTCGTTAAATCTACCTAACTTCAGCGATCCTACGGTATTGTTGGGAACTAATAATGTCCCACAAGCCCCAGGGCAGTCGACGCCAAATGCGCAGTCTATGAAATCCTCAGAACCAGCGAGAAAGCGACCCAAAGTTGCCAAGAAACCTAAGCCAGCTACCATCGCCGCTACCTTGTTGCAGCGCAGTCCTCAATCGCAAGGGGCCAACGTCACAGTCGCGGAAATGAAAGTACCCGGCCAAATGACGCGGGAGGAGTTGGAGCGCCATCTAGAATTCAAACAGAATACCAAACCCCAATTTATGAGCATAGAAAAAGCCACACACTATCTTCCTGATGATATCTTCAGCAATGAGAACTCTAATTCAGGAAGCGATCGAGATATCAAAGAAGAGATCGACGATGATCTGGTTATTGATGTGCCCAAGGAATGACTTTGATTGTTACAGATTTTTACCCAGAACATTCTTGAATTTACTAACGTCCAGCAAGGTCAATAACTGAGACTTAGTAACAAATACGACATTTGTGTTCATTTTGTAATAGATATTGATATCTTGTTTGTCCATCCAGCTGCATTACAGTTTTACAATTTTGTTATATATTGTAACTTAGTTCATTATAATTGCATATTTATAAAAGTGTCTCTGAATTGTAATGGTTGTGAAAATTCCAAATTTAGGAAGCTATTTTTGTAATTTAATTTAATATTTAGTAGAGAATTTGAGATTTGGCAAGAAAGTCAGTATTCAATTTAATTATTTTATTAGACTTGATGTAATTTGAATTGTTTAGCCTTAAATGATCATTGATCAGTTAATGGTATGCATGTCACTGAATCTGATTTCCCATGAATTCTTTAACATAATTGTTGTGACTTGTATTGTCGCGTCATAATCAAGACTTTAATAACAAAACAATATTCAATGTATTTTCTTTTTGCTGTTATCGAAAATGTTTTCAACAAATATCTGAGCAAGAAAAGTGATGGGCCTCATATTTATTATTTTATGATGTGAATGCCAATCAGTTGAAGTAAGGCTGAATGTTTGATAATCCCAAAGGATATTTGTTAATTTTGTTTACGAATATACATTACTAACTGACTGCGATTAGTATTTTGTCTCAAAAGGCAGATTCCAATTTTCATGTTAATTTAGATTATTTGTAGATTGTCTAATTTGTAGTGTAACACTGTCATACACCATGTGACGTGTTGGCCTAATAAAACTTTTAGGTGTAAATTTATGTTATTTTTTTGTCTTACAAATTTTTTGGCGGAGCAAAATGCATTTTTGCTGTGCCAGTACTCATGTTTTTTGCAAGTTATTCCGAATAATTTGTTGTACGAGGTCATGTGACAACAATTGTCCTCCTATTGTATTTTGGTTTTTTAGGTCTGGCCCAGTTTGGTTTGAATAATATTTCTGCAGTGCACCAGCGGTGTTCAAAACCTATAATTAGTTGGAGAACTTTAAAAGTTCCCATTGGTGTTTTGTTTTAAGTGATAAGGTGATAATGATGGACAGACTATTGAGACTAATTTTATTTCGATTCAGTTTTACAAGAAAAAAAATACATCAGGCGGCTTCAGGCCTATGAATTGAGAGCTAAAGTTTCGCAAAAAAAAAAACCTAGTCAAGGCTGAATGACTAAATTGCGTTAATTAATTGTACTTATAATGAGTGGCTCCAGGAGTTAGTTAGCTGGTTAGGGGAAAGTTCTTACCCTTAACAATTTTTTCAATGGATCTACAGTGGTGGATCCAGAGAGCGTAGCCTAGGGGGGCAGACTCGTTTCTGTCCACATATCAGCGGACAAGCATGTAGTAGATGACGTCACAGAGCAATTGTGAATGAGCGGATGTTGATTGCATTGTTGTCTCGACCAATCAAATTTGAAAGATCGGTACTAGCTACCTAAGGTCATGAAATGCCGTGGATCCCAGATTGAGGGGGGGCCCGGTCGCTTATTCGGCATTCGCGGGTCCGCCAAGGTGTATTTTCGGCATTTGCAGGCTGCGTTGCTCCTTATTTTCTTCAAAATTTTATTTTCGTCTCAGTGGTCTAGGGGGTGGGCCGTGTCCCTAGGCCCCCTCCCCTGGATCCGCCACTGATCTAGGCCTTAAATTTATAAGATTAAAAGGTTTTCTGAGAAAATAATTTCATCCAGTTTCTTTCCACTAGGGGGCTGCATTTTTCGCCCTCTGGTGTTTAATGCAAGAATCACAGAAAATCTGAGAAGAAGATCATGGCCTGTGTGTACACTTCTAGGGTGTTCTCAAGGGTCCTACAGAAGTCGAATTGCAATTCAGTCAGGTAGATGTTGTTTGATACATCCTATATATTGTGTGTGTCAAGCTAGACTGATATTTGTGGCTGATTTAACTGCTGACACATAGTTTTTGGGAGCCGGTTCCTTGGCTTGGCTTGGCTTCCAAGTTCTGAGAAGTTCAGAACTCACATGTAGGCCTATGTGTGTATTGGAAAACATTTGTCAATTTAACAAAGTGTTGTGTTAATTTGTAGCCTTGTTTGTGTTCTTAACAACTTAATGCAAATAGACAACATGCATGTTTAAGGGAGATTGCAACAGAATCAGTTGTTACATCAGACTAGACAAACACATGGCAAAACTGCTTGATCATTTTTCAAGGTCAAGGTAGCTTCACTGGCTTGGGCAAATGGGGTTATAGATGTGGATGTGTTTATGCAAGTAAGCTCAAGTAAGGGACTGTTAAAAATTATAATGGGTGTAGGAGTTTACAAGCGTCAGAACTTCCTGATAAAAATGGATACCCCCCCCCCCCCCTTTGGTTTTATGCAGATTTTACAACTAGCATGGTACCCGTCACATGTGGGAGGAGGGGGGGGGTGATTAAGAAATATAAATTTTTAACATAAAGCCCTGTCTATTCCCTTCTAGTGGGTGAGAAAAGGTTGCATGCAATTTTTTGTGGATGGGCAACTTCTACTTTGGCTTGGAAAGACTGAGGTCGGAGGGGTCCATGAATTAATTGTAGAATGCGGAAATTATAGTACCCCAAGGGCCCGGACATAAAATGCAAAATACACATAACAGGCCTTCTGCAGAGGTGGCTGAACGCTTTGAAAAGTGGGGGGGCACCGGGCTCTGGGGCAACTCGTCTACGGTAATTTCAAGGAGAAAAAGGAGCATTTATGTATTTTAGGGCCAAAAAGTGGGAGGCGGGGCACATGCCCCCCTGTGCCCCCCTCCCCCTCCCCCCTCCCAGCTCTGCTGCCTCTTGGCCCTTCTGTAAGTTCTGTTACCCGGTATAGGCTACTTGTGTGCCTTTGACATTCGCACATACATATTTGCAATTTCTAAGTGGGAAAAAATTGTACCTCCTTGGACAAAACTCCCACCCCTCAAGTCATAAATCAAATTCTGGACTTAATTATTCATCCTGTCACCAGTCAAATATATAATGTACCAATACATAGGCTAAGACTACAACTACAAATATAGGCCTAATCTTTTCCTGTCGCTTGTTCAGAAATATTCATGAAAAATTGAAAATGCATAAATCTGATAACTTTATTTCAGAGTACCAAAGAAGAGATGCTTCAGCTCCCAGAGTTCTTCAGGTCAAAATATCGTCCCTTTGTCCCAACCTGTGCCGGGCCTTCCACCTCCGAAATATGCATCAAGTAGTAGAGATTCTTACGAAACTAAAGTCACCACCTTAGACAATGGTCTACGCATTGCTTCTGAGAACAAATTTGGACAGTTCTGTACCGTCGGAGGTAAATAAAATAAATGATTATATACAGCCTTGTAAATTCGGCAAAGAGCAGAAAAATTCTTGGCAAAAAGTTCCATTGGCCCAAGTCACAAATTTAAAAATCAAATGATTTAAATCAGATTTAAGTTGAAAAGTCAATTTAAATCAAAATAAATCAAAAATTTTATTTTAAAAAGATCTGGATTTAAATTGCATTGATTTTAGGAAAAGAACCGTGGTAAAGATTTTACAATATCCCCACAAATAGCTCATAAATTTCCCTTACAAAGCTATGATTGATATAAATTTGCTGTGTTTTCCATTTTCAGTCTTACTAGATTCTGGTTCCCGGTACGAGTCCCCTTATCCAAGTGGAATCACGCATTTTCTAGAAAAGTTGGCCTTTTGTGTAAGTAGTAACCCTTTATTTGTTTAATTCAATTTTGTCTATTTCGATTGTTGTAACAAAACATACAACTTATCAATTTTATTGTTGTAAACCAGACAAGGCTATGTATGAATGTATTGGTGATTTGGTTGGATATAAAGCTGGATTATCATGTCCCTGGTAATATGTGGCAATTATTAATTATTGTGAAGTAATGTTTCAAATCTTCATTTCAGTCAACCAGCAAGTATGGGAGTCGGGATGAAATTCTCAAAATGTTGGAAGACCATGGAGGTATATGCGATTGCCAGGGATCAAGGTTTGTAAGCCGATTATAGTCCATCACAAATTATTTAGTTGGACAACTGATCATAGAAATAATTTGCATCTTTGAACTTCCTATAAGATAACCGTCTTAGTCAGAGACTCGGGAGTAGTAAATTTAGCCGTTAAAACCTACTAGTAGTCTGGTTGGTGGGGTAACTATGGTAAGTCTCGTATTAGCTCAATTAGTAGCACTCTGGGCTTTTGGTCGCTGGGTCCCAGATTTGATTCAAGTTCTGGATGGGTCACCTTTGACCTATGTTGGACGGCAGTTTCAATCATCCTTTGACCGATTGCCTTTTCCTCCCCCCTATCCCAATTGCGCTACCGGAGTGCAAAGATACAGGACGTAATGCCCCAATCATCCGTCTTTAATGCATCTTTGTTTGGTCATTTCCAGGGACACCTTGATCTATGCGGTCTCTGCCCACTGCAAGGGAGTACCAAATGTCGTTGAACTTCTTTCTGAAGTTGTCCTGACTCCTCAGATCAGCAAACAAGAGGTGAATAAATTAATTCCTAAAAACATTTTCAAAAAATAATGTTCTCGAATGAGTTCTTTCTTTGGCAGATATGACTTAAATGTCTTATTAATTCACGGGCCATGGCTTTCTTGGACAGAGACTTCAGGTTTTGTCCTGAGATTATTTTAAAGTTATGATATTTTAAAGAATTTTAACTAATTTGGCTCTGACAAAATAAAAAAATGTCTAAATATATAAATTTATTTATTACAGTTGGAGGATGCAAGAATAGCAATTTCTTTTGAATTAGAGTCATTGAACATGAGGCCGGACCCTGAACCTATTCTGGTGGATCTCATCCATGCGGTAAGTGGAAGTTTTGTATTTTGAAAGATAAGGCCGGACAAAATTGATCTTTAGCTTCTTGGAAAAGGCCAACGTAATTGAGCTTTAGCTTCTCGGATCATGCTGAGGTCCATTACACATAAGGAGGAGAAAAATCAGTTGGGTGTGGAATCCGAGCTTAAGATTAAGTCTGTTTGGCGTAAGTTTCCCAGCATAATGTATCTGAATATCGGAAAATTCTTTGGGGAAAAAACGGACCTTTTAAAAAAAATTACTGTGTGCTGAAAAAGATTAGTTTACATATGGTGCGAATTTGGTGACAATCGTACTTCGTATCTTATCGTTAAAGGAATTTTGAAAATTAAATTTTCAATATTTCTGTTGCAGGCAGCGTACAGGGACAACACAGTAGGCCTTCCCAAAATCTGCCACGAACAATCTCTAAGTCTGATCAACGAGAACCAACTGCTCACTTTCATGAGTAACTACCACACCCCCGACAGGATGGTGGTCGCAGGTGTGGGCGTGGAACATGACAGGTAAACTTAAAAAACGTTATTCTGTTGTTTATTGCAACTTCCACAGGGTGGCTGCACATGGAGTAGTGGCGCCTCTGTGCAAGAATGATGTTAAATTAGCGTAGACAATGACGTACAATATTTTTAAAAGGGATAACTGTAAACTTGATAAGACAAAACTTTCATCGTAAAAATTGTAGGGAGTTAGAGCACTAAGGATTGTCATTGTTGCTGGTAGATTATTTATGCTTCTTGTCTGGACTCTAGAACTTAGTCTACCGACTTTATAGATTGTTAACTTTCATCTTTTGTTTTCACAGATTGGTAGATCTCGTACGGAAATATTTTGAGGATCGCGCTCCATCATGGAAAAACAGTCCACTTGTAGAAAAAGCTCCGAGGAACGATTTGTCTCTATCGCAGTACACTGGAGGTATCATGCAGGTAAATAGCTGTTGGGCTGTTGTTGAAACCTTTTAGACATTTCTTTGATGTCCTCTTTGAACTAAAAAGTGCAATGGTGTCCCAAAAGCCGTACTATCAATTATTATCATCACCTCAGCCATGCGATAAGTAGGGTATTATCATCAGATAACCCATGCAACAACCACAGGGGCTCCTAAACCAGTTCATACACATACATAATAGAATATAATGTAAAGGGAAGTCACGGATTTCTGAGGCCATTGTGAACAAGCTGCAATTGCGCCGATTCAGTCTACACTAGACAACCCATACTTTCTAACATAAATCATTAGGGTGCCAGGCATCTTCAGCATAAATTTCATACCTGTGCAGTGTAAATTGGCTTCACAGAGAGACCCTGAACAGCTGAAATCATGGGCTAAAGAAAACTACGATTATGCTCGGGAACAGGGCACGTTGCCTGTGATGACGTCATGTCCTGTTGTCATGACAGCTGAACTTAAAAGCCAGAATCAGGGTGCGGAATGGGACACTCTGTCGGGATAGCACCTGATGGGTTTGAATGTACAGATGGATACAATTATAGTATAAATACAACCATTAGCTGTACATGTACATGAAAGACCCTTTTTAGGAAGCTCAGGCAATTCCCTGTTCTTACCAGCACAGATAGCCTACTCAAAATTACGCAATACAAAAACAAAATACGAAGTTCCAGGCCTACTGTAGGCCTACATGATTAGGCCTACGTCTAAATATTCAATAATAATTATGCTAAAGGGACATATTAATAAAATATTCTTTAGAAAAAAAAAGAATTGTAGTCAGCATTGGATATTAAAATAATTATTTTGCATTTGAATTTTTATAATAATTATTTGCAGTGAATTTGAAATGGATGAAGTATTATTATCGTTTTCATAGCTATGTGTTTTTTTGAAAGCTTCATTTTGCAGTTAAACCATGACATCATCGGGTATCTGTCAATGTGATTGGCCTAATCTTCAATCTGTGACATATCAGTTCAAGGTTTGACATCACAGTTAATGACAAAGGAATTTAAAACTGTCAGGCAATGTTACTATTTGTGTACAACCACAACAAACAACGCATGTCTAAGCTGAGTGTTGCACATCACTAATTGTTTTCCAAACAAAATATGTTACTGTTTTTCACAGGACGCCAGTCATCACAATTTCAAACAACATTTTTTGTCAGTATTTGCAACTCTCTTTTGAGGCTAAGCAGTCTGTTTGGTTCAGTTACAGTGCATAGTGACAAATGGATGATGTATGTTTCACTATGCACTGTCAGTTTGCTGAAATCTGTGATATAATAAACGAAATTATTCAACTTAATCTCTGACATCACAGTTTTGGAATGAAGCAAATTGCAAACTTGAAAAACATGTAGCTATGAAAACGATAATAATGAGATTGGGAAATTCACTTTTAATGCCTTAAATGGCATAATTAATGTACTAAAAGGTTAATTTATTAGGCCCATTTCCACCCTATAGGTATCCTGTTCAGTTCTGTCCGTACATATTTGAAAGAGATCTGGCCCATTTTATTATAAGGGCCATCAATTTTTTTTTTTAACCAAAAGGCTCATCAAGCGATGACCTAAAAATATTTCTGCAGGAATTTCTGGGAAAAGCTGCACTGCCTTCAGTCAATAAAGAATATTATATCCAAGGAAAGGAGTGGTAATTTAAATCAAGATATATTTCGATCAATCAGAATTAATCATTTGTAATCTGGAGAGCAAATTCCCCAACAATTGTTTGTGAAGTGTGATAGGCCCACTTCAGCAAACTGAGCCAAGTAGACTCTAGAGCCAGGTGTGTAGGACTGTATATAGCTAAACATTACAATTCATAAAGCACCTTTCTTTTTGGTAGCTATTTGGATCTTTGCTGACACATGGATTACATGATTGCCCATTTTAAAGAATCAGTGGGCTACCTGCTGGAATCTGGTGACTCAGCGCAACTTATCTACAAATAGCTCACAGCTCTAATGGAAAGTAGGAAATTATTTTATACACCAAAAAAACAGCTGAAAACTGAAGAGTGAAAGAAGATTGGAATGTAGTCGTATCATATCAATAGGCCTTTCTAGAGCTCTGCCACTCTGATGACACAACAGTGTCTATCCTAACCCAGCAAACACAAACGGTTTTTCAACGGTTTCATAGCGGTCGGTGCTCAAACCGTTATTTGATAACGTTTTTTTAACCCAATTTTAATGTTAATGGAAAACGTGTTATTCAAACCGTTGAAGTTTAACATATTTAAAACGTTTAATGAAAATGTTGAAAATATGTTACCCGAAAATATGTTTCTGTAATGCATAAAATACATTATTCTGACATAATGAATGTTGGTGAAGTGTTAATGTCGATTTAACATCAGACTTTAGCATTGAAAAAATGTTTCAAGAAAATGTTAGAAATATGTTTTTTGAAAACGTATTTCTTTAACGTGGAAAAAATGTTTTATCAAAACGTTGAAAAGACGTTACCTAAAAATATGTTTCTGTATTGCACAAAATACATTATTGTGACATAATGAATGTTGGTGAAGTTTTAATATCGATTTAACATCTGGCTTTGGCGTTAAAAAAATGTTTCAGAAAAATGTTAGAAATATGTTTTTTGAAAACGTATTTCTTTAACGTGGAAAAAACGTTTTTTGAAAACGTTGAAAATACGTTACCTGAAAATATGTTTCTGTAATGCATAAAATACATTATTCTGACATTATGAATGTTGGTGAAGTTTTAATGTCAATTTAACATCTGACTTTAGCATTGAAAAAATGTTTCAAGAAAATGTTAGAAATATGTTTTTTGAAAACGTATTTCTTTAACGTGGAAAAAACGTTTAATGAAAATGTTGAAAATATTTTACCTGAAAATTAGTTTCTGTAATGCATAAAATACATTATACCACACCTATGAGCCTGCGGCCAATCAGAAGCCTGTATTTGGCTGGTATATTTCATATATTCTTTGTTGTTCACTTATACGCCCATGGGAGTATATAGAATATATAAGCCTCATGTTTAACAGAGCTCAAAACACAAACAGCAAAACTGTACCAAACAGTGAATTACTAACAAAAATTAAACAAAAGTGTTATAAAACAAAACGCCTGAGACAAATCCGTAAATCCTTAAATTTGACCCCCTTCAGATTTTAATGTCAAGAACACAACTACTAAGGATAAGGGGTCAACCATATTGGATCTCTAGGAGGAGGAGGAGGCTTTGATTTTTTTTATAGATAATTTCTTGTCCAGTTTAGGTGAAATAAATAATTCCTATAGAGTCGTCTTGAATATATAAAATAATTGCTGGTGGTGGAGGTATTTCTTAACATGGTTTTGTTTAAATCAAAAAGGAAATATTTTAGGACATCATTCACTAAAAATAAATAGGCCTAATTACTGCTGCTGCTATCATGAAATAAATGATTTCCTGTCAATTGGAAAATTAAAATTCCCAGCACCCCCCCCCCCTTTATATCTGATGGTGATCCCCAACTATCCAAATGCATATATTCTTCTGATTTTTTAACTTTTTTTCCACAATTTTTTCGTTTGCCTGCTTTTTTCCCTGTTAAATCTGTTTTTTAAATTCTTCCTCCCCCTAAATTTTCAAGAAAATCTTTTATTCCAAACTTTTTTTTACAACTCCCTTTCCCCCCTTCCACATTTTGTTTTCTGATTTTTTCTCAAAAATCCCCCCCCCCCTCCCAAATTGGAAATTGTATAACCCCTTTTTTTTTAGAATTTTTTTGTACCACTGTTTTTTTTTTGTCAAATTAATTTTCTTTCCAAACATCCCCCCACATTTTCCGAGGGGGGGGGGATTTTTTTTCCACTTTTAAAAATTCAAACTGTTTCTTTTTAAATTTCCAATCCAAACATTTTTCATTATAATTTTGCAACTAATTAGCTTATTACAAACTATTGTCTTTAAAATCAATCTTTTGGATCCAGGCAGCACGGTCTTCAAGCTTTGGTGTTTACACATCTATGTTATTTGAGCATATATATATTAAAGGTAGTAATTGGGAGATATCCCTGTATTTCAACTAACTCAATGTCAAGGTCCACAGTATTAAAATCAGTTGTTTTCTAAATTTATAACCAAATTCTAAAAATGTAAGGGATGTCTCTTCAGCTTTTTTAGTGCGTGATTGAAAATTTCAATTACCTTTCAGATGCATTAGCCTTGTATATCCAAGAAAATGATCAGAATATGTATAAATTTCATGCCATATAATTGTCAACTGTGATTCCATTTGGATTTTTTTTCTTCAACTGATACTTTCATGTTATTAGATTAATCCCACTTGGCAAATTGTTTGTAGCAGTTTTCGTCCTCTTTCCGTAAATCCTTCTTGTTTTATTTTCTTTTTAAAATCTCTTTGTTTTGTTTTGTTTAAGGTATAAGTTAGTTATATCCCTTGTTTTCGTGAATATGTGATAATCCTCGGCTACGCCTCGGATATATCACATATTCACTCAAACGCGGGATATAACTGGCACTTATTCTGACATCATGAATGTTAGTAAAGTTTTAATGTTGATTTAACATCTGGCTTAAGCGCTGAAAAATTGTTTTTTTTTGAAAGTGTTTCTGAACATTAACTGAAAAACGTCTTTAAAACGTTATCAATAATCCATTTCAAAATGTTAAAATAAAACGTTTTTCAACTGAATTTCTGTGCTGACTGACAACATTAATCTGCTAACTTCATTTTTTAACGTTTCTAAAATGTTTCAAGGAAATGTTCGAAACATGTTTTTTGAAAACGTATTTCTTTAACGCGGAAAAAAACATTATTCCCATGTTGTGAAAATATGTAAAACGAATAATGAAACTTGTTCGACCTTATAGTCACAGAAACATTTGACTAAAAGTGTTTCAGAACATAAATTGAAAAGTGTCATTAAAGCGTTGTAAATGATCAACTTGAAAACATTTTGAAGAAAACGTTTTTCAACTGAATTTTTAAACATTTCCAACATGTACAATGAAAACGTTAAAAATCCATATTTGAAAATGTATTTCTGCAACGTGGAAAATACGTTATTCTTACATTGTAAATATAAGGAAAGTTTTGTAAACAGCTAATGTCAAAAGGACTGATTCAAGCAAAATGTGCGTGATGGAATAGGTTGTCAGAAAATAATTCTTTTTCAATGATGTGAAAAACCCGTGTTTCTTTTGTTGCTGAAGTCAAGAGTATAGACTAATGATGATGTATTCAACTATTCCTGAGTCAGTACAGGTCTACCTTTGACGTTAGCTGTAAGGCAAGCAATTGAGGCTCTCCAGGAGATTAATTTTTCGTTTATTGGAAGTGTATGCTATATTTTGTTATGTATCAATTTATAATCTTAAAACTGCAATTTTAATGGAATTTGCATAAAATCAAACATTGTACAATGAATGTAAAAGAAGACTTGGAGTTTTGGATTATACTAAGTCTTATGAGAGAATGGCTGTGTATCCCTAGATGAAAATACATTAAAGAAAATTCAATGTTTCTTGTATCTCAATATTAAAAAAATCCAATTTCAATATAATTATGTAATTTTGAAGCGATTTAATCATAGAATGTTAATCCAAATTATTATGCAATATTTTACTGTTATCACACAGTGGCGAGTGCAATATCAGTTTTTATAGCACCAAGGTGACAAATATGGCACAAGGGTGAGTTGTGTTTCTTTGACTTGCATGTTAAAATGAATCTCGTCATTAATCAACAACTATTTCACCCACAAACAAATGTTTCACACTTTTGCAATCCACAGATGATATACTTGATGATGGGTTTTTATTGAAATTATTTTCCTCAAAATTTGTGGCAAACTTTAGACCCCTAAACACAAAAAGTCACTAAAAAACGTGTGAAAATGCCGTTTTTCGGCCACTTAATGCTTTGTTCTGAAGAATGAAATAAGACAACCAGCACAGGAAGCTAATATCCACTTGGCCCGTAAATATGGGCACCTTTTGCCCTAAAAATCATCTTTCTATTTACCTCTGTTGCCACGCAGTGAGTTTTTTTACTAAAATTGAAAAGCACAACATTTTTGTGACTTGTGGCTGCAAGCAGCACAGAAAACATGGTGTTTCCTCTCAGGTCCGTCCAATCTTTCACATGTTGAAATTACCATGCAATATCATGCGTAGTAATAGACAGACAGATAGATCCTAAACATGTTTGGACTAATGCCTTCAATGTAGTCAACATGTTTAGCTTCCTAACATGATTAGGCTTCAACACATACTAGGAAAAACAGAGGGATTCATTATTTCTTTCTTAAGAATAATTTAATAAGTTTTTGAATTATAATCAATTTTGTGATTTTTTAAAAGGGTATCAATAGGGGTATTACTTTATAATTGCCGATTTAGCAAAGATTACTCAACCCCATTCACTTTATCAGAAAATACAACACCCCATTCAGCATAACTGTGTAATTTAGTTAAGGTTAATTAGTGGAAGTGTGAAGACATTGCAAGGAACTATTTCAAAGGTACTTTCTGATTCTACTGTTTAATTATTCCTTATCACGATTACTCTTGAGTGTATGTAATCTTGCTAAATAATTTTCATAAAATTAAATTTCAAATAAATTCTTATTTGAAACTTCCATTAAAAGAAAGTGTCTGTAGTCGTGGTACTATCATTATAATTGAGCCATATTACTGTGTACAATGTGCAATATTAAATATTATGCAAGCAGGCCACACATCAATTTACCATAACTGAACAAATTGAATTTGTTACAGATAATCAGAAGATAGCTGTTTTCTCATGAAGAATTGATTTCAAGCTTATCAATTTGTATGTATTTATCTGATTTATGATTTCCTTAGTTATTTAAACATCAGATGACAATTATTCAATTAATTTAGAAAATCGATTTAAAATAGATGGCATCTTCCCTTATAAATGCTTTGACATCAAATTGTTTAAATTGTTGATAACTCAGGCTTATAATTATTGGGATATATCATTGTATTGTGTATTTATGTAATGTTTTCTCCCCTTTTTGAAGGCCAATTAAAATAGAATAAAATCGATAGATAGATAGATAGATAGATAGATAAATAGATAAATAGATAGATAGATATAGATAGATAGATATCTGATTGCTGGATAGACAATAAGAAAGGCAGAAAGACAGACAAAGGATAGAAAGTTAGCTAGACAGCTGGATAGATAGCTAGATAGATAGCTAGATAGATAGCTAGACAGATCTATAGCTGGGTAGTTAGCTAGACAGTTAGATACTTGAAGTGCTGGATAGATGGGTAGATAGAAAGATAGATTGTAATTTGTAAGATTGGAAGGTTTATAGATAGATAGATAGATAGATAGATAGATAGATAGATAGATAGATAGATAGATGGATAGCCACATAGATAGAAAGAAAGATAGCAAAGTAAGTAGATTGAAAGCTAGATAGCTAGATAGCTAGAGAAAAATAGATGAACAAAAAAAGGAGCAAGATAGCTAGATAGCTCGCAAGATAGATAGCTAGACAGATCGCTTGCTAGAATGATAGAGGGACATATTCGTCTTCTTTTTCTTTGTAAGTACTGTCATATGGCACGAAATCTATCTATCTATCTATCTATCTACCTATCTACCTATCTATCTATCTATCTATCTATCTATCTATCTATCTATCTATCTATCTATCTACCTATCTATCTATCTATCTGTCTATCTACATTTTTTCGTTCTATCTCTTTATCTAGGCTTCGTATAAAACCAGACCTAAAATCCACAGGTATAATCACGGCTTAGTGCTCAGTTTACAAATTAGAAAAGGTTTTCTTTTAAAGTTGGATCTTAAAGGAAAGTTATTCCAAATTTATGCTTGTGAAAGCCGTGCATGGCCCACTGATTGGTAAAACAATGGTCGTCCAATTTATATGATTATGCATGATTATGAAATATTCAATCACTGTACAAGTAATTCTATTAGGGTATTCATTTTATCAGGAATTTCACACAATCACTAATTCAGCATAATTTCGCAGGTTAGTTATGGTTAAAAAGAAAGAAAGAATCTATGGATGGATGATTGGAGCATTGTGTCCTCTATTTTGCACTTGGTAGGCTAATTGGGACTGGAGGTGGACACAGCAATGAGGCGAAGATAGATAGATAGATAGATAGATAGATAGATAGATAGATAGATAGATAGATAGATAGATAGATAGATAGATCTAATTATCTAATTATCAGATAATAAGCTTTAGTTGATATTTATAATTCAAAAGGACATGTAAACTTACTGTGGTGGATATGATATGATGCAATTTATTTTTCAAACGAACATTCCATGAAAAATAATAATATAAATAACTGCAAATGAATATATTTTAAATTTCTGTTTTTTTAACCAACTAAAGAGTTTAGAGTCATTCATGTCACACAGGGAAATCTCGGAAACCAATGGCTATTTCATGTTTTGGAAGCATCTAAATACATTAATTTTGACATTTTGAAGTACATTGCCGAGTTGGCTTTATAAAAAGGAGTTTTCACATTTAATCTTAATATTTATGTCAATAAAAACGTATATATATTGTTCCTCTAGGAATTTCCCCTTGACAATGCTAATTTATGTGCACATGCCATCAAATTAAATGTACAAGTATTTATATCCCAATATAATTTGCAGATTGAAAATTAGAGTCAATTACACCACTTAATTAGTCTAAATAGCTCTCAATATACCCTCATTATCTCAGAATTTATGCATACGAAATTGGAGCTCAATTAAAACATCCATGGTTGAGTGGTCAGGCTTGGATATTGCATACAATTCTATCATTCTGGATTGGAATCTTGAAGTGTGAGGAGGACAAGTTTGTAGTGCTCAGTGAGTTCATTTTTTCAGTGTTTTACACAAATTATGTATTTAATATTAGATTTAGAGAACACGATATAACACAAACTAATGAATTTACTTTATGTCTTTTCAGACGGACAAGAAAGAAATGCTGCAAAGTGTGAGTGGAATGGCAACAGGTATCTATCTATCTGTCTTTTCTATCTGTCTGTTCTCCCTGGGTGGCTACCTATATCTACCTTTATCCTTCTATCTAACTGTCTACCAGACTGGTCCATCTATCTATCTATCTATCTATCTATCTATCTATCTATCTATCTATCTATCGGTCTATCTATCTATCTATCTATCTATCTATCTATCTATCTATCTATCTATCTATCTATCTATCTATCTATCTATCTATCTTTTTCTCTATCTTCCTATCCATCTTTCTATCCATCTGTCCATCTATCTTATCTAATCCATCAAATCTATCAAATTGATATTGTCTATCTGATTAATTAATCTAATCAATTATATGTATCTTATCTATTTTTCCTTCCTATCTTATTGTTCATATTATACTTTCTACCTTATTCTTCTTTTCTTTTTATAATCTACCTTGTCCTTGTAATGCAACTGATCTATTCTATCTTTCCTATCTGGCTCATCTACCTTATCCTTCCAGTCTTACGTTTTCTATCCCATCCTTCCTATGCATTTTATCCTGTCCTTCCTATCTTCCCCAGGGGCGGATCCAGAAAATGTCAGATGGGGGGGGGGGGTTTATAAATGAAAATATACTACAAATATTGGGATTCAATTTTTTTTACATTACAATCCTGAATACGCTAGTTCCAATGCGTATTTTTGTTTCTCTTTCCTTCAATGATTTTGTCTTCCTTTCTTATTTACCTGCCTTCTCTGAATCTCTGCTTAACTTATTCACATATACAGGCCTATGTATCATTGACATTTTGTATTTACTATGTAACTAGTGAATAACTGATCACAAATCCTTTCTTTGCAGTGGAAGAACATGATGATGCCAGCAGTGACACAGGATCCTTAAGATGCAATAAAAAGAAGAAAAACAACAACAAATCAAATGTATACCCCGGCACCCCAACACCCCGACCGTAATAAAGGCATTCCTCCTCCAATGTTGAAAGAAAATTTCAATATAACTGTTGAAAAATGGTTTTCCCCACAACGTAATAAAAACGTTTCCCAAAAATGTTGAAAAAATGTTTCCTCAAAACGTAAAAATAACGGTTTCCCCATTACGTAATGAAAACATTTTCCAAATACGTCAAATAACGGTTTTTTCATAACATAAAATAACCATTATCCAAATAATGTTATAAAAGCATGCATTAGCAAACATTCTAAAAACATCTTTCTGATGCATTGAATAAATGTTTCCTAAAAGCGTGTATTAAAAATGTTGTATAAACAGAAAATATATGATAAATTATAACCATGGGAGAAAACATCAAAATATCGTTAAAAAACCGTTTTTGGAAAACCGTTAAATCCAAACGTGATTTTGCTGATTATTTGACGCAATTGAAAACAGTTTTTGGAAACGTTAAAATCATGTTTTTTGGACCATCCAATTTAACATTATTTAAACGTAGTGAAAAAACGGTTTTTCAACGGATTTTCGACCGTTTATAAACGTAATTTAAACGTAATTGTGTTTGTTGGGAAGTATCCTATATTTCTCCCTCTGTATTTATTTTGCAGAGATATATGCATTTCTTCATTTTTGTTTTTTTCACCACTTTTAACTTCCGAATTGGTTCTGCCACGTAATTTATAGATAGCTAGATATATAGCTTTTGATTGTTTTTAACTAATTCATTGTTAATAGTTTTTATGCTCTTTTTCTTCATTGTTGCCACCTGCTGAACTACTTGTGAAGCAGTCATTTTACCATTGTTATAAACATAGAAATACATAGAAGGGACATGAGGCTCTGGCAGATGAAGCAACCAAATCCACCATCTTGGAACTGCCCTGAATATTGGCACAATGGACCGTGACGTCATCAATAACTGTGATGTCACTTATAACAATGGCATGACGTCACATCATAATAAGTCTATTGTGACGTCATGTCTCAGGGCAGTTCCAATATGGCGGATTTGGTGACCTCATCTTGAGGTGGCATCATACAGCCTCATGTCCGTTCTATGTATTTCTATGGTTATAAATTTACCTAAAGGGCTTTGTTGAAGAACAGTTTTATATTTCTAAACTGAACAAATCACCTTTGTAAAATGTCAGTCAGCCAGTAAGCTCAAAATTGTGCTACAGTTAATCATGTCACTGAGAAAAAAAATCTAAATAATCAGAAAAGAAAACTAATCCAAAAAAGTCTATTGAAAGTGTCTGTGGCACCATATTTTTTGGCTTGACAGATTTTATATAATTTGCCAGCTTAAGAGCCTGTGTCAGAAGCCACATCCATGGGAGACTTAAGTGAGCTATCTGAATTGCAATTTAAAAGGGAAAGGTCCAACAACAACATAAGCATTTCTGATTGCAAGAACTTGATCTTCTGTCTTCAAAGAGCTAATTCCCCAAATTGCCTTACCTGGGAGGCAGGTCTATAACTGGAGCTAATTGGTTCAATTGCACTTCAGAGTGTCACCAACCAATACTCTGTTGTTTGCACAAACGAAATCCAGTTGAATGATTCAAAGGCAGCCATTGAAATAAGAAATCATGATTGCAAATGATGTCAACTGCTTCTTTTAGATTTCCCGGGAGTCTCGTCCTGTCCCGTGCGCTTGCCATGGTTTTATTGTTGATGACGTCATTGTCAGTGTCATGGCGGCCTGGAGACCAGTCAGCTCGCATTTGGGATTACAATGATTGTACACATTTGTGGAGACAAATCTTAGATAAGTTATGACATTAGTCATATTCCATATACTGTGATGTATTTTAGTTTATGTAAACCCTGGCTTTATTGAGAAATTTTGGCAAAACACTCCTCATCTTCACTGCTGTCATTCCCAAGCATAATCGTAGAGCAGTTGGGTCATTCCATGTCAATTCAACAAATTTTTCAGAATCTTCCCACCTGACCATCTCAGATTTCTGTGTAAAAATTTTCACAGGTAGGTAATATTCTTTAAAGGATGTGTGCCAAATTTCAGGTCAATATCTTGGTTAGTTTTCCCTCAAAAAATTCATAAAGGAGGCAACTTTGTGCATATTTTGGCTCTCGTTTTTGCTGCATCAAATGGAAGTGGGATTTTAGGAAGCCCTATCTTCAACAATATCCATGCCATGGCCTTCAAATCATCCAGAATGTTCTATCTAGGCTAGGAACACATGTAAGACACATTGTCAATGGTATATCTATCATAAGTGTGGCTCTATGGCTCCACAAATATGCTCTTTCATTTGATGACGTTTTCTGGAAGTCCAACTTTGAAGGCCTGGCATTCATAAAGTAATGCAGATAGGAAGCTAATACTGCCTGGGTAAACTCTCCTCCACCAGTTTGATGAGCA
This sequence comes from Platynereis dumerilii, assembly GCA_026936325.1. Taxonomy (NCBI): domain Eukaryota; kingdom Metazoa; phylum Annelida; class Polychaeta; order Phyllodocida; family Nereididae; genus Platynereis; species Platynereis dumerilii. Next base: position 435,629 of record JAPTHN010000076.1, read on the forward strand.
CAATTGAACAACACACATGTAAATCTCATGGTTGTCCAGAAAATGGCTCACAAAATCCATCGAAAACACATTTTTATTAAAATTCAATGTCAATTTGCCCAGGTATGACAACCTGAAACTTTTTGGAAATTTCACTATCTTGTAGTTTTCATTGTTATCTTTCTTAGCTTCAAAGATGGTTGTGGTGCAATTCTTCATTGCAGAGCTATGAATTTTTTAGTAACACATTAAAAACGTCCATTTTCGATGGTTATTACACCATGGCATGGGGTAACAAAGTCAAATAGGTTTTGTATTGAAACAAAAATAGCTATACTCAAACCAATCATTTTGTATGACTGAAGTGACCCTATATTTCTATTAAACCAAAAACCAATGCCATATCATGCATGTTCCTCATGATATAACAAGTCAAAAAGTGGTTTTCATTTGACGGTTCAATAAGACAATTTAGTTACTTATGTCATTATCATTATTTTGATTTAAAGGAGTAAAGACCCACACTCTAAAATTTCTCAAACAAATTATTGAAATGTTTATATCTCACCACATACAATTTTTTTGAGATTTTTAATTTGTTATCCAAGGATTTAATACGGTTTGCTATAAAACCTAAAAAAATATGTTAAAATGATCATGCACAAAATGGAAAAGCTTCTTTGAATTGCATTAATAATGTACCAAAAGCAGCAATACTAAAACTGGTGACTCTGTGTGGTTGCAGTTACTCCATATTTCATTGACACCAAAAACCAAGGTCATATCATGCATGTTCCTTAAGATATAACATATCAAAAGTGTTTTCCATTTGACTCAAAAAGAGGAAAAACACTTGAAAAAATAAATTTTTAGTGGTTTCCAATGGTGCTTGAGTGTCAAATGAAAAGCACTTTTTGACATGTTATGTCTTAAAGAACTTGCATGATATAACTTTTGGTGTGATTGAAATATAGGGCCACTGCCATCATACTAAGTCATTATGAGAAGTTTAAATGCTTTTGGCTCCTCATTCCGGCAATTTGAAGAGGCTTTTTCATTTTGCCCATGTTCATTTAGCAGAATTTATTGAAACTAAGGTGTTTTAAATCCTTCAATAACCACTATAAATCTTCAAAACTGGTATGTAATATAAGCATTTATAATAGACCTTTCAACAATACCTGCAGTAAATTTCAGCTTCTGGGTTACACTCCTTCAATTTTAGACAATATTACTATTGTATACTTTAGTTTTTAGTTGGTTTTTTTTTGGTCTTAGTCTTATGTGAGCGTCAAATGAAAAACGCTTCTTGACATGTTATATCATGAGGAACATGCATGATATGGCATTGGTTTTTTGGTGTCATAGAAATATAGGGTCACTTCAGTCATACAAAATAATTGGTTTGAGTATAGCTATTTGTGTTTCAATACAAAACCTATTTGACTTTGTTACCCCATGCCATGGTGTAATAACCATCGAAAATGGACGTTTTTAATGTGTTACTAAAAAATGCATAGCTCTGCAATGAAGAATTGCACCACAACCATCTTTGAAGCTCAGAAAGATTACAATGTAAACTATGAGATAGTGAAATTTCCAAAAAGTTTCTGGTTGTCATACCTGGGCAAATTGACATTGAATTTTAATAAAAATGTGTTTTCGATGGATTTTGTGAGCCATTTTCTGGACAACCATGAGATTTACATGTGTGTTGTTCAATTGTGCTCATCAAACTGGTGGAGGAGAGTTTACCCAGGCAGTATTAGCTTCCTATCTGCATTACTTTATGAATGCCAGGCCTTCAAAGTTGGACTTCCAGAAAACGTCATCAAATGAAAGAGCATATTTGTGGAGCCATGGAGCCACACTTATGATAGATATACCATTGACAATGTGTCTTACATGTGTTCCTAGCCTAGATAGAACATTCTGGATGATTTGAAGGCCATGGCACAGATATTGTTGAAGATAGGGCTTCCTAAAATCCCACTTCCATTTGATGCAGCAAAAACGAGAGCCAAAATATGCACAACGTTGCCTCCTTTATGAATTTTTTGTGGGAAAACTAACCAAGATATTGACCTGAAATTTGGCATATATCCTTCAAAGAATATTTCCCACCTGTGAGAATTTTTTCAAAGAGATCTGAGATGGTCAGGTGGGAAGCATTTGTTGAATTGACACGGAATGACCCAGTTGAGAAGCACATTCTTGAACTTTGAATTCACAGAGGTGGTGATGTAATTGTATTACAGGGCTGAAATTTTACACAATCGTTCTCTAGGCTCTGTTACACGTTTTTCTGTAATATGAAACTCATATCTTTACAACTTCGTCCCCAAAAGTCGTTTTCTTGACATAATGTTGTTTTTGCGTGATTTCCCTTTATATTATAATAAGTTAATGTAATGTATGTTGGTTCAGAAGCCCCTGTGGGAATAACCACCCATAACGCCCTCATTTGCAGGGCCGACAATGATTTTGAGGGCCGACAATGGTATTGTCGGCCCTGTGATGACGTCATGACTCATGCTGCCTAGCAACCATGAGCATCTGAACCTATAAATAGATTGTGACGTCATGATTTTCAAGGTTCTGCAAGTGGTAGCGTCACAAGTTTTGTTGAAATCTTACTGACTCAGTGTTGGTTGTTTCTCTTGTACTCAGTCCCTATTTACCTGACGACTTTGAAATTTTCAGAGGATTTTGAATACTGTATTATACACCAGCACTGCAAAGTACATTAAAGTGCATAAATTGATTGTTATTTTAAAGCTCTATAATTGGGAAGTTCTGAAAAGTTTTACTAGTCCAGTTCTTAGTGTCTACAGATTTTTATAAGGAATTCAGGAATTGTCCTGTATAATCAATGCTGGCCATTGCCAGGTACCCTAATCGCTCGGGTGAAAATTTTTACAATCTAATTTATTGAGAAAAAAAATTGTGATGGTACTTAAAATCGAATTTGTATCACAGATAGGTCAGGGTGGCAGATGAATTATTTGAGTAAGAGGTAATGATAATATAATAGTAATATCATGACCTGAGTCGGGCATTATGGGTGGTTGACAGCCCTCGGGCTTGCTTGTCATCCCTACGATTGTCAGCCCTCGTTCCTCGGGCTGACAAGAATTCGTAGGGCTGACAAGCAATCCCTTGGGCTGTCAACCACCCATAACGCCCTCCACAGGTCATGTTATTGTTATATTATTGCTTCAGCAAATGTAGTGCTGTAGACAAAAGCAACTTGATTTGAACTGCATATTTTTACCTTTTTTTTTCAAAAGTGCTTGAGTGCTCTGCAGCTGAAAATATTGCTAACAAAATGTGACAGTTGTTTCTGCAGTATTCATCAGATTGTGAAAAAGCCGCTGATCTTAAAAATTAATGTTCTTGTCATTTTTACCTCATTTCTACCCCGCAGATGGAGAAAGACTTGGGAAACGTCAGCCTTGGCCCTACACCCATGCCAGAATTAGCCCACTGCGTCATAGGGTTGGAGAGTTCTTCGCATAAAGATGACGATTTTATCGCATTTTGCGTCCTCAACATGATGATGGGAGGAGGAGGATCGTTCTCGGCTGGAGGTCCCGGCAAAGGAATGTACACGAGACTTTATCTCAATGTGTTAAACAGGTTTGTATGCAAAGAATTATACTTTCTCTTTAAAGTCTTGGGGGGGGGGGGGGGGGGTAAGTTGGGTGGTGGTGTGCTGGGCTGCAAAGTGTTGGGTCCAGGGTTTGAAGACTGCTCTTGCCAGGTTACCTGGGCCAATGTTGAATGGCAGTTTCAATCATCCTTTGCCTCATTGACATGTCCTCTTCTGTCCTAATTAGCCTTTAAGTGCATAAATACAGGACATAAAGCCCCAATCATACATCCATCTTTAAAGTCAGTCTAGAGTTTGCAGTTATTAAATCCTAAATCAGGGTCATCTACGGTTTTGTTGGACAGTTAACTTTTTCAATCTAACGCAGTGAGTTTATTAGTCCATGTAGGCATTTGTGGCTTATGGTATTTTACCAAACAATAACTGTCCTTTTCAGGTACCACTGGATGTACAATGCCACAGCCTACAACCATGCTTATGGTGACAGTGGAATCTTCTGCATTCACGCTAGTGCACATCCTTCTCAAGTAAGTCAAGATATCATCAGATATTATTATTGAGCATGTATTGTATACAATGGAAGGAATAAGTATTTGACCCTCTCAATTTTCTGTTTTGAACACTTGCCTTTAGTCTAAAATTTTTGAAATTCTCAGGTAGATCAGTTCTTAACTTCCAAAGTCGGGAAATGCTGAGACTGTATCATAAAATTAGCTGGTCAATTTTCAGAATATTAGCATTTCAAGGGCAGGTTAATGAATTAGAACATTCTACAGGGGTTTAAACTTGTATTTTGCCCACTGTAATTATAATGTCTCTGTAAATGCATTATAGATGTAATATAAACTCAGTTTCTTTTCTTACTTGCAGTTGAGAGATTTGGTTGAGGTCATCTGCCAGGAACTTACCCTCACTCAACATGGCGTCGGCAAGGTATTTACCTAAAGTGTCGCAAAGAGACTGGATAATGTTTTCTGGGACTCTGTTGATTAATCAAAATAATCAGTTATGGCTCAATTCCCAAATATTGATTATGACCAAGAATAATCGACTATGTTTTCTGAATTTATGACAAATTTTCTTACAAATCCAATCTCAATCATTTGTTTCAGACTGAATTATCGAGAGCCAAAACTCAGCTGCAGTCAATGCTCTTGATGAACCTGGAGAGTCGTCCTGTGGTCTTTGAGGACATTGGGAGGCAAGTGTTGTCCAACAACCAGAGGCTGTCCGCTCAGCATTATTACGACTTGATAGGTAAGTTTAGAATTTATAAAAATAGCTTTTTTCTCTAAGTGGAGATATGTCTAGTCTGCTGGGTTCCCACTGCCACCGTATGAAAATATTATCCCGAAAAATCAGTGTCCATGGGATCAGGTCAGCTTGTGTTGTGGTGCTCCGGGCTGTTTACTAGTAGGACTAAGGAGAGTTGTTTCAATCATCCTTCAATTCATTGCTGTGTCCTCCTCCTGTCCTTATTAGCCTACAAAGTGCATAAATACAGGACATAAGGCCCCAATCATCCATCCGTCAATACCCAAGACAACTTTGGCAAAAGGAATTGTCTCCTCCATCAGGCCCACCACAAAACACTATGGAAACAAATGTGTCTTGAATAATATTGAATACTATGAAAACTGATAAAGAAAATAATTTAATGATAAAATTGATTTAATTTCAGGCAAAATCACAGAAGACGACATAAAGAGAGTAGCGAAACGGATGCTCTCCTCTCCTCCCGCTGTAGCTGCTCTCGGAGACTTGACCCACCTACCATCCTACGCTGAAATCCAGAGCGCCCTCACAAGCAAAGATGGCCGCCTATCTCGCAGGTTCAGAGGCATCTTCAATCGATAACTTGTTTAGGATTTTGAACTACAGACTCGATGATGTTTTTGTTATAAAAGACATTTTGTTATACTCCTGTGTTCGTCAAGGATGAAAGAAGAAATTGGCGTTTTTGTGTATTACAACTATTTCTGAAGATTGGATTGGAGCGAATATGTCTTTCAATTTTGTTGAAGTTTGATTCTACTTGTATGTGGGTCACAAAGAATAAACAAAAATAGGTAATTCTTAACATTTATCAGTCTTCAGTGAAAAGAGTTACAAGAATAATATTTTGTACAGTTCATAGCACAAAGGTCTTAGTTGATAATAGAAACATTTTAAAAGGAAGATGTTCAGCTGAATAATTAAATTTAATAAATGTTTGAATTTTTTTTGAAAAGTCCTAATTCTAATTATTAGGAAACCAGTGATGATTTTCTCTGCGTCCAAAATGTCCTGCATGCAATATTCAGAGTTTGAAGGACGACAAAAAATTATGAGATATGCTTTCTTAAAAATCCATGGGGAGTTGACAATGTCCAAGAACAGTGTGTACAATAAATTGTGAATATCATAATATATCCATGCAGTAATAACTGTGTTATTACAAAATAAAAGTATTATTTAATCCTGTTCAATATCTATTCTGTTCTAATGACAAAATTGTGATGTATTTAGTACTGTATTTTGTGTCGTGTGATTTTGTAAGTCTCTAATTTATTTTTTATCCTGACAGATTCCTATGTTGCATGTTTTGAAAATATTATTGCGAAATCCAAAATATATGCATTTCACTAAACTTCTCTAGTTGGGCACACCTGAGTTGTATTTATTTGTGTATTAATATAATTTCTTTCACTACACAGTGCAACCTCTCTATTTCACAGTGCTTGGCTACATGAAATGATTGCTGCTATAAATCTGAGGTCCTCTCTTGAATAGGGACTCTAATATACTAGTTGTCCATGAATTTCATCAAACGTTTTATTTTGTGGCCTAATGGTAAAGGCTTGTACAGGACTTGTTTGGTATCTCTTTTTTCTTATTAAGGTCTTGGCTGAACAACAAAAGGTTTGTGCAAAGTTGTTCCAATCTCAATTTCACTTCTCATATTAATTTCTGATAAATAGTGACTTGCTCCTGATGAGGTTGGGTTATTCACACTAGAGGGAGCACTTCTGGGGTTGTTGGCTGGTGCTGCCCTCAGTCAGCGTGTCCGCTCGCTTTCTTGGGAAATGTCCCAACAGTCGGACAAAGTGATGGCTCTCTCTGGACCAGGTGGTGGATTATTATTTGGTGAAAATTTTTTTATGGACTTCACCAATCGTCTGGTAACTTCTGTGAACTCCAATATTATTAAAATCAACAAGAACAATGAATCTTCTGGGATCGCCGATGCAAATCTGAGAAAGTTAATTGACACAATTCATTATAACAGTTACTGCTTTTATAATACTACTTCATCTCCATAATATTCTTCCAGTGCACGCACGTGGGCGCATCACAACTGTTTCAAGTCGTGCAGTGCCCTTCTTACTTTAATCTGTGGGGAGAGTGTGGTTAGCTTAGTTGATAGCACTCTGGACATCCATTCGCTGGTCGTTGGTTCAAATCCCGTTCTGGCTAGATCATGTACATGTACATCACCTTGACCTTTCTTGGCAGCAGTATCAATATTTTGCATCATTAGTATAGATTCATTACTGGTCTGAACCTTGCATCACATGTTCGAAGATTTATGATCATCAGATAATCGTCTATGAAGCTATCTCAACAAAGCACTTAATGCCTGTACATGACCTGCATATGATCAGCATGTATTAGGATTAGAAGTGGCTTCAGGATCACTCCTTGTGATACTCCACTGTTTAGGCCTCCCATGTTTACATGAATTATTCACTTGGAGGGAGATGTGCATAGATGGGATGGTTCCATTGAGAACAGTTTTTTAGTCCGAGGTAATATCCGACACCTATGTATAATAATCAAATTCTTTATAATTATATTCTTTACCATAACTAATTTTTTTCCCAAATGCCCCATTATGCAATGAGCCATGTTGTAAATCCATGGATGTTTGATGATGACCTGGGGGGGGGCTCTCACTACATGTTGGTCTACAACTATGCCCGGCTGAAAAGGGCTCTTCAAGGGCTAATTTTCCCTAGCTAAGGGTCCTAAAATGAGATCTGAATATTCCTAGACATGGTCCAACATTTCCAGCACACCGAATTTGGCACAAAAATCACCTTTCGAAAGACATCCACGGTGGCAAAAAAAGAAATTATTTGGCACAAAATAATAACGCCGACCCCAAAAAATGTCTCTTTGAGGGTGAATTTCCCCTTGTCCGGGGTCCTATTTTGGGTTAGCGGCACTCCGTTACTGGGTCCTGGTGCGAGATGCTCAGCTGAGCACCCCCGTTATATTTCGGGGTGAGAACCCCCCCCCCCCCAGGGATGATGATCTTAGGCATTTTGTCTCGCCGACAAGATACAAGTTTGTTGGTGGGTTAGCTCATGCCAGGCTGCCAATCACTAGGTCCAGGATTCAAATCCAGCTCTTGCCGGGTCACTTGGGTCTATGTTGGACCGCAGTTTCACTCATCCTTTGCCTCATTGCTCTGTTCTCCTGTCTTAATTAGCCTCACAAATACATGTACACAAATACAGGACGTAAAGCCCAGTGATGGAAATGGAAAATATTCGGGGGAGCTCTCAGCTCGTGCGTTTGCGGTGTGCCATTTGAAAATTTTTAAAAGGGTAAAGAAGTCTTCCACCAGAGCATAAATTTGCTAAAAATACCTTTAGGACTAAAAAAGTAACATGATAAATTGTTTGATAATTGTCAATATGCAACTGATCATTGTTGCAGATCAAAGATTATCCATCCAGTTGAATCAATCTACTGAAGAAAATAAGAGATCTACATGTATGGTGAAAACCTATTTGAAAAAAGATAAGGTCTTTGTGCTTGAAAAATTTGGAATTATTTGGGATAGATGGTTTGTTTTTAAGAGGTTCCTTTTTGTACGTGTAAGTCATTCCTGCAAAAGAACGCCTCACTGTCACTTTGATATTCAAAATGTGGATTAACTTAGTTTAATTCTATAGTTGCTTTAGATTACATTTCTGGCTCCTTTAAAGTTTAAATCCTTTTTTATCACAATGGATCTCTCAAATTCATTTTCTGACATGTATTGAATTTCACTGTCTATTTATAAATGCAGGAAACCCTTTGTGAGAAAAGTTATAGAGATGCATGGAGATTTTGCTTTACATGTTGAATAATCAGATTAGTGCTTGTTAGACCTGCTCTGTTGTCAAAGTTGTTGATGGAGAGGGAAATCTTATTACTTGACTTTGACATTGACTAATTCCAGCTGTCTGTTGGAAACACTCCTGTTATATCCTTGAGAAGTATGAAAGCTACAGACTTTGGATTGGTAAATTCATTAGTGGCATGAAAATATAACTTATAAGAAGAGCGGCATTTAGTCAGATCAGATTCACAACGCAAGATTCTGTTAATTACTGACTGAAATGGCCTAATCAGTGATTGAATTTAAATGTCTTCCCATCAATTGCTCTTTTTGAGGTTCCGACTGTATCCAATAAATTTCCAAAACCCATATGCATGGTCCCCTTAGACCTAAAGCTCTTGCCATCGAGCCCAGACTTTTAATAGCTTTTAATTCTACTGAAATAGCTATTTCAAAAGTGTCTAAGATATTGTAATTCAATGCTCAAACAAGTTTTACACGAAGGTGAAATTGTGACAACACGATATTCAGTGAATATTGAGGTATTTTTCTCTGTAGATTTTAAAACTGTTGCTTTTATAATATATTGTTACTTTTAAAACAAAGAAAGAGGAGGAGAGAATAATGTTATAACTGATCCATACTCCTCTGGTTCCTGTCTCCTATTCCCGTCCATAAGTTTTCTGAAATATCTTTTGTCGTCAACTATGTCTTAGTAACTTACGAAGCTTGAGACTGCCAGATTATTGTAGAAAACCGTTAGTGAGAAAACTTAATGAGTAGCATGGAGATTCTGTTTCACATGTTGAATAATCTGATTAGTGCTTGTGTGCCTTGCTCTGTTGTCAAAGTTGTTACAGAGAGGGAAATCTTATCACTTGAGTCAGTCTGACTTTGACAAAGTTACTCCAGCTGTCTGTTCGAAACACTCCTGTTAAAGGTGTGAAAGCTATTCTGTCTATGGGTTCATAACTTGAAGAAAAAATGAAGTGCATTACAAATAGTAAGTTGTGGATTGGTAATTTCATTAAAGAAAAAGTTTTGAAATATTCTGTGAGCATTAAAAGTGTGAGAGCTATATTGACAGGGTTCATAATTGCACTAGGAAGCTGAAAAAACATGTCATTAGGATAGAGCTTTGTAAATGATAAGGAAAATAGCAAGAAGATTATTATTACGGTTGTCTCTTCTCTTTACAAACTGTTTGTAAGGTTTTCTGGCTTCATTTTAAAAATATTATATAGTTTCTGTAGATTGATGAAGTTACTTTCAGGAGACTTTTCCAAATAAATAATCTCGATTCCTCCTCAATCGCACAGAGTGAATTTTTCGTGTGAATATGGTAAACAATGGAGTACACGAAGGAGCAATCCTGGAGCCACTTCTAATCCTAATACATGCTGATCATATGCAGGTCATGTGCAGGTATAGTGCTTTGTGGAGATAGCATCATTGGGAGTTTATTCGATGATCATAAATCTTAAGCACCTCTGGGTGATAGCATAAAATTGGGATTTTGTATAGATGGCCCCCAATAATCTGAAAATACTGGCAATTTCCTAACCCTCATATTTAATTTCTTTTATTGTGACTTTGCAACAGATACGGTGCATGCCATAGAAAAAATGAAAGAAAGTTAGATTTGAGAAAAGCCACAATGGATATCGGATAACAGAAGAAAGAATTGGGGACAAGATTGAAAGATCATGAAGTTGGTGAATTTGATGAATGTTCATGAATGGTTCATGAATGTCCATCAAAGTCCATCAAGAATCCTGAAAAATGGTTCATGAACTTAGTTCATGAACAGTTCATCATCTCAGGTTCATGAACTTTGATGAATTATGATGAACCTCAGATGGACAAAAAAAACTTAGAAAAATTTTGTGAAATCTGCGGTGGTTCATGGACAGTGTGATGTCATAATTCATGCTATTCATACTTTGCTAGCTAGCTGATTTATGCTGGGTTTCACGTGTCTTTTGTTTATATGTACATGTACTTTAAACGATGTGATGAACTTTTGATGAACTTTGATGAACCATCATGGTATGCAGTTCATGAACAGTTCATGAATGTTCATATAACTGATGCATTGATGATTAGTAACTGTTCATGAATGTTCATGAACTGATACATTGATCATCAGTTCATGAAGGTTCTTGAACTGACACATTTAATGATTAGTTCATGAATGTTCATGTTTAATGTACCTGTCCCGTTTAATTTTGTTGTTCACAAATAATTCATGAAGATTCGTGAACCAAGAATCAATGAATAGTTCATGAATGTCCATGAACTGATACAATAATGATCACTTCATGAAAGTTCATGAATTGACACATTTAAGATTAGTTCATGAATGTTCGTGTTTCATGCGCCTGTCCCATTTTGTTGTTCATGAGTAATCCATGAACGTTCATGAACCAAGATTAATGAATCTTGATTAGTAGTTATGGTACATTCTTGATGATTACTTGTTCATGAACTGACACCACACTCATTGATTGACTCATGTGTGACCTAGTGAATTCTTCATGAACTCTCATGAACCAAGTTCATCAAAGTTCATGAATATTCATCAAATATTAAGAAACATTTTCCCTTCGGTAATTTGATGAATAGTTCATGAACATTCACTTTTTCATGCACCTGTCCCATTTGTTGTTCACGAATATGCATGAACAATCATGAACAAGTTGACGGACTTTGATGAATGTTCATGAATTTCTATTCATGAACATTCAAGAATAATTCATGAATGTTCATGAATTATTCATAAGCATCTCACCTGGAAGGAACCAGAGTCCAAAAGTGATATCACAAAGCTGGCAAGTATAAACCTGATTTTGTGCAAATCACATTACATTGCCTATGTTTCTGTAGGAAAGAATACCATGGGGTACCTTTTATAACCATTTCTGGTGCGGTCTTCTGTATACACACAAGTGCAGGTCCTCAATATGTGAATGTCAAACTGAATTCATTTCCCCTGGGGTAAAATGTATGCCATGGGCTCAGATGAATGTCACCTCACAAGATTAATATGTCTACCGAAAATCGTGTTTTGTTCTGCAGAATAATCACAGACAGTCTGTGTTACCATAAACCAATTAATATTATTGTTGGGATAGCTGCATTGGGAGATTTGTCTCATGGTCGTAAATATCAAGCATCCTAATATGCTGTTACCAGCAGTACGGTATGGCTGTATTAATTGAATGTAATTTAATATGATATGAAAATTTCACAGTGCATTAGATAAAATGTAGAATTTAAAAATGAAAATTTCTTCATGTATGTAATTTGTGACATATTGTACTTAGGTGATGCATGGTGCATACCAGTGAGATGAAGGAACCTATAATCTAATCAAATAAGAAAACCAAAAAGTTGTAGTCCTATTTACAAACACAAATTAATTTCCTACTGAATCAAACATTAGTTCAACTTGAGTTGGTATTGACCACACATCGCTTGCAAACAATCTCCAGTAAAATTCTCTGCAAAAGTTAACAGCAACACACTTCTGTGATGTATCCGACCCATGGGCCTAATACTTCACAAAACGATCATTCAGCTTCCAAGTTTTATATTTTCTGGTTGTTCAAAGTTCTGAGACAGCAGTCTGAGGTTAACATTTAAGACAGGAATCATTACCTCATGAGGCCAAAGAACATATCATCTAGCAGCACGGGTCAAAATGCAGCTCAGTAATTCAAGCTTATGTAAACCCCTTTTTGTACAAATTACATCACAATTTCTCTGTGCCTGCCAGAAGGAATGCCACAGGGGCACCATTTGTCACTACTTCTGTTGCAGCCTTCTGTGTACACACAAATTCAGGTCCTAGATATGTGAATGCCAAGCTGAATTCATTGCCAGATGGGGTTAAACATACGCCACTGGCTTTGATAAATGTCACCCCACAAGATTAATGTGTCTGCAGGAAATCTTGTTATATTCTGTATCATAATCACAGAGTATCTTTATGACTCCATATGTATATACTCATTGTTCAGTGTGTTAAACAGAGATGATGATTATATTCTCTTTAAATTTATTTTCCCAGGATGGTTTTAATTGATTTTTTTTCGAAGTTTTCTTTCTTGCAATTTCGATGAGTTCTAAAAAATGAGTTCTAATGAGTGTTGTTAAATGATAAAGTGACAGACAGCTATGAAGTGACAGCCAATTTATGTAGGAAATGCTTTGCGAAAAAAGTTGTCGAGAAGCATGGAGATTGTGCTTCACATGTTGAATAATCTGATTAGGTTTGTTAGCCTCAAAGCAAGAAAGATGCGAATTTATTCCTTTTAAGCTTTTTTTCTTCATATTGGTTTTTTCTTCTCTAGCTTCCATCCAATGGCTATTGGCTAGTTCCATGAATCTTAATTATCTTAACGAGAGATGAAGTGACAGAACCATTTTATGCTGGAAACCTTTTACAAAAAAAGTTATTGAGAATCATGGAGATTTTGCTTTATATGTTGAATAATCTGATTAGGTTTGTTAGTCTCGCTCAGCTGTCAAAGTATTTGATTGAGAGGGAAATCTTATTACTTCAACCTTTCTGACATTGAAACGGTTACTCCAGCTGTCTGTGGGAAACACTTCTATGACATCCTTGAAAAGTGTGAAGCTATTGTTACCTTGGTTCATTATTGAAAGAAATGAAACAAAGGATAAAATTGCGTCGGAAATAGTCTATTGTTACAGGGTTTGTAATTTCATTAAAATGCTATAAAACATGTCATTGGCATAGACCTTTCAAGGTGCATGTACAGAAGACCTCTCAAAGATAGAAATCACTGAGCTGGATGTTATAGGTATATCTAAAAAATATCAAGGAAAAAATTATGCTACAGATATCTACATTCCTCCTCTTTTTCCCTGAGTGAATACTTCATGTATTTCATGGAAAACAGTGGAATACTTGAAGGAGCAATCCTGGAGCCTCTTGTAATCCTAATACATGCTAATCATATGCAGGTCATGCACAGGTATCAAGTGCTTTGTTGAAATAGCTTCATGGAGGGGATCATAAATCTCAAGCATGCAAAATTGTGAAGTAAAGGTTAGACCAGGAAGATCCTGACTCATGTAGTGGCTTGGTATATAGATACCTGGGGTTTTATGGTGTTTTTGTATACACCATTATGCATGCACAGACTATTGGGATATAGCAGAAAATTCCTGAAATATCTCTGATCGTTCAAGTACGTAGTAGGATATTGGTTATTTCCTAAACCATGTTTTCTGTTTTGTGAACAACAAATACAAAACATGCTATTTAAAAAATATATATAAAAGTCATAAATAAATTACTTATACACTGGAAAACCTGCTGCGTTACATTAAGAGCAGCTACCGTAATGAATACATAAAAGTGCAACTTTACGTCTAAAAACAATTGTTTTTGCAGCATGTGCCGTTGTTTTAACGGCATGGGTAAAAAGTGGCTCAGTAATTCAAGCCTATGTAAACTCCTTTTTGTTCAAATTACGTCACACTTTCCCTGTGCCTGCCAAAAGGAATGCCAAAGGGGCACCATTTGTCACCACTTCTGTTGCAGCCTTCTGTGTACACACAAATTCTGGTCCTAAATATGTGAATGCCAAGCTGAATCCATTTCCCCAGGGGTTAAACATATGCCACTGGCTTTGATAAATGTCACCCTACAAGATTAATGTGTCTGCAGGAAATCTTGTTATATTCTGCAGCATAATCACAGAGTATCTTTATGATTCCATATACTCATTGTTCTTTGTGTGTACTGCTGTGCAACATTTGAAGGTTTTCTGTCTCCTGTGATGCCATTCTGTTAATGGCTAAGTCTTCTTCTCCACTATAAGCTCATCTCTAGTTGAAACAAGAAATATATGTAGGCTATGTATTTCCTTTAAAATTTGTTTTCTTAAATCGGTTTTGATACATTTCCTGTTAGGTTTCTTTCAGGCGATGACAATGAGTTCCCATAAATGTTACATAGTGAAGTGACAGAATGTGATGAAGCGACAGCCGATTTATGCAGAAGACCTTCTTTGAGAAACTTTTAGTGAAACATGGAGATTTTGCTTTACATGTCGAATAATCTGATTAAGTTTATTAGTCTTGCTCTGCTGTCATTGTACTTGACGGAGGGAAATCTTGTTACTTCAGTTACTCTGACATTGACAAAGTAATTCAAGCAGTCTGTTAGAACTGCTACTGCAAATTATAGCTATAATATCCTTTTAAAGAATGAAAGCTATTGTGACTGTGGGTGTGCAGTTGGAGATAAAGTGAAATTGTGTCGGAAAGAGTTCATTAATGATGTGGGTTGTTAATTCGATTAGAGGGCGAAAGACTTTGGAAATATTCTGTGACATTCTTCTTGAAAAGTGTGAAAGCTATATAGTGAGTCAATTTGTGACAGAGTTAATAATTTTTTTATTGAGTGGGAATATGAAAAAAAACAGCTTGTATTTGGACTTTTACATCATACTATAGAAGACATCAGGCCAGCTAAATGTCGTTATTGTAACAAAGAAATTGAAATATGTTTTGATCTTCTACAGATCGATTTCAGTCAACTCAGTTGTTTAATAAATAACTGAGTACTGATTTGGATCAATCAAAAAAATAGTGTTTGAAACTGTCAGAATGTATGAAATTCAGTTATGTTGTTGTAAGGCACATTGATAACATGATTTACACGTACGTAAGGTGTGTGGGTTGGCAGGTTTGACAAACTTCTGATATTTCTGCTGTTTGTTGAGCCCCATTACATCTTGGGGAATAATTATTCTGCTGTTTGTATTTTGTTGCATTGCCAAGAATAACATGATCTTATTTATCCCTTTATAACAGAATCCAGGTTTCCTTGAAACAGTTGTACTCAGAGAATAATAATATTCCGTTATGGTAACACCGACTCTCTGCGATTATTCCGCAGAACAAAAAAATCATTTTCTGTGGACAAATTAATCTTGTGGGGTGACATTTATCTGAGCCCATGGCAATGGCATGGCATACATTGAACCTCAAGGGAAATGAATTCAGCTTAACAGTCACATATGTAGGACCTGCATTTGTGTGCATACAGAAGACTGCAGCAGAAATGGTGACAAATGGTACCCCGTGGTATTCCATTCTACAGAAACTGTGGCAATGTGATGTGATTTGCACAAAATTTGGTTTATATTAATCCTGAATTATTGAGTGACTTTTTGATCCTCGGAAGCTTTGTGATATCATTCTTGGACTCTGGTTCCTGTCTTTGAATCTTGTCCCCAATTCTTACTTCTGTTTTCCTATATTTCCATGCGGCTTTTCTTAAATCTAACTTTATTTTATTCTTTTCAATGGCATGTACTGTATCGGTTGCAAAGCCACATAAAGAAAATAAAAGAAATTAAATGTGAAGGTTGGGAAATTGTCAGTATTTTCAGATTTTTAGGGCCATCGATACATATCCGCTATTTTATGTTATCACCCAGAGGTCTGTGCATATTGGGACATAAATAAAGCCCATAAAACCTGCCTCATCAAGTATATAAAGCTATTACATGGGTCCGTATCTTCCTAATCTAACCTTTGCTTCACGTGTCTGAAGCTATCCCAACAAAGCACTTGATACCTGTACATGACCTGCATACGATTAGCATGTATTAGGATTAGAAGTGGCCACAGGATTGTTCCTTGAAGTACTCCAATGTTTACCATATTCACATGAAGAATTCACTGAGAGAGATTGAGGAGGAATAGACAGGATTTCTTTGGAAAAGCTTCCTGAAAGTAACTTAACCAATCTACAAGAACTTTATGAGATAAAATTAAGCGACAGAATTGTTCAAGCAGTTTGATAAGAGAAAGGACTACTGTCATAATTATCTTCCTGGCATTTTTTGTAAAGCTCTGTCTTAATGACATGTTTTTTTAGCTTCCTAATACAATTATTAACCCTGTCATACTTTTTATGCTTAAATTCACAGGATATTTCGAAAGTCTTTCTTTAATCAAATTATCAACCCACATTATAATTTAGACTATTTGTAACGCAACTTAATTTTTCATCCAATTATGAACCCATAGACAGAATAGCTGTCACACTTACCAAGGGTATCACAGGAGCGTTTCAAACAGACAGCTGGGATTCCTTTATCAATGTCAGAGTGACTCAAGTAATACGATTTCACTCTCCATCAACATCTTTGACAACAGAGCAGGACTAACAAGCACTAATTTGATTATTTAACATGTAAAGTGAAATCTCCATGCTTCTCAATAGCTTTTTTTGTAAAAGGTTTCCAGCAAAAAATAATTCTGTCACTTCATCTCTCATTAAGATAATTTAGATTCATGGAACTAGCCAATATCCATTGGAAGGAAGCTTGAGAAGAAAAAAACCAATATGAAGGGAAAAAGCTTAAAAGGAATAAATTCACATCATTCTTGCTTTGAGACTGGGATCATTATTTGATATATTGCTCATGGAGCCATTGAAAATATTTTTGCATAAATTTGCTGCCCAGCTAGGGTATATGAACCCATTTAGGAACAAACCTTAGGTGAAACAGACCTGGGCACTCAAAACAATGAGTCTGTTTCATCACAAAGGTACTGTGTGATTATGCTGCAGATTATAACAAGATTTCCTGCAGACACATTAATCTTGTGGGCTGACATTTATCAAAGCCTGTGGCATATATTTAACCCCTGGGGAAATGAATTCAGCTTGGCATTCACAAATTTAGGACCTGAATTTGTGTGTACACAGGAGGCCGCAACAGAAGTGGTGACAAATGGTGCCCCTGTGGCATTCCTTCTGGCAGGCACAGAGAAAGTGTGATGTAATTTGTACAAAAAGGGGTTTACATAAGCTTGAATTACTGAGCTGCTTTTGACCCATGCTGTTAGATGACACCGAGCTTTGACTCATGAGGTTAAGAGTACAAATCAAGAGTTTTTGTACTTATTTCACCTGGGGTTAAACATATGCCACAGGCTTTGATAAATGTCACCCCGCAAGATTAATATGTCTGCAAGAAATCTTGTTATATATAATATTCCACAGCATAATCACACAATATCTTTGTGATTCCTTTGACTCATTCTTCTGTGCAACCTTTGAAGGTATTTTGTTTTCTGTGATTCTGTAAATGGCTAAGTCTTCCTTCTCCTCGATAAACTAGCCTCAAGTTAAAACTAAGATAAATTAATATATTTCCTTCAAAATTCATTTTCCAGAAATGTCCTTTATATATTTCTTCTAAGGTTTCTTTTTAGCAATGACAATGAGTTCAAAATGAGTTCAGTTCCTTTGTGAATGTTATTTAGTGATAAAGTGACCGACAGAGGGAAATCGTATTACTTGAGTCACCCTGACATCGACAAAGTAATTCCAGCTGTCTGCTAGGAATTCTCCTACAAATAGCTATCATATCCTTGAAATTATTATTATTCAAAAAGTCTTAAATTTAAGACTTAAAATATCAAATAGCATGTTTTAATTTGTTATAAACAAAAAATATGTTTTGTGAAATTGCCAGTATTTCAAACTTTTTATTCAATGGCCATATACATTGCTACAGTTGTTGGTGTATAGATCAATACCATTAAACCTGCCTCACCATAAAGTAAATCAAGCGCTTAAGCTATTACATGGTTCCGGATCATCCCGATTTGACCTTTAACATGTTTGCACACTTAAGATCAGATAAGTCCCTCCATGAAGCTATTTCAACAAAGCACTTGCTGCCTGTACATGACCTGCATATGATTAACTTTTATTAATGCAGGTGCGCATGCGCAACTGCATTATACCAGTCACTTACCATATAATGGGTTTTGTGGATTAGAACATGCACCCAGATATTGCTATCAAATAGTGAATTTTCGTGTTCGAAAATCAGATTTTCCGTTAGTGGAGAACCCCTAGTTTTGTGCGCAGAAGCATTTTGGATTATGTATGGGTTATTTTTATAAAGAAAATCATATTTGTGACAATATGGGGTAAAATGATGCATTTCTGCCGATCAAAAAAGTTATATATAATTTTTTCTAATCCCCAAATCTAAGAATCAAGAAAAAGGTATGTGGAATATATATCAGGCAATCTATATACTAATTTTCGCTTTAAAAAATCCAGTGGTTATTGCTCTAGGCCTGTTGACAGATTGTTTCTGTAGAAAAATGTTTTTTGTGGATTGGGACGAACTCCATGATCTTGCCATCTAAATTGCATTATCTTATTTGACAGGCACATTTTCACATATGGAGAACATCTACAGTGGTGTTTAGGAGCATTTTGGATTATAAATAGGGTATTAAGAGACAGATGTTCTCATTTATAGCCAAAATTACAACAGTGTTTTTATGATGGTCCGGAAAAAGTAAGATTTCTTTTTTCCTGTTTTCCTTATGTGTAATAAATAAAAAAAATACATTTGAGATGTACTTCAGACATTCTATATATACCTGTTTTTGCTTACAAACGTGTTCAGTGCTCCATATCTGGTTGCAGATTGTTTTCGTAGATGAGTTTGTGGATTGGACGGAGCACCTTGATCTTGCCATTTGAATGTCATTTTCAGATTTTCACTGATGGAGAACATCTGCAATGGTGTGTATGAGCATTATGGGATGAGTATAGGGTATTAAGAGACAGGATTTTCTCATTTATTGATATTAACAAAATGATGCCCTTCTGACAGCTGAAAAATAAGACCAGAAACAGTTGTTTTTTACCAAGGCCTGAAGTTTCAGAACTCATATGCATATGAAAATCCAAGTTTTGAAAATATTGTGTCAAACTCATCCCTACAGTAGAAAATTCCACCTGCATTATGCAACCCGCAGGTTCTTGTTGGGATAATAAGTGGCTCCAAGATTGGTCATTGAAGTACTCCACTGTTTGCTATGTTAACATGAATTCATAGAATTAAGATGACCAGCATCACAATTATTTTATTGATATACATTTCTGAGATATCCAACTTGAAAGCACTTTGCCAATGACATGTTTTTAGTGTCATAATGAAATTACAGCCCTGTAACAATAGACTACTTCTGTCACTGTTTACCCTTTCTTTCATTTCTTTCAATTATAACCCAAGGTAGCAATAGCTTCACACTTTTCAAGGATATCACAGGAGCATTTCCAACAACAGCTGGAATTCCTTTGTCAATGTCAGAGTGGTTGAAGTAATAAGATTTCCCTCTCCATCAACATCTTTGACAACAGAGCAGCACTAACAAGCACTAATTAGATTATTCAAAATGTAAAGTAAAATCACATGATTTGAAAGACTTTTTCACAAAAAGTTGCATGCATAAATCAGCTGTCGCTTGATAGCTCACTGTCACTTCATCACTCAATAACATTCATGTAAACTCATTTCAAACTCATTCCCATTGCCAGAGGGAAACATCATTACAAATATACTAATACCATCCGAACCAAACAAATTGAAATGGAATATATTCTTATATCTTTTGTTTTAACTTGAGACCTGCTTATAGTGGAGACAGAAGAAGCCTATTCATTTACAGAATGACATCGCAGAAACTTAGAAAACATAATTTACCTTCAAATATTGCGCAGCTTTGCACTCACAGAACAATGTGTCTGTGAATCATAGAGATACTGTGTGATTATATGCTGCCGAATAACAAGATTTCCTGCAGACACATTAATCTTGTGGGGTGACTGTGGCATATGTTTAACCCCTGGGGAAATGAATTCAGCTTGGCATTCACATATTTAGGACCTGAATTTGTGTGTTCACAGAAGGCTGCAACACATGTGATAATTAGTACATAGATTTTATGTTTAAACTTAAAAGCGACTTTTTGACCCCTGTGCCCCAGGATGATATTGGTTTAGACAAGATTGGATTAATCTTGTTCAATTTCTAAATGTTTCGTTGAGCTTGATGATTGTTGAAATCAATGAAATGACAGTTTTTACTCTATTTTTGATTTGTTCTGAGCATAAGAGTCACTCTGAGACCAGCATCTATATGCATAAATTATCAAATAAAACCCTAACTACAGCCATCCTTTGCTATAGCCTTTTATAAATTTACTCCTTGCACTTAACTAGGTAACCAATAGTTGTGGACAGAAAAGTTTTATTTACTAAATCTCTAGTAATCAAATATTAGGTTGAGGCATTTGAAATCAATAAATATTATTATTATTATTATTAGGAGATTTGCATTATGAATCAAGAAGCAGCTCACTGATATGAAAAAAGTCAATGCAGTTGCAACAGGCATTTTTGTATTCTTGTCATAAACCATAAAATCTCCAAGAATTGGGAGAGAGAAGAAATTAGGATTCCAGACCATACATGACCCAACATGTCTGTCATACAAAATATTAATGATTTTTCTGAATTTGATTATTGCATTGTTCTGAGGCTTCTATGTGCCTTGACTAAAATGCTGATGTGGTCTGGTTTTGCCTTAATCTAATTTGTGACACTATGTTGTTTGGGAACTTTTTTGATTTGGAATATTCAGGTTGTTTTGGAAAGTTTTTAAAAGTTTTTCCAGTTTTCAAACAATAAGAGCTCTATCAAAAGAAAGTGATATCATTTGTTTGGTTGCTTTTGGGCCAGATTAGCTCCGGTCCAAATTTTCCCCGCATGGGCAAGATTTTACCCACCTTACTTTACAAGTGTAATTGCTAATTTTTTTCCTGTCATATTATCCAATTAATTCATCTTGCTGTTAAATAATGCAGTAATGGCATGGCATAATTGCTTAAGTTTCAGCTAAGTTCCAAAGGATAGGTAATGAGCCTAATTTGTCTTAAACTCTTAATGTTGATTTCAGGCTAATTTTGTTAATGAGTTTATGAATTATTGCTGATATTCTGGATTATCTTATCCTGTGCAGGTTTATTCTTCCTTAATTCCTGTCAATCCTGTTTATTCAACTTTGACACCAAGGCTGTTTAGCAATAACAGACTAAATGTACAGTAATTATGCCTCATGTGTGTGACAATCTGAGAACTGATATCGTAAAAAGCTATCATGTATTTATGGCAGCTTAGAAAACAGCACATTAATCTAACATCATATTACAACAGCGCACGTGACTGACGTCATCCCAGCTCACCTTTTCTTTCAGCCTGCAATCCAACTCCTGCACTTTTCTCCGTACCTCTCATACACCTGTATTCCTATTTTCTCTATACCTTTCATATTTGCCTCCTCTCCACTACCTTTCTCCTCCAATTTACTCCTCGATTCCACTGTTCCGTGGCATGTTATGCATCGTAGTTCGATTACTCCTCACCTTTTTTGGGGGGCGCCACGGTCGCGATTCCCGCCAAAACGATCCAGGCAGTGCACAGGCTCACAGGCAATGCTCACACTAAGTCATTCATTCTATTCAGGTTATTGACTGGATTTCTATTCAGGTTATTGACTGTATTCCTTTATCTTACTTAATTGCCATCACAGCCCAGTCTCAAAGGCTCACCTGCCCTTCACATTGTCAAGTGCAATTTACATTTCACTCCAATCAACTTCACAGCTAATTTTATCCATTAATTTTTCCTTGAACTTCCTTCATTACCATCGATATATACCCTTATCAAAGGACACATGCCTACTCCATTTTATTACACTTTACATAGGCCTACACACATAGATAGATAGATAGATAGATTGATACATTGATAGGTTGATACATTGATAGGATCTACATTTTCCACAGCCCAATCAGTAACATCAATTCAAAGCTGCAGATGTTTTTCTCCATCCATATTATGTCTTTCCCATTTTGCGGCCTGCCCTGGGCACCACAAGTGTTCAATGCCCTGAACATAGTCCTCCTTGTTATCCCTAATAAGCCACAACATACTGCATAATAAAATAATAGCCTCCCAAGGGTATTTCCAATATCATATTATTCTTTGTTAAACAGATTTCTTATCAAAGGAAGTCTATATATATGTGCAACGCATGCTGAAAATGAGAAAATACTCAGATGAATGACATCCAAACAGTATGTAAACATGGAGTAAATATACGACAATAAAAGCATTTTCTGCCAATAGAATACATATCATATGAGGATGATTCAATTTCTACACATTTCCGAGAAGACAAGTAAGTCAAAATGATGTGGAATAGTATAAGCAGATATTCAGAGTATATGAATAAATCTAAGAGAAGTGAATCTTCTTTGGGAGTTAGTGAAGTGCCAGCTAATGACATTTTCTTGTGGTATAAGGAAAAATATTGTCATGCAGAACTGGATTGTGCAATTCCTTGCATAATCCTTGGGCTAAACTTGTATAAGCATGTCTTTCAATGCCTTTGATGCAGATGATGACACATACAAGGATATGTACCAGACCCCTGTGGACTCCTTTTCATGATGGATATCAGATATGCTCACATGCCACGCCCACTTACGGAAACGCACGAAGCGAAAGAGACTGATGATTCGGTCTACACCTAACCGGGAAACCGTTATATTGGGGGTGGGGGTCTTGGAGTTTTTATTTTCTAGTAAATTGTTTCTTGCTCAGTTTTGGTGAAATAAATAAATTCTTCCTTGGCAGTCTTGAGTTGAAATAAATGATTTGTAAGTGGTGGGTTACTTTCCAGTGCATTGTTTAATTTAGAGACAAATATTTTAGGACATCACAGGCTCGACATAAATAAATATGTCTGACGATACTTGTCTTCAGATCTCATGTGGCATCTTATTACCAATTTCACAAGACTGGGGCAACATGTCACTAAGTTAGACAGAAACAAGCCTCTTGAGCTGAGATAGCCTCCAGCTTTTCCAGTCAGTGTCAGGCCTTGAATTTTGTAGATTAACCTTCTCATAACTGAACAACCGGAGGTGATGTCACCATGCTGTCACCAAATTGCCAATGCCAAAATATAGGTTTCTGATTTTCACTTGGGTGGACTGACATAAAGCAATAAACAAGAGATGTGCAAGGTAGCTACTGGGCAATTTAAGAAGACAGGATTTTCAGCAAAACATCTTTTTGTCTCCAAGGGCATATTGTCTTCTCCTCTCTCAGTTGACATCCCGCTTCACCATGACATGTGGTCAAGGCAATCTGTGAAAATGACAGCAGTGCCCCTGGTGATTAATGCTAAAACTAGACTCTTTATGTGATGTCAATCCCAATTTGGAACCCCAGAGTCATGCGGAAACCCTTCAAGTTCACGTGGACTGTCTACACCTTCTTTCCATGAAGCAATCTGGTCAGAAGGGTCATATGGTGCTTCTGTGTCCAGGGTGAGAGTCAAAGAGACATCATTCTACATCAGTGAGGTCTCTGGGAATAGAAGGGTCGTACTTCTGTAAATACAAGAGTTGTTCTTCTGGGAATACAAGACGTGTTGTCGATATGGAAAGTCGCAGACACACCAAGTCGAAGACACACCAAGTCTAAGACATACATCGGGCATAACATTCAACAACAAGAAGAAATTTGCAAGAAATTTGGTGTGCAAAGAATTTAGAAGAATGGTACATAATATTAGTGCTGTCATGCTTCACAATACAATCAATTTTTACTTGGATTTTAAAATTTCAAAACAAAGCCTGAACTATAGAGTCTAGCACACTCTCGATAATTTCATTTCAGTGTCTTCTTTTCATCCTTATAATTAATTGTTTCCCTTGATAAACTGCAAGAAGCCTTCAACTCTCTTCTGCCTACTGGTCCCATGGTGTCACATTGCTCTCTCTGCAGCCCAGGCATTAATCTCTTTAATTGCTTATTGTTTCAGTCTTCCACCCAGATGACTCATTGTCAGGCATTTAATGGAGACAGTCCTGGGAAAAGGAGGACCACTTACCAGCTGACACAAGCATGAAACTGAAAAGATAAATGCAACAATGTAAACATTGATGATATACTGTGTTCATTCAGGGTCCATACCAGCCAGGAAGCCAGGCCAGTGCAGACTACAACCCAAAATAAAGTACGATTACCCCAGCAGGAAGGAAGAATCAGCCACTACTTTACCCTTTCACACCTTTTCACTACCCCTGAATCACTTCCTACTTTTACCTACTTGAAACTACCTTTTAAAATTACATTAAAATCACGTTTAAACTACGCCAATTTGAACTCAATCACCCTAATTGTGTTTGATTTACTTTATATTTTGCACCTATGCCATATGCAGTTACATTGGTAGCTGTCAAAATAGAGTTCTTAAAGTGGGCTAAGGTCGTTGTAAGGAGTCCAAGGGAGTTGTAAGCAGATTTGGGGTGGTGAGGAGAAAAGAGGGCAAAATAGGTAAACAGAGGACTTCTGACAGAATATTTTCTTACTTTATTTTGGGTTGTACTGTAAATGTCAAACAGATATGAGGTAATACATAGTATATGTGGATCACACAAAAACAATTGGACTCATAGCAAATATATATATCAGATTGATCGTTGTCAAAATAGATATTACAATATTTAAATTTCGAAAAATTGAAGATCAATTTCGAAAGATAGCCTTTGAAGCTGCTGAAGGAAAATCAAAAAGTTTGAAAAGTTCGTATTCATGTTCCCATTTTTCAACATCCATGCAAGAGATTTCCACATATATAGCCAAAAAAGTTACATTAATGTAGGTCAGCAGATCTGATGTTCAAAACATTTTCTATCTGTAGAATGCCTTTCATGTTTTGAAGTCTGTCTTGGACACTTCAAGTGCTCAACGAACGGAAATATAATTTTTACCAATGGGAGAACATTTTGGTTTATTAGTTATAACAAGGTGCTATGCTGTCTCCAATGAGAAAATTATGCTCCCGCGGGTACAAAGGGTATCTCCGACATCATATTATTTCTTATTAAACAGAATTTCTTTCAATGTTTTCTGATATAGAACATTTTCTTGACAGATGATATACTAGAGCTTTTGTGTAACACACATATAACGTAAATGTGAGACCAATATGAAAACATATATATGTTAAATAGAAGATGTCCAATTCAGGGCTTTTTGAAGCTTTCAGAAATATGAAGAGCCATCCATGTCAATTACATTATAAGCCAGTATCTTTGAGTAAAATGCCTAACACAACTCCTTCCATTTTATATAAAGGAGTAGACATAATTATGGTATCACAGGACCTATTGGAAAATTGTTTGAATCTACATGTAACATTGTCTCTGCAGAGCAAATGCATGAATGGTGCTTCCTGTACGTATATATCCGTAAGAGTCAATTGTTCGTATTTCAAAAAACCGTAGTGATAAACAATTTTGTCATTTCTCCTGATTGTAAGTGCACAAACCGCCACACTGCTCATGAAGCAAAATGTATATATACATGAATAAAATCTTTTAGTTGATTCATGCAGAATCACTAAAACACATCTTATCCTTAGCCAACTTATAGTCAATAAATTATGATGAAGCAGCAATGCAGCTTTCACAAATTTAAATTTATATATCACTTCCCGTAGACACATCACAGAACAAGTTTCGGAAACTGCTGATTTCGCAAATGCAATTGATTGCAATGAGCAATAAGTGCCAATAATCATCAAGAATAAATTACCATACCGCAGACTCATGGCAGCATTCAGCATGTAGAGGGGCAGGTATGTAAAACAATAGTGCATTTATACATAGAAGCATGAAACTTGGTGTAGGCCTACACTTAACGAACATATTTACGAACATATCTGGATAGGGAGCCACCTCAGATTTAGCTCAGGTGACTGCTGGCAGCCATTTTCCAAAATGGCGGTCAATTCTTCAATTTTACTGCTTTTTATGTGGTTCTGACAAATAGAATATATGCAAATAGTGTTTGTTATTCCTTCTCTAGGTATTCAGAACATTACTATAACATTTTTGTGTAGCCTGAACTATTTCAATCTTGTGGGAATCCATTTTGGTAGAAATATTGATTCAAATACTGAATTTTCGCGATTTCGGATAGTTTCGCCATATCCTTAATAAATCTGAAAATTAATTACACATTTGAATTCCTTACGAGAAGAGCTTTCTTATGAGTACCCGCATCTATGGGTTACGTCAATTTTGAATGAAAATGGCAAAAATGAAAATAAAAATGTTTTTTAGAGATTTCGGTTCTCAAGTTCAATTGACAAAGACTTCTCGGAAACTATCAATGCGACCATTCATTTGAAAGCTCTTCTTACAAGGAATTCAAATATATAGTCTGTTTAAATATTAATTGCGATTCCACGAAACTATGGGATATCGCGAAAATGCTCCATTTGTACAAAAATTCCAACAAAATGGACCCTGAATGCCCTGAAATTTCTCTCTTCAAACCAGAAATCAAGAGATTATGTTTTTTATATCTCTAGAAGGAATAATGAGTACTGTTTTCACAGGGTCAAGCTACAGGCGCTCAACAGGAAGCAGGGAAATGAGAGAATTAGCCGCCATCTTGGAAAATGGCTGCCATGGCTCAACCAGGTCAAATCTGAAGTGGCTCCCTATCTAAATATATTCTCTAAGATGTTTTTCAACTTTGTGCCAAGTTTCATGCTTCTATGTATAAATGCACTATTTTGTGCCTATTCATGACAAATCTGCCCCGCTAATGGAGGCAAAAAACCACACACGACAGCATCATATGATTTCACAACTGCAATTAATTGCAATGAGCAATATTCATCAAAGAATGAATCACCATATATTGTAGGCTTATGGAGCCATTTAACTGAGGAAGCAAAAAACCAGAGGCAACAGCATCATATGATAGATATATATGCGTCTACCCTGTCAGCATGCCTCGGCGGTCCAACGTCGGCCCAGCGTCAGTCCGATGTCAGTAGCATCGGACCAGCTTCGGGCCGACGTTGGACCGCCGAGGCACGCTGATAGGGTACATTCTGCACAAGTTTATTAGATGACTAAACAATATTTGTGCAGCATATTTTATCAAGTTAGTCAAATCATTTCGTGTGAGTATAACCCTAGAATGTAATTTTTGTCTTACATCTATGGAGTTCTTCAGTCGATCAGCAAGAGCCTATTTATTTTGCAACAATAACAAATGTGATTGAATATACTATAGTATAAATATGATGAACGCCATTTGTGAACATCTTATATGCAGAAGTGCCAAATGAATAAACAAATGTCCTGAGATAAAACAATTTCTATCCACTATTCTGTAAGGATCTGCTGAATAAAAGACTATATCTGAAAAAAATATGCATCTTCATCTGTAATTTTTATGTCTATGTTTGGACAAAGTGTTATTCCAAACTTCTGTGGAACTTCCAAGAATAGTTTCTTTGACATTCACAAGCACCCCAAGCTACAATGTGGTATCACAGTCTTTGATGTATCAGATGTCATTTACTCAAAGTATAAGGAGATGGAACAGTCCCCTGTGGGATTCCTTTTCAATGCGCAACAGATATATTGTAAGGCTTCTGCATGTAAGATAGAAAGGAGCTGAAGGAGACAGGAAAAATGCACATTTTGTTTTAATTCCATTCTATGACGATAACAGTGACCAATGTGATCTTGACTTATAAATGCAAAGATGTAAGAATTGTTAAGATTGACTCACTGAGATGTCACTGCCTACCCATCCCTGCTGATCTTTTTTACGGATTTTGCTCGTTTTCCCAAGTGAACCAATACACCTTAAAAAAAAGGTCCCGAGTCAGACAGAATTTTCCTCAGAAATCTAAATTCCGAATTACATTAATCAAACAAGAAATATGGTTAATACCTTCCGACAAATTATTCACTTGAAATCACCAAGACTGCAATGAGAGATAGATGGATACAAATGAAATGTTATTCGGTCAATGCCTGTTGGTCTTCCTTTTTGATGATTGGTATTTGAGCATTCAATTTTGAAGAATAACCTGCAACCAACTAATCCAATGCAGCACCTCTAACACAACATCTTGCAAGACTAACAGTTATTCTTTACTCTCTACAAGTCCTACAGTGTCATATTTCTGCTTGCTCAGACAAACCCATTTGACATTAATCTCTTTAATTGTTTATTGTTCCAGTCTTCCGACCCAATGATTCATTACAAGGCATTTAACGGAGACTGTCCTGGGAAAATGAGGACCACTAACCAGCTGACAGAAGTGTGACACTAAATATATATCTATTAAAATGACCTAATATCTCTTTGCATGTGCTACCGCTCAGTTGAATCAGCTTCAAAATAGCTTTTGCTTCAGGATATAAAATTTAGGAAAAACTATTTTTACATGCAGTATACTTTTTGGAGGGCACATGCTTTGGTACAGCTGTTGGCATTAATGTTCACGACACCTCATGACCTCTTGTGAGTAATGCAAGGTCAAGAGACTCTGTTTCAGTCTGCAATGGTTTCATGACAACATTATTATCATTTTCATAGCTGTGTGTTTTTCAACTTTGCACTTTGCTTTATCCCAAAACTGTGATATCACAGATTTAGTTGCATAACTTCGTATATCACAAGCACAGATTTCGAGAAACTGATGACATACATTGACACATGGATTATATATGTTTATCCTTGATAAATTCACTGGTTGGCAAATGCTTCAATGAACTGCAACTGAATCAAACAGACTACTTTCCCTCAAATGAAATTTAATATCGAGGGGGAATGGGGAGGATTGGAGTTTTTTTAAATCATTAATTTCTTGCTCAGTTTTAGTGAAATAACCATTTTTTTGTTCAGTTAGTGAAATAGCTCATTTCTTGCTCCGTTTTAGTAAAATAAATAAATTCTTTCTGGGCAGTCTTGAATTAAATCATTTCTGGTGGGGGTATTTCTGAACGAGGTGTCGCTTGATTTTTGAATGAATATTTTGGGAGCTCTTGAAATAATTAATTACTGCTGCTATTATCGTGAAATAAGTAATTTTCCATCGTGGAAAACTCCAAGCCCCCCATGGTCGCCCCTAACAATGACTGACAACAAAACTTATTTGAAATTTTTATGTCTTGTGAAAAACAGTAACACACTTTGTTTTGGAAAACATTCAGCATGTTGAGACTCTTCTGGTGAGGTGCAACACTCGGCTAAGAAGTTGTTTGTTGTGGTTGTACAAAAAATAACCGTGCCTGGCAGTTTTAGAATCCTTTGTCAAAAACTGTGATGTCAAACTCTAAACTGAGTGTCACAGGTTGAAGATTAGACCAATCACATTCACCGATACCCTCTGATGTCATGGTTTAACTGCAAAACGAAGTTTTCAGAAAAACACACAGCTATGAAAACGATAATAATGAAACGTAAAAAAATGAATAGTTGTTAAATTCTGACAACTTAATATTATACCAGTAGTGTTCAGACATTGTCGGTCATGTGCATGAAGTCACATGGAAATTCATTTAGTGAGAACATATCAGGCAGGGTAAAATTCTGCACAATATGACTTCAAAATTAACACACTGCCACCAACAATACTGAGAACTAATAAATTTGTTTTGCCAGAACTACAACTGGAAAAACAGAAGCACAAGGAGGTCTTTGTGACTTGGACAGTGCATAATGGTCTCCTATTAATCTTGCACTTTATGGCTGCCCCCGCTTTGTTTACTATGGTAATCTGGAGGACAAACTTGGTGTGCATTACAAGCATGTATCAGCCAGTGGACTCTTGTTGCAGAGCAACAGACGAGGGAACATTTTGAGTCTTTGTGTCTCACCTCATTACACGACCAAGCACACAATTATTATGCCAAGCAAGAAAAACAAATGACAGCGAATCATGACAGCTGTCAAGAATTAGTATGGGGTGAGATCGCTTAATTACTGCAATGTCAAAATACGCCGGACCATTCACTCTCAATTCAC
Organism: Platynereis dumerilii; assembly: GCA_026936325.1. Taxonomy (NCBI): domain Eukaryota; kingdom Metazoa; phylum Annelida; class Polychaeta; order Phyllodocida; family Nereididae; genus Platynereis; species Platynereis dumerilii. The sequence goes on from JAPTHN010000076.1 coordinate 466,100, forward strand.
TGAGCACTGCCCCACTGTTTCAGAGCAAAAAAGTGAAAATAGCAGGATAAGTGTTGAGTATGTTGCTCTGCTTCTCTTGGTGAGACATAAAATGAAGAATGAAGATGTTTGCCCTGGGGCCTGGGTGCCTCAGCTACAATGGCATATGCCCAAAAAAAACTGAGACGCAAAGAACAAACCCTATGAAGAATGATTATAATAATAAGAGAGGATTTTCAGCAAATTGTCTTTTTCGCCAAGGACATTCGTCTTCTCCTATCCCACTTGACAACCTACAACTTGACATGTGGTTAAGGCAATCTACAAAAGGGACAGCAGTGCCCCTGGTGATTAATTTTATAACTAGAGTCTTATGTGATGTCATTTTCAATCAGGAAGTCATCAGGACAACCCCCAAGTGCAAGTGGACAGCTTGTTACCATGAAGCAATTTGGTCAGTAGATCATGGAGCTTCAGCTGTGTCCAAGTTGAGTGCTTCAGCTACGCGTGCTTCACCTATTTGCTTCAGCTGCGAGCATCAGTTCTGTGCCCCTGATTCCTGATGCAGCTGTTGAGTCTCATTGCTGAGGTGCAGTATGTGTAAGGCAGTCAGAAGGAAGGTGGAAATTCTAAAATTGTCTACTTTTCAAGATTTCACCAGTAATCTGCAGTTTGTTACCTTGGTTGAATGTAACCTGCCAAATGAACTGCTACATGCGGTCATTTTACTCCACTAAAGGTATATTTACGATCCACAAGTCACAAAAGTCAGAGTTCTTCTCCATATCAACCCACTAGTAATGAAAGGCCCCACTGTGCATGCCTAGTTGCCTTCATAGTACATGCTCTTATATATTGTATACATTTCATGCAACTCAACCGTACATATGATCAATATGTCAACACAGGGTATCAGTGCTTTGTAATTATGATCTTATCATGCTATTTTTATGCATCTCCAAGGCAGTGTACTTGAATATTGACATCTTAAATGCTCTTTCACCAATATCAAAAGATGTATTTGAACCATTATTTATCTGGAATTCTATGTAGGTCTCTCAGTAAATGGTGAAATTTTTCAAGTAGAATCAGTACATAGGCCCTATGTTTATTTTCAGAAATGAATTAATAACACTAAAACTCATCGTCAAATGCCAGATTGCAAATCTAATGAGCATTATACAGTGATATTTAACAACTAAAACAATTTCTAGTTATATCTGTCAAAACAGTTGGGACATCAGGTAATCTGACAGAGATATTGCATCTTTCCTTTTACTGTTATGGCATGTCTGTCATTTGATTCTCTTGCCTCTGGTTTTTTTTTGGCTCCAGTGGCATTAGCCTGCAATATGGTGATTCATTCCTGACGATTATTGGCATTTATTGCTCATTGCAATTAATTGCAGTTGCGAAATCAGCAGTTTCCGAAGCTTGTTCTGTGACGTGTCTAGGGAAGTGATATATAAATTTAAATTTGTGAATGCTGCATTGCCGCTTCATCATAATTTATTGACTAAAAGTTGGCTAAGGATAAGATGTGTTTTAGTGATTCTGCATGAATCAACTAAAAGATTTTATTCATGTATATATACATTTTGCTTCATGAGCAGTGTGGCGGTTTGTGCACTTACAATCAGGAGAAATGACAAAATTGTTTATCACTACGGTTTTTTGAAATACGAACAATTGACTCTTATGCTCCTGTCTCACGGCGAGAACTGGAGAACTTTTTATCCCTGAGGGATAGCTTGAGATGAATTCTAGGAAAAAAGGCCAACCCGGCGACACACAATGTTTATACAACGATTAATAAAGTCGATTATATAATTAATCAAAAGCATATCACGGTGGAATAAGATGTTAAATCGGTGGAATAAGATTGTAAATAGGCAGGATAAGATCGTAAATCGGTTGAGACAAGATCATATCCCTGTGGGAAAGATCTAAATGCCTTGGGGCAAGATCTAAATGCTTGTGGGATGTCAAAAATCGTCGGTGGGATGTCATAAGACCATCGGCGGGATGTCAAAAACTGCCGGCGAGGCTGCAAATATCCCACGGGGAAAGTAAAAATATCCCACAGGGGCAGGAGAGGTCCCCACAGGGGCAGGGGATGTCCTAATATCCCGCTGGAGATGTTTTTGAGTCGTTCTCACTGAAAAAAACCCCGCCGGGCATAAAAAAATCAGGAAAAATTTGGGCTCTATCCCGGCGACTTGGAAAAAAATTTCGATGTGTTGAAACTTTTTTGACATTCACGGCGCAGTTATTCCATTTCTAGGAACCCCTGAGGGAAACAAAAAGTACCTCAGTGGGATGTGAAAAATCGTCGGCGGGATCATCAAAATCCATCCAAATTTCCAAGAAATACCATCCCGCCGACACCTAAAGTACAACGTGCCGTGAGATCTTAGCGTTACTGATATATTCATACAGGAAGCACCATTCACGCATTTGCTCTGCAGAGACAATGTTACATGTACATTAGGGTGTCCCAAAAAAAGTGAAAGTCTGAAATTCATTGGTGCTAACCTCTAAATGTGTTCTATAGCCCCTCTTTGGTTCCTCTGTAAAATTTCAGCTCATTTGAAGGTGTTTTAGATGTTGCTCAAGAGTCCCAAAGATAGATAGGGGTTTAACATTGAATTTTCATGCGAAAATGGCCATTTTAGCCAATTGCTCACAAATTACCGGTTTCAGTCCACCCAAACACATGGATAGTTGAACCAAAGTTGTATAAATTATTCTGCACACTGTGGTACCAATTTCATATCTGTACCTCACTTGGTTCTTGTGTTATTGGCGAATATATACTATTTTACATGAAAAATTGACGCCAAGGCTAAGCACCTTTCTTAATGAAGATTAATTCCAGTCTAATTTTGAATTTAAACATGAGACAAACAGATATTGGTTCCATAGTGTGACAGAGACACAAGAACATCAACAAATGTCTTAGTATCTGTTTCAGACTATTGAAACAATCTAAGAAGGTTTTTTAAATCACAGAAAATCGTGTAAATAAGTATATCCCATATTTGTAGATTTTCTCAATACCCAAGCAAGTTACAAATGTGAAATTGGTACCACAATGTGCAGAATACTTTATGAATCTTTGTATCAACTATCCATGTGTTTGGGTGGACTGAAACCAATAATTTGTGAGCAATTGGCTAAAATAGCCATTTTCGCATGAAAATTCAATGTTAAACCCCTATCTGTCTTTGGAGCTCTTGAGCAACATCTAAAACCCCTTCAAATGAGCTGAAAATTTACATGGGAGTCAGAGAGGGGCTATAGAACACATTTAGAGGTTAGCCCCAATGAATTTCAGACTTTAATTTTTTTGGGACACCCTAATGTACATTCAAACAATTCTCAAATACTAGGTTTTGTGATACCATATAATAATTATGTCTACTCCTCTATATAAAATGGAAGGAGTTGTGTTTGGCATTTTACTCAAAGATAGTGGCTTATAATGTAATTGGCATGGATGGCTCTTCACCATTCTGAAAGCTCTAAAAGCCCTTAATTGAACAGCTACTATTTTACAAAGATATGTTTTTATATTGGTCTCACATTTACGTTATATGTGTGTTACACAAAAGCTCTAGTATATATTACATCTGTCAAGAAAGTGTTCCAGATATCAGACGATGTGCATTGAAAGAAATTCTGTTTAATAAGAGATAATATGATGCCGGAGATACCCTTGGGACTCATGGGAGCATATTTTGCTTTCTAGAGACAGCACAGCACCTTGTTATAACTAATAAACCAAATATTCTCCCATTGTTATTGTCAAAATCATATTTTCATTCAGTGAACACTTAAAGTGTCCAGGACAGGCCTCAAAACAGGAAAGGCATTCTTCAGATAGAAAATGTTTTAAACATCAGATCTCCTGACCTACATTAACGTAACTTGTTTGTCTCTGTGTGGAAACTCTTGCATGGTTGTTAAATGGGAACATGAACACAAATCTTTCAAACATTTTGGTTTTCCTTCGGCAGCTTCAACGGCTATCTTTCGAAATTGATCTATAGTTTTTCGAAATTTAAATATTGTAATATCTATTTTGTCAGAGATCAATCTGATATATATATTTGCTATGAGTTCAATTGTTTTTTTGTGATTCCACATATGTATTGCCTCATGTCTGTTTGACGTTTAGTCTGCACTTGCCTGCCTTCCTGTCCTGGTGTGGACCCCAAATGAACATATATCACAAATGTTTACATTGTTGCATTTATCTTTTCAGTTTCATGCTTGTGTCAGCTGGTAAGTGGTCCTCATTTTCCCAGGACTGTCTCCATTAAATGCCCTGCCAAGAATTATCTGGGTGGGAAGACTGAAACAATAAGCAATTAAAGAGATTAATGCCTTTGGGCTGCAGAGAGAGCAATGTGACACCGTGGGACCAGTAGGCAGAAGAGAGTTGAAGGTTTCTTGCAGTTTATCAAGGGAAACAATCCCTGCCGGGTATAAGATGCAAAAATCATAGGTGACATGCTCACACCTGCAACAGCTAAAAACTCCTCCCCTAGCCATGCCACTCACCTAAACTATCCACCTATCCTTATTGATCTATCCTGTCCTTCTCATAACAGCAAATAACAGTGAAACAGCTCCCTTATTTACGTTTTCTGCCTCTACTGTTTTTCCCCACCAGGATTGCATGAATCTCCATTGTAGTTCACTGACTGCTCACGCCAGAGGCTGGCGCCACCGTCTCTCTTCCGCCAAAACCATCCACACACTCCAGTGTCAGCTGTTTCCCATGCCTGCACACTGGCTGACCCACTTGCAGATTTTTATCATTTCCCTGTCACTATTTCCACTGCCACCACTGGTAATCTACCTCTTCATTTTCACATTTACTGGGGGGTTGGGAGGGGGATGGGCGCTCCATTCCCCCTAAAAATGTCCCTCAATGGGTATATCTAGTTACTTATAAGGATGAAAACAAGGAGACACTGAAATGAAATTGTAGAGAGTGTGCTACAGTGCAGTTTTGGTTTAAAATGTAAATATCTGAGTTGAAATTGAGTGTGAGGCAATGAGGCATGGCAATACATATATTATTTACCATTCTTCTCAATTCTTTGCAGACCAAGTTTTCTGTAGTTTTGTTCTTGTTGTTGAATTATATATACAGACGTGTGTGTTCGACTTGGTCTGTCTGCGATTTTCCACGTCTACAACATGTCTTGTATTCAGACCTCACTGATGTAGAATAATGTCTCTTTGACACTCACCCTGGATGCAGAAGCACCATATGACCCTTCTGACCAGATTGCTTCATGGTAAGAAGATGTCCACTAGACAGTCCACCTGAACTTGAAGGGTTTCCTCGTGACTCTGGGGTTCCAAATTGGGATTGACATCACATAAAGAGTCTAGTTATAGCATTAATCACCAGAGGCACTACTGTCATTTTCACAGATTGCCTTGACCACATGTCATTGTGAAGCGGGATGTCAACTGGGAGAGGAGAAGACAATATGCCCTTGGAGAAAAAAAAAGATGTTCGGCCAAAAATCATGTCTTCTTGAATTACCCAGTAGTTATCATGAACATCTCAAGATTGTTTACTGCCTCAGTCTACCCAAGTGAAAATCAGAAACCTACATTTTGGCATTGGCTGTACATAGTGACAGTATGGTGACATCGCCTCCAGTTGTTCAGTTATGAGAAGGTTAATAATCTACAAAATTCAAGGCCTGACACTGACTGAAAAAGCTGGAGGCTATCTCAGCTCATGAGGCTTGTTTCTGTCTGATTTGGCAACTCGTTGCACCAGTCTTGTGAAATTGATAATTAGATGCCGAATGAGATCTGAAGACAAGTATCGCAGGATATATTTATTTATGTTGAGCCTTTGATGTTCTAATATATTTGTCTCTAAATTTAACAATGTACAGTAAAGAAATCCATCAGATAGAAATTATTTACTCCAACTCAGGACTGCCTAGGAAGAATTTATAACTGAGCAAGAAACAATTTACTAGAAAATTAAAAACGGTTAGGTGCTTCATAGGCTCTGTGTAATGGTTTTGTGGTACATCTGCCGGGGGGGGGGGGGATCACTCACTATGAAAGGGTGTATATAGAAGCGTGCTGGATGGTTCAGGTTTTTTGGCCTTCAAGGAATAAAATAGCTTTGGCATTTTGACAATTCAGATTAATTTGGTTCTGGTTTTTGCAACCTCGACATGTTTGATATCGTTAGAATCAGCTTGAAAGGAGGCTTAAAATGGTTAATAAAGCATAACGATTAAATTGGATATCAATATTTTTACTGAAGGATTAAAATGGATTGTGCTTTTGATGTTGGTTTCTGAATTAGAACGGTTAATGGTTTTCAAAATTGCAGTGGTGCATCCGTTCATAAAAGTCGGTTGAGTACCCTACCTCGGGTATATCTGATATATCCATCATTAAAAGGAGTCCCACAGGGGTCTGTGGCACATCCTTATACTTTGTGTATGTCTCATCTTATGCATCAAAGACAGTGGAACACATGCTAATACAAGTTTAGCCCAAGGATTATTTATGCAAGGAATTGCACAATCCAGTTCTCTATGACAATATTTTGCCTTATACCACAAGAAAATGTCATTATATGGCACTTCACTAGCTCCCAAAGAAGGTTCACTTGTCTTTGATTTATTCATATATACTGAATCTCTGCTAATACTATTCCACATCATTTTGACATACTTGTCTTCTCAGAAATGTGTAGAAATTGAATCATCCTCATCTGATATTTATTCTATTGGCAGAAAATGCTTTTATTTTCATATATTTACTCCACATTTACATACTGTTTGGATGTCATTTATCTGAGTATTTTCTTATTTTCAGCATGCGTTGCACATATACACCTCCTTCATAAAGAAATCTGTTTAACAAAGAATAATATGATATTGGAAATACCCTTGGGAGGCTATTATTTTATTATGCAGTATGTTGTGGCTTATTAGGGATAACAAGGAGGACTATGTTCAGGGCATTGAACACTTATTGTGCCCAGGGCAGGCCGCAAAATTGGATAGTCATAATGTGGATGTAGAAAAACATCTGCAGACTTGAATTTATGTTACTGATTGGGCTGGAAAAGGTAGATATGTGGTGGTCTGCACCCCTATCAGCGTGCCTCGGCGGTCCAACGTTGTCCCGAAGCTGGTCCGATGCTACTGACATAGGACTGATGCTGGGCCGACGTTGGACCGCCGAGGCATGCTGACAGGGAACTCTCTGTATTGTGGTTGATTTTCAAACAATTTACTTGTCTTTTGATTCCCTGTTGCGGTCTTCCCCCTTTTCTTCCTTTTTCCCACTCTTTTTCCTTTTTCTCTCTTTTTCTCTTTTTTCCTCTTTTTTTCCTCTCTTTTTCCATTTCCTTTCGTTTCTTCTCTTTCTCCTTTTTCTCTCTTTTCCTCCCTTTTTCCTTATTCCCCCTTTAACTTTCTCCAATTTTTTGTCTTCTACTTTTCTTCATCTTCCTCTTCTTTCTCAAAATTTTTTGTTTCACTTCTTTTCCTCCTAATCATTCTCATCTTCTTCCCCCTTTCCCCATCTTCTTCCCTTTCATCCTCTCCTCTCCTTCCCTCTTCTTATTCCTATTTTCCACCTCCTCTTCATCCCCTTTCCTCGTCTTTCACCCCTTTTCCTCCTTTTCCTCCTTTCTCATCCCCTATCCTCATCTTATTCCCTTTTTTTCCTCTTCTTCTCATTTTCCTCATCATTCTATCTTTTTCTCCCTTTCCCCCATCTTCTTTCCTATTCCTCCTCACTTTCCCTTTCCTCTTCTTATTCCCTTCTCCTCCTCTTCTTCCTCTTTCTGCTCCTTCTTCTCATCTTCTTCCCATCTCCTCTTCTTATTCCCTTTCATGCCACTTCTACCCCCTTTCCTCCTCTTTCCTCATCCTCATTCCCATCTTCTTTCCCGTTTTCTCATCTTCTTCCCACTCCTCCTAGTTATTTAGCAAGTGGTCAAACTGACATTAGAAATTTGAGATGAACTTTTCATAATATTATCTGCTTTGGTGCTGTTCTTATCTTCTAAAGACAATAATCTAAATCAGTGACATTTCTTGGAAATAATTAATTTTGGCGCTTATCCTTGGTAGTTCAAAAACATCCCATTCAGTGAATTATTTTTGACAACTGGCTGTAATTGCTAATTTAAAATGATCACACTTCACAGTTCCTCACTCCCCATTGAGAAGGTTGTTCATTATGACGAGTGTTTCTTCTCACATTGAGACTCAGACAACGATGATATAGTCTGGTAGCATTGGGAGATACATACAGCAGAACTCAGAGATCTTTACCAGTCTGAGGAGCATTGAATCACCACATGATAACATTCGCTCAGATGTGAAGCAAAATATATGTCATAAAGATTTGCCTAATTGTGCAGCTGTCATTGTGATCTTTGATATTTGCATAAACCTAGGGCTAAAGTCTTGTTAACAGGTGCATCACAGTCTTTGATGTATTAGATGCCATACTTAGGAACTATACAAAGACACAATAGGCACCTGTGGGACTCCTTTTCTGTTTTCACATCTCATATCTGGTTTGCCCTAATCTTCCAAGATAAGAATGAGGTGAAGGAGACTAGTAAAAATGCACCTTTGATTTCTTTGCTGTTTAATGATGATGAAAGTGACCTATTTATTACATGAAGTATTTTTATGAAGTCCAAACTAATGAAAGATTAAGGAATTGATGTGTTTGATCTATTCAGTCTATTGGGCATCCATTCCCGTGTAATGACTTAATTATTATCATCCTGATAAACTCCTCAGTTAGAATCTGTTAATTAAGCAGACACTAGAACCTGCATTCCCTCCCCTCTTCACCACTATGCAGCTTGTAACATTATTATGCTGTTTGTAACATTATTATAACCCCTAGCATATCCATGCAATTTATGCAGATATCATTAGTGTGATTTAAAGTGGACACATTACAGCCAGTCAATTTGTTACGCGTATAGATTGAACTGTTGTACCGTTTAAATTGCACTGCATGAGTCATCATACTGATAATTTGTCAAAAGCATGTGTATTACAAGTCATAATCCTCAAGATTGCACTGCTGATGACTTATCATTAAATCATTATTTTCACCACACCTTAATTCAGGACACTTGTCTTGTGGTGCTTGTTAGCGACATGCAAATGATTGTGAATCTGAGTCATACAGTAAACCAGTCGTGGAACTATATTTTATCATGACTAATGAATATTTTTCCATCAAACAGCTTTGTTGTGCCAAAAATATGACAATGACACACTCTAAACCCAGGGTGGTCAAGATGACAACTCCAGAGTGGTGATTCCTGGTGCCTAAACTGACAATACCTTCAGTCAAAATTACTAAAAGGTTGTCAATGTGACAAATATTGGATTAGTAAGCTGTACCACTCTGGTAATCAAAGCTACCAGATTGTGATAAAATTGACTACCTGTCGGACACTTACATAGTCAACGTAGTCATTATGATTATGATAGACTGGTCAAAATGATTTTCCAGGAAGTCAGTACCAAAGTTTTGCAACCATTACTACCCTAAAGTAGTCATAAACTAGTCACAGTGACAACCAAATGTTTAGAGTGCATATACTCATATATCTTCAGCTATATCATCATCGGCTGTAGATATCGTCATACATCAAGTGCATTTCACTCTGAAAAGGTCATACACTCCCCCCCCCCCAAAAAAAAACACAGGGTGTGAGTTTCCTTGCATCAAAAAAGGTGACTGGATTCTAATCTAACTGTATTGTATAACTGTATGGTTCAGTCTATTAGGCTCTAACCCTCTGTCTTGAGCATCAGGTCAAGGACTCTAAACTTGACATCAATTTAAATGCGATTAACATGACAATTGTTGGGTACCAATGCAATGCAATGCATTGTGTACCAAGATCATTGTTTCTCTTCTCTTGCTTCTAATAGATCTCTTTTGAATTTCCTGCATTTGGCCCATTGTTACATTATCTTATACTTGATTGTTGTTTTGTCTTGCTAATGTCACCTGTTTCCAATGCTTTATCATAAATCGGTTTGCATGTTTATCCTGTTTTTATTGTTATCCAATTTCATTTTATTTATATATTATACAATTTACGGACTTCAGTTTTGGTCAATATCAGGTTTTACGGACCTGACCGGTGAAGGCCGAGTTGAATATCACTAGGTCAGGTCCGTATAACCTGATATTGACAAAAACTGAAGTCCACAATTGTTTTGTTCCATGACAATTTTTTTTGTGTGGAATGATTACTTTTAGAAATTTTTTTCTTCTTACTTTGGAATTTTTTATTTTGGCTTCTTTTTTTATAGGAACTTTTTTTTTTTTTTGGATTTTCAAAATTTTTTTTTTTGGAAATATTTTATTTTTAGAATTTTTTTGTTTCTGGAAAATTTTTGGTTTTTTGGAATTTTTTTTGTTGTGAAAAAAAATATTTTGCATATTTTTTTTTTCTGAATTTTTTTTTTATCTGAAATTTTTTTTTCCGGGGAGGTCAATAACACGTGATATTCACTGATCAGTGAATAACACATTTGTTATTGACCAGCCTGTCACACACCACCGCACACAGGTGAACATCACATCATTCAGGTGGCTTGTTGGCCAATCAGGGGGCTTGTTACACAGGGGCCATGGAACGTAACCTATTATTTTATAATTTATTTGTGCTGTCTTCTACATGTATTATATTTTTCTGTCTCATATATTTTGGTCGGACCAAAAGCCTGGTGCTTGTGTTTTGCTGTTTGGCTTTAAATTCCGACGTAAAATAAAATTTACTTGACTTGACCTTTGTGGTGCACCACTCCTACAGGTTGGCTACGCTGGTAACATTTGTTACTGTAGGAATGCAGTCTGGTGAAAATGCATGCTGCTGCCACCTGGCACAAAAGTTGATTTTGTATGCTTCAGCATTGCTGTCCAAAGAAACAGTTCCAATTTCATTGCACATTCACTGAATTTATATTCAACATTGATATAGGCCTATACTAGAGTCAGACTCGGCAATCACATTCTCTAAGGAAGTAGACAAGGCCATCAGCACACTCAGAAACAGCCCCGGTTTCTTCCAGACAAATTGTGTGAGTTCCCCACGATCAAATGATGTGGGCCGCTCGCAGGAGCTCTCGGAATAGCACACTAGTCACTAGGTGGCAACACATGTCAGCATAATATGTTCTGTCAAGGCTGGAATGGAAACTGGCAATGAAACAGCGGTCAACTTGTAGACAGGTAGGAATGTATAGCCTTTATTGAAACACATCATCGTTGCACATGTACATCATTCCCAATGAGCATACAAAGAGGCCTGGCCGTCTTGTCCAAAAGCGTAGGCTACTATTAACGAATATTAGTTTTCCCCGGCAGGAAACTATCTATTTCACAGTAAAGGCAGTAGTTATTAATTACTATCTAAGTTTATTCTGACTTATTTCTCTTATGTATACAAGATCTATAAGATGGATTACTGAAAATAATGTCAATTGCTCTCTACAATACAAGCGGTAAAGTATAAACTGTACAGAATGTTCAATAATGAAGGAGAACTTTTCAAGTATTCATTCAGTATCCACTTGTTTCCATCGAAGTGACTGCCAGTGTGGAGTTCTTGGGCACCCCCGGATCTGCATTCAGGTACATTCGCTGCAAGTCCAGGCTTTTTACAAATCCAAATATTTCTGCCATTTTCAATGCATCTTCATTTGTGCAGCTGAAAAGTTATAACATCAATACTAAATAATAACATAATTTAGCTAAATCATCAATTCAGACACATCAAGCGTCCAAAGGAAAAACCTAGTAAGTCACTTATTTCGCCAATTAAATTGAGTCGAGGTCAAAATTGTACTTCTGAGACATGTTTCTATACATTTATTAAGTTTAGATTTTCAAGAGGTGGCCCGTTACCCAAGAATGACATTAGCAAATCCCAGTGAGTCAATTTCTTATTGCAAGGACTGGAATTTAAAAGTCAATTTTCTCAGGAACTCCAAAATGTGCCTTACTAGGTTTTGCCAGACATGTTCAGAGATAGAACGTCAATATCAATTCGATTCAACTTCATTATACCTCAAGGTAATTATAATAATTAAGTTCTTTGCATTATGTTGTAAGAAAGAATACTGGTCACAACACACCCAAAATGATTACATTAATGACAAGGACAATAATGTAAAGGTATATACTATAATAAAAAGGCTTGAAGTGTAGTATGGAAATATATTGACTCGGTTTATGGCAAACAGGCATTAGGTATGTTGCAATCTGCTGCAATGACTTAGAATAATTTCAGCCTGCAATGTGCTGGCAAAAATCTGTGCGTTTGAAAGCATCCTTCACAAAAATAGCTCTGGTTATGTCTGTACTCAACATAGCTTGATGATTTTAACAGCGAATGTTATTGGGATCATACTTGACAGCCTGGTTTTTAAATATTTAAATTTTGTTTAGTTGTTTGTCATTCCATCCATTTGAAAATGACAGTGTAAATCAACTTGCTACAGCTTTTTTCGTGAGCTCTGGCCATTGATTAGAGGTATGTGTTCATTTAAGTTACACTCTTTCCTACATTTTTGCAAAATATGAACGAAATTGTATGAATAGGGGAAAAGTTATGTGAGTCCCAAATTGCCGAAGTCACTCTCATTTGGTTAAAAATTTGTCTTGGTGGCCTGGCTGAAAAGCTGACCCTCTTTATGTGAAGCAACTGGTTAAATATCAGTAGACCTATTAATTTACTGCTGCCACATTTCTTTCTCCAGTTCCAATGAGCCTAAGTGCATAAATATGAGACATAAAGCCCCAGTCATCCATCCATGTTTGCACTAACAGTAGATGGCCTTTATGGACGATATACGCTTGGTCTTGTGTAAGACTATGGTTCGCATTAATTGAACTTAACTCAGAACTTTGGAATGTGATTTATTGTTTGAAAAAGTGGTAAATGCCCAGAGACTTAACTCTGTTGGTTGGTGCCATTAAAACACAAGTTCAACTATAGCATATGAAGTTATTGCTTCATCTACTAAATGCAACGACCTTGATAAAAACATATGTCGAAAGTTTCATTCAATTATCTCAAATTTAACAGAGTTATGAAGATCACTGTCGTTGATCACGGACTTTTTGTAAATACAATGCTAAAAATTAGCAAATTTTTACTTCATTTTTCGACTACATAAATGCTTGTAACTTCGTTAATAATTGACATATTAAGGTGGTTCTGATGGCTACATTTCTTTTATTTAGGCATCTATCACATAAAAATATTTTCAATGTGAAATTCCAGTTCTAACAATTTTTTTTGCAACATACCTATGTACAGGCATACAAGTTTACAACATCTGCCAGCCCTGTCAGGCAGCTGATATCAGAACAATTCAGAGAGACTAATTGAAACATTGTTAAGTCGTTATGGTCTCAAAAGAGCATCAACAATTATGTACACAAATTTTTGGTACGTATTTGTGACCTTTTTTTTTTTAGAGTTTTCATACAGTGTAACTTGAGCTATATTTTATTGTTTCCAGCATCATTGTTATGTCTTTCACATAGGCTTTTTCAAACTTACCAGATATTTATGCCAGTGTTTTCCCCCTCTACATCATCCATAAGTCTCTGCATTAAGCCATTTCCAATATCCAGACTGTCCGCATACAAAGGTCCAATGTTGTGAGTCTTCTCTTGGATGCAAGGTCTTCTGCAACTGAGCCCAACAATTTTTCCTGATTTATCCAGAGCAACAAAAGCTGCACCGCCTGGAAGAGCAATCCATTTTTTAAGAAACTCTCTTCTTTCTCTAACATTTGGGCAGATGAAATTCTTGTTGTCGTATTCTATAAGGTCCTCAAATGTAACATCAGTTGCCTGCAAAAAGGAATTGTTAGAATTATTTATTTCATTGCAGAAATCATGATATTTTTTACACTAACTATTTGCCACAATAGGCCATGGACCATTGGTTGGCCTACAATAGCCTTTTTTTAGAATTATTTGTCAATTTCATTGCAGAAATGAAGTGAATTTCAACATGCATTCTTGCTGCAACTCAGCATTGGTTCATGGGACGGCCCAACGGGTACAACCAAATGGGCACATCTACATTGTAGCAACGTTGCAACAATGTCACAGTGTTTGTCAAATGAAACGGAATTGTATGGTAGAAATGATGTTGTCGCAATGTTGTGAAGCAACATCAAAGATATGACGTTAGCATGCGCCGTTGTGGCGACTTTTCTCAACATTGTGAGGCAATGTCAAGGGTTCAACGTCAGCTTGCGTTGTTGTGGCAATGCTGTAAAAAAAACCCGACGTCGTGTTCACATTGTGGCAACATATTCCATACATGTCTATGTGACCAACAGACCAACCCTCCACCAATTAGCAACATCGGGGTTTACGTCATTTGCCCCTTGGGAAGTGACTGTAAAATGACAATGACAATGACTATGACAATGAAAAAACGCTTTATTTAGGAGACCCTCCAATGAACAATTGGTCGCTTAAGGAGGGTCACCATGTACAAAAACAATTCACTGAAATGTATTTAATTTATTCTCTTGTTTAGTGTTGTAATTATTATGTTGCTGCCAAGGACGACACTAGTGACCACAAATACAGAAATTTGATATTGTGCAGTTTTCTTGATAATTTTCTAAAACCTTTAATTTAATATATCGTTTAAAACCTTCAAAAGAATGCGTTTTTATTTTTTCTTTGTAACTTTGGCACATATTATTATAAATTTTTGGGTATCTCATGCCATATGTTGCTAAGACGTGTCTTACAGCAGAAACACGAAGATTATTTCAAGAATGATGTGTGGGGTATATATATGAATAGTTTTCTGTCTGGAACTGCTCGGAATATAAATATTTTGGAAGTGTATTGTTTTTAACTTGAAGCAAAAATTAAAATCCTGCAGTGCGCATAGTTCAGGAATCTTAAATATTTTGTATTGTTTAAAGAGAGGGCTTGTGTGGGCATTATATTTGGTTTTTGCCATTATTCTAAGTGATTTTTTTTTGCAATTTCAGGAGTCTGTTGGCTTTCATTCCCCAGATAATTAGACAATAATTTACATGAGGCAAGAAATCTTAAAGAGTAGTAGATGGTAAAAAGTCATCTGAACAACCCTATAGTACAACTTTCAGAATGATGCAAGTTATTTTTTCCATTCGGAATACATGTCCAGGAAGAAATTCACATGCGGCTCAGAGTCTGCAATTATGAATTTGGCTTTTAGTCAGATCGTCTGACTCGGGTGAGAGGGGGACTTGCTCTTGCCTTGAAATCACTTTGCCCCTGGTTCAATTCCAGCTTTGCCTTGAACTTCAATGAAGTCATCTTTGAGTTCGAGGTAACGTCTTATTGCTTACCTTCCTGATTTCACCAGCATATTGGACTACATTCCTTTTTGCAGTAGCATGATAAATCCCTGTCTTGCATCCAAGGATGTAGCCGTATTTTTCAGATTTTGTGTCCGTAGCAGATCCAACAAGTGCGTCGATGCAACATATATTTTTGCCAACATAGTTTCTTGACACTTCCTCCCAAATTCTGGCACCGAAACCTCTTCCTCTGTAAGCCTCTTCCACATAGTAGTAAGATCCATAGAACACATTCCCCCAAGGTACTCTGACGGCAGATGCCACTACCTTCCCTTCATATTGTCCAATATAAAATCCTTCACAGTCCTTTGGAAAACAGCTCAGGGTTATGTCCAGATCAGCTCTAGAAAAAATTATTGTGTCAGATATTTGCCCAAGTTTAATGCCAATTTAAAAGATAAACAGATTTTTAGAGGGGCAGTCTTTAAAGAATTTTTTTTCCAGACAATTTATTGTCTCGAATCTGTTGAAATGACATGGGATTACTTCCTTGTCAGTCACAGAATAAGTAACCAACCAATCCATTCTGCCATAGCTGCTAATAATTGAGCAGGTGATGCTCAAGCATAAAGAAACAAATATTGCACATAAGTTTGATGAAGCACTGAATGATGAGCATAGACTCAGTGTCATTTGAGCTGGTCCGTTGACAAACCTCGGGTAAGGTGAGAAGCCCCCCCAGGGTTATATCTAAACTAACATTTTTGGTGCGTTTTCTTATTGATAGGATTGAAGCTAGCGGCTTTTTGGGTGATGTCACAACTTTTCAGGGTAAACAGCACCAAACCACAGTAGAAATTAAAGAAACAAAAAAAAAAGCATGGTTTTTGTAACTTTGAGTAATTCTTTGAAAGGGGTTGTCAGAAATAACTTTGGAAATATTTAAAAGTATAATGGATATCTGCATTGCTTCACTTTATGACCATCATACAATGTAAATATGATTTTGATCATGTTTTTTGCACTTTAGTTCAAAATATAGAGGTCAAATTAAAATATGCGTGTTTGGGGCGAGAGGCCCCACAATGGTATGGGGCATGAGGCCCCCTTCACTGGGGCCTCGAAGTTGCTTCAGGAACCATTTAATAATGTATACTTTATCTTAAATCTTGACAGAATAGCTAATTAAAATAGAAAAAAAAATGGCCGAAATTGAAAAAGGGCAAAAAATATTAAAAAATAAAAGTATGAACATAAAAATTCAGAAATTCAGGAAAAGTAAATAGAATGCCTTAAAAATGATAGAAGAACCCCAAGAAATAACTTTCAAGCTGAATGCACTCACACAAAAATTGCCATAGGATTATCATAGGGGGGCTTCTGGCCCTATTGTTGGGGTTGGAAGGCCATTTGCAATTTTTTTTTACAAAAATGGCTGTAACTCCTTTATTAAAATTGGTAGACATTTGTTTCACTAGTTATAAGTAGAGTCAAGTGATCCCTTCCTGACAGCATAAGCATTCAAATAATCGATCATAAAAAGTAGGTCAAATCACACCTCGAAGTTAAGGGGGGCTGATGCCCCGCGCTACTCTACAGTTCAACTCAGTATAAGGACCAAATAGTTCCACAGTGTAACAATAATTGGGTTGTTTGGTTGATGATGTCCTCAGAACAAACATTTCAGTCAATCATTGGGGATATACGGGCGGTGTATAAATTTGATATTGGACTTGAGCAAAGCCTATGCATTTTTCTGGGTGCATGGTACTATTGAAAATTAATAAGCTAGACGTTTTGCAGATATACATGTATTCTTGAAATTTTGATCAAACACATTTACCTTGAAATATTTGCCATTGCATTGAACCAATCTTGCACGATCTTTGTGTCCTCGGGCAGCATCTGTCTGACAATGTACCCATCCTCATACCTTTTGTACACAATTGGTTTTGTTCCTTCATTGTCTAAAAATGACACACAAACGATAAATCAAATTGAAATTTAAAGATATTCTGTCTCCCAATCTAAATGCTGCTTAAAAGGAAGACAAGAGCAATATTTAACTTATTTCTTAATGTTAATTTTTGTAATTTCCATAATAAGCCAACATATGAAGATCAATTCCTTTAAAAACGTAAACATATACAGGGTGTCTACAGAAATAAGAGGACAGTCACTTTTCTTCTTTTTCACACTCATATAAGTTCAGAATTTGGTGATAAGTCTAACATAGGAATGGATTTGATAGTCAGCCATATTAGGTCTATTGCAAATATGCTTATTTGTGAATTAGATCACCACTAAAGGCAACATGCAAGCATGATAATGCAAAAGTGCTTGCGTTGCTCTAAGCTGAAAAAGGTCGTCCTGTTTTCCTCATTCTTGATGAGAAATTTTTCACCATTTTTGGTGCTTGTGAGAGTAGGAATGATTCATGCGTGAGTAGTGGGACATTTGCTGATGCTCCAGCTGCCGATAATTCAATTCAGGACCTAACACTCAGTCTTCAACATGGAGTCATCTGAAGACAAGAAAATCACAAAAATGTCTCAAATAAACCATTGACCAGAGTGCCGGAATCAATGCAAATGTTTATAATAACATTCTGAAATAATTTGGGGTGCCATGTTGGCAAAATCATCTTCCTCCAAGGTGTAGCACCTGTTCATACTGCGAAGAAAAACAAGGCTCCCTGAGCCACATAGAGTGCCACCCCTTGTCTCCTGAGCTGGACCCAGTGGATTATTCAGTATGGGCAAATTGGGAGATAGAATCCAGCAAGTTATCGCAACCCTCGCATTAAAGTTAAAGGCCTCCGCCATGTCTGCATGGGGCAAAATGTTCGTGGATAGCATCAAACACGCTTTTGCATCATTTATGTCTCATCTGCAGAAAGTTACCACATCAAGGGGTGCGAATAATGGGTAATTTGACTGTTCTGAATATACTGTTCATATACAAATCATGTTCTGTTGAATAATGATGTTTGACACAAAATAAAATGTAAACAAATCCAATTGTGTTGACTGTCCTCTTTTTCTGTAGACACCCTGTAGTTTTTAATGCTGTGAGCAAATTTTTTGATTTCCGATTTCTTTTCTCGTTCAAAAATAGCAGAAAAAAAAATATGATAGGAAATGAATAAATACTTCTGTAAATCTCTAATGGTTGCCCTCAGAAAGTATTCCTGAATATAAAAAAGTTATATACTCACTGGCCATGGCTCAATCCTTGAAGATTGGAGGCTTTCTCCTTCCTTCCTTCTAGTTTTATGGAGAGGTGTTGAAGCACCAGACACAGAGAGCAGTTAAATTTACTCACCAAGTTACACTGGAATTTTTGTTTATATGTTGCTAATTTTCATGTAAAGATTGAGCAAACAGCAACCTTCCCCGTATAGGAGAGCAGCAAGTTAGTTGATACGCAAGGTTAGTTGATACGCCCCATCTCCTGGTTTACATCAGAAACAACATTTTGAGAAAGTGTGGAATTTCTGAGAAGCACAACAAAAACGCGTTTCTTCACATCTAGGTCAATGTAAAAACAGAATCAAGATTTAGGAGAACATTTTCAAAAAGTGAAAATCACTGTTGCGAGTATAATTGTACTCAGAATTTATATGGCTTTTTTTCGCTAAAGATCAAGGATATTTCAGAGTAACTTAGTTGGTGATAAGGTATGTGAAAATGGTACGCAATGCATGCACAGGGTCCTTGGTCCATTTTCTACCAAAAGTGTACTTGATTTCTGCATGATCGAGTGTACAATTTGGCCGTCACTTAGGTCAAAAATTGAAGCCCGTTGTATCTCATCAGCGACAATATCAACGTATTTACACATATCTTGGGAATGATGGCCTAAAATATTTTTGCACAAACTATTTTTGTTCCTATAGAAAAATGGCATGATGAATTATCGAAAAATATGGAATTTTGAGGATCAGGCGATTTTTTGCGCTATTAATCGTACAGACATCCATTATCACTCACTAGAAAGAAGAGAACCTTAGCGTTCTAACAATATTTTTATGATTTCTGTAGCTTAATTAGGACCAGAGATACGACTGTTTGAAATAATGATATAATTACTTAATTTTTACAGCCCGAGTTAATCATTATAGAGTCATTTTTCAACATTGACCTTCACTGGCTAGTGTTGAGATCTTGAATTTTGTTACCAATATTCTGGATTGTTGGAGGCAACAAATACATTGAGATTTCTGAAAATAGTCCTATACCTTGCGTGATATGAAACCTTTTATGCAGCAAGAATTACAAGAGATACTGAGATTTATACCTTCAGCGAACTTCGTTCAGGGGCGGACTGGCGGCATTTTGGGCCCTGTGGCAAAATAAATCAACGGGCCCCTACATCTCTACCGTCGGCATTATTTCCAATTAAAAAAGAAAAATTTCACAGTTCTAATTTCCAAATTGTGTTAATATTTGGTTGCGGCCTCCATATGAGAATGAGGCTGTCCTTTCAGTTTATGTAATTCCAACACACAATCATGAATTTAACAGCAAAATTTTGCTCTTTCTCAAAATTTTTATTTTTTGACATCTTGTGGGCCCCCCTGTGGATGGGCCCATGGCAGTTGCCACTTTGCCACATAGGCCAGTCCACCCCTGACTTCGTTTATTCTCTATCTATTGATCTTTTTTTTCAGAATGTGTTTTTAAACTCCTACACAATTTCTTATCAGTGATATTGAGTATGGTATGATCATAGAGGATCAAAACGTATTGCATATGAAAATATATACCAATTTCATATATATGCACTTCGTTATGCAGTGATGCGCTTCGAATAAATAAATGTATTACATCACTAAAACAATTTCTACACACTTCCAAGAGCACAAAAATGACTAATGTTTACCCAAACAGGACATAGAATAGAATAGGAGATAACGAAGATACAATTTGGTAACAATGAGAGATATTTGATAAAAACAACAGAACAGAGAGATCTCTATTTGTTTGAGAAGCAGTGAAGCACCGCATAATAACATTCGCACACATGTGAAACAAAAAAATGTTATAAATATCTGTCCATTTCTGCTGCAGGATAGAATATATTTTGATTATGAATTGGATAAATAAACACCATAATTTGTAGCAGTTATTCCTTGTGTAGACAAAGAATAATTTTGCATTTTATTTACGACTGTTAAGAATATGTGGTCTTTGATATTTGCATACACCTGAGGCCAAAGTTGTGTTAGTATGCGTATCACAGTCCATGATGTATTAGACGCCATACTCAGAAAGTATACAAAGACACAGCAGTCCCCTGTGGGACTCTTGTTCATATTGCATATCCTGTATAATCTAAGACTAACAACTTTCTAAATGAGTTGAAGGAAACTTTGATTTCATTGCCGTCTGATGATGATGAGATTGACCTTTTTATTACAAGCAGCATTTTTATGAAGTCCAAACTGATGAAAGATTAAGGAATTGATGTGAATGACCTGTAGAGAATCCATTCCTTGGTAATGACATAATTATTATCATCCTGATGAACTGCTTACACTATGGATTAGGCACACACTAGTAGTCTTTACACTCTAAAGTATTAAGCACATACAAAAACAACGATTGGGGGGAGACTGGATATAGGGGAGACCGGGGTTAGTTGGCACACTCATTTTTATTTTTGCTCTGGAGAGCAAACGATACAAGATATTCACACCAAATTTTAGCATGTGATAGTGAGCGTGTTTAACTCAATGATCAGCCCAAGAGATATTGTAAATGATTATTGAAATTTGTGTCACAGACACAAACTTCCAGAAAAAATTTTGAAGCGCCATAAAAATTTTGAGACAACTTCTCATAAAAGGGGTTGCCTTTGCATAACTGATATGACCACCAGCTACAGTACAACACTCATTTGAAAAGAAATTGTATACTGTAATTTACTAAAATTTTTGTCTATTTTTGGCAAAAAAGCTGGTTTTTCCGTATTTCCCTTTCAGGAATGCAAACATGCACTGTAGTAGTTCTAAACTGCAGTAACTCCAACTAACAATGACTTGCAAGGCAATTTGAACACTTGAAATCTATGTTACGTCCAACTACACCATGTGTGATTCAACAAACTCCATGGCACCTGGAACACAATATTGTCTTATTTTTCAGTCTTATAAAAGTCACACAACAAAAAGCTTCTGGGTGTGGATTAGGCATGGATTTGCTAATTTAGAAATAAGGTTAGTTCACCTGGATTAAAATCATAGCTATACAATAACCCCCCTCGAAGACTGAGCAAACAAGTTACTAGAGCACCCAAAAAACAAACTTTCTTGCCTACAGAATTAGCATTTTGAAATTTAGAATGAATAAAGGTATGATAACATGTGCCAATAAACAGGGTATCTACCAAAAGTACCAGTTTGGCCAAAAATTTAAAGTAAAGCTGATTTTAGGCCAAG
Source organism: Platynereis dumerilii (assembly GCA_026936325.1). Classification (NCBI taxonomy): domain Eukaryota; kingdom Metazoa; phylum Annelida; class Polychaeta; order Phyllodocida; family Nereididae; genus Platynereis; species Platynereis dumerilii. Next base: position 487,907 of record JAPTHN010000076.1, read on the forward strand.
TTTCAACTAACCCCGCGATTAAACTAACCCCGGTCTCCCCTATCCAGGAGGAGGGGTACACTGTAAATTTGAATTTTGAGTTAGCTTAATTGATTGAGTGAGATGGTTTCACAATTCCTTTGAGGCAAGATAGCTTGTTGTTTGCAAGTTATAACTACAAAAAGATTATCATAACTCAAAACGGCAAGCTATCATAGCTCAAACAAATTGTGCAACCGTCTCACTCAATCATTTGAGCTAACTCAAAATTTCAAATTTTGCAGTGTATTTGAGTTTCTTTTAAAATGAATAATCTCTTACTCAGTTATGTTGAAATAAATAAATTCTTTTTGGGAAGTCTTGAAAATAATAATTTCTGGTGGGGGTATTTCCTGACGAGGTGTTGCTTGATTTAGGAATGAAGAATCGGAGACTTCGCGTGCTGAAAATAAATAATTACTGCTGCCATCTCCGTGAAATAAAAAGTTTCCCATCTAGGGAAACTCCAAACCCCCCTTGATTATTAAATGATTGCCCCCTTAGTGTTTGAGCTTATCCTCCATAAATTATCATTCCAAAAAGGATTGTGAATCTGGTTCTATATGGAACTTAATTTTTCATAAATTTTCTCTGGTGAAATAGCCTATATCATAGATCTCTCAATTTCATGTTAAACATGTATGATGACATATCATATCATCAGCTGTATCATCATACACTAAGTGCACATTTCACCCTGAAATTGCCACATCCTTCCTGTAAAAAAAACCCCCAAAAACACAGGGTATGAGTTTCCATTCATCAAAAAAGGTGATTGCATTTTAATCTTATACTGTGTTGTACTGTATGTTTAAGTTTGATTGATAGCTCTAATCCTCTGTGTTGAGGCTCAGGTCAAGGACTCCAAACTTGACACCAATTTAAATGTGATAAGCATGACAATTGTTGGGTACCCATGGATTGTGTACCAAGATCATTGTTCAAGGCTCTTTCTTTTCTCTAGCTTCGAATGAAGTTTTTAAGGATAAGGGAACTTAGCTGGCTACTAAGAACTATGGCCACTTAGGCTTAGTGGAGGTCACTAAGAGGGGGTAATAGAACTGTTTTATGCAAAGTTTTTTAATAATCTTATTGCATATGTGTGCAAATATATGTTTCGCTTGAGCAAACCTGCAGTCTGACTATTATGTAATGCATTACAGAAATCATAACATAAGCATTTAAGGGGACTTTATTAGTAGCCAGCTAAGTTCCCTTATCCTGAAAAACTTCAATAGGTATCTTTTGAATTTCCAACATGTGCCCCATTGTTACATTATCTTACGTGATTGCTGTTTCTTCTTTCCTTTGTGGTGCACCACTGCTACATGTACATGCATTGCTGGCTATACTGATAGCATTTGTTACAGTTTAAAGGTACAACCGTTATCAAAATATATCTACAATTTTTACATGTAGCCCAAGAATCATACTAAAAGGACTGGTCACCATCTAGTCGAATAAAATGAGTATGGTGACTTTTACAGTTCCCCGTTCCTGATGGTCAATAGCTTTTTTATATCAAGTTTCCTTTCTGACCGAATCTACTTTGATTTATACATCTTTTGTATACAATAAGGGTCTTATCACTATTAGTAACTAAATTACATTTGGTCTGAAACTTTTAAAGGCATGCACATGTGTCACTATTTAATTAAACGAAGTGGTAAAGTGTAAATTATTCAGAATGTACACTAAAAAAAGACAAAATTTCAAGTGGTCATTCAGTATCCACACACTTCTATCGAAGTGACTGCCAGTGTGGAGTTCTTGGGCACCCCTGGATCTGCATTCAGGTACATTCGCTGCAAGTCCAGGCTTTTTACAAATCCAAATATTTCTGTCATTTTCAAAGCATCTTGGTTCGTGTGGCTGCAAAGTAACAATATCAAATAAAATTCAGACGCATAAGGTCATAGAAGGGTCAATGTCTAGTCAACTTCATTGTGCCCAACTGTTATGTTGTGTATAATAATGTAACAAATGAATAGGTATTGGTTACAGCACCTAACATGATTACATTTATGAGTACAACAGTATACAATACATGTATGATATATAGGCCTGGAATGTAATGGAAATATATGCCAAAATCAGGAGAAACCTCACTGGCCAAGTATTGTCATGTGGCCAAACCAAATATCAGTCATTAAGAAGTGAGGAAGGGGTCTGGAAAGGCCCTGAAAGCACTTCAGCCCAGTGTTGGAGGTCTCGAGGCCAGCCTCAGGGCCATCTTTTCATTGCCCTGGCTATGTCTCGGATGCCAAATCCTTGGCCTTGCCTCGGTCTCGGGTGTATTTGGGCCAGAGGTGGGGGCCTCGGAACCGGCCTAGGCCTCGAGGCCGCCCTCAGAGCCCAATTTTGATGGCCTTGGCCTTGCCTCAGTCTCGGATGCCAAATCCTTGGCCTTGCCTCAGTCTAGGGTGTCCTGGCCTCGACTACATCACTGCTTCAGCCATTGTCTATGTGTTGTGAGCAATCATCAAAATTTGTAGTACTTTTTTGTGAATATCTTATTTTATTTTAGTGTTATAATTAGAGTTGGTGGCCTGCTGAGCTATATTTTATTGTTTCCTTCATGATTATAATCATCTTCACATATTCATAGACTTTTTCAATCTTACCAGATATTCATGTCAACATTTTCTCCCTCTACATCATCCATAAGTCTCTGCATTAAGCCATTTCCAATTTCTAGGCTGTCCGCATACAAGGGTCCAATGTTGTGAGTCTTCTCTTGGATGCAAGGTCTTCTGCAACCGAGCCCAACAATTTTTCCTGATTTATCCAAAGCAACAAAAGCTGCACCGCCTGGAAGTGCAATCCACTTCTTCAGAAATTCTCTTCTTTCTTTTACATTCGGGCAGATAAAATTCTTGTTGTCGTAGTCTATGAGGTCCTCAAAAGAAACATCAGTTGCCTGCAATGAGCATTTTTTAGAATAATTGATTTATTTCAATGCAGAAATAGATTTAATTACAATGCAAAAAACATTGTATGGATTTCGCTCTTTTACTGAAAATTGAAATCACTAATCTCTAGGGATGGGTACTTTTCCTGAAAATTTGGTTTGGTTCAATATTGATACTTTTGAAAATGATGCAGTCCGGTTTCGATACCAAAATCGATACTCGACGATGCTTCCATGAATGGTCCTGTCCCCACTTATCTATCAATAAGGGTGTCTGCATATCCAGATAACAGCTAATTTGGAACCAGTGTATCCTCATGGCTTTGTTGTACAATTTATTTTGAATAAACTGCACCTTGTTCTGGTCCAGAACTTTTGGAGACTGAAGGGAGGGCCCTAACTAAGTCAGCTTGTGGGACTTGAGGGAGAGGGGGACTTGCTCTTGCCATGCAGTCACTTGGACCTGGTTCAATTCCAGCTTTTTGAAGTCATCATTGAGTTTGTAGTACCATCATGTAGTATTGCTTACCTTCCTGATTTCACCAGCGTACTGGATTACATTCCTCTTTGCAGTAGCATGGTAATGCCCTGTTTTGTACCCAAGGATGTAGCCATATTTTTTTGATTTTGTGTCCGTCGCAGATCCAACAATTGCGTCGATGCAACATACATTTTTTCCTACATAGTTCCTTGACACTTCTTCCCAAATTCTGGTGCCAAAACCTCTTCCTCTGTATGCCTCTTCCACATAGTAGTAGGAGCCATAAAATACATTCCCCCATGGAATTCTGGTTGCAGATGCCACTACCTTGCCCTCATATTCTCCAATGTAAAATCCCTCACAGTTCTTTGGAAAACAGCTCATGGTTATGTCCAGATCAGCTCTAGAAATAATTATAACAATATTCATTGGCACAGGAGAGGTGATCCATTTATGGGGCAGTCTTTCATTGGCTTAATCGAGACACAGAATTATTTCCTTATCAGTGAAAGAATAAGAGGACATAAATCGCCATCACCAACCTATCTATCCTGCCATAGTTTTATAATAATTGAACAGGCAGAGCTCAAGCATGTGGAAACAAGTACTGTATACTGCACATAGGTTTGACGAAGCACTGAATAATGAGCACTACCAAATCTACCAAATTGATCATAAAATGCCATAAGTATTCACCTCATAACATCAAAAGAAAAATAGAACCATTATAAGTAACATGGACGCCTTCATGATCAAGTAACAAAATTAATACAATTGCATTGGAAGCCCATTGAAAGTGACATTTCTCAAAATTTGAAGTCTGTCTTGTTCTTAAAACAAGTCTTATCACAGCAAATAACCCTTGAAATGTATCTTTAGGGGCCTACCTTAGTCCTGTGTGAAGAACCGCCAGATCCAATAGTGTCTCTAGGAACATTTTGTCAAGTGGAATACTCACACTTCTGTTTCCCATGAGGATAGCATTGTCATTTGGATGAGCTGCATTAATTTCAAATTATTTCAAGTACATATATTGCCTGTCATTGTTGCAATGTAATGTTCTTTGGTTTGGGGCGAGCTCCAAACCTAAGGAAAGCAATGTACAAGTTTGATAATGGTTTCATATTATGTCTGGCTAACATGGGTTTTCATTGCAATAAATTTTAATTTCAATGATATTTTAATGCGGGATATTAATATGGATTTTTTTATTCATGTTCATGTTTGAAATTATGGCTCTGCATTTCAGTTTAATGTTTTGTGGTAAACATTCATGGCATTTTTTGATCAGTTTGATAGATTATTGGTCCTTTTTCGAAGGAATTTTAGGAAAGTGCATAACAAGTGTGAACACCAAAAACTTGACTGTATGTCACAATGCCTCAATGAACTGACAGATTTGGACAAAATTTACAGGATATTGGCTCCATGGCACATACAGTACAACCCAAAATAAAGTAAGAAAATGTTCTGTCAGAAGTCCTCTGTTTACCTATTTTGCCCTCTTTTCTCCTCTTCACCCCAAATCTACTTACAAATCCCTTTGACTCCTTTCTACAACCTTAGCACACATTAACAACTCTATTTAAACAGCTACCAATGCAACTGCAATTAGCAGAGGTGCAAAATATCAAGTAAATCAAACACAATGGGGGTGATTGAGTTTAAATTGGTGTTGCTTAAATGTGATTTTAATGTAATTTTAAAAGGTAGTTTCAAGTAGGTAAACATAGGAAGTGATTCAGAGGTAGTCAAAAGGTGTGAAAGGGTAAAGTAGTGGCTGATTCTTTCTTCCTGATGGGGTAATCGTACTTTATTTTGTTTTGTACTGTACATGATTATGTGTATAGGATATCCGAAATGGTGTTATTTATTTTGGAGACATACTGAAAAAACACGGCTGCATAATAAGTCTGGACACGTCACAAAACGTTCAGCCAATTGTTGGGAATATGGATTTTTGGCGATATTTAAGCCTAAATGTGATATTGGACTTGAGCCAAGCCTAAATGCACTTATCCTGGATGGTGCTGTAATAATATGGAAAATAACCTAGAATTTTTGCAGGTATATATATACATATAATATGAAAATACTTGAAATGTTGAGCAAACAGATTACCTTGAAAGATTTACTATTGGAATGAACCAATCTTGCACGATCTTTGTGTCCTCGGGCAGCATCTGTCTGACAATGTACCCATCCTCATACCTTTTGTACACAATTGGTTTTGTTCCTTCATTGTCTAAAAATGACACACAAAAGATAAATCAAATTGAAATTTAAAGCTATATTGTCTCCCAATTTAAAAGTTGCTTAAAAGGAAGACAAGAGCAATATTTAACTTATTTCTTGATGTAAATCTTTATAATAGCCGTAACAAAACAAGCCAACATAAGAAGATTTATTCCTTTCAAAATGTAAACATATTTAGTTTTTAATGCTGTGAGCAACTTTTTGTTTATAAAAGAAGCATTGCAGGTCTCTCCATAAGTAATTTTGAAGTTATGCCTTTTTTGATTGCTGATTTCTCCTCCAGTTCAAAATTTTAAACAAACTTGAAGTAGATCTAAATGCTTTATTTTGACAGGATTGTTGTTTGTTGTTAAAAAGAATAGGAAGTGAATAAATATTTCTGCAAATCTCTAATGGTTGCCCCCTAAAAGTATTCCAGATTATAAAAACATGTGATACTCACTGGCCATTGTGCAATCCTTGAAAATTGGAGGCGTCCTCCTTCCTTCTGGTTTTATGGAGAAGTGTTGAAGCACCAGACAAAGAGAACAGTAATGTACTCACCAAGTAACCAAATCAAGGATTTTTGTTTATATTTTGCTAGTTTTCATGAAAAGAGCAAACAACAATCTTCCCCATATAGGAGAGCAGTAGGTTAGTTGATACGCAAGGTTGGTTGATGCTCCCCACCTCCTAGTTTACAACAGAAATGATAATTTGAGAGAGTGTTGCCATTTCTGAGAAGAAAAACAAAAACGCATTTCTTCACATCTAGGTCAATGTAAAAACAGAATCAAGATTTCAGAGAAAATTTTTAAAAAGTGAAAATCACTGTTCCGAGTGAAAAATTTGTATCAAGAAGTTATACGGTTTTTTTCCAAAAGGTCAAGGATATTTCAGAGTAACTTTGCTGGTGATAAGGTATGTGAAAATAGCATACAATGCATGCACAGGGTCCTTGGTCCATTTTCTACCAACAGTGTATACAGTTTGAAATCTTGCTTGCTCCCTAGCGTAATCGGTGCATAGAACTCTCTACGATCAACAAATTGCTGAGGCCCCTAACTTTACCAGCTCATGACTCATCATGCTTTCTTTACTCTATCAATCCTTCCACTTTTAACTAATTAATTTTATCATTTTAAAAATGTCATATTGCTCTCTTTCACACTTGATGGCCAGATTTTAGTGATATCCTTTGTTCAGAATGTGTTTTTTGCAACCCCTAACAGAGTTTAAGTAATATAAGATATGATATGATCAAAGAGGATAAAAAATGTATTGCATATGGAAATTATGTACCAATTCCATATATGCACTTCTTTATGCAGTGGTGCACTTTGAATAAACTAGAATACTGTCACGAATGACAAACATTCCGCCCCCCCTTCCCCATCCCCCTCCTTGTGACTGCAGTGACCACCAAAGAACTACCTTATGTGCTATTGCGGTAAATAGAATTGGAGTAGGTCGAGTGCTTGTAAGAGGTAGTAGAAACAGCAGGTTTGATGGTATAATTACACTAATAGAGCAATGCAATATTACAACAGTGGTATTGGAGTCCCATTTGTCATGTGCCACCTTTTTTGTGCCATTTTTCGATTACTTGCAGAGTGTACTTGCCAACTTATCTCCAGTGTGCCCTTTCCTAATATTTTGGGCACAAATTCCGATTTAGTACTCAGTTTTAAGATTGACTGTTTATTTTGTTTTTTCCCATTGTCTTACAATTCACTTACAAGTATTTAGTAACCTTTGCCTTTCCAGATTTATTTATCTACTAGATTTACCCATGATTTGGGGCAGGACTATAATGGGGAATAATTAACCCCCCCCCTCTACCTGCATTGGCATCTGGCCCCGTGTTGCATGCTGAGCATTTGAAATTGCATTTGAGTAATAATTGTAATATAAGTAAAGAGTGGTGGTAGAGGAATTGAAGTTGATTGTATTTCCTATCCTTTTGACATGAAATGCTATGAGTTATGGCATATTGATGAAGAAAGACTGGAAATGTCATGACCATAAGGAAAGGAAAATATAGTTTAAAGGAAATTTGGATTGATGGAAATGTATAGAATTAGGCAAACAGGTAAAAGTGTATGGGCATTGAGGCATTGACAGATGGAATGGACTTGAGAGAGGTTTAAAATGAGGGTAAGATGAGGAAGGAACGATGAGTAGAAGTGGTTGAGCCAGGTAGGAGTGAAGAGCAGTAGGTGAGAGTGAAGTGTGTGGATGGTTTTGGCGGGAAGGCAGAGGGTGGCGCCAGTCCTAAACATGAGCAAGAGCGGAACTACGATGGAGATTCATGCGCCCCTGGTGGGGAACAACAGCAGAGGCAGAAAACGTAAATAAGGGAGCTGTTTCACTGTTATTTGCTGTTATCAGAAGGACAGGATAGATCAATAAGGATAGGTGGACAGTTTAGGTGAGTGGCATTGCTCGGGGAGTTTTTAGCTGTTGCAAGTGTGAGCATGTCACCCATGATTTTGGCAACTTATACCCGGCAGGGATATACTCCTTATTCGGCCTTGGTAACAAATCCATTCCTCACATCAGCAACCAGTCCTCCAAGACATGTTTGACTATATAACAATGATACCCACCTATGGCTCCCATACTTAGGGGGGTATAATAAATGTAAAGGGTTAAAACAATTTCTTAACACTTCATAGAGCAAAAAAATGAAGAAAGTTTACATAAGAGATTTGGTAACAATGAGATTACGTGATGAAAACAACAGAACAGATAGAGATCTCTATTTGATTAAAAAGCAGTGAAGCACCGCATAATAACAGTCACTCAGATGTGAAGCAAAATAAAAATATATCTGCCCATTTTTGCTGTAGGAAAGAATATATTTTGATTATGAATAAACGCTATAATTTTTAGTAGTTATTACCATGTTTACAGTTAAGACAAAGAATAATTTTCCACTTTCTTTGCAAATGTTAAGAATATGTGGTCTTTGATATTTGCATATTTGCATATATTACAAGGCCAAAGTCGTGTTAGTGTGTGTGTCACAGTCCATGATGCATTAGACCCCATACTCAAAAGCTATACAAAGACACAACAGGCCTCCTTGGGACTCCCGTTCAAATAGCATATCCTGTATACTCTCAAACTAAATGAGTTGAAGCAGACTTGTAAAAATGCTCATCTGATTTCATAGCTGTTTGATGATGATGAGACTGAACTTTTTATTACGTGTATAGCCGTATTTTTATGATGTCAAAACTGATGAAAGATCAAGGAATTGATGTTTTTGACCTATTGAGCATCCATTCCTTGGTAATGTCATAATTATTATCATCCTGGTGAACTACTTATGCCCCAGTCGCACGGCACGTTACGGAGCACGTTACGGAGAACTTTTTTGCCACTGAGGGGTAGCTTGAGTTGAATTCTAGGAAAAAAATGACTATCCCGGCGACATACAATGTTTATAAAACCATTACATAATTAATTAAAAGCATATCACGGCGGGGTTCTTTTTGTTCACTGCGGGGAAGAAAAGTTGTACGCCGTCCCCAAAAGTTTGCCGGGGAAAGGAATTTCCTCCTCCTGAGGGATACTTTTATATCGCCCCGAGATATAAAAAGTACCCCTCAGGGAACCTATAACTGCCCCTCAGTGAACCTATTTTACCGCGGCGGGATGTCAAAAACTGCCGGCGAGGCTTCAAATGTCCCCCCAGGGGCAGGAAAGGTCCCCGCGGGGCAGGAAAGGTCCCCGCGGGGGCAGGGGATGTCCTAATATCCCGCCGGAGATGTTTTTGAGGCGTTCTCACTGAAAAAATCCACGCCGGACATCCAAAAATCAAGAAAATTTTGGGCTCTGTTCCGCCGTCATGAAAAAAAAGTTTGTACCTGTTGAATCTTTTTTGACATCCACGGCGCAGTTTTTCCATTTCTAGGAACCGCTGAGGGGAACAAAAACTTCCCCTGGGGGGATGTGAAAAGTCGACGGCGGATCACCCAAATTCATCCAAATTACCAGGAAATACTTCGACGCTGATTTAAATAGTTCTCCGGGAGCCGCCGTGAGAATGTAGCATAAGTTAGAATCTATTGATTAAGCCCGCGCTCCACAAAAATAGGGCTGTTACAAAAACACCGATTAGTTTTTGCCTTGTCCTCCATATCTTTCAGAAATTACTGTGAATCTGATTCTTACATTATATACGGTTACTGAACATAATTTTTATGACCAATGAATGTTCACTAATCAGACAGCATATGGTATCTATCAATTTCATGCTGAAAATATGATGATAACATTGAGCATAAGAATTACATCAACAACAATGAAAGTTCCATGGAATAAAAGAAAATTGTACTGATAAAATTGCTTTTGATATCACATGTAGTTTCCTTGCTGACTGAATCTATTTTGATTTATTCATCTTTTGTGTACAATAAGGATCTTATAACTTTAACTAAATTATATGAGAGTGTTCCATGTTGATCTGTTGGCTCCATAAATGAAAATCATATCAATTGCTCTGAAACTTTTGAAAGCATTCACATTTGTCACTATTTAACCAAAACAAGCAGTAGAGTGTAATGATTTAGGATGTACACTAAAAAAGACAATATTTCAAGTGGTCATTCAGTATCCACACACTTCCACTGAAGTGACTGCCATTGTGGAGTTCTTGGGCACCCCTGGATCTGCATTCAAGTACATTCGCTGGAAGTCCAGGCTTTTTTCAAATCCAAATATTTCTGTCATTTTCAAGGCTTCATCATTTGTGAGGCTGAAAGTAATAATATCAACAATATATTTAGCTAGAATCATTATAAAAAAACTCAGACTCATGGTCAGGGATACAAGGTCGATGTCAACTCCAGTCAATTTCATTTTACCTCAAGGCAATTATTTGTATGATTAGTAAAACCAATGCTGGTTACAACACCCAAATGATTACATCTGAGACAAAGAAAATGATTGTATATGGCATGATATACAGACTTGCAGTGTAGTATGGAAATGTATTGTCTTCGTTTGAGACAAAAAGGCGTACAAGTTCTTCGACATCTGACATGATATCAGAAAAATTCAGAGAGACCTATGCAACCATAATTGTTGATATATAAATCTGGTCTTAAAAGAGCATAGTTATGTCTTTCACATATTCTTTTTTGGTCTTACCAGATATTCATGTCAACATTTTCTCCCTCTACATCATCCATAAGTCTCTGCATTAAGCCATTTCCAATTTCTAGGTTGTCCGCATACAAGGGCCCAATGTTGTGAGTCTTCTCTTGGATGCAAGGTCTTCTGCAACCGAGCCCAACAATTTTTCCTGATTTATCCAAAGCAACAAAAGCCGCACCGCCTGGAAGTGCAATCCACTTCTTGAGAAATTCTCTTCTTTCTTTTACATTCGGGCAGATAAAATTCTTGTTGTCGTAGTCTATGAGGTCTTCAAACGAAACATCAGTTGCCTGCAATAAGCATCTTTAATAAATATTTATCTATTTAATTGCAGAAATAAAGTGTTCAACTTGCATTTTTGCTGCAACTCAGCCATGGTTCATGGGACAGCCCAAGGGGTACAAGTGACTGTACAACTCCATCTGCCAACCCAAAAGTACAACTTACAGATTGATGTAAGTTGTTTGATGTCAAAAGTACAGCTTACAGAGTGATGTAAGTTGTTTGATGTCAAAAGTACAGCTTACAGAGTGATGTAAGTTGTTTGATGTCAAAAGTACAGCTTACAGAGTGATGTAAGTTGTTTGATGTCAAATTTTCCCTATATGTCAAAGGCAAAAAAATTACATTCAGGCCAATATCTGCAATTATAAGATTGACTGCATGTAAGTCAGATGGTCTGACTCTGAGAGAGGGGGACTTGCTCTTGCCATGCAGTCACTTTAACTCGGTGAAAGTAGCTTCCAGCTAATGTTTTCTGTTTTGTAAAACTGAGTATAAATTTAAATTTGATCTGATTTGGCCCCTGATTCCAGCTTTGCCTTGAAGTCATCTTTGCGTTTGTAGTAATGTCGTATTGCTTACCTTCTTAATTTCACCAGCATACTGGATTACATTCCTCTTTGCTGTACCATGGTAATGCCCCGTCTTGTATCCAAGGATGTAGCCATATTTTTTTGATTTTGTGTCCGTCGCAGATCCAACAATTGCGTCGATGCAACATATATTTTTTCCTACATAGTTCCTTGACACTTCTTCCCAAATTCTGGTGCCAAAACCTCTTCCTCTGTATGCCTCTTCCACATAGTAGTAGGAGCCATAAAATACATTCCCCCATGGAATTCTGGTTGCAGATGCCACTACCTTGCCTTCATATTCTCCAATGTAAAATCCTTCACAGTTCTTTGGAAAACAGCTCATGGTTATGTCCAGATCAGCTCTAGAAATAATTATAACAATATTCATTGGCACAGGAGAGGTGATCCATTTACGGGGCAGTCTATCATTGGCTTAATCGAGACACAGAATTATTTCCTTATCAGTGAAAGAATAAGAGGACATAAATCGCCATCACCAACCTATCTATCCTGCCATAGTTTTATAATAATTGAACAGGCAGAGCTCAAGCATATGGAAACAAGTACTGTATACTGCACATAGGTTTGATGAAGCACTGAATAATGAGCACTACCAAATCTACCAAATTGATCATAAAATGCCATAAGTGTTCACCTCATAACATCAAACGAAAAATAAAACCATCATACACTCTAAAATATTTCGGGACAAAATTGGTTTTTTAGATTCAAAATGGTTTTTTGAAAAACCAAATTTCAATGCAAAACCAACATGGATTTTAAAAAAAAAACATTTTGGTTTTTTGCATTGAAATTTGGTTTTTCAAAAAACCATTTTGAATCTAAAAAACCAATTTTGTCTGAAATTTTTTAGAGTGTAACAAACACGAATGCCTTCATGATCAAGTAACAAAATTAATACAATTGCATTGGAAGCCCATTGAAAGTGACATTTCTCAAAATTTGAAGTCTGTCTTGTTCTTAAAACATGTCTTATCACCGCAAATAACCCTTGAAATGTATCTTTAGGGCCCTACCTTAGTCCTGTGTGAAGAACCACCAGATCCAATAGTGTCTCTAGGAACATTTTGTCAAGTGGAATACTCACACAAGTTCTGTTTCCCATGAGGATAGCATTGTCATTCGGATGAGCTGCATTAATTTCAAATTATTTCAAGTACATATATTGCCTGTCATTGTTGCAATGTAATGTTCTTTGGTTTGGGGTGAGCTCCAAACCTAAGGAAAGCAATGTACAAGTTTGATAATGGTTTCATATTTTATCTGGCAAAGATGGGCTTTTCATTGCAATAAATTGTAATTTCAATGATATTTTAATGCGGGATATTTGATTCATGTTCATGTTTGAAATAATGGTTCTGCATTTCAGTTTAATGTTATGTGGTAAATTTTCATGGCATTTTTTGATAGATTATTGGTCCTTTTTCGAAGGAATTTTAGGAAAGTGCATAACAAGTGTGAACACCAAAAACTTGACTGTATGTCACAATGCCTCAATGAACTGACAGATTTGGACAAAATTTACAGGATATTGGCTCCATGGCACATACAGTACATGATTATGTGTATAGGATATCCAAAATGGTGTCATTTATTTTGGAGACATACTGAAAAAACACGGCTGCATAATTAGTCTGCACACATAACAAAACGTTCAGCCAATTGTTGGGAATATGGATTTTTGGCGATATGTAAGCCTAAATGTGATATTGGACTTGAGCCAAGCCTAAATGCACTTATCCTGGATGGTGCTGTAATAATATGGAAAATAACCTAGAATTTTTGCAGGTATATATATACATATAATATGAAAATACTTGAAATGTTGAGCAAACAGATTACCTTGAAAGATTTACTATTGGAATGAACCAATCTTGCACGATCTTTGTGTCCTCGGGCAGCATCTGTCTGACAATGTACCCATCCTCATACCTTTTGTACACAACTGGTTTTGTTCCTTCATTGTCTAAAAATGACACACAAAAGATAAATCAAATTGAAATTTAAAGCCATATTGTCTCCCAATTTAAAAATTGTTTAAAAGGAAGACAAGAGCAATATTTAACTTATTTCTTAATGTTAATTTTTATAATAGCCGTGACAAAACAAGCCAACATAAGAAGATTTATTCCTTTCAAAATGTAAACATATTTAATTTTTAATGCTGTGAGCAACTTTTTGTTTATAAAAGAAGCATTGCAGGTCTCTCCATAAGTAATTTTGAAGTTATGCCTTTTTTGATTGCTGATTTCTCCTCCAGTTCAAAATTTGAAACAAACTTGAAGTAGATCTAAATGCTTTATTTTGACAGGATTGTTGTTTGTTGTTAAAAAGAATAGGAAATGTATAAATACTTCTGCAAATCTCTAATGGTTGCCCCCTGAAAGTATTCCTGATTATAAAAACGTTTGATACTCACTGGCCATGGTGCAATCCTTGAAAATTGGAGGCGTCCTGCTTACTTCTGGTTTTATGGAGAGGTGTTGAAGCACCGGACAAAGAGAACAGAAATGTACTCACCAAGTATCCCTATCAAGGAATTTTTGTTTATATGTTGCTAATTTTCATGTAAAGATTGAGCAAACAGCAACCTTCCCCGTATAGGAGAGCAGTAGGTTAGTTGATACGCAAGGTTGGTTGATGCTCCCCACCTCCTAGTTTACAACAGAAATGATAATTTGAGAGAGTGTTGCCATTTCTGAGAAGAAAAACAAAAACGCACATCTAGGTCAATGTAAAAACAGAATCAAGATTTCAGAGAAAATTTTTAAAAAGTGAAAATCACTGTTCCGAGTGAAAAATTTGTATTAAGAAGTTATACGGTTTTTTTCTAAAAGGTCAAGGATATTTCAGAGTAACTTTGCTGGTGACAAGGTATGTGAAAATAGCATACAATGCATGCACAAGGTCCTTGGTCCATTTTCTACCAACAGTGTATACAGTTTGAAATCTTGCTTGCTCCCTAGCATAATCGGTGCATGGAACTCTCTACGATCAACAAATTGCTGAGGCCCCTAACTTGACCAGCTCATGACTCATCATGCTTTCTTTACTCTATCAATCCTTCCACTTTTAACTTTTTATCATTTTAAAAATGTCATATTGCTCTCTTTCACACTTGATGGCCAGATTTTAGTGATATCCTTTGTTCAGAATGTGTTTTTTGCAACCCCTACAGAGTTTAAGTAATATAAGATATGATATGATCAAAGAGGATAAAAAATGTATTGCATATGGAAATTATGTACCAATTCCATATATGCACTTCTTTATGCAGTGGTGCACTTTGAATAAACTAGAATACTGTCACGAATGACAAGCATCCCCCCCTTCCCCATCCCCTTCCTTGTGACTGCAGTGACCACCAAAGAACTACCTTATGTGCTATTGAGGTACATAGAATTGGAGTAGGTCGAGTGCATGTAAGAGCTAGTAGAAACAGCAGGTTTGATGGTATAATTACTCTAATAGAGCAATGCAATATTACAACAGGGGTATTGGAGTCCCATTTTTCATGTGCCACCTTTTTTGGGCCATTTTTCGATTACTTGCAGAGTGTACTTGCCAACTTATCTCCAGTGTGCCCTTTCCTAATATTTTGGGCACAAATTCCGATTTAGTACTCAGTTTTAAGATTGACTGTTTATTTTGTTTTTTCCCATTGTCTTACAATTCACTTACAAGTATTTAGTAACCTTTGCCTTTCCAGATTTATTTATCTACTAGATTTACCCATGATTTGGGGCAGGACTATAATGGGGAATAATTAACCCCCCCCCCCTCTACCTGCATTGGCATCGGGCCCCGTGTTGCATGCTGAGCATTTGAAATTGCATTTGAGTAATAATTGTAATATAAGTAAAGAGTGGTGGTAGAGGAATTGAAGTTGATTGTATTTCCTATCCTTTTGACATGAAATGCTATGAGTTATGGCATATTGATGAAGAAAGACTGGAAATGTCATGCCCATAAGGAAAGGAAAAGATATGTGTAAAGGAAATGTGGATTGATGGAAATGTATAGAATTAGGCAAACAGGTAAAAGTGTATGGGCATTGAGGCATTGACAGATGGAATGGGCTTGAGAGAGGTTTAAAATGACGGTAAGATGAGGAAGGAACGATGAGTAGAAGTGGTTGAGCCAGGTAGGAGTGAAGAGCAGTAGGTGAGAGTGAAGTGTGTGGATGGTTTTGGCGGGAAGGCAGAGGGTGGCGCCAGTCCTAAACATGAGCAAGAGCGGAACTACGATGGAGATTCAAGCGCCCCTGGTGGGGAACAACAGCAGAGGCAGAAAACGTAAATAAGGGAGCTGTTTCACTGTTATTTGCTGTTATCAGAAGGACAGGATAGATCAATAAGGATAGGTGGACAGTTTAGGTGAGTGGCATTGCTCGGGGAGGAGTTTTTAGCTGTTGCAAGTGGGAGCATGTCATCCATGATTTTGCCAACTTATACCCGGCAGGGATATACTCCTTATTCGGCCTTGGTAACAAATCCATTCGTCACATCAGCAACCAGTCCTCCAAGACATGTTTGACTATATAACAATGATACCCACCTATGGCTCCCATACTTAGGGGGGTATAATAAATGTAAAGGGTTAAAACAATTTCTAAACACTTCATAGAGCAAAAAAATGAAGAAAGTTTACATAAGAGATAACGAAGATACAATTTGGTAACAATGAGAGATATTTGATAAAAACAACAGAACAGAGAGATCTCTATTTGTTTGAGAAGCAGTGAAGCACCGCATAATAACAGTCACTCAGATGTGAAGCAAAATAATGTTATAAATATCTGCCAATTTCTGCTGCAGCAAAGAATATTAATGGATTATGAATAAACGCTATAATTTTTAGTAGTTATTACCATGTTTACAGTTCAGACAAAGAATAATTTTGCATTTTATTTACGACTGTTAAGAACATGTGGTCTTTGATATTTGCATATTTGCATATAGCAAGGCCAAAGTCGTGTTAGCGTGTGTATCACAGTCCATGATGCATTAGACCCCATACTCAAAAGCTATATATACAAAGACACAACAGGCCTCCGTGGGACTTCCGTTCAAATAGCATATCCTGTATACTCTCAAACTAAATGAGTAGAAGGAGACTTGTAAAAATGCTCATCTGATTTCATAGCTGTTTGATGATGATGAGACTGAACTTTTTATTACGTGTATAGCCGTATTTTTATGATGTCAAAACTGATGAAAGATCAAGGAATTGATGTTTTTGACCTATTGAGCATCCATTCCTTGGTAATGTCATAATTATTATCATCCTTATTAACCACTTACATTAGTTAGAATCTATTGATTAAGCCCGCGCTCCACAAAAATAGGGCTGTTACAAAAACACCGATTAGTTTTTGCCTTGTCCTCCATATCTTTCAGAAATTACTGTGAATCTGATTCTTACATTATATACGGTTACTGAACTTAATTTTTTATGACAAATGAATGTTCACTAATCGGACAGCCTATGTTATCTATCAATTTCATGCTAAAAATATGAAGATGACATAATCAGCTATACCATTACACACCAAGTGAACATTTCACTCTGAAATGGTCACACTCCCCCCCCCCCAAAAAAAAAAATACACAGGGTATGAGTTTTCATGCACAAAAACGCAAAAAACATGACTAGATTTTAAAAAATCTTACTGTATTGTACTGTATGTTTAAGTTTGATTGATGGTCTAATCCTCTGTCTTGAGGATCAGGTCAAGGACTCCATGGATTGTATACCAAGATTACTCTTTAGGGCTCTTTCTCTTCTGGAGTTTGCTTCTATTAGATCTCTTTGGAATGTCCTACATGTGCCCCATTGTTACATTATCTTACCTGATTGCTGTTTCTTCTTGCTAGTGTTTCCTTTGTGGTGCACCACTCCTACATGCTGGCCATACTGGTCGCATTTGTTACTGTATCATGTGTGAATGTACACTGTACAGCCTTTATTGGAATACATGTAGATGCAGTCCAACGAAGCTCAAGAACCATAAACAAAAAGGGCTTATCACTGCCTAATGGCCAAATGGTTAAGAGCACTTGTTTGTGCTACCACTGACTGACAGTGGCTGTGAGGTTACGGGTTCAACTCCCACTCCTGTAACTCAATTTGGTCTGAGGTGGGTTGTATTGAATGTTCTGCACTGGGATACCTGAAGCCCCTAAAGCAATGCAGGACTGACTTTAAAGATTTGATTTAGAATTTTTTTGTTTTTACTTCAAAGATAAATTGAGCATAAAAATTATATCGACAACAATGGAAGTTCCATGGAATAAAAGAAAATTGTACTGACAAAATTGCTTTTGATATCACATGTAGTTTCCTTGCTGACTGAATCTATTTTGATTTATTCATCTTTCGTGTACAATAAGGATCTTATAACTTTAACTAAATTATATGAGAGTGTTCCAAGAAGATCAGTTGGCTTCATGAAAGAAAATCATATCAATAGCTCTAAAACTTTTAGAAGCATGCACATGCATGTGTCACTATTTAACCAAAACAAGTTGTAGAGTGTAATGATTTAGGATGTACACTAAAAAAGACAATATTTCAAGTGGTCATTCAGTATCCACACACTTCTACCGAAGTGACTGCCAGTGTGGAGGTCTTTGGCACCCCTGGATCAGCATTCAGGTACATTCGCTGGAAGTCCAGGCTTTTTACAAATCCAAATATTTCTGTCATTTTCAAGGCTTCATCATTTGTGAGGCTGAAAGTAATAATATCAACAATACATTTAGCTAGAATCATTATAAAAAAACTCAGACTCATGGTCAGGGATACAAGGTCGATGTCAACTCAAGTCAATTTCATTTTACCTCAAGGTAATTATTTGTATGATTAGTAAAACCAATGCTGGTTACAACACCCAAATGATTACATCTGAGACAAAGAAAATGATTGTATATGGCATGATATACAGACTTGCAGTGTAGTATGGAAATATATTGTCTTCGTTTGAGACAAAAAGGCGTACAAGTTCTTCGACATCTGACATGATATCAGAAAAATTCAGAGAGACCTATGCAACCATAATTGTTGATATATAAATCTGGTCTTAAAAGAGCATAGTTATGTCTTTCACATATTCTTTTTTAGTCTTACCAGATATTCATGTCAACATTTTCTCCCTCTACATCATCCATAAGTCTCTGCATTAAGCCATTTCCAATTTCTAGGTTGTCCGCATACAAGGGCCCAATGTTGTGAGTCTTCTCTTGGATGCAAGGTCTTCTGCAACCGAGCCCAACAATTTTTCCTGATTTATCCAAAGCAACAAAAGCTGCACCGCCTGGAAGTGCAATCCACTTCTTGAGAAATTCTCTTCTTTCTCTTACATTTGGGCAGATGAAGTTCCTGTTGTCGTAGTCTATGAGGTCTTCAAATGAAACATCAGTTGCCTGCAATAAGCATCTTTAATAAATATTTATCTATTTAATTGCAGAAATAAAGTGTTCAACTTGCATTTTTGCTGCAACTCAGCCATGGTTCATGGGACAGCCCAAGGGGTACAAGTGACTGTACAACTCCATCTGCCAACCCAAAAGTACAACTTACAGATTGATGTAAGTTGTTTGATGTCAATTTTTCCCTATATGTCAAAGGCAAAAAAATCGCAATCAGCCCAATGTCTGCAATTGTAAAATTGACTGCATGTAAGTCAGATGGGAGAGGGACTTGCTCTTGCCATGCAGTCACTTTAACTCGGTGAAAATAGCTTCCAGCTAATGTTTTCTGTTTTGTAAAACTGAGTATAAATAAATTTGATTTGATTTGATTTGGCCCCTGATTCCAGCTTTGCCTTGAAGTCATCTTTGCGTTTGTAGTAATGTCGTATTGCTTACCTTCTTAATTTCACCAGCATACTGGATTACATTCCTCTTTGCTGTACCATGGTAATGCCCTGTCATGTACCCAAGGATGTAGCCATATTTTTTTGATTTTGTGTCCGTCGCAGATCCAACAATTGCGTCGATGCAACATACATTTTTTCCTACATAGTTCCTTGACACTTCCTCCCAAATTCTGGTGCCGAAGCCTCTTCCTCTGTATGCCTCTTCCACATAGTAGTAAGAGCCGTAAAACACATTCCCCCAAGGAATTCTGATTGCAGATGCCACTACCTTGCCCTCATATTCTCCAATGTAAAATCCTTCACAGTCCTTTGGAAAACAGCTCATGGTTATGTCCAGGTCAGCCCTGGAAAAAATTAATGTGCCAACTGTTTCACAATATTTGCTCGACAGTCGACATTTGTTAGGTGACCATACTATTTGCAGATAAAATTGAGGTTTTAAAAGTGAAAGTGTCAATCACTACATAAACATAAATCCAAAACCTTAATTTACGATATTGCGAGATGTTTGAGATAGCTCTGCCCTGACATGAACTTAATTGATATTCTAGTCAAAACGTTCAAGGTCCATACTTTTACAAAAAAATTATATTTCAGAAAGTCTCATTCCAGAAGTATCCTTCAGGCGCTGCTCAACTCCAGTCTACATAAATCAACATGCAGTATGTCCACAATGGCTAAGTCATTAATGGGTCTGGCCTGGAGCTAGACTGACGCTCTGTAATTCAAAAAACCCATGTCAAAAAATCGACCAGGAACTTTTGTATTGGAATATCAATTAAGTCTATCCCAGTGGGCACACGACGTAAACCCCGACGTTGCTAATTGGTGGAGGGCTGGTCTGTTGGTCACGTAGATATGTATGGTAGAGATTATGTCCCCCAACGTGAACATGACGTCGGTGTTTTTTACGACATTGCCACAACGTCGCAAGCTAACGTCAAACTCCTGACATTGCCTCACAATGTTGTAAAACGTCACCACAACGTTGCATGCTAACGTCATATCTTTGACGTTGCTTCACAACGTTGTGACAACATAATTTCAACCATACAATTCTACGTCATTTGACGAAAAGTGTGACGTCGCTACAACGTTGCTGCAACGTCGATGTGCCCATGGGGATGTCAGAGCAGAGCCATTTGAAGTATCGCGCGACATCATAAATTTAGTTGTGGGTTTTTAATGTTTTATGTAGTGATTGTCCCTTTCACTTGTAAAAATTTGGTCTTCAATGCAATTATAGATTTTTTCTTAACCAATTTTTGCCTTGAATTTTTTACTTACACCTATAAGACATGTTTAAAAAATCTTGGGAAAAATTCTCGAAAGAGCACAATTCATAAGGTAAGAAAATCAATCATTTTCGACACTGTGCTTCAAAATTGCTGCAACGAAAAGTTTCAGAGTTTCGTGTAAAATTTTAAAATCAAGGTACTGAAGTGATTTTTTGGCTTTTACTCATCTATGAGGCAGACTTTCAAAATGACATCTTCCTTTTGGTTGTATGCTGAAGGCAAGGTGTTTTTTTTTGCAAAATCTCAAATTTGATAAAACGGACCAGACTGGCAGTGAAAGACAGGAAATGGTCATAATTGAATGATATTTGGTATGATTATGCTTGTAGACCATAGAGTCAATGCCGTTGATCTGGTTTTGGCCAAAAAATTTTTTGCAAAAACATGAGAAAAAAATCAAGTGTTGCGATTATTTTGCCGTTGAGTGTATACTGTATATATATGGGAAAATAGTCAAAATTTTGTAGATGAGTAAATTCTTCAAATGTTGAATGAAGATTACCTTGAAAGATTTTCTATTGCAGCAAACCAATCTTGCACAGTCTTTGTGTCCTCGGGAAGCATCGGTCTGACAATGTACCCATCCTCATACCTTTTGTACGCAGTCGGTTTTTTAACTTCAGTGTCTAAAATGATACAATCAAAATTTAACCAAAACGAAATCTAAAGCATCTTTCTCTGTAGGTTTTTTAAAGCTATATAGTTTCTGAATTTGAAACAGTTTTTAATGCTGTGAAAAAAATCTGTAGTCTGTTCACAAATTTTAAAGCATCATGCACATAAAGAACTCTCTTTAAATGTAATATTTACATCTGTTTCCAGTTTGTGAAAAAATATATTCCAGACAGACTTGAAATAAATTATTGTCTTTCTTGAGTGGATTGTTTAGCAATGCGTATTAGGTTGAGAAAGAATTAGTTTTAGGAAATATGAAGTGAAATAACAAATACTTCTGCAAATCTCTAATAATGCTTGTATTCCAGATTATAAAATAATGTGCAAGCACTTTAAGAGATGCTCGTAGATAGACTGCCCATGATAGTATCTACCTCTTTGACTGTCACCTGCACAAGGGTATCTGGCATGTGCGACCTGCACAAGGGTATTTGTCACTAAGATCTGCTGGAGGGTATCTGGCCTGTGACCTACTTTTGGTGATTGACCTTTGACCTGCAGCCACTCAGCCTGTTTGTTTTCTTTATTAAATTCTTCACCTCAGAAAGACACTAAAAGGTTATCAATGCAAGATAAAATTCTATTGAGACTGTTTGCAAAGTTTTAATGACAGAGATGAAACAGCATGACCAAGGCAGTTGTCATAAGTTTCAGAGCCTTAGTCCCACAATAGAGATGCAGCTTGCATGCAAGCGAGCATCTCTAAAAATAAAAACGTTTGATACTCACTGGCCATGGTGCAATCCTTGAAAATTGGAGTCGTCCTCCTTTCTTCCCATTTTATGGAGAGGTGTTGAAGCACCGGACAAAGATAACACTAAGTGCATGACCCAATCAAGGAATGTTTTGTTTACATTTTGCTTTTTTTATAGTCTGTCACTTTGATATAGAAAAAATGAGGACCAGTTCATTGTGAAAAATGCACTTTGTGATTTATGGAAGCTGATGAAACGCAGAGGCTGTTTGATTAGTCATGATCACGATAAGGCCAAATTTGACTTGTCATAGCTGATTTTAGAGTGAAAATCATAAGCATAATCCTTTCGTTTGGCTGTCACCAACAAGCGGGATTAGTCTTCTTAAATCAAATTAGCATTGACAGTATTGCATATGATCATGACTAATCATCAGCATGATGAGTTTGATGACACACGAATTGCCATTTTCACAGTGCAACAGTCCACTCTTTTTCTATATCAAAGTGACAGACAGTAATATAAAGAGCAAACAACGATATTGGTGTTGTTGGGCCTGTGACAACTGCCATTCTGCCACATAGGCCATAGGCCAATCAGCCTCATCTAAAACAGACTGACATCACCAGGCACCTAAGATGCCAACAGCTCAGACATCAGGGGGGATTAATGGAATGCTACCAAGAATAGCATCACTTTGTTACACTTAAAAGAAATGATTTGCGGCATGCTTTAATTGGTTGTTACTACAGGGGAACAAGAAGTGCAACGAAATGACCATGTGATTTGCTGTCCAAGTGGTCTTGTGACAAGCAATTTTTCTATGCATCACTGAGCACTGAGTGTAAATATCTCCCAAGCTGAATACAACACTTTAATCCATAAGTTTTAGGAACACCTTTCTTCTATGAAATGCTACGTAACGGCACAACCTTTGAGGGAGGGGGGGGGCAGTGGCGTAACTAGGGGGTCTCGAGCGGGGGGGGGGGCACCTGCAGGGGTACGTGATTCTCTGGGGGGGGGGCACTCACAATACTAATTGCATATTTTATCAAATGTTGAACAGTTCATATGGATATGGGGGAGGCACCTGGGGGGCACAGGTCCAATATGGGGGGCCCCGTGCCCCCCATAGGAACGCCACTGGGGGGGGGGGAGTTGGATGTTTTCTGAAATAAATAATTTAATAAAGTACAGTGCAATCCTTTCTTGGCAGTCATATGGGCCTACAGATATTTCCGGATAGAAATATTTCTTAGAAAAATTTTGTTGTTTCATTTAGAAACAAACAAATTTGTGGATGTTGCAAGCTCGTTACTGTAAAATAGATAATTTTCCATTTAGATACAAATTCAAAACCCTCAAGATATCCCCTCTTGAAAATCGAATGCTTGCCCTTGAAACACCAATTTTTGTGAACAACATCTTTGTTCATACATCTCACCAAATGCATTATTTCCCTGATCATAATTCATTTTTACCTGGAAGAAATATCTGTTCTCAAATAGAATGTTATAAATTAATTATTCCCCTTGCCCAGTATGGTGAGGGGGTTAGTTCAGTTGTCCCAGCTCTGGGCAGCTGGATCTATCTTGGTCAGCAGTTTCAACCAGCCTTCACCCCATTGCTGTCATCTGCAGTCGTAGTAATTTGCCTAATAGAGTTTGAATTTCAAGATTTACTACTGGCATATCTTGGGAACTATTGACTTTTAATAATATAATGAATACAACCCCCCCCCCCTTTCAGTGTGAGGTGTATGCATTATGTTGTCCCAACAAGTATCAGTTGTTGATGACAGTTGCTTCAAAGCATAACATAGTATTGTAGAAGATTGTTTTGTCTGACTTTAATTGGAACAATATTGGAGTGTGATATACTGAATGTGCTCAGTCATCTGTGGAAATTTGTGACGTGGCAAAGCTACTTGGGCACCAAACACATTGTCATTTCGTTGCACTTCTTTTTCCCCTGTAGTAAGCCTCCATTGCGGTAATGTTATTAAATGTATAATTAATATTTCTTTGTCACTTTGTTACAGATGATTTCATATTTGTAGACACAAGGACTGAATGTGAATTTTTTTCTGGGACATGTATTCTATGGGGAAAAGTGACATCAAAAAAATTATGACATCACTTTTCCCCGTAGGATAACATGTCCTTGAAAAAATTCACATTCAGTCCTTATGTCTGCAAGTATGAAATCATCTGTAAATGATCGATCGATCGCAGTTAAACAGTAATGTTTAGTGTCAATTTTGTCCTTTTTTTTTAAAAATAATTTTATACTTCCTCTTAAAAGTCACACCTCTACACTGATTTCTGCTAATTCAAAACTCCATGTGCCTGTAAAATTATCTACGTTTGATATATTAGCTGTGTGACTTTCTGTTGTCCCTAAAGCAATCAGATAAAGCAAAAAAGCTATGTGTTTAGTATGGAGAGTATCTTAGAATCACGTACTAATAAAATAGCCTGTGCATGTCATAAGAGTCTCGAGGATACTCGAATCGATTTTTTAACCAATAAAAAACTAATGAAAATTGTAAATTTAAGTACTCTTACTGATACAAGATGCTCAGAAAACAATCTCAACCTCCTTGCACTGGTGTCTGAGCTTGTGAAATGCACTCAAACGTTTTTTAAGAGGTTTTTTCCACAAGCAATTATGAGCTGTTATCACCAAAAATTCTGATGATGGACACTTAGATGATTATACTTAGCAAGGTAAACAAAGAAACTGTTAAACAAGCGCACATTCAAACAGTTTCATTTTATAACTGTCAAAATTCATACTGCAACGGTGACACCACCCTTCCAGTTCTAACAACTAACTGTCAATAATATGTAAATGGCGCTGCCATGAAATTCGCGCAGCATTGTCATTGAACTACTGCATTATCTTCAAATTTCCATGCAGGAGGCCAATTTATCTATTTAAAGGACTGGGCAAATGGGCAGATAGATAGAATAGATAGATAAGATCAGATCTATAGATAAGATTTAGATAGATAGATAGATAGATAGATAGATAGATCTATAGATAGATAGATAAATATAGATAAATAGATAGATAGATTGACAGATTGCATTGACAGCTGTGTAATTCAAATCTGTGTTAAATTTGGATCCATTACTTTGGATCTATTATGTTAAATTGCTGATGTTACATGACTGAGATCAATTAAACCATAGATATTCAGAGATGACTGCTTACTATTAGACTGTTACATAATTTGTTGATAGTTAATGAAGATTATTTAACCTTAAGTGTTGTTACTTTTAATTTTCAGTCACTTCTTAAAATCAGGGGTATGGAAATAATTATTTCCAATGTTGATACAAATGTTGATTTAAATCCCTGAAATCTGTCATTGGAGGTTGTTATAGGACAAGTCTGAAATTTTAAAGCAATTTTGAAGATATTTGAGGTATTTTAATTATTTACCAAACTAAACTCTGACTAAACTACTAGCTCCACTTTTATGGCAACTACAGGCACTTCCTGTTCAGGCAGTCACTGTAGACAGGAGCACCACACAGAATGAGCTGTCCTTGTGCTAAGTGAGCTTCGCTCATGGCTGCCTTCGGCAGCCATGAGCTGCGCTCATATCAAATCATTACAGTCTGTCACTTTGATATATGCAAAAGGAGTGGACTGTTGCACTGAGAAAAGTGTACTTCATGAATCACCATATCGATGATTTGTCATAATCATACCAAATACTTTCTATGTTAATTTGATTTAAGGAGACTAATTCCGCTTGTTGGTTACAGACGAATGAAAGGATTATGCATCTGATCTTTACCCAAAAATCGATAGAGGTTATGACCAATCAAATGGCTTTCTCTTGATCATGACTAATCAAACAGCCTCTATGTTTCCCATGTTGAATGTAGAGAAGATGACACTGCATCTGCAGGGTTACCTTGATGCTTTGAATGACATTTCTTAATGCAGACATGGATTGTGGATGGTGGGACAAATATTAAGGCAATTTTAGTTTTCTTTCGGACAAAGCAGTTGTATTGGCCAATAGGGCTGGCCCTCATTCAACAATTTTGGAAATGTCCTGCACTGTCATTCTAAAAGGAGACCCTTTTCAAAAACCAAGAAATACCAAAATTTTTCAGATTTGTTGAAAAAAATACCAGATATTGAACAATACTTATGATCAACTAATACATAAGCTGGAGTGTTAGCTAAATGAATGATATCATATTAACAAGGCTATCTAGTTCGATAAGTGTGTTGTTTTTTGGCAGCATTGAAGATGAGATAATGAGTAATTATTTCCTTTCATTTTATGTCGAAAGATAGAACATGTGAATGTAGTTCCTATTATATCAGATACATCGTTTGCTGGCCCTGAGTACTGATTTCACTTTAGTTGGCATAATGTCTGGCTCTTCGTTGGGACTGAACTCAATCTCTCTTGTGTTATATTATGAACACTTTTAATGCAGAAGAAGGCTCTGAAACAGCAGAAACAGCTGTCTCGTCAATGTACCCTGAAAAAAAGTTAGTGTAAAACAGACAAAATGAATGTTAGATGGTTTCCGTCCAAAATTATGTGTATATCAGACAAGATTCTTATGTGACACAGACAAGGAAACTGTGTGATTGATCAACGAAATGTTAAAAATACTTAAACATTCTGTAAAAATTTACTCAAAATTTTGGACGGACACCCGCTGACGTTTCGTTTTGCCTATTTCACACAAACCATTTTTCAAAAAGTTTCATGCACAATGGTAAGATGGAGATCGTCCTGTAATCGGAAGGACTTGTCGGGCAGTCAGCTTTGAAGATAGGAGATACCCTTGGCTTGTGCGAAGTGGATGTTGTTTCAAATCCAACTCTGGTCATGTCCCGAGGTTGTCACTATAATGCTTGGTATGATTGCCATTCAGTACGCTGAGCGCCAGTGAGCACATTTGTCGAGGCTTTCAAAGAGTGATTACTGAAGATAAATAGACCTTTACCGTAAAGTTTACTGTGAAACCTACCAGCATTCAAACTCCACTATTTACTTTTTCAACCACCTCCAAAAACGTATTCCATTAATGAGCCAGAATAAATTTCCATTGCAGACCAACAGACGATTGAGCATGCTGAGGCTTTTTGTGTTACCTCATTAGTTGACCTCAGACACAATGCTCATGTCAAGTGAAGAAAACTAATGACTGCAAATGATGGCAGCAGTCAAGAACTTGTGTGGCAAAGAGATTGCTTCTAATGCAATATCAAAAGGTTTTTGCCGTTGACTCACTTTGAAGCACACTTTGCAAAATCATTGCATTCTTAACTGGGAGACCAACAAAAGAAGATGATGTGTTGTGTAATTTTGGCCAGGAATATGTCAATTTTGCCAGAACGATTCAAAAGTGGTCACAAGCATATTGATTTTGCATGGAACCATAATTCAGCAATTACTGGGAACACCATGTTCCCATTTCTCACACACCTCAAACTAACTTGTTTTGTAAACAAAAGTTTGCTTTCTCATGCCTGCCACTTCAAATTTACAAAGGTTTTAGATTGCAGTAACAAATTGCAACCCAGTGGGTTCAAGAGTTTCATAAGCAAAAAGTAAATATTCGAGATAAAGAAAAGAACCGAACTGCTGTAGGTTCATGGCATAACATGGTATGGTTATATTTATGATGTATGTCCTTATTATCCATGGAGTTTCTTATGTTGTTATGTCCTCTTATTTGACGTAAATCTGGACAATAGTAGATCTAGTGATGCAATGAGTTTTTGTACTATTTATTCTCATGTGAGAATTGAGCCAATATTTCTTCATTTCTGGGAAGACTACCAGAAAAAAAAAATACATACACATATAAAACAATGATCTCTATTGTTACTTCCAAGTTCAGACAAAACATCATTCTAAGCTTTCTTTACAACTGTCAAGAATATGTTGGCTTTGATATTCGTTCATACCTAAGGCTAAAGTCTTGTTAGCATGTGTATCACAGTCTTTGATGTATAAGATGTCATATACACATGAAGTATATGGAGACACAACAGGCCCCTGTGGGAATCCTTTTCATATTGCATATAAGAAAACCTATGATACTTCCAAGAAAGAATTTGCTGTAGGACTCAGAGATGGGTAAAAAAGCTTTACATGCAGTTAATGATGATGAGAGTGACCCATTTAATATATGATTCAAGAATTGACATGAAGTCTTGAGACTCCTGACTAATGAAAAGATTAAGTAGGCCTAATTCATATTATGGTTTGACATGTTGACAAAACACCATGAAGAACTGTTACTGACATATAAACTACAGATATAAAGGACAGCTGCACGTAGGTTGCAAAATTTATCATTCCAAACATATTTATACAGGCTACTTGTGACAAGAAATAATTTATTGTATTATGATCAATTAAAACTTGACTTACGAGCCGAAGAGTACTATACCTTCCCTATGCAGACTAGGGCTGGCCCTTTTTCAACAATGTTTAAAAAGTCCTGCTCCCTCATTCTAATATGAGGCCTTTAGGTCTTAGAAACCACCTGATACCAAAATTTTGCTGATTTGATGAAAAAAACCCAGGCCCCTGGGCCATTTTAGAAATTACGTTTTTGACAATAAGAAAAAACGCAAAAATACCTGTATCTTGAGAACTAAAGCAGATAGAGACATGATATTGACACCAAAATCTCCGGAATACCCACATTCATATTCATCTTCAATACATTTTAGGACCCTTAACCCAATACTTTTTGAGTTATTGGCAAAAAACCATATTTTTGCCTTTATTTTCACGAAAATCGTCAGCAAAAATACAATTAATTGCAGAAATCATTGAAGACAGGTACCTGCTATGCCTCTGTTATCTTCACTATGTATATTATATAATTTGAACATTTGTTTTTATTTTTTTAACTTGCACAAAATGCCATCAATTAGTTTTTGTGAATGAGTATTAAGCCCTACATGAATTATTTGCATCAAAACACTGCCTCATTTCAACCAAGTCGCTCAAAAACTAAGAGAGGTTACATTCTACAAAGGTTACATCAGAAATTGGGAAAATAATCTGCTCTTACTGTAAATTGTGTTTAGTAAGCTGCCTATTTTTAATCATAAATTATGTAAGTATCTGTAAGATATTTGTTAAAGGAGTTAGGCTTAGGTAGATGGTTTCCTTGGTAGTATGCCTCCATCGGCAGTGAACCACAAAACTTGACACATTTGATGACCTACAGTTTGATATGGGTCTTGAAAAGGGTAACTTAATACAGTTTACTTTTTTTACATTCTAGTTATTAACTATTAAAATGAATAATCGCTGTCTTTCCAGTGATATAATTTACATGTACAACATTGGTCTAACTGGTGAGTTCCTGTAATGACTCCGCATGTATAGTTCAATGCTGATTGTCCACTCTGTTTAGCGTATTTTTCATTCGCTATAGGTTTTAATTTCTCTTCCAAAACAATGCCAAGAATTGACAAACAAAGAGCTGATTCACAGTTACAAGCCATTTTTTTGGATAGATTGTTAATTGTTGGCTAATATTTTATTCTCTCTTTTTGTGAACATCTAAGATGTAATAATTGTTTTATCAATTTAATCATCTGTGTCTCATGGCTGAGTGCACCCTCTAGATTACATTTCATTGGGTCCCTCGGCAACTATAATCAATTGTCTTCAGGTATAAATACCCTCCCCATTCTGATGCTTTGGATTATCTCTCACATATAAAGTAACTCAGACTGTTACTAATTTTTTTTGTCAATTTAGTCTCTCAGGATTTATTTGTCACTGACACATATTGAATGACTTACTAGTTTGTAGTCTATACTGAAATACCCAGTGTCCTTTACTTCATCATCAACTACACAAAACAATTTGTTTTATTCTCATTCATTAAATGGTTTCATTGGCTTGATATATCTTGATATTTTTTCGGGATCTCAGTTTGTCAGTCCATTCCTTAGATTTCACAAGCAGAAATTAATGAACCACAAGGACAACTTAAAAGGACTGATCACATTGCTTTTTGATGCTGTACTGGACTGATGTACCCTTCTCAAGTTCCATATCATAGTTGTGGGCCCACAAAATGTGTCAATTTGAGTTGTTCACTGCCGATGGAGGCATATTCCCAAGGAAACCATCCAACTAAGCCTAACTCCTTTAACCAATTATCTTACAGACACTTCAACATAATATTTGATAACAACTAGAGCTGTTATAGCAGCATATTAAACACAATTTACAGTAAGGGCAGATTCTTTTCCTAGTTTATGTTGTAACCTTTGTAAGACTGTAACCTCTCTTAATCATTCACAAAAACTAATTGATAGCATTTTGTGCAAGTAAAAAAATAAAAATAAATGTTCAAATTATATAATATACATAGTAAAGACAACAGAGGCATAGCAGGTACCTGTCTTCAATGATTTCTGCAATTAATTGTATTTTTGCTGACGATTTTCGTGAAAATAAAGGCAAAATATGGTTTTTTGCCAATAGCTCAAAAAGTATTGGGTAAAGGGTCCTAAAATGTATTGAAGATGAATATGAATGTGGGTATTCCGGAGATTTTGGTGTCAATATCATGTCTCTATCTGCTTTAGTTCTCAAGATACAGGTATTTTTGCGTTTTTTCTTATTGTCAAAAACGAAATTTCTAAAATGGCCCAGGGGCCTGGGTTTTTTTCATCAAATCAGCAAAATTTTGGTATCAGGTGGTTTCTAAGACCTAAAGGCCTCATATTAGAATGAGGGAGCAAGACTTTTTAAACATTGTTGAAAAAGGGCCAGCCCTAATGCAGACACAATACCATGAACCGGTATCTTGGCTCGTATTCAATAATGTTAACATCATTATTGCAGTGCAATAGTTTTTTAAACACATTGTTAAACAGCTAACTACCAGTACAACATCAGTATATTTCTCATGTGGCTAGGCATCAGATTTTCTTCGCAGCAAGGCTTTGCTCCTGATCCTGCCAAAATGTCACTAAGTCAGAAGGCAGTGTTAAGCCTCGGAAGACGAGACAGCCTCTAGCTGTCTTAGGCCTTGATTTTCTAGATTAACCATCTCACAACTGGATAACTACAGGCCATGTCACCACATATAGCCAATAATATGGTGTTTTCATGGATAAACTGATGTTTAGTGTTGTTGCTGAGAGTGCTAAAACACATACGCGTACGGCGGGCGCAATTTTTGAGGAGGGGGGATCGACCTTTGCCCAAATTTCACGATCCAAATTTTATACTATGTCAAATGAAATTGCTAGGAAACACCTGATTTTCAGTAATATTTATTTGATCATCTGCCCAAATTTGTAGCCTACTTGCCAGAAATGCGGCCTTTTCTCAAAGGTTTGGGGGGGGGGGCGATCGCCCCCCCTGCCACCCCCTCCGATATGCCTATGCTAAAACGGTTTTAAAAGCTCTTTTATATATTAAATTTCTAAAAATTATTTAGAATAATATACTTTGAAACATGATTGATGATAAATTGTAGGACAAAACACATTATTTTTTACACATTAAATTCTTTCTGTATTATTCCTTCCTCTGTTCCCTCTTCACTCTACTATACGCAGCATTCCATCTCCATGAAGATTTGCAAGAAGTCTTACAGATGACATCAAGTTAACGGCTTGTGATAGTTTCTGTCTTCTCAAGGACATTTTTTGGTAGGATGCGTTTAGCTCCCCTTTGTCTCTTTTGCTTCTTGTGCAGTTCTCAGCACATCAGGATGCTTGAATTTCTGGGTAATATTGTTTGAGTGTGCATTCCTATTTCTCTGCATTGTCTCATTCATCTTGAATGTGAGATGCAGCACAACCCAATATTTTAGCAAGCAGATGCTCACACTTGCACAGTGCACACCCTAACACTTCCATGTACTTCTATGTATTTGGAGTTTGTATTTGTCTTTTTGTTCTGGGTTGAGGTTTCATCCATTGTGCCCTATTCAACGAAAGTCTCCCCACTGTTCAGACTGTACTCATTATTACCACTATAAACAGTCTATTCCATATTTTATGCTCCCTTAACACAGCTTCTTACGTCTATTCTACGCATTTTTTGCAGTATATATATCTACGTGCTACAGCAAACCCTACTGACATAAATCTCTTTAATTGCTTATTGTTCTCCTCTTTCAGCCAAGGTAATTGATTGCAAAGCAGTTGATGCAGACTTTTCTGGGACAGGGAGAACCACACATTAAACAGCTGACATAGATAAGAAACTAGAATCACAGCTGGTCCAGTGCCGTGAGTTGGTAAAATTTCAGTTTTGGGCCAATATGCACTTACATTTTAGGTCATATCTCAGCCCCACAAAAGAATTTTTGCCGGTATTATGGATCGAATGACAGGTAAAAATATCTTCTTTGATGTAAATAGCAGCAATTGCATCCATATGTCACTGGTCTTGAGATAATGAGTGATCAATGATTGCAGTTAGGGAAATTCTTGGTGTCCCGCCTGGACACTACATGTAAAATTTTTGCATACAACTTTCAAATACAGGAAAAGGGATGAATTTAGGATCAAAATTGCAATGCATTACTGTTCCCTGATTAGGTGGGCATCTTGTGAATCCAGAAAAATGGCAATTGGATGTTTCTATATTTTTTTGATACTCCTTTTGTAATCCTCAGTTGGTGTGTCCCGGGTGAAGCTTAAAAGTGCTATGTGATTTTTGATGCCACAGAAAAACCACTGATCGAAACATTTTTGGAAAATTTGATATACCAATGCATTGCTCATGACCTTGTCTGTCAGGAATATATCACTTAAAGTGGCTAAGGCTGTTGTGCCAGGAGCTGTGATGGCTTGAGTAAGACTGACAACAGCGCGACGCTCTTTTATTCTGCAAAAATTCTGTGGGACTTCTCTTGTTCGGGTACTTCCTGATGAAGGCTTGTTGCTGGAATTCTTGCATTCTTGGTATTATTGTCATGCTCATGAGCTTGGCTTTGTATTAGTGTATAGAATAGGGTAGAAAGTCCAACTCATAATGGCATTAGAGCCCTATCTTTGAGACTGACAAAAAATGTGACGCTCTCACATTTTGTAAGATTTATGAGGAACTTTCTTCTTTACACGCTGCTTGATGAAGGCTAGTGGAAGGAAAGTTACCTTTTCTGATATGATTTTGTTGCTCACAAGCCCAGGTTTCTATTGGTCTATAGAACGTGGTTGTAAATGTAACCTATCATGGTATTAGTGGCCTGTCTTTGTCACTGACAACAAATGTGGCACTCTTACACTTTGTAAAAATGTGTGTTCAGACATGTCTTGTTCAAATGCTTTGTGATAAAGACTCTTTGCTGGAATTTTCACTTGTTTGATATTGTGTTGTTACACTTGAGCTTGGCTTTCCATTGGTATATACAATATGGTTTTTAGTCAAACCTATCATGGTATAATGGCCCTGTGTTTATGGCTGAAAAAAGTGCAAAGCTTGCTTTCGGCATTACCTGCTAATTACACCATAGAAGGTATGAGAAGGCAAATAATGAAAAATCTGTTTTTTGTTTGTTTTAAGAATATTATTCTACAAAATGTGTGCAAGTTTCATAGTGATATCTTAAAAAGTCTTTGCTGCAGAGGTATTTGAAGAAACAAAGTTTCGTTTTGAATAAACTGCATTTCAAGTTAGTATTTTCTTCACATTCATGTTTAAATTTACTAGCATAATGTGGCATAGACGTCACAAAAATGCATATACAACCTCAAATTTTTGGATTTGGAATCTAATAACACGTAGGAAGCATATCAGTGATTATTGATTTTTTGGTCAATTTCACCAGAAGTTCCAAATTTTACCAACTTGTGGCATTGGTCCAGCTGTATAACATCATACAAGTTGATAGGTTCACTGCATATCACTTCCATAACCTGAAACATCCTGCTTCAGGGACAACATTCTTGACCTTTGGGGAAATTTCATGAACAAATTGTTTACAACTTGACTATGAACTATTTATAATAATAAGATCAAGGACAGATTTCTTAATTTCAGGTACATGTGTAGGGTACCATCCAAAAAAAAAGCAGTGGGAGCTCTTTGTGACTTGGACAGTGCATAACGGTCACCTATTAATCTTACACTTTATGGCTGCCCCTGCTTTGTTTACAGTGGTAATCTGAAGGACAAACTTGGTGTGCATTACAACTGTGTATCAGCTAGTGGACTCTTGTTGCAGAGCAACAGATGAGGGAACATTTTGAGGCTTTGTGCGTTACCCCATTACATTAGCCCCAACCATGCAATAATCATGTCAAGTAAGAAGTTAAGAAAAACAAATGACTGCAATTCATGGCAACTCTCAAAGTCAGTATGGGATGAGATAACTTCTATTGCTATGTCAACATACTTTGGACAACTCACTCTTGAGTCACTGAGCATTCACCAACCATAAAGGCAAGAGGTTATTGCACACAGTGTCCCATATTCTATGCACTAGTAAACCTTTAATCATAGAATTAAGTGAATGATGCTGATTAAACAATATCAGAATTGAAGTTTTCAAGAATACAAGGACAAATGATACTGGTAACACAAATTGGAGCACACAAACACCGCTATTTGGAATATGGTTAATGTCTAAACATATTACCTTTGCAATACATGCACATAAGTGTTCTACTTGTTTACAAAAAAAAATAAGCCCAATAAAATGCCCTGAGAAACACACTCATCCTTGTTGTAAACCTATATATGACATGTCTTGCAGAAGTCTATTTGTTCCTGTTCAAATCAATCAGTATGACAATATCTTCTGGTAAATCATTAAACCTATGTGAAATATGTCTGCATTTTCCTAGAATTTCAAAAAAGCTTTTTATGTCCTTACCCAATTGTAAATACTACCTATGCTTACCATTTTGCAATACTTCTCATTTTTTGAAACTTGTACTGCAGTGTTGATTAGGAACTACAGCAGCAGGATGAAATATGAAAAATGTGCTGTCTTTGTTACTATGGGGTAAATTCCAAATGCCAATTGAGAATGCAGATACTAGGCCTTACAAAGACAATGCATTTAGAATTGTCGAGAAATTGTTGGTATGGTTAAGCGAATTGGGCAACA
Source organism: Platynereis dumerilii (assembly GCA_026936325.1). Classification (NCBI taxonomy): domain Eukaryota; kingdom Metazoa; phylum Annelida; class Polychaeta; order Phyllodocida; family Nereididae; genus Platynereis; species Platynereis dumerilii. The sequence continues at coordinate 523,243 of JAPTHN010000076.1, forward strand.
GGAAAATGTATCAGAATTCACAGTATATGTCAATTAAATCATTATTATTAGTATAAGAATATATACCATTTTCACGAGCCTGCCATATCATATTACTTCAGGGGCACCCCTTGTCACCACTTCTGCTGCAGCCTTCTACACACAAATTCAGATCCTAAATATGTGAATGCCAAGCTGAATTCATTTTCCCAGGGGTTAAAGGTATGCCACAAATTGCCACAGGCTCTGATAAATGTCACCCCACAAGATGAATATCACAGGAAATCTTATTTGATTCTACGACATAATCACAGACTGTGTGATTCCATATATATATGGAAGAAATATTGTTTGTGAGCAATGTTTGAAGGTAGTCTGATTCTGGAATGATACAAGAAGAAGAAAATATCAGATTATGAAATTTAGTCAGCTTTGTGTGTCTTGCTTTTGATTAATGTGCTTGGTATTGGTAAGAATTTATTTGTCCGGTTGTGGCCTTAATATTAAATTACTACCTATTTCTACTTCTGCATATAGATTTTTATCTTGGAAACTATTTGATACGAATATGCTAAAAATTGGATACATTGATTGAAAATTAAAAAATGGCAATATTGCAAAATCCACCCTTGACATTGTTTTTGTTTCTTGCATCAAACTGTTCACCTGACCTTCCTCTACATTACTGCACCTAGTATATATTCGGTCAGTTTTTAAACATGCAAGTTGGTTCAGGCAAGCTATGTAGAGTTTATGAATCAGAGGAGAAAATAAAGTAATTTGCAATTGCCTCTATCTCTTTCAAAGATGGAATATGATATCAATGATTATCCATTATCCACAAATGTTGGCTGTGGGTGCTATGGCTGCAATGAGATAAAGCAAAATCAAGTCACATGAGGAAGCTACTCTAGTATACGAATAATGAAAGAATACTGGACTTATAAGAAAGGTCTTTTCCCAAGGAGATATTGTTTTCTGTCCAAGCTGACATCCTACAAAGAATGACATCATGTGGTCATGTGGTTAAGACAATCTGGAAGAGTGACAGCAGTGCCCCTGGTGATTAATATCGTAACTAGGCTCTTATGCGATATCACTTTCAATAAGGAATTGCAAGTCATATGGGAAAACCCCAAAGAACATGGGAGCTCATGTGGACAGATTCTTGCCTCCATGTGATTTGGTCAGTAGATCATGGTGCTTCAGCTGTGTCCAAGTTGAGTGCTTTGGTTGCGCGTCTCAGCTGTGAGACTCAGCTATGCTCTTGACGCCTGTTGCAGCTGTTCAGAGTGTTGGTGCTAGGATGCAGTCTTCACACCAGTGGCAGAAGTCTGAAGGGGAAGACGATACTTTGCATCACCCATGTACATATACATGCAGATGTGTATTGTACTCTATCTATACTGTTGTCTATACTGTATATGCATATAGCTCCATCATTTTGGGTAGTCAATACAGTACATTAACCACTTCAAAAAGATTAAGAAATTAATATTATGGTTTGACAATTGACATGTTGACAAAACACTATGAAGAACTGTTACTGACATATAAACTACAGACATAGACTAAAGGACTCCTGCACGCAGGTTGTGAAATCTATCATCTCAAGCATATTTATGCAGGCTACTTGTGACAAGAAATAATTATAATTTATTGTATTATGATCAATAATTAAAACTTGACTTACAAGTAGAGGAGTACTATACCTTCCCTATGCAAACTCAACTCATACCATGAACTGGTATCTTGGCTCGTATTCACAAATTTAAAAATCATTATTGCAAATGCTAAAACCACTTACTTTGCTTTACAAATTGCTACATATATATAATGCATGTATCTTCTTTTTTTCCTTTTTTTGCAATAACTATGAGGTAATTATGACACTGGCCAACTATAGGATATATTGACTCAACTGCATATACTACCTGTAACTACCATTTTGGGCAACTTTTCATTTTCTGAAACTCATATTGCAGTGTTGATGAGGAACAACAGCAGCAGGGTGAAATATGAAAAATGTGGTGTCTTTGTTACTATGTCCTGAGTAAATTCCAAATGCCTATTGAGACTGAAGAATGCAGAGAGGCCTTACCAAGACAATGCATTTAGGATTGTCTAGAAATCATTGGTATGTAGAGCGAATTGTGCAACAGGAAAATGTATCAGAATTCACAGTATATGTCAATAAAATCGTTATTATTAGTATAAAGAATTCATACCATTTTCACGTGCCTGCCAGAATACTTCAGGGGCACCACTTGTCACCACTTCTGCTGCAGCCTTCTACACACAAATTCAGATCCTAAATATGTGAATGCCAAGCTGAATTCATTTTCCCAGGGGTTAAAGGTATGCCACACATTGCCACAGGCTCTGATAAATGTCACCCCACAAGATGAATATCACAGAAAATCTTACGTGATTCTACAACATAATCACAGACTGTGTGATTCCATATGTAAGAAATATTGTTTGTGAGCAACATTTGAAGGTAGTTTATTTCTGGAAGGATACAAGAAGAAGAAAATGTCAGATTATGAATTTTAGTCGGCGTTGTATGTCTGCTTTTGATTAATGTGCTTGGTATTGGTAAGAATTTATTTGTCCGGTTGTGGCCTTAATACCAAATTACTACATATTTCTAGTTCTGCATATTGATTTTTATCTTAGATACTATCTGATATGAATATATCAATTCTAGGCATCCTTGGTTGGAGATTCCATGCCAAAAATTGGATACATTGATTGAAAATACAAAAACGGCAATATCGCAAAATCCTCCCTTGACATTGTTGTTGTTTCTTGCATCAAAATGTTCAGCTGACCTTCCTCTACATTACTGCACTTAGATTATTTGCGATCACTTTTCAAACATACGAGTTGGTTCAGGCATGCTATGTAGAGTTTATGAATCAGAGGAGAAAATAAAGTAGTTTGCAATTGCCTCTGTCTCTCTTACAATGACGGAATATGATATCAATGATTATCCATTATCCTGAGTGTTATGGCTGTGATGAGATAAAGCAAAATCAAGTCATGTAAGGAAGCTACTCAACTGTACGAATAATGAAAGAAGACTATACTTCCAAGAAAGGTCTTTTCTCCAAGGAGATATTGTTTTCTGTCCAAGTTGACATCCTACATAGAATGACTTGTGGTCATGTGGTTGAGAAAATCTGTAAGAGTGACAGCAGTGCCCCTGGTGATTAATATCATAACTAGCCTCTTATGTGATGTCACTTTCAATAAGGAACAGCAAATCATAAGGGGAAACCCCAAAGAACATGAGAGCTCATGTAGACACCTTCTAAACACGACGTGATTTGGTCAGTAGATCACAGTGCTTCAGCTGTGTCCAAGTTGAGTGCTTTGGTTGCGCATCTCAGCTGTGACTGTAGACTCAGCTGTGCTCTTGACGCCTGTTGCAGCTGTTCAGAGTGTTGGTGCTAGGCTGCAATCTTCACACCAGTGGCAAGAAATATGATGGGGAAGATGATACTTTGCATCGTATATACAGTTTATACACAGATGTATATTTTGCTCTATCTATACTGTTGTCTATACTGTATATGCATATAGCTCCTTTATATCAGGCAGTAAATTCTGCATTGCTCACCTGACAATATCATTACCACTTAGAAAATAAATCGTGAATGGCAAATTAATAATTAAGAAAGATAGAGACGGTGGAAAATTTTAAGTGATTGATTATACTGTGCAAGAACACAATTTGTAATAAAGGAGGATATAATTACCGAAGCAATCAACCATATGAGGCAATTGAGGCATGCTTGTAATGAGCATATAATGCACACAGCTTCCAAAATTAGGTCATTTGAAAATGGTGAGTGTGCACTTGATACATGTATATCATGAAGCTTTTTGAAAAACTTCATAAGGCATTGAACGACAAGTTGGAAGGCTTCTGAAAATATGATTCATGCCAATTATTACATCATGAACCGCTATCTCTGATTAAATACACGTACAAAATACATTTCACTCCATTACAGGGATGGATGAATGGAATCACATATAAAACGATTTTAAGATGTCACTTTTAGAATGTTGTCTTCCTTTTTTATTTGTCAAACCTTTCATGCACATGTACGTTTCAGGTAATACTAATAGTAACGTTCATTCTTATGTTGCAGATGAATGTACTGGCTTATTGTATCTCAGTTGAAGTCCTACTTTTGAGCAGAAGGCTACTCTGCCTACGTCAACTATGTTAGTGTCCAAAAGGTAGTCAATTTAATTACCATCTGGTAACTTTGATTACCAGATTGGTACAGCTTACTAATCCAATATTTGTCACATTAACAGCCTTTTAGTAATTTTGACTCAAGGAGTTGTCGGTTTAGGCACCAGGAATTACCACTCTAGAGTTGTCATCTTGACCACCCTGCGTTTAGAGTGTTCCAAGCCTTTCTTTTCCACCATTTTGTAGACTTCACCTCTCACCTTTGCATCCCATCTCCTGGAAGATTTGAGGAAGTCTTATATTATACATAAAATCAAGTTAACGACTTGTGCTTGTTTCCGTCTTGTCAAAGACCTTTGTTTGGTTGAAAACGTTCACCGCGACTTTGGACTTACTGGATCTTCCGTACATGAAAGGATGTCTTGATAGTGGTTTCCCAAGATACACTGTGTGTATATTAGGGCGTTCCAAAAAAAAATACGGTGTCCAAATATTTGATGGGACTTCCCCTCAATTTTTGATATTTCAGAAAAGAAACATTTTTGAGTAGTGTCCACCATTTACACTTTCACCTCAAATGTCCTCCATTTATTGCAAATGACATCACAATTTCACTGTGCCTGCCAGAGGGAATGCCACAGGGGCATCATTTGTCTACCCTTTTGTTGCAGCCTCATGTGTACACACAAATTCAATTCCTAAATATGCGAATGCCTGGCTAAATCCATTCACCAAGAGGTTAAACATATGCTACCTGTGGGCTTTGATAAATGTCACCTCACAAGATTAATATCGCAGGAAATCTGATTTAATCCCACAGCAAGATCATGGTCTCGGTGTCTCAAATTCTTTGTTTCAATTCAACATGTAACAGTTTTGTGCTGGGTGTAACATTATTCTTCTACACCATGATATTTATGTCTGGTGTTTGTATGGCAGTTTTGGCTGTCTGGTTGTTAGTAGTTACAGTCCAGTTGGTCTTTCAGCTTAGTTTTGACATTTACATCAACAGCGGCATATGCCGGATTTAAAATTATTTGCAATACCTTTACCAAGGAAGTGCGCATTTTTCCAAAGAGAAATATTTATACTTTAGACATCAATAATATCTAAGAAAGGCACAGTAGGGGCACGCTATTGAATAAAAAGAATACCATATACTGTATAATATAGGACCAAAACCGCAACAGAATCAAATATAATATTTCTCATCTTTCACATGTTTTGAACAAGCACTTGAGGTATTCCTATAGAGTATAAGCTTCATAAAAGCTTTAAAAAGCATCGAAAAGGCTTTTAAAAAGAAGAATGATTCATGCTATAATTACTCTATAAGCCACTCTCTTTGATTAAACTGTAAAGAAAGAAGACAGTCCAATGTGTGCATTACAATGATGGAAGTATGGCATCACATATGAAAATTACTTAGACATTGCCATTTTAAAAGGTATTGGATGAATGACACTTCCTTGTATTATGTGTATTTTAGAATGGAGTTTTTGTTTAAATTTAGTAAATTTCTACCTGAAGTGTTAAGGGGATATAAAATTCCAATTACACTCCCTTGTTTTATAGTAATTTATCTTTTCCTGCCTGTTAATGATACAATTCAAATTGAAGTACAATTCATGTATTGAAATAAATAGTTTCAGATGGGGGATTTTCTTTATATGGTATTGGTTGATTTAGAAACAAAATATTTCAGGGCCTCATGAAATCAGGATTCATATTTACTGTCGCTGTCACCACAGATTATAATATTCTCCAGTCGCGTGCGTATAACTCCTATCCCCACGCTGGAGTATGCAATGATCACCCAAAAAGTCAGTTTGTGGAGTTGCAATAAACAGACTTGAGATCAGTATAGAATAGCAATTTAGAAACTCCGAGGAGACACAGATCTATGTTGAAAATTAGGCTGCCTTTCGAGAATCTATATTATATCATTATAGTAATTTATACTGAACAGCACAAGTTATCAAATGCTCATTGAACACTAGGGTGATGCAAAAAAGTGAAGTTTTGCAATGTTAATGGGGCATCCCCTGAAGTTGTTCCAATATATGAAAAAAAAATTCAGTAAAAATTTTAGCTCAATCGGACAAAAATTAGAGGGTGCTACCGCATCATGAAAATTAACATTAGTATTCAATACAAAAATATCCAATATTTTGGCATGTAGTGAGTTCTACTATACCTGGTGCACCAAACCAATGCGGCATGGTCATAATTTTTGGGTCTGGTTGTCAGAACAGCGGATCAATACAAATTTGGATTATTTTTTACTTCTCCATGCTGCTACCACCAGACTAACGAAGATAAAATAGTCAAAATATACCAAATTCGCGGTATTTAATAACATTGCGGGTTTTAATGTCACAAAAATGAAAGTTACTTCAATAGATGGAGCATGAAAAGAGCTTTAATTTGAATACCAACACTGCTATATTCTGACCATCTGACCCCATTGAATTAGGTTATTTGTCATTAACAATTATTTACGAAAATTCCCAATATTCAAGGCAATGCTGTAATACTGTAGAATATAGCAACATAGTAATGTTGGTATTCAAATTAAAGCTCTTTTCCTGCTCAATAAGATGGTGTAACTTAAATTTGTGTACCTTTATTCCTGGTTATGTTATTCAATACCGCGTATAACCTTAATACTGTAAAAATCGGGCAAAATTTGTTGCTTTAAGAGTGCCCTGTATCCTGAAATGACCGGATATTGGCAAAATATGAATGGATTTGTGATGAGAATAGTGGAAGGCTTAAATAAGAAAAAAATTACAAATACTCTAGTGGTAGGATAACTACCTTCACCCATCACCCATAAAACTGGGATTTCGCCCATAGCAATACAATGTTATATTTCAAATTGCGGTAGCACCCTCTAAAATTTGTCCGATTTGGCCCAAATTTTTACTGAATTTTTTTTCATATATTGGAACATAATTGGGGGGTGCCCCATTGAAAATTCTAAAGTTTATTTTTTTTTGTGCAATCTGCATCACCCTATTGAACACTGTATGTTTTGATAACTTCCTTTTACTATTCAGTATATGTATAAATCATTATTATGATATTGGAGATACCCTGGGGAGAAACTGTTTTGGCTTGTTAAGGATAATAATTGTCCAGGGCAGGCTGTACATTTGAGAAGGAGTCATATGGACAGAAAAAAACATCTGCGGCCTAAGATAACTGATGTTTTTTGCCTTTACGGAATCTAATTTGTGGAACCCTAGTGTGTGCTTTTCATTGTGAAGAAAAACAAAAACATGTTTTCAGGCAAATTAATTTGTTTGTGTAGTTTGTTTTTGTATCGATGTCTCTTAACAAATAAGAAACCTTACATACATGTAACTTATCTTAAGTAAATCGATTCATCAAGGTAAGGAAAATCTACTGCGAGGTCCTGAGCGTGTGAAACGTCATCAAAAGTGTGTATATATAATTTTAATTGTGTTGAAATGGACTGACAGACAAATATCAGCTCTCCAAAAATACAAAAGTGACTGTATTGACCATAATCTCATCTGTAATAAGTGGGAGCACAGTTGCAGTATTTTTCTGAAACTCATATGACATGCACAAGGGTGGGGTCTACGAGGCCCCATTGCGCCTTTGTGACGGAAAAATGCTCAAACTATCGCCAGTGACTATGTTCAATATCAATCAATGTTGTCAAAATGTTGTTTACGATTAGTTGGACTAGGATTACATGAAATCTGCAACGTGATTGACCAAATATTGTGCCAGATATTAAAACAAAAAGTCCCAGGGGGGCCTCCGAGGCCCCCGTTGCGGCTACAAGGGTTTATACAAGTCCGATTTTCAAAATTAAAAAACCTGCATATATATCAAGCAAACCCATCAGAATTCAATGATGTCTGTAGCTATATAACAACTGTTCACAAGAAAAAAAAAGTCATGTAGGATACACATGGTTGCCAATTTTCTTTGCTCTACAAACAGTTACTTTTTGTTAAAATATTTTATAGTAACTTAGTAAGTCAATCCAGCTCCCTATTGAAATTGCATCAATTGGCCTTCCGTTAATTGTGGCTTGCAGTATGTGACTGCATCAGTTCTGCTGACAGTGATATCTTTCTCTTTTTTGCCTTAATACTCCCCTTTTCTGACATGACTATATCAACACAAACTGCCTCAGGTGGGTGCTTTCAGGAGCATGGGAGTGTGTGCACTTGACATAATGTAGGCCTACAATAACCTCTTGCCTTTATAGTGGTCAACTGCTTGCTTAGTGACTTAAGAGTGAAAGGTCCTGCAAATGTTGACATTGCAGTCTAAGCGATCTCACCCCATACTGATTCTTAACAGCTGCCATGATTCAGGGTCATTTGTTTTTCTTGCTTGACATGATTATTGTGTGCTTGGTCGTGTAATGAGGTAACACACAAAGCCTCAAAAGGTTCCCTCGTCTGTTGCTCTGCAACAAGAGTCCACTGGCTGATACATGCTAGTAATGCACACCAAGTTTGTCCTCCAGATAACCACAGTAAAAAAAGAAGAGGCAGACTAAGAGGTAACCCCCATGCTCTAATGGCTAGTTCTCACGGAGACGTAACAGAGGGTTTAAGTGACGGCGTTTCTTATATTTCCAGGAAAGGGCAAAGATTTGAGCATGTTCGCCGTCAATTTTGGCTTTACGGCGCAACAGGAACAGCATGCGTCGCTTTAAGAGGTCTTTCTACGCAATTCCTAGAAATTTGACGATGCAGGAAAAAAAGATTCAACCGGTTGAATCTTTGCGAGGAAAGAAGTGGTGAAGCAAGAAGAAGCGTAAAAAGAAATCAGTGCGCGCCGCAGATTTTTAAAGTTGCGACGCACAAAGAAGAGCTTCGACGCAGAAACAGCAGTGTAGCAGAAAGCTCTTGCTTCATGTCACATGTTTCAGACACGCGTCGCAGAAAGACACATGTTCGACGCACGTGAGAGGGTGCGCGCCGCGTCTTTTGGACCCCCAATGCAGCAGACAGAGTGGCGCCTGAGTGCATGCGTTGTTCTATTTTTAGCATCAACCCTTTGTCTGCGTGTCACCCTCTTTTTGCGCAGCGGCTGGGGCAGCAGCAGCGAAGCAGGGGGGGCGAAGGAGGGGGAAAGAGGCGGTCCGCACCCTGTATATATATAGAGGAGGCCAGTTTAGAGCACCATACCCACTCAGACCTTCGACCAGAACACACCTAGAATCCACGACACTATTATCAACTGCTACATTTGCTGCTACTTTTGTTGCTACAATTGTACTTCAAATTGCTGCTACAACATGGGACCAAAGAGGAGAAAGGGCACCGTCGTCACCAGGGCACCAACCAAGCTCAGCACCAGGTCAACACTCCACACTCCTGGGAGCACTCCAGTGACAACTCCAGCTACAACTCCAGCTGCAACTCCTCTCCATGAACCTTCAGATGCTGCAGTGACTGCCTTCTTTACTACAGCCATGGCAGACCTCTCTCTACCTGGGCTCTACACCTCCACTACAGCTGGCAGCCAGACGAAGACCACCACTTCAACCACCAAAGCCACTGTCGTCAGCGAGACCATCTTCGAGGGCCGGCCAGAAGACAACACAACAGAAGAAGATTCTTCAGTTGAACTCTTTGAAGAGGAAGGAGACAAGCCTGCTGACAAGCCTGCCAAGCCTGCTGCCAAGCCTGCTGACAAGCCTGCCAAGCCTGCTGCCAAGCCTGCTGCCAAGTCTTCCACGGGTCTTCCAGAGCCTACTGCCAAGTCTACTCCAAAGAAGCAGACTCCAAAGAAGCAGACTCCAAAGAAGCAGACTCCGAAGAAGCAGACTCCCAAGAAAACAGCAGAGAGCCAGCCTGTTCTTGCTCTAGACAGAGTGGCCATCCATGAGGACACCTTCGAGGAGGAAGAAGACTCTGCTGATGACACCCCTGCAGCTGCTGAAGCCAAGTCCAAGGGCAAGAAGGGCAAAGGGAAGGCCCCCAAGAAGAACATCAGGGACAACCTGGGCATCACAGCTGAACAAGAAGATGACCTCATCAACTGGTACAAGGAGCATCCTGTGCTGTACATGAAGGGGACCAGAGGCTACAAGGGGAACGAGAAGCTGCTGCTGGACTCAGAAAAAGCAAAGGAGCTGGGCCCCAAGTACACCTCCCAGGACATCTTCAACTGGAGGAAGACAGTGCGCACTCACTTCTCCAGACTCGTCAGGCCTGAAGCTTCAGGAGCCGCCAGGAAGGAGACGCTCACAGAGAGGGACGAGTACATCCTGAACAACTGTCGGTTCCTGAAGGACTCCATCGTCCACAAGCCAGGGAAGGAGCTGTCCGCCATCTCTCAACTGTCTGCCAACCGGCCAGCCTCAGACTCCGATGATGAAAGCTACAACCCTGAGGATTCCCTGCCAGCTTCCTATGACATGCCGGACCTGCCACCTGAACAGCCAGCACAGGACAGACCTGGCCGCCAGCAGTCCCAAGTCTTCCCTGGAGCACCAAAGCCTGGAGCCGCTGCCAAGGGAACCAAGAGGAAGGCCCCAGGAGATGAAGCCATGCACTCCGCCATGCACGTCATCGCAGGCAGCATGCAAGCCATGTCCTCCGCCAAGAAAATCCTGAAAGGCTCTGGCTGCAAGATGTGCCCCGACCACCAGGAGTTGACACCCGACCAGGAGTACTGGAGGATGAAGTGCCAGGACCTCTACCACGTGGGAGTGCACGCCAGCCCTGAAATCAGGAGGCAGATGGTCAGGACCATTGCAGAGGCCGCCCTCTACTGGGATGATGAGGCCAGCCGCCAGTCAAGACAGCATCAGGAGCACACCTTCCAGCCTCCTCATCCTCCTCAGCGCCTGCAGATGCCACCTCCTCCTCATCCTCCTCCTTCTTCGACGTATGTGCCATCACACCACCAGCACCATCCCCAGGCTTCCAGCAGCAGCCATCACTGCCAGCACCACCAGCCCAGGGAAGGAGGATCCTCCAGGCAGACTCCCAGCTACACCCCGATGCAGCCCAGCCACTCCACCATGACACTGATGATGGATGCACAGGAGAGCCCCGAGAAGTACGGCTACCCCCCTGGACCCAGCTTTGGTCAACCGGCCGCCCATCACCAGCACCAGCCTTCCCCTTCGCCCAGTTGGACTTCAGGTCTCCTTTCTCCACGAAAGTAGAAGACCAGATGCAGCAAAGACAACAAAAAACCTTGGCCCTTTTAAGGGCCACCAAATCCTCCCAAAAGGGCAGGCCACGTACACATCTTATGTTGACAAAAAAAAAGAGCTTGTGTTGACCGAAAAGAGCCAAAAAAGAGCAAAAAAAACGTTGACAATCCCCAAAAAAAAAGTCCCCCAAAAAAAAAGTCCCCCAAAACAAAAGTCCGGTCCTGGCCTTCATTAAAAGTAATCACCTTCATAAAAGCAAGGTGCTAGTTCCCCCTTTCTTTGCCCCAAAACATACCAAGTGCAGCACTAGTACAAGTGCTGCATTCTTTGGTATAAACATATTTTTATTGCACTAGTACAAGTGCATGAATTTCTTAATTAAAATGTAATGCACTAGTACAAGTGCTTTGCTTTTAAAAATTGTGTTGGTTGGTTGCACTAGTACAAGTGCATCACTTTGTAATTTCACTTGTCTAGCGCAAGTGGCAGGTAGATAGCTAGATAGCTAGCTAGATAGATAGAAAGATAGATAGCTAGATAGATAGCTAGATAGATAGCTAGATAGATAGCTTGATAGATGGAACACAATGCTCGTTACATATATACACTGCAGCAAAAGAAAAGCAGTTGTCGTCACTTTGCAGGGATTGGACTTGGATAGATAGATAGATAGATAGATAGATAGATAGATAGATAGATAGATAGATAGATAGATAGATAGATAGATAGATGGATGGAGGGATTGATTGATTGATTGATTTTTGGGCTTGTTTTGTCAACATAGGATGTGTACATGGCCAGCTCAATTGGGAGGATTTGGTGGCCCTTAAAAGGGCCTGGGGTTTGTTGTTTTGAATGCATCTTCTTCAGATTTTCTCCAACTGCCAAGGGACACTTCCTGCCGGACTGTTGACCCAGTCACGTAGGTAGTCTCGAGCAGCCTTGGCATCTCTGGAGGCATTTCCGTGTCGAAGTGGTTCTCCTAGGTCTCCTAATTGACGGTCTCCCCTCCAAACTCCTTCAGTGACGTCATGTGTCTGTGGATCTTCTCTGTCCATCACTTCATTGTCACGGGCATGGTGGACGCCTACTCTGTCTCGCAGAATGTTGTGTAGAACACAAGCAGCCATTGTGATGTATGTCACTCTTGTAGGTCGTTGGGGCATGGTGGTCAGGAAGCATCTGAACCTGTGTGACAGCAGACCGAAGGCATTCTCCACCACTCTCCTGGCTCTTGAAATCCTGTAATTGTAGACTCTGGAAGCAATGTCAAGGTTCCTTCTTGGCACTGGTTTGAGCAGCCATGTCTTCAGGGGAAATGCCTCGTCACCCACGATGTAATATGGGAAAGGATTGTCTTCTGTGCCAGGTAGAGGTTCTGGAGGTGGTAGGCCTAGATCTTCCTCGTCCAGGAGTTGTCGAAGTACTGTGTCCCTGAAGACGCCGCCATCAGATGCACTTCCTTGACAGCCAGCCTGCACATAGATGAACTTGTAGTCGGCATCAACGAGGGCCATCAGGACAATGGAGTGAAATCCCTTGTAGTTGTAGAACAAGGAGCCTGCAGCCTTGGGACATCGGATTGCGACGTGCTTGCCATCCAGAGCTCCAATGCAGTTGGGCAAGTTCCATTTCGTCTCAAAAGCCTTGGCTATCTCCTTCCATCTTTCAGGCTGTGTGGGTAGTGCCAGCTGTCTTTCGAAGGCATGAACGATGGCAAGGCAGACCTCAGGGATGAAGTTGCAGATGGTGTTGGGTGCCACACGGAAAGCATAAGCTAGGGACTTGTAGCTGTTTCCTGTTGCCATGTACCGCAGGGTGCTAGCCAACTTCAGACCAGGTTCCAAAGCCCTCCTCATGTTGGTGTCTTGCTTAGCGATGAGTGGTCCAACAGCTTCCAGGATTTCAGCAAAGATGGCAGGGGGCATTCTAGTGTAGTTGTAGTAGCCGGACACGTCACGCACTTGCAGTTCAGGCAGCAGTTGATGGAAGTGACCATGTTGTTCCCTCTGCAGCAACCAGTTGCGAATCCACCACCTTTTCTGTCTCCTGGCCCTCCTCCTCCTCTGTCTCAAATAGACAGCTCCGATAGCAACAGCAGCAGCACCAGCCACAACAATAATTTCTTCTTCATTCATCATGCATATGTTCAGTAGGCAGTCGTTGTGTTCTCATTGAAGGGCAATCAGCAAATGAAGCAAGGAGGTCCTCTGTGTCCCTTTTTATAATGACCAAAAGTGACTCCTGCAGCAGCCAAACACACTTTGCCGCAGCGCTGCAACAACAGACATTCGTCGATGCTTAAGAGACCTTCGTCGCTGCTTAAGGCAAGGACGACGAAGAAGGTCAGCATCGACGCGCCTGTAATGTCCTCGGCGCTTTATGAATGCATGTGCGACGATGAACCATCAAGTTACGCAGTAACAAGTCCCTAAATGCGGCGTTGCATCCTTACAGTCTTCGGCGAGGCTGTCATTTTCAGCGACGCATCTTACCTCGGGTGTACGCCGAAGGTTTCCTGATGCGTCGCAGGTCGCCAATTTCAGACGTAGCTGCCTCACAACCATCAGCGGCGTAAGAGGAAACAACATTGGGCGAAGTAAAAGCAGCCTCGCCGAATTCCAAAACAAAGTGCGACGCGTCTGTTTGGAACTGCGCTGAGGAAAGAGAGGCGGAACGCGGCGAAGAAAGCTTAAGAAGCGCCGCGGACACCTCAAGACTCACCGCGGCTACTAACTTTAAGCGTCGCACATGACACTAATTGATTACGTAATGTGCCAAAACCAACGTTCTACGCCACAACCTTCCAAGAAATGACTTCTCTTGATGCGTCGCTCTCAAATCGCCGTCGTGAGAACTAGGCATAAGTCATTTAAAAGGATCTCCTGTGCTTTGTTTCTTAAATATGAAAATTTCATTCAACTACTTCAAATAGAAAGAAAAATGGTCAGAGCTGCGGAAACACCCCTTCGTCGGACGTTAGCTTGGAGAGGAAAAGACAACGCTGATTAAATATAAAAATAAATTTCTAAATGGACTAGCCTATCTATCTACCCAATCCTGTAACAGGTATTGGCACAATTTCTGTGAACTGAATCACTAACTTTATTCAAGCCCATTTTTGTAATAATTGCATGTTATGAGAATTCAATGTCTAAAAATCAATTACCAACATTAAAAATTTCATATCATATCTGAACACAGTGAACAGAGAAGATTCATTTTATGCATTAGGTCATGATTTGCTGCAAATTTGCTTGATATTGGTTTATAAAATGATACATAAATGAGTAAGCTGTTTAAATAAAATCGAAGAAAATTACAAGGCTACTCATGAACAGATGCAAATTATGCATATCAGATGACAAATCATCAGTTTATCCATGATAGTTACATACTACTGACTGTATATCGTGACATGGCTTGAACAGTAGTGTAGTAATCCAGTTACTCTGATGGTTAATCTTCAAATATCAAGGTCTGGAAGAGCTGCAGGCTGTCTCATCAGCTGAGGCTTAACACTGCTTTCTGACTTAGTGACATTTGTTAGTAGGAGTAATTCAGGCCTTGTAACACAGATAATCTGATGTTTCATGAGATGAGAAGGAGACACAGGTTGAGCGGGTATCAGTTGTCGAAAATTTCCTTACAAAATTCAGGCTAATATGCATGAGCCTTGTCTGACGAGTGAACCCCATGTAGCTTGTTTTGAAAACCGGCCTTGAAAGTTAGAATCAGGGAAATTTCAAAATGGCCACCATTTTTATAGCTGCACATGCGCAATAGGTCTGAGCATGCCCAGTGGTAAAGAGGTCATTTCTGAGCATGCTCAGTGCCAATCAGGACAGAGACAATTTTCCATTGCTTAATTTCTATAGTGCACCATATACGTGCCTAGTGAGATATTGAAGGTGTCAATTCATGGCGTGACCTCTGTGGCCTTTATATAGGTATTGACACCATCTGAAATTCTGAATAGCCCATCAAACATGATCTTGAGTGACTTTTCAGGTCCCTTCCATTCGATCTACTCTATCTACTTAGGACGTCGACATTCTCGAGAGTCACGAGCGAGACTCATTGGACACAAATGCTGGACTCATGGGATATCCCAATTTCCTGGAGTACTCTGTTCTACCCCAATCTAGTCTGATCTTCTCCCGGAGATGCAAAAGGAATGATCTGGAGTAAACTACTCTACTCCAAGAGCAGTTAAGAGCAGCGAAACAAATGTTCCCAATATCAGTGCAGGGGTCAGCATCATAGTAAAATGTAGATCGTAAGGAATTCATAGTACAAACACGGAACAGAATTTTCATATGTGTGTAACTACGCATGGCCTACTAAACAAAACTTCTTGGAAGTCTTATAACTTTTTCCGATATGCAATATGAAAAGAAGCCCTGTAGGGGCTATTTGTATTTTCATATATCTCATGTGCATAAGACATATAATACATCAAAGACTCCTACACATGCTAACAAAAAAGCCTTAGGTATTTTACAAATATCAAAACCAACATATACCTGACAGTTGTAAAGAAGGCTCAGAATGATTGTTTGTCTAAACATGGATGTAACATAATAGTGTGCTTGTGATATCAATTTTTTCAAGGAATGTGCACTGCTCGCCTACATACAGTACAACCCAAAATAAAGTATGATTACCCCAACAGGAAGGAAGAACTTTACCCTTTCACACCTTTTGACTACCCCTGAATCACTTCCTACTTTTACCTACTTGAAACTGCCTTTAAAATGACATTAAGATCACACTTAAACAACACTAATTTAAACTTAATCAGTAATCACCCCCACTGTGTTTGATTTACTTGATATTTTGCACCTCTGCTAATTGCAGTTACATTGGTAGCTGTCTAAATAGAGTTCTTAATGTGGGCTAAGGTTGTTGTAAGGAGTCAAAGGGAGTTGTAGGGAGATTTGGGATGGAGAGGAGAAAAGAGGGCAAAATAGGTAAACAGAGGACTTCTGACAGAAAATTTTCTTACTTTATTTTGGGTTGTACTGTAGCCTTCTCAGGAATGAAGTTAGGGAGTGACCATTTAATAACCGGGGGCTTGGAGTTTTCTTCAACGGGAAATTATTTAGTATGGAGGCCGTAATTATTCGCGAAGTCCCTAAATATTCATTCCTAAATCAAGCATCGCCTTCTTAAGAATAACCCCCACCAGAAATTATTTATTTCAAGACTGCCCAGAAAGAATGAATTTATTTCACAAAAACTGAGCAAGAAATTATTTATTTAAAAAACTCCAAGCCCCCCTTGAAAGGAAATGGTAGCCCCCTATATCGCTTTATTTGAAATTAGTTTTCTAGCAACACTCTATATGCTCAAGAACATAATAACTGTGATAATTATCATGACATGGTGATGATTGACTGAAATGTTTGTCATGATGATGTCAAGTTATACGTAGTAGTATTACGTACACTGAAACTATTTGCTACTACTGTTGAACTACACTGGACTTGCACCGGAACATCTTGATACACTACTTTATTCTATTTTAAAGCTTTTTTTTTCATTTTTGTCTGAGCACTTCATCAATTGCACTGCAATCATGAATTCAAGCACTAATAAGATTACAAAAAAATATTTTGAATTTCTGTCGCGAATATCTACTTTTTCCAAAGAAACTCTTGAACCTCTGAGCTGTGTTGGTAGTTTGGTACTGTGATCTAAGGCCTTTGTATATTTGAAGTGGCAAGTATGAGAAAGTTAACTTTTGTTTACAAACCAGTTGGACCGAGCAGTGTAAGACTTACGGGAATAACAAGTTTAGATAAGGAATAGTACGTACTGAATATCTTTTTGTATACAGCACTTAGTAAAAACTACTAATTTAGTTAGTAAGTAAACTGACTATGTCAAAATCGCTTAGGCATGAATAACTATAGTCAGTCAAAAGTAAGTCGATTCACTAAGTTAACTGGTGAACAAAGAGGTTCACTTAAAAAATGTAAGGAAAAAATTGGCTTTTTAGATTCAAAATGGTTTTTTGAAAAACCAAATTTCAATGCAAAAGCAACATGGATTTTTAAAAAAACCATGTTAATTTTTTTCCATTGAAATTTGGTTTTTCAAAAAAACATTAAATCTAAAAAACCAATTTTCCTGAAATTTTTTAGACTTATTTACTTGGTCATATGACTAAGCTTCTGAAAAAGTAAGTCATGCCCAAGCTAGTCACTGTAAGGTGGTCAGTTGGTCATCACAATAGGGAAATCACAGAAGACATAATTATACTGTCTGTGGAGGGCAACAGTTTGCCAATTGAAAATAAGAGAATTAATTTTGCCAGTGGACTGCCAATCTGCAAACAGCTCTAATGGACAAAAATGTTTGTCACAATGTACCAGTTCTAACACATGCATACACAAAATATAGCTGAAACATGCCGTGAATGAGCTATAGCACAGGCAAGAAAGGTACAAAGACAACATTTGATACATGTATATGATTTCACTCATCTGTAAATGCAGAAAAGTATCTCTGCATCTTAATCAAAGAGAGTGGCTTGAAGTGTATTTAGCATGAATCAGTCTTTTCAGAAGCCTTTTCAATGCTTTTTGAAGCTTTTATTTAAGCCTGATTTGATTCACTATCTCAGTTACATTGTACTTGGTCACCTTTTTAAAATGATTACATTTTTATTATCAACTATCATCATAAAATCAACAACCAGGTATTTTTGCTCTCAAACTAAAACTGGATTTCATCAAAGAGGGAGAAATGGGGCATATTGAGATATTTTGCACACATGCTCATTGCACCCCCTTCAAAAACATTTCGACAAAGGCTCGGAAATATTTTGGGGGCGAATTGGGGCAGGGAAGAAAAACTATTTCAACCGACCTTATGCACTAAATGTTGAATATAATAACTAGCCATGACTATTTACCAAGCAAAAACCCCTTGTATAGTTCCAATTGATTACAATTCTTAGCAGTTTTTCTTAAAAACTAAATTTAATGTACGATGTCAAGGTGCGATGGTCATCAATGAAGGAACTCAGTGCCTCTTCGTTTTTCAGGATAGAGTCTGTGACTCAAAATTATTATGAGAATCTTTTGAACTTGTGCAAGCATTGACAACACCTAGAATCTTTCACTTTTTTCCAGAGACTGTTTCAACTTGAACCCTTCAGAATTTAGCAGAGCAACAGGAAAACCAAATTTAGACATCACCAAGATACTAATACCATTGGAAAAGCTGGTATCTAACTTACAGTTTTGCATGTTAGCGCCCAGCTAAGGATTAAATTGTCGCGTTCCCTCCGGTCGGGATCTAACTGACAAAAATGCATATTAGAACCCTCCAAATCGGTATCTAACTACTTAATTTACCTAACCTCTGCATCTTGTCCTTATCTACTGACTATAGACACTTCTAGATGGGATATCACAAGATTTCATTATGTCGCCAAATAAAAACCCATGTTAGGAAACTATAAAACTGCCAGGTACCAGTGCAGTGAACCCAATGTCGCAATGTGGCACAGTCTCCCCCCCCCCCCATTATTAACCTGTTTAAGTTGGTTGTTTGCCTCATTGAATTTTATATCTGTTAAATATATTTTTTATTACATGTGAGAATGATGGTAGACTAGCCAGACAGACAAGTACAAGTCACAGCCAGACAAATTACTAAGCTGATTAATCAAATCGGATATAGACAAATTGGAAAAAAAATTATGTCTGAGTCTTCTTCATTTTTTGCTGTTCTGGCATTACAGAAGACAGATAATCACAGATTACCTTCCGGTGGGACTGTGAGTATGCTGCAGAACAAAATATCATTTTTTGCCAACGTATCAATCATGCCTGGAGACATTTATCAAAGTCAGTTATTACATTAGACTAGGGGGAAATGTAGTCATATTTGTAAACACTATTCAGAACTTGAATGGCATTGTGTACACAGAGGGCTGTGAGGCTGTGAAATAAGTGGTGACAAATAGTGGCCTGTGGAATCCATGCTGTTGCATGGGTGAAATTTGAGGAAATATGTACAAGGCGTCACACATGTGAATAATTGAAAACCCAGAAATAATTATTGTTGTGTTAGTCAAGGGAAATCCTCGACTTATTTGACTAAAACAATCTAAATTTACATCAAGAACACTTATAACTGTGAAGACCACTGACAGTCAAGTCCTTCTTCCCTTCATTCAAGGCGGATGAAATTGTCAAATCTATGGATTTCCATACGCATGTCAGCAGACAAAATTACCATTTGCATTATAAATTTCATAGAAAAGCACTGACTTTATTAATAAATGGTATTTGGGTTCAAGGGACAAAAACTATCAATGGAAATAATAAATATGTAATGGACAAAGCCCTCACAGGATAAAACACATATTTCCTCTCCGCGGGTGAAGAACCAATACAAATCTGACTGCCAACACCATTATATCTGGGTTATCAAAACAATTAAAACCAAGAAAAATTTGCTGCAATGTTATCTATAAAGTAAACGTACCAGATATCAGGTTATGTTGAAAAGAATTCTGCCTGATAATAAATGATATGATTTTAGAGATACCCTAGGGAGAACTGTTCTGGCTCATTAGGGATAACAAGAAGGACTGTGTTAAGGGCATTGAACACTTGTGGTGCCCAGGGCAGGCTGCAGAATGGGATGGGCATCATGCAGATGGGGAAAAACATCTGCAGCTTTGAATTGATGTTGATGCATCCTCTTGTATCTTTAATAATCTGACTGCCTGTTATACACAAGAACAGGAAACACCAGATACTTGTAAAAAAAATCCAAATGACTGCAATTACTATATTTTCTATCAAGTTATTTTTCCAGATATCAGGTTGATATTATTTTCTGTTGAAAGGGAATTCTGTTCAATAAAAAATGATATGATATTCTAGATGCCCTAGAGAGAACTGTTGTGGCTTATTAGGGATAACAAGGAGGACTATGTTCAGGGCATTGAACACTTGTGGTGCCCAGGGCAGGCTGAAAACTGGGAATGGAATCATATGGATGGAGAAAAACATCTGCAGCTTTGAACTGATGTTACTGATTGGGATGAATGGAAATCTGGTTCATGGAACTTCCTATATCAATCCTGTTTATAGTCTCTGCCCTTTTACAACATGTATGTGATATTCAGAAAAACGTAGTGAAACAAAATTGTGTATTTTTCCAGCAGATGACAATTATTATTTTGCTGACTAAACTGAAACGTCAATTAGTTTTTCTTCAAATAAATACACATATATATATACATATAGTTAAACACTGTCACATGTGCAGATTCGCAGGCTTTTTGCATTAAAAAAGTGCAGATAAAGTGAGTAAACTTAAATTTTTTTTGGTTAAGATTTCTTACCCCCTTTTGAAATGTTGTCAAAAATTAATACCCCCCCCCTTAAAACACGTCCGAAAAGCTAGTACCCCCTCGGGAAAAACTCTCACCTCCTCCCAGTCATAAATTCTGAACGTTCAGGTATGTACACTCTTGCTCATAAATATGGAATATAGGCAGAGGTCAAAATGTGAGTGAAAATTTAAAAACAACATTTCATGATGGGAGCTGCAAACAGACTTCCAACAATTTTTCTGGATAAATATAGGTCCATTCAACACCTCAAAGTGAAAATTTTATGAATTTGGAGAAAATCTTGACAACTGGGGTCAATTATGGAAATGCTGAAAAAAAAAAACAAATATTCCAGATTTTTGAAGGGTTGATATCACATGAAATACTGTTGATACATGAAAACAAATGACAGCAAAAGATTAATTGGGGTCAAAATGAGTTAGTAACATAGTCCATGATGGGAAAATACCCACTACACTGCAAAATTTGAAATTCTGAGTTAGCTCAAATGATTGAGTGAGATAGTTGCAAAATTTGTTTGAGCCATGATAGCTTGCTGTTTTGAGTTATGATAATCTTTATGTTGTTATAACTTGCAAACAACAAGCTATCTTGGCTCAAAGGAATTGTGCAACCATCGAAGCTAACTCAAAATTCAAAATTTACAGTGTTGTGGTAATCTAGACTTCGATTTGAATGGGACACCTATTTTTTCTTGATTTGTGAAAATTTTTCTTTCTAAAAACACTTTAGCTCTGAAATTTGAAGGAGCAGAAGGCAGAGGGTACATATGTTGAATGCACAATTTCATTTGACTCAAAGATGCTTGATTTGGACGCCGTCATTAAATATCACAATCTGGGAATTTTGACAATTTCTGGAAATTTTGAAATTTTTGGACTGTGTGATTATTAGAAACCACTTTCAATGAACTTAAAAGTACACGAAAGAAGATGTTCTTCAAATGGCACAATCATTCTGATTTCAAATCCATTACATTGTTCGGTATCAACTGTTTATCACAACACAACAATGTTTTGTTTTCCATGATAGCGTATCACACACCTAACATATACAAAGTCTCGTTTAGTCAAGCCTATGTGTGATACACTTGCAAGGATGACCTTTTGCAATATTTTCTATGAATCCATTCAGTGATTTACAGTTCTTTGGCTGCCATCTATTGGAGTACTAAATTGACACTGTTGTGATGTGACAAACATTCAGTGGCAAGTGATCAAAATTTTTTTCAGTGGAGGCCAGGGTACCATTTGGAAGAACTTTTCATGGGTTTACTTTTCAGTACGTAAAAGTGGTTCAGATGTTTACATAGTCCAAAAATTTTCAAATTTCTAGAAGTTGTCAAAATTCTTGGATCATTTTTTTTCCCAATTGCATCCAAAGCGAGCATCGTTGGCGCGAAATGAAATTGTACATTCAATATATGCGTCCTCTACGTTCTATCCCTCAAAATTTCAGAACTTAGATCCCTTTAGAAAGAAAGAAATTCTGAAATTACGACAAAATAAGGTGTGCCATTCAGATCATTGTCCTGATTACCCCTATAGGGTATCATTTCCGATATAAACTATGTTACTGACTCATTTTGACCCTAATTATTCTTTTGGTGACAGTTATTTTCATGTACAAACCATATTTCATGTGATTTTAACCCTTCAAAAATCTGGAATATTTGTTGTTTTTCAGTATTTCCGTAATTGAGTCCAGTTTTCAAGATTTTCTAAAATTTCATAAAATTTTCACTTTGTAACGTAGAATGGACCCATATTTTTCTAGAAAAATTGTCGCCAGTCTGTTTGCAGCTCCCAGAACGAAATGGTGTTACCAAACTTCTGCTCATTTTTTTACATGTGCCTATATTCGATATTTATGAGCAAGAGTGTATATTGGAGTGAGTGGAAGGATTTCCCAAAAGTTCTGTACTTTGTCCTACATTATATTCCTCTTTTTATCCATAATTTATATTCCTCTTTTTATCCATAATTTATGTTGTGTAAGTCGTACTTATCTTTTTTAAAAGTACTTTTTGTGAGTACTAGGCCTACTTGAAATGCATTTCTTCCAGTGGCTGGTATGAACACAGTAGTCATGGGAGGGGGGAGGGAGACTGGGAGAGTGCTTCGACATCCACAGGCCCATTTGTCACAATCATGTCAACAGTTTCTAAATGATTTTTATATCTTAGTTGTCTTGTGGATGCAATCGCTACTAAGTGGACCATTAGATTTCCAGGGATGGGAACTTGGAAAGGATATTCCTCAGCACGAAATTATTTGTTTCACGATGAAGGTGGCAGTAATTATTTTCAAGTGTGGAACTGTGGATAGTGCCCAAATATTCATTCCTTCTAAAGAAGGAATATATACATAATATCTATTTGGTGCTGGTTTCTTGCATATATCTCTTGTATTTTTAAAAATGTTGACTCAGTTGTGACATGTGCAGGTGAAGCTCGTAAATGAAGGATCTTTTATGATTGCTGGTGCTTTAGAAAGGAATATAAACTTCCAGAGGATCATTAACTCATGCGTTAATTGCGTTTCGATCAAATATGTGCACACATGCCATCAAATTTGTGTGCCATCAAATTCTTGTGCCATCACAACTGAATTGGATACATTTACTGGAGCCAGTCCATAGACACAGTTACACATCGGAACATTAAGAAATAATTCAGCCACCCGGTTATTTTCAGTAATTTATTATGTTACGGTCGATGAATTACAAGGGCTTAAGAAAATGCACTAGAATGTTCCTTTTGAGGTCAATGAACAGGCCACTAATTTTACATACCAAATTTACAATCAGTAACATTGTAGGTCAAATGCGCAAATTCTGGCCCAAGGAACCTGGCCTGACCTGGAAATTCAACCGTCTTCAACAGCCAATATTTGTTAACATGAGAAGATCAGGAAACGCGCATAAGGGTGACCAACTTGGAGGTTAGATATCTAGTTCAAATATCTTTCTTCAAACTTAGCTTGCCTTGTAAGCTCATTGAGATATTCATTAATGACATATTTTCATTATTTTATTCAGAAAGAATACAATTCACCTAGGCAAATGCTTAAATTATTCGAACTGTCTTGTCAGTCTCTAAAACTTCATAGGTGGTCAAGGCGGAGCAGCCGTAATTGTGACTTGTATTTCCTGTTTGGTCATTAATAACATTGTCTTGCGAATAGCACATGTTTTAGAAAAGCCATTACTTGATATTTATTTGCTTTCTGCTATATTATAACGCTAATAAAAACCATCCTCACCTCTCAGGTTGGCCAGTGTGAGACCACCCTGACAACAAGCGCTGCATTTTTGTGAAGTTCAAATTTATTGACCAATTGACAAATGCATTTGTATTCACCAATATATTGCAACAGAAAATCAACGTAAGTTTGGTTGGCGGATGCCCCAAAGGCATATGTGCAATCTGGCTTTGCCATGTCTTATTTACGAAAAATTAATTTTTCAAAAAAAGTTTACATGATTTTAATCTTACTTGATGTTTTACACTGGTCCAGTTCGATTCATGGCTATTATCCCCTGTCTTGAGCCTAAGGTCTAGAAATATAGTTCTAACATTGATTCCCATTAAAATGTGATTAGCTTTTAAGAAACGTGGTGTACACATGATAGGGGACACCGGGGAAAGTTGTGCCACAGGGTAAGATGTGCCGCCTACTGTTGGGGTGAAATGAAGAAATTTTTTGTTTTTATTGTTAACAATAACAATAACAATACAATAATCTTTATTTAAAGTCATGACAAATATTTTAACAATAAAATTAGCATTGTGCTATTCCATGACTAAAGATGTAAACAGATAAAAAACCATTAAAACAGAAACAATATTTACAAAATATACAGTTAAAACCTTCTAAAAAAGCATACAATATTTAAAAATTCATACCATCCTATGGATATTGCAAAAATTAAAATCCTTAACAGCTTTCTTAAATGTAGATACATCAGTGGATTCTCTCATTTCATTTGGTAAACAATTCCATAACTTAGAGCCCAGATAGGAAAACGACTGATAACCATACTTAATAGTTTTAAATTTCTTTTGTTTTACGCTTTTGAATCCTCGACAGTCATAGTGATGATCTTGAATATCAAATAATGAACATAAATAAACTGGAGCTAGACCATTCACACACTTGTATACCTCAACAGCAAGGTTATACATAAGTTGAACAGAAAGTGATAACTGTTTGCTTCTTACAAGGAGCTCTTCGTAGCTTGATATATAGTCACAGTAAACAAAACGTAATGCTCGACATTGCAACTTCTCTAATTTTCTTAAGTTACTTTTGCTACACATCATCCATACTACTGGGCAATAATTAAAGGTACTTTTAATGAAGGTCTTATACATGACTTCTTTTACTTTTGTATCTAGCTGATTAGACATTCTCATGACAACATTTATCTGACGACTGGCTTTTGTACAAATTGATTTTATATGCTCATCAAAGCTTAATTTTGAATCAATATTTATGCCAAGTAATTTCACATTGTCAACACATTTCAAAACATTTCCTTTGATTGTAAAGTTTACTGGAGCATCATGCTTACTTCCAAAGACAATAGCTTGATATTTATCAGGATTCGCTTTCATTCCATTATTCTCAAACCAGTCAGTTACAATATTTGCACAATTTTCAAGACTTGTTGTTAAGTCATCTGAGCTTTGAGCACAATATGATATTGTTGTATCATCAGCATAGTTATAGACATTATATTTATTTGTAAAGTAAAAAATATCATTGAGGAAAATATTAAAGAGTGTCGGCCCAAGTATGGAGCCCTGTGGGACGCCCTTTACCATTTCACACCACTCACTTCGGACATTTTGAATTTTAGTCCTGAAGTTTCGATTTGACAGATAACTCTTAATCAACATAACATCATCATTGTGAAAACCATAGGCACTCAGTTTGGCCAATAATAGCCCATGTGGCACAACATCAAAGGCTTTACTCAAGTCAGTTAATATAGCAGCAGCATATTTACTATCATCAAGTGCTGACTTACAGTCTTCAACAGCCTTGATTAACATAGCCTGTGTATTATGATTGTTTCGAAAAGCTGATAAATTTCCAGCAACATTCTTGTAAAAGTGATTACCAATTTGCATATTTATCACCTTTTCGAAAATTTTTGACATGCATGGCAGTATGCTA
Organism: Platynereis dumerilii; assembly: GCA_026936325.1. Taxonomy (NCBI): domain Eukaryota; kingdom Metazoa; phylum Annelida; class Polychaeta; order Phyllodocida; family Nereididae; genus Platynereis; species Platynereis dumerilii. Next base: position 549,168 of record JAPTHN010000076.1, read on the forward strand.
ACAGGTCGGTAATTCTTTTTATTTAATGCGTCATCTTTTTTAAATACAGGGGAAAGTTCTGCATATTTACACCCAACTGGGAACTTGTTGGTGGATAATGAGTGATTTATAAGTGATGTCATAGATGGTGCAATGTCATTGCTTATCAGCTTCAGAATTTTACTGGGTAAATTATCGTATCCTGTAGACTTTTTTGGATTTACTTGATTCAGTAACTTCTGCACTTGTGATTCACTTACAGGTGAAAGAGTGAATCTCCATTCTGGAGTCTGCTTTGACATAATTTTCAAAACACTTGGGTGATTTGCATAACATCCAATGACATCACTTAAGTCCATTTCAGTCATATTCTCATCTAAACCAATATCACAAATAGCTTTTTCAAAGAAATTATTAAATATGTCAACAAGCCTTTTGTTGTCAGTTACAACAGTATCATCTTCACATAGCATAATATCATTGTTCAGTACACATTTATCAGTGATAAAAGGACGGACAGTATCCCAAAAGCTTCTATTCTGGGTTCCTTCTTTACACCTCTCTTTAAAATAGTTTCCAAGTGATATTCTGTTCAAATTTACAAAGGCATTTCTAGCTTTTCTATAATTTTCCCATGACTCAGGATCTCTATATTTCCTGAATTTATTTTGCATCACACGCTTTTTATACATGGCTTTTCTCAAGAGACCATTCATGTGTGGGGCATTTGGTCTCTTTAGATGCTTTTTCTTAAGGGGAGCATGCTCATCAATTACATTCATAATGAGCTTATTATAACACCAATATTTATCATCAGCATCATCAAAAATATCTAGTACTTGATATGGGATATATGAGATATCATGTTTGAATGTTTTTTCGTCAAAGTGTTTATAGCTTCTATAAGTGACCACTTTCGGTCTAAACCTTACATTCTGTAATTTTGTACAGGCAACAATGAAGTTATGACAATCACTTAATCCACAGTTAAAGTTATGAGTCGTACTAAATCTCTTTGGTTTTGAAACAATGAATAGATCAAGTAATGTGGCCTTCGAACTTTTAAAACAAGTTGGACCTGTAATTATATTTCTCAGACTGCACATCTGTAACATATTACATCGTCTTTATTTGTCTTTATTGTTATGTTTGTTTGTAGTCATTTGGTATCAGTATATTTCGTATACGAATAAAGATTAATGATAATAAAATCATCAAATTGTACTTCTTACATGATTGGGGGCAGCCATAAAAAGTGGGGGGGTTGGTGTTTTCTTGATTCGGAAAGTTATTTATTTTAAGCGACTGTTAAACTGATTGATTTTGTATATTATGTCAATTTAAGATACTGATGGAAAAAAAGCAATAGTGTACAAAAGGTATGAGGATGGGTACATTGTCAGACAGATGCTGCCCGAGGACACCAAGACATTGCGAGATTGGTTTGCTACGATTGAAATTGTTTCAAGGTAATTGGTCACAAGAATTTTTAAAGACATCTGCAAAATTTCATTAGTGCTGCAAAACGGGGTAATTTGGCTGTTCCGTACTACTTTGGCCATCAGATGAAAACGAGATTCAGAGTCCTATATCTATCCAACTAATTAATACAAATAAGGGAAATTTCTTTTTGCATCTGCTACAGTTACTTGTCTATTTTTTATGTAATTAATTTTTCATTCCATATTATGATACCAGTGCTTCCCGTGGAGGCCATTTTGGAGTGAAGAAGACTTGCAAAAAAGAGTGATTTGAAGGGAAGAGTAGGCCTATTTTGTTCTGGGTAGGTCAACTTGTCAAGTGCAAGCTTGTGCAGTAAAAATTGCGGACGATTTTTAAAGATAATACAATGTATATCACAGTTTTAAACTACACGGGATTTATTTATATGTTAGGCAACTTAGTCAGACTACAGCCATGGCAAATGTTACCCTGAACCTCCAAGTCAGTATCGGGGCTACTTAGGCCACCACAGGAAATGGCAATTTGGAAGAGTTAGAGCAGTTGTAGTTAATAGCATTAGGTATTAATATTAACCTTGATTTGACACACAGGTTTAATAGGTGTATGACTCTGAAAATTATCTTGACTGTCATAGATGCTAAATACATACCTTGGAATGGTCGGATCTTATAATTGCAATTTGTGTCATTCAACAAGCATAAAACAGTGATGACGTAAACTCCATAAAGGACAAACTATTTCATCAAAAATAGCATTAGACAAAGCTATGTCTTCTTAGATTGTTTTTTATTGGTGTTTGTCAACATAATTTTACATTGGTGAATTAGGTAAAGAATTTAAAATTAGAATATAAATATAAAAATGTCATTCAAATTCAATTGATAAGAAATATTTCATGATGCCACATTTTATGACTGGTGGCATACCTTACTGTCTTGTGGCCTAGAAACTGGGGTATATGTTTACACTATGTTATTCTGAATTAGGAGGCAGTAGTAACCTGCACAGAGTGTGGTATATATCTAACAAAACTTAATTTTTCTTCAGAAATCTGCGAATGAGTCACAAATCATTCTAGATTACAAAAATACATTTCTCGGCTTGTTGGGTGGCCAAAGTTACATAAATAATAGAATTCTACTGTCATAAATGGTATTACATTCTCAAAATCTAAGGTGGCGAAAGTGACCTCAAAACGGGGTAAGGTTGCCGAACCTTTAATTATGTAATAAAACATAGAGCCGTCAGATATTTTGGAAAACGTTTTGACAGATGAAAATTTCAATTTACTAGCTGTGTTATGGCACAAAACTGTTGATACTCAACAAATAGTTTTTCAATCTCAGAACACAAATTGGTGCTCCGAAATGGCCAAAGTAACCCTGTTTTACTGTACTCTTACATTTGTCAAATATATTTCAATGAAAACTGTTATAATAGTCCAACACCCATGATGGGATTACAGTGTACAAGAAAAATCCAACACACACGATATGGGTTTCAAATTTCAATTCCATATGCTTTACATTTAAACCTGGTTGTATCCAGTATTCTATGCTCAAGCAGCTGAACGACCCTCAACCATAGGATGGGCTGAAAAAAAATCTTTTTTGGAATAAAAAAAATCATCGTTTTGAGTACTTGGCTATAGATACCCAAGAGATGAAAATTGGTGCCAAGCAAACCGGGTTGGATGCATTTCCTGTCAAGCCACTCCAGCTTTTATGAAAATGCATATTTTATGCTATTTGGCAGGCCTTTTAAAGACAATTTCTTGGTCCCAACAGCTTATTTAATTTCAGAAGTTCGATATAGATTCCCTTTTGCATGGGAAATACCAAAAACTGGTGCAATTTGCATTATGGGTAGAAAATGTCGATAAATCATTAATTAATTTTTGTGCCAAAGTTATGAAAAACGGGTAAAAAAAAGCCGAAATCCAGAGAAAATGAAGTGACTAGTATCAAACATGCTTGCATAATGATATAATATATACAGTGAATTTAACCAAAAGGGGGCACTACCAACAACGTTAGGTAAGTGACTTAGTTGCACATTCTAATTATATTATGTAATAGACAATGAAATATCCGATCGTAAAACTAGTTTTTTGTCTAAATAAAACATAGATCTCTCGTTCTCTCTTTATTTCCTATGGAAGTATTATTCTTGTATCTTAACATATTTTAACCAGAAAATTTTAACTGTATCCTACAGGAGAGTTCTGCAATGATAGAGTAGGTCGGGGCATGCGGCCCCCCTTAACTTCGAGGTGCGATTTGACCTACTTTTTATGGGCGATTATTTGAATGCTTATGCTGTCAGGAAGGGATCAGTTGACTCTACTAATAACTAGAAAAACAAATGTCTACCAATTTTAATAAAGGAGTTACGGCTATTTTTGTAAAAAAATTAAAATTACCTTCTTACACCACCCATCGGACAAGAAGCCCCCTATTATAATCCTATGGCAATTTTTTTTGCGAGCACATTCAGCCTAAAAGTTAATTTTTAGGGTTCTTCTATAATTTTATGGCACTCTATTCATTTTTTCTGAATATCAGAATTTTTCTGTTCATACTTTTTATTTTTTAATATTTTTTGCCCTGTTTTAATTTTGGCCCCTATTTTTTTCTATTTTAATTAGCTATTCTATCAAGTTTTAGGGTAAAGTACACATTAATAATGGTTCCTGAAGCAACTTCGACCCCCCAGTGAAGGGGGCCTCATGCCCCATATCATGTGGGGCCTCTCGCCCTAAACCCACATATTTTAATTTGACCTCTATATTTTGAACTAAAATGCAAAAAACATGATCGAAATCATTCTGATGTGATAGTCATACAGTGAAGCAATGCAGATATCCATTATACTTTTAAAAATATCCGAAGTTATTTTTGATAACCCCTTTCAAAGAATTAGTCAAAGTTACAAAAACCATGCACATTTTTTTCTTTCTTTAATTTCTAATATGGTTTGGTGCTGTTTGCCTTGAAAATTTGTGACGACACCCAAAACGCCTCTAGCTTCAATCCTATCAAAAGATAAACGCACCAAAAATGTAAGTTTGGATATAAGCCTGGGGGGGCCTCTCACCTAACCCGGGCTTCTTGCCCCGACCTACTCTACATTGTAGATTGGTAATATAAACCAAAACTTTGGCTTTCACTGTATCAAAAACTATTTGTTTACATTTTTCAAGGAAAACTTCATGTATTGCTTTTACAATAGCAAATTTTACCTCAATGTATCAGTTAAAATGTGTTGAATATGACTGTAATTATCCGCACACAGTCTATTTTAAAAAAAAATCTTACCATTTAACACATTTATGTTTCCAGGTGTGATCTGGACATAACCCTGAGCTGTTTTCCAAAGGACTGTGAAGGATTTTACATTGGAGAATATGAAGGGAAGGTAGTGGCATCTGCAATTAGAATTCCTTGGGGGAATGTGTTCTATGGCTCTTACTACTATGTGGAAGAAGCATACAGAGGAAGAGGTTTTGGCGTCAGAATTTGGGAGGAAGTGTCAAGAAAATACCTTGGCGAAAATACATGTTGCATTGATGCAATTATAGGATCGCCGGTAGAAACAAAATTTGAAAGATTTGGCTATATCATGGGATACAAGATTGGTCATTACCATGCAACAGCAAAGCGGAAAGTAGTACAGTATGGTGGTGAAATAAAAAAGGTAGGTTACACATTGTAATTTGTAATACAAGTGCCAGGATGTATAACAGAAGGCAAATTAGGCAATGTAACTGAAAAGGATTGAAAATGGTTAAACCATTGTATGAAAGGAAGGATGATGATTAATCATTATTCCATAATTATGTAAATAATGCTTGCTGCAATGCTGCACTCAGTGGGAGAATTAGTAATTAGTGATGAGAAAAGACTCAGTGGATCTGCACATCAAGCTAGACCTTCTCACTGACTTTTGCAACTGAGCCAAGAAAAGAATCCACACTGTAACACTCACAGACTAACTTTATGGTTTTCTTGCTCTTGAAAATATTTGATTTGATATTCTTGTTTCTCTGCCTTCCACTTGGCAGCCGCATATTCCCCGTAACAGTAACTAAATTCACTTTAGAATAGGCTTGATTCCGAATTCAAAATGATCATTCATTAAATTATTATTCTAAAAATGCTTGTTGCAGGCAACTGATGTTTCATTTGAAGACCTCATAGAATACGACAACAAGAATTTCATCTGCCCAAATGTAAAAGAAAGAAGAGAATTTCTCAAGAAGTGGATTGCTCTTCCAGGCGGTGCAGCTTTCGTTGCTCTGGATAAAGCAGGAAAAATTGTTGGGCTCGGTTGCAGAAGACCTTGCATCCAAGAGAAGACTCACAACATTGGGCCCTTGTATGCGGACAACCTAGAAATTGGAAATGGCTTAATGCAGAGACTTATGGACGATATAGAGGGAGAAAATGCTGACATGAACATCTGGTAAGTTTTAAAAAGCCTATGTACATGTGACAGAGATAACAATGATGCAATGATAAGATAACAATAATATATTGCACAGTAGGTCACTGACTCTAATTATGAAAACTAAAATAAAGTTTCAAAAACAAACTTGTATGACAATGCTGGCAACCTAATATACCCTAGTTAATTGTGGACATTCCAACTTTCCTCACTATGACAGGTTCTTTGGGAAAGTTGGCCTGTTTCAATGAGGAAAGTTGGCACACGCCATTTGGTGGGGATAAATTAGGTGGCCGACACTCCCTTCATGCGCCAACTTTATCCCGTTCTACAGTACATATTATGTATTAATTAAAAATATTGCCGTGATAAATTTCACTATACTCAGTAGTAATTTATTACATCATGATGCAAATAATAATTACCGTTGGGATATAATCAAATTGATATGAACTGATAATATTATGGACCGTTATCTCAGACTATTTCTCTGAATTAGTTATTAATTTAAGTTCAGTTTTTGTAATGTTACCTTTCAGCGACACGAACCAAGATGCATTGAAAATGGCAGAATTATTTGGCTTTGTAAGAAACGAGGACTTCCAGCGAATGTACCTGAATGCAGATCCAGGGGTGCCCAAGAACTCCACACTGGCAGTCACTTCATTGGAAGTGTGCGGATACTGAATTCATGAGAATAACTTTTTGCAGTGACCATCTCAGATCTGTGTCACAAGCTCCAAATGATGAAAGATTTAACATTGAAGGTCCCTAACTAATGGGACAAAAATACCCAGCCAAGTGCAATTTGTCATCAGTTATTGTGTACTGCAGAGGTGGAGCTTCAAAGTTTCTGGAGGGGGCCACCGGCAAGTTGGACTTGCAGAGACACTTTCCCTATAGCAGGAGTACCCTCCTAATTAACCTCCAATACTAGGTGGGTACTCGTGCTGCAGAGGAGGTATCTGTGAGTACAATTAACAAATCAAGTATGCATTGCCCCCTCTTGATACACACCAGAGAGGCAGCAGCCACTCAACCATGACAATTGGGTCAACTGGTCATGGTTGGATGATTGGGGACCATCTCCAAAGCACACCTGGTGCATATCCCATAGAGATTTCCTTCTGGAAATTGGTCAAATATAGCATAAGTTTATAAAGATTTGGGATCATATAATGGAAGTGTGCAAACACACTGTATGAAAACATTAGATATTCAACTTCTCACTACTCCTATGATGTTCACAAGCTTATGAAAAGTGTAATAATCCAAATAAGCAAGCAAGAACTAGTTTGTTGTTATTGAAATTTCATGTTCATGAAAAAAATGTTTATAACAACTATAATTAGGCATGTAAAATCATGAGGTAACATGATTAGGTTTGTCAAATCACAGTAGGTACATTGGAGGTATAGATGTGACTACACATACAAAAAACATGGAAATCATTTGAAATCAATAGAATATTTGGCGAATAAAATATGTGTGTGAAGAAACCTCATATTTTATACAAAGGTCCCTACAATTCTTTTTTTGAAAAGAATTTCTTGTTCTTTATCTGTTGCTGCACATACACTGTAGATTATCCATCTTTGTATGAACTGTCAACATTGCATATGGTTGTTAATATAGAGATTTTACACTATAAATTCCAAATAAATATCCGATTTACAATGGTTTGCCAACAATGAATTTGACAAGTGAACCACCTTCTCTATGAAATAACATTGGGTCTGTGTTTCACTTACTTATAGATGACTTTGACCCATACCTAACTCCGACTACAGGAAAGAAAATTGGCTGCCATTATTATTCGACATGCCTTACATATCGGCCTTTATGACCCACTATGTTTTCCTTTCATTGGATGAGAATGCATGCTTTCAGAAGCAGTTTGGTTAAGGATGTTTTATCATTGGTGCAATGGCATAATATCATGCATTTCACTTATTAACAGCCGGCACTGTACAAAAAGCATGACGAAATTTACATTGGTGCTGATATGGTGACAAAATTGTCCCATGCAATTTGGAAAATGGAAATTAAACAAAATCAGCACATAATGGTTCATACATATAATTGACTCACATAATTAGAGAGGCACAGTGCAAGATGAAATAATGAACTGAAAACCAATTTTACCTCTAGCCCATAAAATATTATTTCTGAAGACAGCTGTAATAGCAACATTTCAGTGAAATTATGTGACAAGACTGTTTATCACATCTGATTTAAACATGTACAGTTTGTACACACGTGTCTGTATACAACTGCACTATTTATGGCACATGAAGAACGTTAATAATTTGAACACGCGATAATATGTTCCATTACTCAGATGAAGTGAGCTTCTTCTTTACATTTTAATCATGGCGAATGGCTTATAATGCAATTTTTATGAATCGTTCCTTTCAGATTCCTTTCCAACGCCTTTTGAGGCTTTTCTTAAAACGTGATGACATATATTTCCAGGGCTTGCCGTCTCCAGTGTTGTTTTATAAGCGCAAAGTGTTTGGCTCTTAGCTGCTCCTCCTGTAATATGACACTCTTTTTGGAAACCATCTCAATTAACCCTTGTAGCCGCAATGGGGGCCTCGGAGGCCCCCTTGGACTTTTTGCTTTAATATCTTGTGCCGTATTTGGTCAATCGCCATTCAGATTTCATGTAAACCTGGTCCAACTAATCTAAAATGACATTCAAAAGTTGTGAATTTATTGATATTGAACAAGGTCACTGGCGATAGTTCAAGCGTTTTTCCGGCACAAAGCTGCAATGGGGGCCTCCTAGGCCCCAACCTTTGTGCATGTCATATGACATGAAGAAAAATACTCCAACTGCGCTGCCACTTATGACAGATCAGATTATGGTTAATACAGTCAATTTGGGATGTTTGGAGAGCTGATTTTGCCTGTCAGTCCATGTCAACACAATTAAAATGGTATTTATTTGTATTTCAAGTTTAAACCTAATATCAGGCAAAATTGACCTTTTGGTGATCTGAATTCTGCAAAAATGGATTCAGCATCATCAAAAACTCCTACAGTGATGATTTTGTAAATATAGCTGGTATGACAGAAGTGCAGGTCCTTTATTCTCAGAAAAAAACTGATCCGAAATGAACCCCTGAATAAATGGATTTTGCAGGGCAAGGGCCAAAATGGCCATTTTCGGTGGTTATTTTCTTATCTCTTGCGTTTTTTAGGGCACTGAATGTTTTGTAATGCAGTCAGAAGGTAATCCCAACATTTACAGAACAGTTTTGTGTCAAAAAAACTTGAAATATACGGATTATTAAAAAAATTAATCAAATAGCCATAAAGTGGTGAAAATTTAATGGAACGCTTTTTCATATTCTTACCAATAAGATATCATTTTTTCCCACTTTCGCTGCCACTATCCTCAATTTTGAGTTGATTTAATATACTTATACTACTTTTGGTGTAACATTATTAAACCACTAGAAAATACCCATTGGAAGTGGAAGTGTGGAGATAAATATGCCTGAATTGGGGCCAGTTTGCCATGTATTTGTAATTGTGGTGATGGAAAATGTTTACGAATTGATGGCATTATGTGTAAAAATGGTAAAGAAATACATGTAATTAAAAATATCTGAGTATGGCATATATAAGGTTTGTACGCAGGAGAAATGAGAGACTGCAATGGGACAGAAATTGTTGAGGACGCGTCATATATATATATTCCACATGCCAACTGCTGGCTTGATTACAAAAATGATTTGGGTGATTGCTGTGTCCTGGTCATGTGCTATAATTAGGCTGCCAGGTGTATGAATACAGGATGTAAAGGCGTGATCATCCATGAGACCAGCATCACAAAAGAAGAATGCAACATGACATCATGTGCAAATGCTTATATACTATAGGATATTTTCAGAAACAATAGATGTTCAGCAAACATTCTTCATTTAGTTGTAAGGGGCATTTCTAGTAATGATATTGTGAATTAGTCAATGGGGCGGCTATGTTTGTTTGGTGTTGTTGAAAGTCAGAATTGTGATTAATATAAATTGAATGTAACATCAGAACAATGAAGCACAGAATGAGAACAGTTATGTGAAGGGGTAGGGCTTGAATTGCTATCAAGTAATTTATCAGTAAGCCTACACATTGATATAGGTGAAGGATGACAGGGAGATGTGAAAGTGAATTGCACTTGAAAGTGTCAGTGAGTGTAAACCCTTAATAGGAATCAATGAAGTCGATTGGGTACACTGATGTTGTAATTAAAGAAAGCTATCATCCCAGAGCATACACATAAATGGGCACACATAGGCCTACAATGGTTTTATGCGGTTTAGTTGCCGTGAATGAAATACATGAAACGGCGCGAAAATGCTGGATCCTCCTGGATCCCAAGAAAGCAGACGAAACGGAAGTGAGCTGACGAAGGAATGGAGTCTGCAGAAAAGGAAATAATGCAAATAAAAGTGAATGGAGTAGTGAAGGGGGTGAGGAATTAATCGGGATGTGGATTCATCAGAAAGGTATGTTTGGAAAAAGAGGAAATCTGTATAATATATGGGGTGAGGTTTGTCAGGGGTGTTGAAGGTGTTGGACAAACGAAGGTGAGTTGTGCCACTGGGCCTACAGCTTTATTTAAGTAGATTGTATAATTGAGGGTTGAGAAAGGGAGGGGGCCTCAGAGGCCCCCATCGCGGCTTTCTGTACCCAAGATTGGTTGCTGCTACAAGGGTTAACAAATATTTATTGAATCTTTCATATTACAGTTATTTTGAGAAAGCTATGTGTCCGTAAGTATACATTGTATCTACTTATTATAGGTCTCAAGTTAAAATAGGCCTATATATATATATGTGACTTGAAATTAACTCTGCTTATTATGACATTGGAGATACCCTTGCGTGACCTAATTTGGTGATATTGCCAAGGATAACAAGATGGTACATGTACAGGCATTGAACAATAAGGGCCCCGGGCTGGGCGGTTGTCACATAACAAGGCATTACACAAACCTAAAAAATATGCAGTCAAAAGTAGTTGTAATTCATGGTCCTACAGATCTACATGTATCTGTGATTTTACTGTTTCAAACAACCTTTTTACTGGCTATGCAGCAGTTTTAAAATTGTGTTTTGAATTATTTGATGCTTTTCCAGTATTGCAATAATGATATTCCTTGCACAGGTCTAATTTTGCCCTGCACAGACTCTGATACAAGGGGTTGCCAGTTTAACTTTTCTTCTGAACAATATGATTATCCATAGTCATCCAGCTGGTATTTCTTCTTCTTTCACAGTGTGCATAGAGTGTTAGCTTAAAGTTTACATCACATCTTACTTTTACAAAGGACTATCACCTGAATGCCTTGTTTCATGAAAATTATTATCCAAATAATCATGTTACATTATGGCAAAAGCAATCTCACTGCCGTACAAGCCCTTGACAGCAACCGCGATTCACAGTCATTTGTCAATGGTTGACACAATAATTGTGTACTTGGTTGTGTTATAAGGTAGCACACATAGCCTCAAAATGTTCCCTAGTCTGTTGCTCTGCAACAAGAGTCCACTGGCTGATACACGTTTGTAATGCACACCAAGTTTGTCCTTTAGATTACCACTGTAAACAAAGCGGGGGCAGCCATAAAATGTAAGATTAATAGGGGACCATTGTACACTGTCCAAGTCACAAAGACCTCCCTGTGTTTTGTTTCTTGGATGTAGTTCTTGTGCAAAGAAACTGAATTTGTTCTATAGTAAGTCTCCTGCTGATTGGATTATGTTGATCTTGAAGTCATGCTGAATTTTAGTTGGTTAGATATTATGATAAAATATCTTTCCAAATTACATTTTTGTGAAACTGCCTTGTCTACAAAACATTTTTTTTGGTCATTCACTAAAATTGGTATGGATTGATAGTGCTGACCCAGGGGCAAGTTGTCAATGCTCTAGAGGTTAATAAGATTAGAGAGAATGAAAACCCTGTAGGCTACTGAACTGAAAGACATTGAACCTGTCAGTGTTTGCAAAGTTATATTTTGTCATCTTTACATTTCATATTATGTCCTCCAGTTTTGAAAATGTGTCCCCCATGTCCACCAAATTGTACCTCTGATTTTTTCTATGGCATCAGTAAGCTCATGTCTATTTTGGAAGTCTCATAGCTGATCTGATATATGCAATATGAAAAGGAGTCCCACAGGGGCCTGTTGTGTCTCTGTATACTTTCTGTGTACGACATCTTATGCATCAAAGACTGTGATGTACATGCTAACAAGATTTTGGCCTTAGGTAGCTACAAGTATTAAAGCCAACATATTCTTGGCAGTTGTATAGGAGGTACTGAATGACTCTTTGTCTAAAAACAAAGAGATAACAGCGGTGAATGATGGTACTTATGCAAATATGTTCTTTTGTTCCGCAGATCTTAACAACAGAAGTTTGCTCCTCTGCTAAGCAAACGCTGTAACATGGGTCCTCACTGCTTCTCTTCATTCAAGTATCTCTTATTGTAAAACATATTTATTCATCTTTATCTCTTCAATTCTCTTGTCACTCAATTCTGTGTCCTGTTTAATTGTGTAAATGCCATCCAATTGTGGTCTTAGAATTATATAGCAATTGTTTTATTATCTAATCTATTTGCTCAACTGCATATATGTAGAAGTTGGGGCCTACATTATGTACTGTAATGGATTGTTTCACATACTGAATATATTTATAGTCTCTTTCATGGGCGTATTGCGCACATATTTTTTGGGAGAGTGAGCGACATTTGCCCGTATTTTAAAATTCTGATAAATTGAACAGCAAACCAGACTGGTCAGTGGTCACAAAACACCAAATTTGTATCACAATAATCTTTGCAATTTCTACCTACATGCAGGTAATTGATTTACAACAATAATTTCAAACTTTCACAATGAACAATATAATAATTATGAAGAAATTGACATTGGTGCTGAAATGTTGTCCCAATTGGAAAAATATAGGCCTAAATTGATATTGTGATAGTTTGACATTTTGTGGTTCACAACAATGAGGACATGGAAATTTGCATGATGGGCCTACAATTGTTGTGCAATTTCAGAATTGCATTGTTGTATTGCAGTGCCACTGCAAATAACCAGCAAAAACTGAATACTTTGCTCTTAAATCTCTTTTTTTTAATGAGTTGTGATGGTTTTTTTACCAAGTATTGACCATATTGGAATTTAGCAGCATAAATAATAAAAACTTTAAAAAAAAGTAAAGAAGAGGCTTGCTACATATCTAGAGAGTCACAATGCAAGATAGAATAATGGAACTAAAGGTAATATTTGTTGCTACATGAAGAATGTTCAGATATTTTGAACATGCAATAATATGATCCATAACTCCACTGGAATGTACTTTTCTTATATTTTAATCATGGAGAGTGCCTTGATATGAATTTCTCTCATTCAGAAGTTCTTTCACTTCCTTTGGTTGTTTTTTCTTAAAGCTTAATGAAATATTACAAGGGCGTGCTTTATTCAATATTGATTATGTAAATAATCTACCCTGTCATATTCTTGGTCTCCATTAAGAGGTACCTACATACTGATGAGGTACAGGTAATTATACTAGTTTAAATTTACCATTTTCAAAATGAATGAAACATACAATCAAAAATAATTAATGCATAATAATGGGAGATTGAAATTTTGATGGGGACTCACCAGATTCTCAAGATAAGAATATGGGTGTTCTTCCTAAAAATCAAAATGTTCATAATCATGACAATGTAACAGTAAGTAGTATCAGAGGCAGCCACAGCCTCTTTTTTGGACCTTAGCTGTCTGCAATTTGATACTCTTTGTGGAAAAAATCATGAAACATCACAATAAAAATATTTTTCATACTTTCATATCCTCGGATAGACAACAGTGGAATGTGAATGGGTCAAAATTTGGTAAAGCTGAAATTCTTGTCTCCAGTGTCTTAGAGCAATTCACATGGACATGAATGTACATGCAAGGTTTGTGGTGGTCATTTGTTTTAGAGCAACATATCAGCAAAAAATTTGGCACAGAAAATGTGTGGCAGACAACTTTTACCCTTCCAAAAATTGAATGAAAGTGCCCTACCCCCCTGAAAATGACCTGTCTCCACTAGAATTTTCCTTCACAAATCACCTCAAATAATTTAACTTGTCACCTTAATCCACCTAATTTGCACCTTGAATTGAACCTTGACCAACACCCTTACAAATTCTAAAACCAGTGGCTTGACTGATATTGTTACCCTACCATAGGGGGCTCTTGTGTATTTGTCTCCAATCTCATGTCATTAACGTCACACCCAGTGATTTTTCTTATAAAAAAATCAACCGACAAACATTTTTTATACAACTTCAATTTTGATGATCTTTAGGAACCCTAGCAGCTGACTGAATCAGCTGCAAGTCCATAAATTGCACAGAATATAGATAATTACACTATTTATATCAAAATGTCAGTTGTCCTACCTTGATTTGTCATTAACAAACGTCCTCCTGGCTAATTTTGGCAATGTATATCTGGACAAAAATCACTGTGGAACTTGCTTTTGTGTACACAAGTCTTATTGTAAGCTAAGATTGGCATCAGGTAATGTATTCACTGGTTCAAGGAAATATTAGTCTAAAATTGTCATTAATGTCACATGTCACTAACGAACATGGTTTTAATAAACTATGTGTGATTTTAATGGCAGTTTGGTGCTATCGCTCTAAAATCCCAATGGAAGTGACACTAGTCATTGACAAATGTGACGTCACATGCATTTTGGAAGTCCTCATTTATTTGCACAGTTGCAGCAGTATACCACTTCAGTAAGCTTTCTGGGTGCAGCATACATATAAAACAGTAAAATGTCTTACATTTTCCCAATAATTTTTGCACTTATGATATATTACTAACATATATGCACTAGTAAGAGGCTCAGGAGTAATTCACCAGCCATTAGTGTCACAAGCGTCATATTTTGTCATTAATGTCACAATTCACAGGTCAAAAATAGCTAATTTTGGGGCGTTTATTGCTTAATTTGAAGTTTAAAAAGTGTTACACAGGATCTTTTTTCGCAGGAATCATTTAGCAAGTGTACAATTTAGTTACTAAATAGAGTTTGGTGTGCTGAAATCAAGTAGTGTGAAAGAAAAACTTAATGGAAGTGTAGAAAAAATGAAAAATGTAATTATTTGCCATTTATTTTGATTGTGGTTGCTGTCAGGCAGATAGCAGTACTCTTTTTATTATATGATTGTTCTGTCTGTACCTCATACTACCTCTGCATTTGTGCATGTGGTATGATTGTGTTAATTTTGAGAAATATAGGGGGTTTTTACAGCGTGATGTTAATGACGCCAAAAAGCAGTACCCTAGTGATCACCTCCACTGCACATAAAAACTATGCTTCCTGACCCTTGGACACCAAAGTACAATGAAAGGTGATTGTTTTACCTAGCAAAATAAATCGAAAGGAGCTCCTTTAAACCTGCTTTCAAATCAACTTTTTGCCTGACTGAAATTTCACCGTTTTCAAATTTTTACCCGAATACAGTTATGTTGAGAAAAGCTATTTTATACTTATTCAGTCCAAATACTATGTAAACTCTATAGATGTGTCCCCAAGTAAACTCAAGGTAATTTGAAAAGAACTCTGCTTATTATTGTAGATACCATTTCGTGACCTGTTTTGGCTTATTTAGGATAACAAGATGGTATATGTACTATCATGTACAGTACAATGAACACTAGGTGCCCCAGGCTGGGAACACTGGGCAGGCTGTTACATAGCAAAGGCATCACATGCAAAAAGGTATAGGCAGGCAAAAGTTGTTGTAATACATTTATTTGTCCTGTACATGAAGTATTGAATTTGCGATTATACCCTTTTGCTGACTTCGCCACAGTATTTACTTTAAAGTGTGTTTTTAATCTCTGATCACAGAGTGAGAGGATGAGAGCAAGGGGCATTTACTGAATAAAGGTTGATATTTATTCATTTATTTTCCCTGTTTTCAAGGCAAAATTGAACAGTTCAGTGAGCAAAATTTGATATTGAATAATAGTTGTGATGTGCGATGAAAAAAGTTGAGGTAATGACTATTTAGTAGGTCAATCTTACGAAATATTTCATCATTTCCTCAGTCTGGACTAATACTAGTACATTTTTGTATCGCTATATTGATCATTTTAAAAGATGGAAATGAAATGAAATGTGAATTTTAATTTTTGCTCTTTTTCAATTTTGAAGTCTCACAATGTGGCCGATGTACACAAATAAAAAGGAATCCCACTGGAACCTGTTCTTTTTACTTGATGTAGATGACATCTTATACATTAAAGACAGTGATACAATACTTTAGCCTGGGGTATACGAGAATATTGCAGAAAACATATTCACACAAGTTCTATAGAAACCTCACAATATTCTCTGTGCAAACAAGGAAATAAAAATTATTGATGATGGTGCATATTTTGCTCAAATAATCTTATATTCCTTTATTCAGTATATCCTCTATAGCACTTAGTGTATAGAAATTGTTTATCTCAGAGCATTTGTTTATTCTATTGGCATCGCTGCATAATATAGAATTGTTCAGAGTAATTGTTGGTACTCATCATATTTGTATCCTCTTCCATTATATTGTTATTCACAATAATTATTATGTTGGTGTAGGATAATTGTTGAATTTACTGTTTTGCTGATCCACTGCAAAAGAACTTAGACATTTGACAATTTTTTCATTCATTGCGGCACTGAATATCTTTCGTCTCCCTTTAAAGCTTTTCTTTAAGCGTAATGACATACATTTCAAAGGCTTGTCTCCTATCATTGTTTTGGTTCTACGACTACATTATTATCCATTCAATAACTGTAATATTGTATCTTTCGAATTTGCTTCAAAGACTGAGAGCATGATCATGCTGAGGCTGGTAACTGTTTGCAGAGCAACGAAAATTAGCAGCCATTTGTATTCCAAATGACTTTAATCTTTCTTTTGTACACCTTTTATATCTGCAGACATAATATCTTTAAAGAAAAAACAAACTACACATTGCGCAAACAGATTGATGTTACCAAAAACATGTTTTTGCTTTTCTTCACAATAAACCCCCCCCCCCAAAGGGTTCCACAAATTAGATTCCGTAAAGGCAAAAAACATCACTTTCAGGTCGCATATGTTTTTTTCTGTCCATATGACTCCTTTTCAAATGTACAGCCTGCCCTGGACAGTTAGTTATCCCTAACAAGCCAAAACAGTTTCTCCCCAGGGTATCTCCAATATCATAATAATAATTTATACATATACTGAATAGTAAAAGAAAGTTATCAAAACATACAGTGTTCAATGAGCATTTGATAACTTGTGCTGTTCAGTATAATGATATATATAGGTTCTCAAAAGGCAACCTAATTTTCTGTGTCTGCATGGAGTGACTAAATTGTTATTCTTTACTTCAAAAAGTATCTCAAGTTTGTTTATTACAACTCCACAAACTGACTTTTGGAGGTGATCAAAAGATACTCAAGGGCGGGGATTGGAGTTATCCGCGACTGGAGAATATTAATCTATGGTAACAGCGACAGTAAATATGAATTTTGAGTGCGTGAGTTCCTGAAATATTTTGTTTCTAAAGCAAACAACATCATGTATATCAAGAAATACCCTCACATGATTATTTCAAGACTTGAATTGAATTTGAACTTTATTATTGACATTGAGAAAAACATGAATTACAATAAAACAAAGGAGTGTAATGGGAATGCAAATCCTCCTTAACACTGCAGATAGTATTTATTAATTTCACCAAAGTAAATAATTTTTTTTTTTAAGCTCCATTGTAATTCTACACATAATAAAAGAAAGTATCAATCATCCAATACCTTTTCAAATGGCAATATCCAAGTAATTTTCACGTGAGAAACCATACTTCCATCATTGTAATGACTGTCTTCTTTCTTTACATTTTAATCAAAGAGATTGGCTTATACACTCTTGATCAAAATGCTGGAATAATTTGGATTTTCAAGGTGTCAGGATTTCAAAGTTCTAAAATTGGTGATTGAATGTGTGGAATTGCAAAGATTTTTTCCTCAGACATTAGATTTATGTATAAATGATATCATAAACCATTTTTAGTCGCTGAGAATTATTTGAAAACTTCCTTTGTTTGACCCGGAAAAATTGATCATTTTTAGTAAAAAATCATCAAAAATCGCATAGTGGCTCAACAACACAGACATAAAATTTCAACATACGCAAAAAAAGTCAACCTAATCTTGATGTGTACAACCAATAAACATACCAATATCATGTTGAATTTCACATTTGTGACCTCAGCCTTCACTTAACTTGACATGGAGTCCGCAAACCTGTTTTTTGCTTCTTTTTGACCGATATGGCCATTCTTCAGTGAAAGTCAGTTGCACCTGGTCCAGAGTAGTTGGCTGGACCTCCATCTTGTGTCCAGAATGGTCAAAGATGTCCCTATAATGTTATTTAGGTTCATATCAGGTGAAGTTGCCAATAGCAGCAAATTCTCAATTTTCTCAATTTTCAAGGTTTAGAAGGATTTGTGGTGCCCTACAAGCTTGAGTATTGCCAAAAATGAATAAAATGTTTCAACTGAAGTGTTCTCTACACTGAGGTATCATTTCCTCTTCCAACAAGTGTACAATCTTTACAAAAATGCTGGAATATTTTGCAATTTTTTCAAGTAAATTCCATCTTAGTCAATATATCCAAGCACATGTTTCACAGAGCCTATGGAGAAATTTTAGTGTGATGGGAAAGTGGCCAGATACTGTCCGAAAACTGCCTCATGGCCACAAGGGCTCAGGGTGGCGGTTTAATGTTTGTTTTGTGCGTCATCCATCACGACGGAAATTTGTGTGTGGTAGTGTGGTATGGAAACGTCCAGGCCGTCTCCTATCAAAGTTTGCTGGAAGAGGAAATGGTACCTCAGGGTAGAGAACACTTGAGTTGAAACATTTTATTCATTTATGGTAATGCTCAAGCTTGTAGGGCATCACAAATCCTTCTTAACCTTGAAAAATGAGAAAATTTAGAATCTGCAGCTATTGGCAACTTCACCTGATATGAACCTAAATAACACTATAGGGACATCTTTGACCATTCTGGACACAAGATGGAGGTCCAGCCAACTACTCTGGACCAGGTGCAACTGACTTTCACTGAAGAATGGCCATATCGGTCAAAAAGAAGCAAAAAACAGGTTTGCGGACTCCATGTCAAGTTAAGTGAAGGCTGAGGTCACGAATGTGACATTCAACATGGCATTGTTATGATTATTGGTTGTACACATCAAGCTTAAGTTGATATTTTTTGCGTATGTTGAAATTTTATGTGTGTATTGTTGAGCCACTATGCGATTTTAGATGATTTTTTACTAAAAATGATCAATTTTTCCGATCACCCAAAGAAAGTTTTCAAATAACTCTCAGCAATTAAAAATCGTTTATGACATCTTTTACACATAAATCTAATGTCTGAGGAAAAAATCTTTGCAATTCCACACATTCAATCACCAATTTTAGAACTTTGAAATTCCGACACCTTGAAAATCCAAATTATTCCAGCATTTTGATCAAGAGTGTAGAGTAATTATAGCATGAATCATTCTTCTTTTTAAAAGCCTTTTCAATGCTTTTTGAAGCTTTTATGAAGCTTATACTCCATAAGAATAACTCAAGTGCTTGTTCGAAACATGTGAAGGATGAGAAATATTATATTTGATTCTGTTGCGGTTTGGTCCTAAATTATATATGGTATTCTTTTTATTCAACAGCGTGCCCCTACTGTGCCTTTCTTAGATGTTATTGATGTCTAAGGTATAAATATTTCTCTTCAGAAAAATTCACACTTCATTGGTAAAGGTATTGCAAATAATTTTAAATCCTGCATACACCACCGTTGATGTAAATTTCAAACTAAGCTGAAAGACCAACTGGACTGTAACTACTAACCAGTGCCAACAAGACAGCCGAAACTGCCATACAAACGCAAGACATACATATCATGGTGTAGAAGAATAAATATTACACATAGTACAATACTGTTAGAATGTTAGATGTTGAATGACGAAGAATTTGAGACAGTGAGATTGTGATTATGCTGTGGAATCAATTCAGATTTCCTGCGATATTAATCTTGTGGGCTGACATTTATCAGAGCTTGTGGCATATGTTTAACCCCTGGGGAAATGGATTCAGCTTGACATTCACATATTTAGGACCTGCATTTGTGTGTACTCGGGAGGCTGCAACAGAAGTGGTGACAAATGGTGCCCCTGTGGCAGGCATAGTGAAATTGTGATGTGATTTGGAGGTGGAAGTGGAAATTGGGGAAACTGCACAAAAATTCCCTTTTTAATACATATTCTGCATAATGATGTTACATCCATTTGTAACAGTTAAAAATTAATAAATCTGTGAAATTTTGATTAAATCCGTGAACTGCTTAAAACTAAGAATCCGAGCAAGGTGGTCATCTGTGATATATGTGGGTGATGAGCAATCAGACTCAAGCCAGAAAGAAAGCTGAACAGTTTCTTTTTTGTTTTTTTTTATATTTAATTTATTTTTCTCAAATGTAGACTTTTTCAACCAAGTAATTAAGATGCCTTAACCATGAATATATTGGTCTTTTCAATCAGTC
This sequence comes from Platynereis dumerilii, assembly GCA_026936325.1. Taxonomy (NCBI): domain Eukaryota; kingdom Metazoa; phylum Annelida; class Polychaeta; order Phyllodocida; family Nereididae; genus Platynereis; species Platynereis dumerilii. The sequence goes on from JAPTHN010000076.1 coordinate 569,733, forward strand.
AATCAGTCAATTTTGAATTTTGTAAATAATTTATATTCTTATTCCAATTTTTGGAGATTTTCTGCAACAGTTATGACACTAACTGGAAAAATTCTCAAACATTTTCTAGTCAAGCTAGGGCGATAAAACTGAAGTCTAAAAATTGCTATTTTCAAGCCGTATTTATTGGTAAAATAATCAAGTTTGTATCTTTACTAGAAGTTACGAAAATCGCAAAAAACCGAATTCCGCATTTTCGGGATTTCCGCTACTGTCCCCGCTTATTAACATCGAATGTGGACAATAATTGCAGGATTGGGCACAATTTAACTATTTGTTAATGTTCTAAGTGGTCCGAAAAGACATTTAGTGATTGGCAAATTTGCCAATAGTTAGAATACTGCGCCAATAGTTAGATTAGTAATGTTCTGAGCCTGAAAAGACAATTGCGGAGATTGGCAAAGTTTGCCAATAGTTAGAATAGTTGGCCAAAAGGAGAAATAGGAAATTGTGCCTTTAGGAAAGACAGTAAGATTTTGCCAAAAGGAGAAATAAATACTTAAGAAGCTCTGTTTCTGACACCGAATCAGTAAAAATATTGTTTAATACTTAATTTGGATTTGCAATGGCATTTCAATCCTCCTGCAGCTTCGCACATGGGCGGACCATGGGAGCGTTTAATTGGCACTGTTCGCAAAGTTCTGTTAGGATTGCTTGGCAAGGATTGCTGCCTCTCGGATGAGGGTTTGGAAACTCTTTTCTGTGAGGTTGAGTTCATTGTGACTGGCAGGCCTATAACTAAGGTCAGTGATAGTGTGCTTGATGCTCCTCCGTTGACTCCGAATCATTTGCTTATGTTGTCCGAGAGTGTCTCATTGCCTCCAGGTGTTTTCATTGAGAATGATTTGTATCGACGCAGGTGGAGACAAGTTCAGCATCCTGCAAATACTTTTTGGCGACGCTGGCTCAGGGAATATTTGCCAGAGTTGCAGGTGTGAACAAAATAGCATCAAACCAAAGCCAATCTCAAAGCTGGAGATCTAGTCTTAGTTTTCGGAGAGAACACTCCACAGGGTCTGTGGCCCATGGGTGTCGTTGAGGAAGTTTATGAGAGTGATGACGGAAATGTTCATTCTGCTAGTGTTCGTACAAAATCATCTCATCTGACGAGACCGGTTGCTAAATTAGTACTTCTTGAAGGTTCGATGTAGAGTCGTTGTAGATATTTCCATAGTTTTTGTATTTAGAGTAGAATTAGATTTTTTAGTGTTGAATCAAATTGATTCAAGGTGGGGTGTGTTGCACATGGCCAACTCCATGTGCTCTCTTTCCAATTTTGTGATGCTACAGTGTTGTGGTCACCACAATGACATTGTGTTTCTTTGAACATTTATTTGGTCACTCTTCAGTGAGCCCAACAGCTGATCAGCCGGGCCATTATTTGGGTCTCACTGACCTAGTTCACTGGGGGAAACCTGATGGGGTAACTGCAGTTACCCCATCATTCAACATGGATGCCAGTGACAGAACGTGTGTTATTTCCTTGCAATAAACCAGTTTGAAGTATTGAATTGTTGTTAGAATGATCTCATATCTGACAAAGAACAAATGGTAAGTGGGACCCCCATGGCATTAAGTTCTAATAACAATGATTTTTTAGGTTTTAATTTTCGGCAAGATGGGGTAACTGAGAATTCAAATAAAACAAGGATGGGGTAATTGAGAATTGCTGATGGGGTAACTGCACAAACTGCAGTGAGTTTGGACTGTTATCAGGAAAATATCATTAGTACCTGCCCAGTTATTTGCAGCTGATGAAGGCTTTAGAGTCAAATTGAACAGTGTACAGGGTGTAGAGGCAAATTTTATGCTAAACTTCATGTTTAGATAGCTTCTAAAGCAAAAATTATAGAATAATGCAACTTAGCATTTATTTAAAGGCTGTTATTAGCTTTTATGTCCCTCGGTATCACAGATTTTTAACAGAATTTGTACCACAATGATAAAAAATCAATTGCACAGCCAGTTTGAAAGCTTTAAAAATCACGGAAATTTACCAAAGACATCAATGTCAAGCCTCGTACGAACCAACAGTAATTAATCTTGTAAATCGCATTTGTTCAATGATATATGCATGTAGAAACCCAGGCATATACTGTAGCCAGAGAGATAGGCAGACAGCTCGGACATTACCTAGGCTACATGGGTAGGCCTATATACCCATGGACAGAGGTGGCGGAACGCTTAGAAAAGTGGGGGGGCACTGGGCTCCGAGGCAGCGCTCATCTACGGTGATTTCAAGGAGAAAATGCGGCATTTTATGTATTTTTGGACCCAAAAGTGGGGGGGGGGGTACGTGCCCCCAGTGCCCTCCCCCCCTACCTCCGCCGCCTCTGACCATGGAGGCAGATAGATACCTGTCTTACGTCAGCATGTCACGTTACTAACGTCCTAATAACTTGAATTGAACCGAAGACAGCTTGAAAGATAGATAAAATACTATATTCTACACTTAGCTGTTCAATTTAATATTTGCGCAGAGAAGTAGCTGAAGGCCATGTTCACAAGAGAACTTAGCACAAGATAGTGCATTTTAAACATGCTAACTGGGAGACCAAATGGTCTCCCGGTGTCCAGATTTGGTCTCCCAGTCATTGCTACTGGGAGACCATCTTTATCCAGAGACTGTTATTAATTGCTTCTTTTTCCTCAACAGTTAAAACAGGTGCTATATATTATATATTGGGGCACAGTGAGAACTTTTTTTTTTTTCAAAATGTTGGCAGTTAACAGTTAAATGAGTTTAGGCCCACATAACAGGTGATAAAGTTGAACATATTGTCCAGTAGTTTCAGGTTCCTGACAAAACAGGTTTGGAGAAACTTTGAGATACATCCATGCCGGTCAAGTGTCTCACTGTGCCCCATGGGCGGGGCACAGTGAGACAGCAAGCGGGGCACAGTGAGACATTGAATCTGCTTCAATAACCGGGGGAGCCTCTGGACCTGCTGCATTTTTCTGTCAAATATTTACTTTTATTGGCTAGAACCAAACATTCAGGATATGAGATGAGACAAACTAGATCAAAAATTAAGATTCAATGTTTTATATATATATATTGAAAAGATATAAATTGCAGTATATCATCCTTTCAGGTTGATTTTCCTCGAATAGAGAGGCATTCGGAAGATATTAAAACTAATACATATGGGAAAGAACTAATTGCACTTTGCAAGTCTAGCCAAATGCGAATTATGAATGGTTTCTTTAATAACGATCATTCAACTGGTCAGTTTACCTGCTGCACAGCCAGAGGTACCAGCCTCATTGATTACCTAATCTGTGACAGAGGATTTATGAATGAACTGACAGAATTTCATCTGTCTCCTATTACTGTAGAATCAGATCACAAACGTCTCTCATTTAGTGTCAGAAGTGTGAATGCTTCATATGAACTTCAGCAAACACAGCTTGAAAAGTCTAAGCATCACAAAGACAATCGCAACTACTATAACTTAATGAAAAAGCAATACAAAGCGATTATACAAAGAAAGAAACGAGACTACCAAAAATTGGTTCGGTCGGATTTAGAAAGTTTTCACTCCAAAAATCAAAATGATTATTGGAAACTATGGGAAAAATTGAAATCAAGTAACTGTTCCAGTTCTAAATCAAATGAACTGATAACTTTGCAGTCATTTGAAACTTATTTTGTCAATGTCAGTTGCCCTCCTGAAAGTGCAATCTCCTCTTTTGACATGCCATTTCTGAAAACTGTTGAAACTTATGTTACAGATAGGCTTACTACTAACAATGTTGAATCTATCTTAACAGACCATCCTATTACATGCGAAGAAGTAGACAAGCAGATCAAATGCCTCAAATCAAACAAAGCACCGGGTGTTGATGGTATTAGTAATGAATTTTATAAATGTGCTTCTGAACAGCTAGTTCCCTCTCTAACCACTTTGTTTAACTACATATGGGAAAAAGGTGAATTCCCTGACAGATGGGCTGAGGGAATTATACAACCTTTGCACAAAAAAGGGTCTCAGAGTATAGCAGATAACTACAGGAAACTAACGCTTATGGCCTGTATGGGAAAAATCTTCGAAGGTATATTGAACAAACGACTCATATTTCAAAGTGAGGTAATGTCAGTTGATGATCCAAATCAGTTTGGTTTCTGTAAAAACCGCAGAACCACTGACAATGTCTTTGTCTTAGACACTCTAATCTCCCATCAGCGCTCTGTTAAGAAGCCGCTTTATCTTTGCTTTATTGATTTTACCAAAGCGTTTGATTTCATCAACAGAGATTTGCTATATTACAAACTACTGAAAAGTGGCTTTGGTGGCAAACTGGTTAAGATAGTAGTCAGTATGTTTTCTAAAGCAAATGCTAGAGTCCGTTGGAATGGTGAAATTGGTGAGAAAATAGACAGTACTCATGGGGTGTTGCAGGGTGGTATTATTAGTCCAAAATTGTTCAATCTATTCCTAGCAGATTTGGATGAGTATCTTGATACCAGTCAAGGGATTACAGTGAATGACACCACTTTCACTCACTTGGTGTATGCTGATGATTTAGTACTAATATCGGAGAGTGAAAAAGGACTCCAAACTTTGTTAAATAACATAGCCGCATATTGTAGAAAATGGCACTTGATTGTTAACTGCAGTAAAAGTAAAGTTATGATTTACAATCCTTCCAAAAAAGGTATTACGAACCATAAATTTGTATTAGATAACATGGAATTAGAAATTGTTAATTCTTTCAAGTACTTGGGACATGTCCTAACAACGTGTAAGAACATCCATGCATCAATGCATGGCCATGTTGCTACTCAAGCTCAAAGAGCTGTTCACTTACTCTATGATAATATTAAAAAGACTGTCGGGCACCTGTCTCCTACGCTAAGCCTTAAAATGTTCGACACTCATGTCCTGCCTATCGTAGAATATAACAGCGAAGTGTGGTTCAGTGACAAGAAAATTGATGTAATAGAAAAAATTCAGATGCAGTATTTGAAAAAGATACTTGGTGTTAGAAGGCAAACACCAACTATAGGTATTCTGGCCGACTGTGGTAGATTTCCACTCGTCATCCGACAACAAGTTTCAGCTGTCAAATATCTGCAACGGTTGATTTCACCCGATTGCCCTAGCATACTTAAAACTTGTTTTGATATTCAAATTCAAATGCATAATTCCAAAAAGGAATGTTGGTACACTAAACTATGCAATGCACTAGGAAAATATAATATCACTATAGATAGGGATCTTCCTGTCATACCAAATGAAATGTACAAGCATACTCACAATAGGTTACTTAGTGAAATTTCTGACTCAAATATCAATCCGAAGCTAAGAACTTATAAACACTTCAAAACCGAAATACGTATTGAACCGTATTTAAATTGTGACCTGCCTAAACATCTCTATAGCAGTATAGCTCGTTTCAGACTTAGTTCCCATAATTTACAAATAGAACTGGGAAGACACAAGCGACCGTATGTGCAACCAGAAGACCGAAAGTGCAAAAGATGTGATATGAATGTAGTAGAAGACGAAGAGCATTTCTTAATGGTATGTCCAAAATGGACATACCAACGTCTCAAATTAGTGAAAATTGTGGTGAAACATATTTCAGGCTTTTTAGTTTCTAGTAGGTATCAGCAGCTCTTAGCGATTGCAAAAAGTAAAATTTCCGAAATAAATATAGCCCTGGGACAATTCCTGTATTATTCACTTAATGATGATAGTGCATAGACCTCCTCACTTGACATGACCTTCGCTCTTCTTGGTGACAATTGGCAAATTATTGGTACTGTTCTTATCAATGCATGTATCATATTGATTTTGTATTTGTTATTTGGCCTCAGGTTGTGGTGCTACTGAAAATTTTCTGTTTTAATTCTCCGTATGTATATGTTGTAAATTTGACTGTTACTGTATACTGTGCTATTAACTTACTTTCCAGGCTGTATATACTTTATTGGTGCATAATTGGGGTGCTAATTTAAAGGTGCGCTACTTGTCTATGGTGCTCAAATTGACATTCTGTGTATATATTTTTATGTGCTCATGTATGGACATTTATGGACAATGAAAGTAGAATGTGAGAGTTCCTTGGTGCGGCCTTATAGCGGTTACCGCTGGCTCGGTGCCTCGGGGCTCTCACGCCAACTTAAATGAAGCTGTTCTAACTTACAATTGCTCACAACAATAATCCTTATACTCCATATATTATAACAAATGTTCAGTATTAATGTAATTGAATTGTGTATATATATATGCTTATGAAGGTATAGCCTAATCCCATTAGATTGTAGTTGCTTATTTTTATATGCTGTATATCCATATTTTATTTTTATTATTTTATGACATATGTATCTGTTTGATGCTTTTACATGTCAATAAAATTCTATATATATATATATATAATACAACATACCCTGGTATTGACATTTATATTTTTGCTGTTCCATATTTTTCTATATTTTTTATCAAATTGCAATGGAATTTATATGTTCTCAAGCAGTAAAAGAATTTGAATTTTTGGATATAGATCAGTCTTTTACTTAGGCCTACTTATTTTTTGTTCTGTAAACAGTACCAGTCAGACATTTTAAAAGGGCTTTGTCTTACTGTGCCTGCCATCTCACTGTGCCCTGCTCTCCCCTATAGGCCTATCTCATGAACTTCGATCTGCTCTGAGGGTAACGCACATCACTGCCTTGAAAAATGGTTTTTGGTTGTTCCTTTGGTCTCAGTCAGTAGTCCTTAAAAAATGCTCAGGCAAAAGAAGTAGCATGTAGAATCTGTGCAGTGATGGTCTAAACATCAAACTTGTGTCCAAAGCAAGAAATAATATCATGAGCCTATTTCTAGAATTGTACAAATAATTGGAGGAGAAACAGGAGTTCCATTCATGAATGTCGTCAGGGGCGTATCTACAAGTGGCCTGAGGGGGGGGGCATAACAAGGGCAAACAGGCGGCGCTCTGCGGCTCATCCTATCTGTTCCATGTTAATTTTGGGTCGGGAGGGGGGGGCATGGCACCATGCCCCCCCCTAAATACGCCACTGAATGTCGTCACTTGCCAGCAGACGGAACAATGTCATGCTAAAAGCGCAATCAGTTATATATGCCCAAAACTCAATTTTAACAATACAATTTTTTCCTTGATCGTGTTTAAAAATTCTTCCTGAGACCGACCTAATGGTTGTAGTCGGAATAATAGATAAATCTTGTGTTTGTATTCAACATAATTTAGCAAATGTTGTTACGTCAATCTGGGCTCACCTCATACCGGTAAGTATTTAACCCCATCTGCAAAATTCAGTTACCCCATCTGCCGAAAATTTACAACCTCAAATATCTTTGTTATCAGCACCTTATGCCATGGGGGCCCCACTTAATTTTTGTTCCTTGTCAAATATAACATCACACTAACAACTTTTCAACACTTCAAATTGGTTTATTACTTAGAAATCACACAAACTTCGATTATCTGTTTCACTGGCATCCATGTTGAATGATGGGGTAACTGCAGTTACCCCATCAGGTTTCCCCCAGTGTAGTTGTTCTGAGCATGTGCAGCGGTGATTAAGTAGCAGAAAATTTTCCATTCACTCTGCAGTGGCACTTGGAGGAGTCAACTTCATTTTTTATGTGTATTGGTGTCACAATGTATTCAGCTAAACTGGCTGATACAAATTTTATGCCTTGGCAGATTTTATAAGGTGAGGGCAATTCATTATTCTATGTTTGAATGCATTTGTAGCGGTTTCTATCTTCATGAGTTATTTATTTTAGTGGAGATTTCCAAACCAAAATATTCAGTGGAATTTTCCTGACAAAATTTTTCAGTGGAATTTTCCACACAAAACAAAGTTTTTCAAATTTGGAATGCTTTCATACTAGTTTGCGTTTTTATATTATGGTGACAGAGTTGGCCATGTGCAACAGTTATTATAAACATTATTTTCGTCAAATCTGCGTGTAACCACAGATAGCAGTTGTTCATGCTAAATTATCTAATTACAGTTTGTCTAGTCAAGCATTGAGACAGAAATATAGCATTCTTTGTACAGTTCATAAAAATCAACACAGTGAGATTGGTGGATCCGCTGATACGAATTTGAGTAAAACTAAGTCTGGGGTGGCGCTGTGGAGCACTTTTATGACGTCATTGCCCATTGTGTGTCAGATTGGTATCATCACAAATGTCTACATTGCGAAAAAGTATAGCCACTTTTATAAATTGCAAATATCGGACAAAAACGGCACCAAAACATCACAAAAATGAGATATTCAGATTACAACAGAGCTAAGCTATACGTAGGTATGCGTATTTCTCCTGTGGGGCTTGTGGTTGCTGAGATATGTGGCCAAACGTCTGTCTCAATGTTGACGTGACAAACTGTAATTCTAACATGAGCAAAATCTCTAATTGATATTTGCGGCCATGAATAGAATCACAAACTATGAAGCAACCATGCAAGTCCTTTACACAAAAACGCTATATTTATTATTTGTGAGAAAATAATGACAAGAACTCAAAACATGAAGCTGATAAATGACATCTACATGTATACAGAGTTTCTTACAGTAAAAACAATCATCAAGTGCAATAAACCAACTGCGCAATTTCTATAATTTGCCCATGACAACCAGCTTTATCTGCACAAAAATCTATTGCAAATGCAGTCGAGCCAGAATGGAATTTTTTTTTCAATATTGTGCTATGTGTAACATAGGACAAGAATGCAAATGTTAAGTGTTAAATGCCCAAGTGATAACAATTGTTTCTTATCCAAACGACAAAAAGAAAGTTACGAAATTTTGTATATAAAGAAATCGCAAGCACAGAAACAGCACCCGTTTGCTTGAAACACTCGGAAGATGAAGATTGCACTTTTTGCTGCATTTGTGTGCTTGGCTGCGGCTTTGCCCAATGACCGCCAGGTCCAGAACCTGAACCACCCAGGAAAAATCCAGGGCGAGTTTTTGATTGTTCTCCGTGCACCAGTAGGCAGACAATCCAACATGGTCCATGCCACCAAGGCTGCCAGCAGAATGGTTGGAATGGCCCCAGGACTCACTGTTATCAACCTCTTCACCAACTTGAAGAACCCCATCCTCCATGTCAAGGTTTCTGATGAGGCCGTCATGAGCCAACTCTTTGCTCTGGATGAGGTAGAGAGCATTGAGAGCAACGTTGAGCAGATGATGATTGAGCAGTGCAGCAGCCAGAGCACTGGCAGCTCCCTCTGGGGTCTCAGCAGAACATCTTCAAGAGCTGCACCCAACTACAGTGGAGCCACCTACAAATACATATCCAACAATGGCGCAGGTGTCAGCATCTACGTCCATGATACTTCTATCAGGACAACCCACAACGACTATGGAGGCAGAGCCGTTTTTGGAGAAAACTTTGTTGGAGGTGGCAATGCTGACAACAACGGTCATGGAACCCACTGTGCTGGAACTGTTGGTGGAAGCACATATGGTGTTGCCAAGGGAGCCACTCTTGTTGCTGTCAAAGTTCTGGGAGACAATGCATCTGGATCCTCCTCCGGAATCATTGCTGGTGTTAACTGGATGGTCGGAGATGTGCTGAGCAGTGGAGTCAGAGGTGTCGCCTGCATGTCCCTTGGAGGTGGTGGAAGCTTTTCCCTTGATTCAGCTGTTGACAGTGCTGATGCTGCTGGTATTCCAGTTGTGGTTGCTGCTGGAAACAGCAATACCAATGCATGCAACCACAGTCCTGCTAGTGCCTCTGGTGCCATCACCGTCGGATCCACCAACATCAACGAAGAACTCTCTTCCTTCTCCAACTGGGGAACATGCGTCAACATGCCAGCATCCTGTGTACCTCTCACTTGAGTGACTCCGGAAGCCGTACTCTGTCTGGAACCTCCATGGCCTGCGCTCATGTTGCTGGTCTTGCTGCTGTCTACTTGTCGGACAACCTAGTTGCTTCAACGTCTCAAGTCAAGTCTTTCTTGACCAGCACTGCCTCTGGCTACATCAACTTGAGAGGAACCAGTGGAACTCCCAACCTCCTCATATACTCCAGCTGATAGGTGGATAGTTTGGTTGAGTGACATGCCTGTGGGAGGCGTATATAGCTGGCAACTGGGTTGATCATGTGACCTGAGGTTTAGCTCAAATGTTAGTGGGATGCTTGCCAATTCCTTACTTCACTATTCCTCTTATTAGTCATGTGTGATTGTAGCAGGTGATTCTGATTTTGATTGAACAATTTTTTTAGACATTTTTGACAGGCTGATCATGACCAAAAAAAATTCTGTCTGGACTTATAAGAATGATATGCATTTGCACAAAATCAAATTTTCAATCAGGTAAATCAATAACAAGTGTTATCAAAGCTGCCTACATCAGATTTATCTTGTGCATGAATATTTCACTGCGAATATAGTGCTAACTCTTGCATAATGATCGTAATAATTCTAGTCCAACAATTGGGACTTTTGGTTTCACCTACGTAGTTCTTTTGTGTCTAAAGTATAAGGATGCTCTTATTTCTTGCATAATAATATGTTATACTCCATTAATATACTGTAAAAATGAATTATAAAATATTTTGCAGAAAAGATTTTAAGTCTCTGCACAAAAATATTCCCATATTTTAGTGTAATAGATTGTGTTTCTTAAGCATGACACTTGTTGGTGAATTATCTTTGGCATCACATAATATTACAATCTCTATCACTTTTCACTTTTGTAATACCACTATAACATTATATCAAATTTTGCAGATAAATGGAATATTATAAGTTTTAACCTGAAGCTATAATTATCATATTTAGATATTATACCTACGTAGTCTGAGCCTGACTTGGTGTATTTCATTTGAGACAGCCTTTTCATCATGACTGAAAGTTCCAGCAAAACTCCCACCCCCCTCCCCCCAGTCATCAATTCTAAAAGGTCCCTTATGCAGGTAGGTAAAATAAAATGCTGATGATGCTTACGTCGACATTAACACACTATATGTATGGGAACAAAAAACAAAGAAAAAACGAAGTGAAGTTTCAGTATCGTATGCAATAATTTTTATTGCCATCCGCAGGAAAAATTTTGTCTCACTTTGTTTTTCTCAATATCATATATATGTACATGCTGCAGCAAGCAGAGACTCCCAACAGAGTTTATGTAGAAAGTTCCATGAATTAGATTTCCATTCATCCCAACCAGCAACAGCAATTGAGAGCTGCAGATGTTTTTCTCCATTCATATGATGCAGCCTGCCCTGGGCAACACAATTGTTCAATGCAATGAACACAGTCCTCCTTGTTATCCCTAATAAGCCATAAAGGTTCTCTCCAGGGCATCTAGAATATCATATCATTTATTAATAAAAAGAATTCCCTTTCAATAGAAAATGATATCAACCTGATATCTGGGAAATAACTTGATAGATAAGATAGTCAAAGCTGTTCAATGCCCTAAACAGAGTCATTCTTGTTATCCCTAATGAGCCAGAACACTTCTCTCTAGGGTACCTCTAAAATCATATCATTTATTATCAGGCAGAATTATTTTCAAAACCTGATATCTTGCATGTTTACTTGATAGATAATATTGTTGTAGCAACTTTTTCTTGGTTTTAATTGTTATGATAACTTGGCATTTCCTGTTTTCAGGTATAGAGGTGTTGGCGGTCAGATTTGTATCAGTTTTCACCTTGGGAGGCAATATGTGTTGTTATTTATCCAGCAAGGGCTATGTCCATTACATATTTATTATTTTCGTTGATAGTTTTTGTTCGTTGAACCCCAATACAGTTTACAGTCAGTGCTCTTATAAGCTCTTATAAGCACTCTAAACTATTTCGAGACAAAACTGTTTTTTTTTAATGGAAAATGAATTTTTGAAAAACCAAACTACCTTGCAAAAACCAATACTGATTTTTCAAAACACCATTTTGGATTAAAAAAAAACAGTTTTGTCCAGAAATTTTTAGAGTATTCTATTAAATTTATTACACAAATGATATTGTGATCTGCTGTCATGTGTATGGAAATCAATAGATTTAACAATTTCGATTAAGGTATGTTTTTTAAAGCTATTTCACTCAACAAAGAATATTCTCACAAGGGAGCTTTCATGCTCTTTCCAGAGTACTTCATCAGCCTTGAATGAAGGGAAGTAATGGACGGACTTGACAGTCGGTGGTGTTCACAGTTTTTGGTGTCGTTGATGGAGATTGTTTTAGTCAGATGGTTTGATGATTTCCCTTGACTACCAAAACAATAATTATTTCTAGGTTTTCAAAATATTCACACGTGTGATGCCTTATACAAAAGCCTGATTGTTCATGGTTTGTCCAGAGGATGGTTTGGATTTTTAAACCCCTTTCAATTTAGTTGAGTAGTAGGAAAACAAACTTTTTCTCAAAACTCTGCATGCAGCTGTACTATAGGGATTTTTCCCAAAAGGACTAAACATTTTAAGGAGGGTCCCTTAGAGGTGCTAAGCTAAGGATTCCCTTAACTTAGTACCTCTTAAGTGACCCTCCCTAAAATGTTTAGTCCTTTCGGGAAAAATTCCTAATTAGCCGATAACAGGATAGAAACATCAGGATGGGAATTTACAAGATTTGATGGTATCTCTATATCATATACCTTGTCAGGAACCAAGAAAACCCCCACCGTCCCATTGTGCCCTGCGTCGAAATGTTCCCCGGTTCCCCATACAAAATGTCATTCAAGTTCTAAATAGTGTTTGCAATATTACTACATCTCCCCAGAGTCTAATGTAATAACTGACTTTGATAAATGTCACCCCGCATGATTGATACGTCGGCAAAAAATGTTATTTTGTTCTGTAGTATAATCACAGTCCCACTGGAAGGTAATCTGTGATTATCTGTCTTCCATAATAGTACACGGCCTTATGTCATTTAGCGGTATTTTTTGAAAAGCCTAACAATCTTGTACTTTTTGGAAACCTGAGGAGTTGTAGTAACATTTTTTGCTGGATGCCAATTTTTCCCAAGGCAACCAAAACAGGAATTTGTTACCATAGCAACCAAGGTCAGTTTTTCTAAATATTTAAGAATTTTCATATTTTATTAAAACCATGGTCAAGAACCAGAATTTAAGTATCAGGATTAATAAATGCACAAAATCGGATTTTTTTGGTCAAATGACCTTTGACATCCAGGGTCGTTGTCATGGTAACAAATGCGACCAAAGGTCAAAATTCAAGGTTTTTTAATCTCAGCTGAACTTTAAGGACGTCTCATTGCCCATGTTACCATCAATTTCAACAATCATTGGAGTCATTAGTGGAACCAGTATGTGTACTGTTTCTATACATATGCACATTACAGTGGTAGCCATGGAAACCAGGTAAGAAGCCAAACTTCAAAGTCATGTCTGCTCAGTAACGTCTAAATTGACTAATTGGGCAACTTTGATGTCACCAATGTACTATTTTATCACACCTGGGGTTGAGATATTTTTTAAGTTTTGCATTTATTTAAGTTACTGAAATATTTTTTTGGCCTAAAGTTCGAATTGTCTCCTCCTGCTTCTTGTCTGTGGTTTCCATGGCAACCGTTTTTATATGTTGTGTTATTTTGGTAAAAATCTCCAAATTTCACCTTAAATGTGTATAAGAAACTGTCTGTTTTGTATGAAAAAATATTCTAGGACAAAAAGGGGTATATGTGATCACATGACCTCGTCAATTAGAGATCCAGGTGATCTTGAAAGTGAGGCTCAAAGTTAAGAAATGTGTTATTACATTGACGTCAAAGTAAAAACATGACAAGTTATTGTCAGTAGGTCACCATCATTAGTTTGGTTGCAATGGCTGTTAATTTTATTTTCTAGATATATCAGTTTCCAGAATTTCTGATTTTCAAAAAAATATTGGTTGCCTTGGTAACCGGACTGAATGCACTTGAGACAAATACAAGGATTTATTTTGCATAAACTAAAATTTACAAACATCATACTGGCAGATTCTTATCAATTTCATCAACAATTTGTGTATAAATATGCTACAACAGTATGTCTACTCTTTCAATAGATGTACAATTCATTGGTAGCCATGGTAACCAGGTTATAGCCAGAACAACCAGGTATAGTTTAATTGACAAATGTGACATATTGGGTTGCCTAAGATAAGATAATTCTCAAACTTTTCTGTCACTTATTTATGATATTCAGTTCTATTTTTCTTTTTTTAAATGTTGAGATTCTTCCAGTTCTTCACCATGGTAACCATGACAACAGTTTAGAAGAGCCTCATATTTTAGATCAAAATAAACAAATCTCAAAGTTTTACCAAAAAAGAAGCTGACAAGGGCCTGTACTTTAAATTAAAGAATTTATTGTCCAAGGAAAATTATCCATGCCATGATAGCCTGTTGCCATGAATGTTACTTTATCAATCAGAGAGAATGTTCAGTTTAAAAATGAGGCTCATTGTCACTGATATTCAAAAGACAATGATGCTTATTAAGAAAAAAGGGCAGGTGATGATTGTTACATTCGAAGAATTATGAGTACATTACTTATATTCAGCTGTTTGTGGCCATCAATGACCTCACAACAGGCCCTATTCATTGCATTGAAATGAGATGTCAATTTGTCATTGAGTAACTTGTGATTCAGTAAATTGCTTGTTCTGATAGCATTGAGAGTATAGGATATAAACTGAGCCTCATGTAATGCATGTGAGTCACAGAGAATAACATTACATTGATAGGGATATCACCTGAAGAGGGTCATCTGTTCTAGAATATTTGAGAAGAATGAGACAGTTCTTCTTACTTTTATTGTATATATAATTATATATCATCAGTGTTGTATTTTTTATTCACAACAATGTACTGGGTAATTGGTTGCCAATGCCATGGTATGCATTTGAGAGGCTCAATTGGTCTATTAAGAAATGGATAGATTGACTGATCTGGCACATTTTTAATACAACTTACAAAAATCAGTTCAAATTAAACAATTTTTTTTTAGGGCTAAAATTCTTTTTCAGGAAATTTAAAAATATAAAACAATAACTGGTGAATATGTGTAATTTCTTGGTGAAGTTGAGCACTTGGGAAACATGAAAATCTGGTTAATGGTTATTTTGAGTTTGCTGGTTAAAAAATTGGGGGTGTCATTTTGTCACTGTTCAAACTTTTTAAGGACTCCAAATTTGTCGAATTAAAAACTAAATCTAACAATCTTCAATTAGCTCCAAAATCATAACCACAGCTGCTATAGTGTTCCAGTAGCATACACAAGACTCATAATATCCAATAATGCCGGTTACTAGCTGAAAGTTTCAGTGAACAGTGGCTTTATTTATTGTGACAGGAAATGTGTCAATATTTTGGGGGAAAGTGTCTCCTTCATAACATTAATGTATGCATTGTACAGTCCTATCATGAATATTTTTCTATTCTTTTTGTAACAACAGTAAAGTACAAATAGCATTGGTGATGAGCTAAGTTCACATTAAGCATGCATAATAGTAATGTATTGAATTGACAGGTATGTCTTGACCGTTTCTTATATCAATTATTTTTAAAATCCTTAAACTTTCTGGAAGGCTGTGCCATAGCAATGATGCTGGTTTTAAAAATGCTCCGTTCTTTACCCTACTTTCCTTACTGCCTTTTGATCTTTTTTTGGTTTGGTATTCATGAGTTCATTCATCATTTTGAGGTACTGATGTGCTAGACCATTCACAGCTTTCCAAATAGCAGTCAGAGTTTGAATTGGGATACTTCTTTCCTTTGTCCACAAATTTGACCTCTTTTTTTAGTCCTTCAGTCAGTCGAACAGCTGAGTTTTGGGAAGGCTGCTGGTCTAAGTTTTTGGCAACTTTGAGTTTGTCTGTCAATAGAATGAAAGAACCCTTGGTAAGACAGTCCATTGCTGTCAGGCCAAACCATTACTGGTATGTTTCATTTTGATTCAGATTACATTGCTGTAGTAAAGGTGAGGGGTGATTCTCACATTGAACGCTGTTTTGATTGACTTCCTTGTTCAGTAACTTCCAACTAGTGATCTTGATTAAATGCTATGTTGTCTTGATGATAACAGACTTGCTTAATCCTAAAGAAACAGTTGGAAATTGATCAAAATTAGGAGTACAATACTTATCTTTTCAAAACAGATATAATTATACACTTTTGATTGATGACCCTCCTTTTTATTACAGCAGTCGGACAACACGATCTACATGTCAGATTTGACCTTCTCTGCCTTGATACCATGATAATGTATGGTAAATGTGAAAAAGATTTTTTTTGAAGAATGAAACGAGAACATTTCTTTAACCCAACCGATCAGCCTCCCAAATGTTAGGTCTGGAAACAAGGCTCATAAAACACTTTTCTTTTTTACGGTTTAAGGCAGCGAACTTCAGCATTGGGCTTTATGAGCCGCATTCTAAAATAAATAATTTTATACCAAGACTTAGGCTACATCGTATTGGAGAAATTCGATTGGTAAATTTCAATGAAAAAGAACCATGCCCACTGTTAGTGGGAAGAAGGCTACACTGTGCTGCACACATAGTTGTTTCTCAAGAAAGTAGGATGGATACTGGGGAGTGCCCTACTATTTTACACACATTTGTGACATCCATAGAATGGTTGAAGTCACCTCATGGTAATTTCGGAAAACAATTGTCTCAGTAAGAAAGGAAATAATTTAATTCACTGTTCAGCTTAAAAAAGATGTTTGACCCTAAAAACACAGAAATAGTGGCAGAATATTTCACTAGGGCAGAATAATTATTCTTGGCCTTTTATTTCCTCTTATTTGTCTCTCATATGCATTCAGTCTGGTTACCATGGCAACAAATATTTCAATAATTAAATAATATGGAAACTGATATATCTACAAAATAGAATTAACAGCCGTTGCTACCAAAATAATGATGGTGACCTACGGGTAAAAACTTGTTATTTTATTACTTCGCCGCCAATGTAACAATGCATTTCTTATCTTTGAACCTCACTTTCAAAATGACCTGGATCTCTAACTGTTGTGGTCATGTGATCACATATACCCCTTTTTATCCAAGAATATCTTTTCATATGAAAAAGACAATTTCTATATATATTTGAAATGAAATTTGGAGATTTTTACCAAAATAACACAACATATAAAAACGGTTGCCATGGCAACCACAGACAAGAAGCAGGATGTGACAATTCCAACTTCAGGCCAAAAAAATATTTTTGAAACATAAATAAATGCAAAACTTTAAAAATATCTCACCCTAGGTTTGATAAAATAGTACATTGGTGATATCAAAGTTGCCCAATTAGCAAATTTAGACGTCACTGAGCAGACATGACTTTGAAGTTTGGCTTCATACCTGGTTTCCATGGCCACCAATGTAATGTGCATATGTATAAAAACAGTAGGGGAGACCGGGGCTAGTTGAATAGCAGGGTTAGTTGAATATTCGCTCTTATTCTCCGGGGTTGAATTTTTGTTACCCAAATTTGACTTCTGGTTTATTTATTTGTCAAGGCATGACATCACTTCCTACATGAGCCATATTTCGAATTGTGTACTTCACTAGGCTGTTAAGTCAATATTGAGCTCCTGAAGTAAATATTTTGAGTTGAAATAATTTTGACCTGTATGCTATTTGAACTATTTAATGCAACATTTTTTACAACAAGTTGGAAGCCTTTGGTATTACAAATCAACAGGCAAAGACATTTTTTGGTAAGCCTTTGATTAAAGTGCTATAATGGGTGACCTAAACCGCATGATGGGTTGGGGCTAGTTGAATCATTTTCCGTGGGGTTAGTTGAAACGCTGAAGCAATGCTATGCATAGTCTCGTTATTAACAGCAAAGTAAATAATCATTACTGCACTGTATAGTTTGATCCTATTGGTGTTTTTGGCTGAAAGAACATACATCAGAAAAAAGGAAATAGGATGAGTGTGCTGAAATACCCAGGCAGCCCCTTGAAGAAGCCTTAATTGCTCAACGATAATGTTGAACAGTAGCCCAATCTTGAGTGTAATATTTTTCAAGCAACAATATATTATTTATTTACACAATATCAGTATCTTAAAGCAAAAAAAGAGAGGCTTTTGCACTGGTCATTTCAATAACCGAGTTATTACCAGCTGCCAGGCCGGCCATTTGCTGACATTGTAATGAAGCGTTCACACCTTAATACAATGTAGGAAAGATACAGCATCCAAAAAGCCATTTCTCCATAGACTTGTCTCCTTACAAAGATCTTTCTTCTCAGTTAAAATCACTGTCTGAATTAATTTTAGTTTTCATGCTGCACAACCATCTCATTATTTCCAAAGATTTCAAAATTTTCTTTCAAGTTTGATATTGCTGCTTATTATAGGTTTTGTATTAAATTCTGAAATACATAATTCCTAATTGCTATTCAGGAATCAGTTGTTGTATTACAAATGTTTATTGAACAAATTTTGATCAGTAAATATGATTTTGCCAGTTTATTCTCAATGTTTCAACTAACCCCATGTGGTGTTTCAACTAACCCCGGCCCTGGATTAGTTGAAACACTTGATCTCGTGGTACTTTCAAGCTCATTGTGAGAACTTGTCAATATTTTAAATAAAGTTGTTCCATGGAATGTTGAGGTGAATACTGTAGCTAGCACTTGCCAAAATATTGTACCTGTATCCACTACCATAAGTTCAGTAGAACGCGACAAAAAATTGGCGATTCAACTAACCCCGGTCTCCCCTACACATACTGATTCCATTAATGACTCCACTGATTGTTAAATTTGATGATAACCTGGGCAATGCCAGGTCCGTAAAATTCAGCTGAGATTAAAAAACCTTTAATTTTGACATTTGCTCACATTTGTTACCATGACAACGACCCTTGACCTCATAGGTCACCTGACCATAAAAAGTCCCTTTCAAGGAAGTATTAACCCTGATATTCTGATATTGGCCGTTGACAATAATTATCTTGAAATATGAAGATTTGTCAATTTTTTTTAAAAATTGACCTTGGTTGCTATGGCAACAGATTTCACCTTTGGTAACCATGGAAAAAATTGGCATCCACCAAAAAAAGATAGCGCAACACCCAAGGATTCCAAAAAGTATAGCATTGTTGTACATTTCAAAAAATACCACTACCCCCTTTTTTGTACCATAAGGCCATGTACTATAATGCCAGAACAGCACAAAATAAAGAAGACACAGTCACACAGACATAATTTTTGTTTCGATTTGTCTATATCTGATTTGATTAATCACCTTAGTAATTTGTCTGGCTGTGACTTGCACTTGTCTGCCTGGCTAGTCTGCCAGCATTCACACAATCACACATGTAATATATAAATACAATTCAATGAGGCAAACAAACAATTTAGGCAGATCAGTAATGTAGGGGCAACTGTGGCACATAGGGGCATGGGGCTCACTGGGACATGAGAGTTTTCTAGTTTTCTAACATGGTTTTTATTTGCTGACCTTACGAAATCTTGTGAATTCCCATCTTGAAGTGTCTATGCCAAAATGCAGAGATTAGATGAGTTAAATTTGGTTTTCCTGCTTCTCTACTAAATTCTTTTAAAAGGTATTAATTTGAATACCTCTCTGGAAAAACAGTGAAGACTCAAGATATTTTATTCCTTTCTCAAATGTTATATGTTACAGTGAAGAGGGAGGACATCTCTAAGACAAGTAATTATCGCTGGCGATCGATCAGGTTTTTGTCAATGAGATAATCATCAACTTGTTGTTTTTGCCAGTGCTTCGGAAGTTCAAAAGATATTTATGAATAATTATGAGTCAATATCCTGATCAACACATGTACTGAGGATTGAAAAATTAGCATGTTGCTGTGATAGTCAGGTTGTTGTTCAATGAGACACTGAAAGTGGGGTTTATTGCTGTTCATTGGTACTCACTTTTTATTGAAGAATTTAAGTGTCTCTGTCAATCCGATGGTGTGGGACAACAGACATAACACTCAGGAGATGAAATCACATGAAAAGCAGAGATGCAGGGCCCTGTGGACTGGAGAATATATGGATTACCATGTTTTGGTGACAATTTGTGGCAGAGGCACTGAGTTCCTACAATGATGACCATCGCACCTTGACATTGTATGCCAAAATACAGTTTAATAAAAAAAGGCTCCTAAGAACTGTTTTTGCTTAGAAAATAGTTACGGCCAGTTATTATAGTGTTGAAATAGTTTTTCTATGCTGCCCCAATTTATCGCCAGAATTTTCCAAGCCTGTGTGCATATTGCGACGTGTTTTGCCCATGCTGTACTCACTTTTGAAAACATTGAGGAATATTTTTGAGCTTACATCCGAAGCATTGCAGATTATGGTAATTTACACTGAACCTGCTCCTTTCCAGTCAGCAAACTGTAACTCCACCTTCACTCTCAAAATGAACCCCACACATTGGGCCATTTCCCCCTCTTTCATGAAATATAGTTTTAAAAAAACTAACGTGGTTGTCGACTTTACAACAATAGTTGGTAATAAAAATGTAATAATTTTAAAGAGGTGACCGAGTACAATGTAACTTAGATAGTGAAGTAAAAGGTTCAAATAAGGCTTTTAAAGCATTGAAAAGGCTTCTGAAAAGGCTGATTCATGCTAAATACACTTAAAGCCACTCTCTTTGATTATGATGCAAAGATACTTTTCTGCAGTAACAGATGAGTGAAATCATATACAATGTTTCGAATGTTGTGTTTGTTGCTTTCTTGCCTGTGTTTGCTCATTCACAAAATGTTTCAGCTGCACTGTATATTTATACATCTGTCAAAACTGGTACACTGTGACAAACATTTTGTACATTAAACACTTAGCGGATTGACTGTCCAATGTAAAAATTAATTTCCTAATTTTTAAATTTGCAAACTGGCTTTGCCACATCATTATGAGTTTTCTGTTGGTCTCCTCAACTTATTTGATGTTCAAAGTCATTTGATTTGTTTATTGTCACCTGTATTGCTAGATATGATAAGCACTGAAACTGATTAACCATAACTGACAGAAACAAAACATTTATGGAGAATGTTTGTCTGTTTTGAAGAAAATATAAATTTGTTTAATCTTATAAGTGCTTGAATTCATGATTGCAGTGCCATTGATGCAGTTTTCAGAAACAAAACTTGAAAAACCTAAATTTGAACCAAGTTGTGTGTCAAGATATTTCTGCATGCAAGTCCAGTGTAGTAGCTAATAGTTCTGGTGTATAATTTGGTGACATCATCATAACTGAAATTTATGTCAATCAACAACATGTCATGAAAACCGGTAGTTATGAAGTTGTCGAGCAATAAATAAAGCCATATACAGTGTTGCTAAAATGCTTGATTTCAAATAAATTTGAGTTGCGATATAACTTCATTCATGAGATCACTACAGGCATCACAAGCATACTAATATTATGTTTCATCCATGTTTAGACAAACAATCATTCTGAGCCTTCTTTGCAACTGTAAGGAATATGTTTGTTTTGATATTTGCAAAATACCTAAGGCTTTTTTGTTAGCATGTGTAGGAGTCTTTGATGTATTATATGTCTTATGCACATGAGATATATGAAAATACAAATAGCCCCTACAGGGCTTCTTTTCATATTGCATATCAGAAAAAGTTATAAGACTTCCAAGAAGTTTTGTTTTCTGGAAAAAAATAGGCCATGTGTAGTTACACACATATGAAAATTCTGTTCCATGTTTGTACTATGAATTCCTTACGATCTACATTTTACTATGATGATGACCCCTGCACTGATATTGAAACGTTCGTTGGAGGAGTTTGCTCCAGATCATTCCTGTTGCATCTCCGGGAGTAGATCAGACTAGATTGTAGATCTTAGTACTCCAGGATATTGGGATATCCCATGAGTCTAACACTTGTTTCCAACGAGTCTCGCTTGTGACTATCGAGAATGTTGATGTCCGAAGTAGATAGAGTAGATCGAATGGAATGGACCTGAAAAGTCACTCAAGATCATGTTTGATGGCCTATTCAGATGGTGTCAATACCTATATAAAGGCCACAGAGGTCAAGCCATGAATTGACACCTTCAATATTCTCATGCACAAGGCACGTATGGCGCACTATTAGAAATTATGCTATGGAAAATTTGCTCTGACCTGATTGGCACTGAGCATGCCCAGAAAAGACCTCTTTACCACTGAGAATGCTCAGACCTATTGAGCATGTGCAGAGAGCAATAACAAATTGTGGCAATTTTGAAATTTCCCTGATTCTAACTTTCAAGGCCGGTTGTCAAAAAGCTGCATTGGGTTTGCTCGTCAGACAAGGCTCATATTAGTCTGAATTTTGAAATATCAGATTATCTGTGTCACAAGGCCTGAATTATTCCTACTAACAAATGTCACTGAGTCAGAAAGCAGTGTTAAGCCTCAGCTGATGAGTAAGCCTGCAGCTCTTCCAGACCTTGATATTTGAAGATCAACCATCTAAGTAACTGGATTACTACATTGCTATTCAAGCCATGTCACCATATACAGCCAATAGTATGTACTAACTATCATGAATGAAACTGATGATTTTTAATGTGATATGCAATATTGCATCTGTTATAATGGGTACTGGGTAGCCTTGTAATTTTCTTCGCTTGTAGGCCTATTTAATTTGAACAGTTCACTCATTTATGTGTCATTCCATAAACCAATAGAAAGTGAATTTGCAACAAATCATGACCTAATGCATCAAATAAATCTTCTCGGTTCAATGTGATATGAAATTTTGTAATTAATTGATTTTTAGATATTGAATGCAATTATTACAAAAATGTTCACAGAAATTGTGCCAATCTATGTTACAGGATTGGGCAGATAGATACTTAGTGCTGTGGCATATTCTCAAAAGAGGCTTAAAACAGGGAGTAACCCCAACAGAAGGTATAACAAAGCACAACCTATACCATCTTGTGCAGAATATTGTCTGGGATCTGAAAAATATGGTTGTGGTGATTTCAAAGGTGTCTGACATGTTCAAAAGAGCATATATCTGATGTAAAGTAAGTTACGAAAACGAAAAAAATAAAAAATCACTTTTCAGCCTATATGGGCTCCGCTATGAAACTTAAATGCTTCAAAATGGTCCTAATTGATGCCAATGGGTGTAGAATTGTATATTATAGGTTAGTTATTGTAATATTTTCTATATTTGACAAAGCAGGGGTGTTTTAATGTTAAAAATTAGCAAAAAAATATTTCATTTTCAGATTTCCGAGCCACTTAAATTGCATAATACCAGAGAACTATTCATCAAATGTGAACATATTATACATCAAAATTTTCCTTATTTAGTCCTCTATCCAGTGGTATATAACACATGTAGGTCTGAGTAATAATGTAGCCACAAGAAGACAAAATGCTTCCCCTTACCCTTATTTTTCGAAAATCGGATAAATTTTGCATCTGCAATAAGAAATGTGCAAAAAAGATATTTAATGAATAACAATTGACCACATTTACAACAGAAGTTCTGATGAATGCAATCCTTCTTTATTCAGTACATTTTGGGTGATTTATGGGTTTAATTACTATATATATGGTGGTTCAGGCATATATTATGGCATAATATAGGAATGGCCCCTAATCAACACAATCACGACAGCAATTCTCACCAGGCAATCAACAACTTGCCTATATATCTGATTTCTTGCTTTCCCTATTCTGTCCTCCAGGCAGTGATATATGACACACATGAGTTTTCTAATGTATGTGACCAAAGGCAGTCAAACCATACCCTTATTTCGCCAATATCAGAAATTTGTCATTATTCCAAAAGAGATATTATGATCGACAGTCTTGATGATGAAGCTGAGTTGTTAATTTCTTCTTTGTTACTAAGGAACATATTAGTGAATTATGGAAAACAGCAGACTGTTGCATATAAGGATTTAATATATATATACATTCTGGTTGTTCCCAAGTGAGGATGCACACCATTTTTACGGTTCGAAGGGTAAAATGCAATTTGATTTTTGCCACAAAACAGCAGATCTGTAGTTACTTTATAATTTAATTTAGGATTTAATTGTGAAATGTTTGAACTAAAGTTGGCTTGATGGACCACTTTTGACAGGGAATCAAGAAAAGTGTTGAAACGATCTGGTGCGTTGTACTTACAATGTATGCAGCTTTCCAAATAACAATTGTTCCAGCTTCTGTGTCACACTTCATAATATAATTTCATCATTTTAAGTAAATATTTTTTGGAGAAAAATGAAGCGAGTCAACTGCAACATAACATGGATGACTGCTGGCTTGCTAGAAAGGAGAAATAACCACATTTTGACAATGGTGTAACAGTAAAAATTGGTTATTATAAAATACAAAGAAAAATGTAGGTCTACTGCTTACTTTCCATCAACATTTGATACATTGTCAAAACAGTGTTGATCCAACATTTGGATTTAAAGTTTTGTTTTCAATAGTTTTGTGTGACTTATGCAAACCAAAATGACTTGCCAACCGGAAAATCATGCAAAGAATCATGTAGTCACATCAATACACTAGCTAGTCATAACTGGAGTGCACAACAACCGACATGCCATATCATTTCCTATTGACCAGTCAGAACTCTTGCTCTGAGTATTCCTTCAATTTCTCCATAATCATTAAAATCTGAACTGCTTGGCTTCAACAAGATGTAGTAGTTCGCCACTTGACATCAACAACCATATTCGTCAGTGATTTGCTGCAGTGTCTGAGGTCTAGGGCATCTTTGAGCCACTTTTGAAGGCCTCGGCCTCAGTCTCAGTGGCTCCTGCCTCGCGTTCCTTCCTAGCTCAGCCTCGGATCTACCTACCTCCACTACATCACTGGTGTGCTGACCATTGACTCTGAAATGTTTCTCTGCTGCTTCTAAAGACATTCAGGGATCACTCAACTCGTTTCCTCTGTGAAATGACGCATGATATTTTGCTGAGAATGTGATTAACAAGGAAACATGAACACAGGGATTCCTGAGACGAACCCCGAGCTAATGTCCTTAGGACATTACAGGGCAAGCATACAAGTCCTCAGTGCACCCACACCTCGAGTATGTTTCATCTGGGATCTGTAGAGACAATGCAACATCAATGCCATTGAGATGGTGCAATGGAGGGTTGCCGGGTTTGTTACTAGGAATTGCATGCCGCCAAGAGCCGGGAACTGTAACTAAGATCCTCCTGAATCTAAACACTGCTAAAGTAGCAAGCGTAAGAAGACTAATTCCATTTTTCAAGGCGATGGGAGGAGGAGCTGCCATTAACATCCCACAATATGTGCAAAGTACATCGGCACCTGCTAGACAATATTGCAATGACAAGTTGTGCATCATGACAAGTACAAGTACAGCCTCATCCCCAGGACAATCCGTTGACAACTGGGACTTGGTACCAATTGGTGCAATCCAAGTACCATCATTGGAGAGCTTCAATACAGCCCTACTAAAACTGCTCTGAATGTCAGGACCAGCTATTATCCTGATTCTACCATGATTTTTAAGAACTTTTAACACCCAGATTTTACAAGGTGCATAGGTTGATGTGGGCACACTGCCCACCAGCATCCGCTGTTCCATTAGACTTCCAATGGCAAATCACCAGCATAGAATTAGAAACACCAATATAATTATGTGATGGTTTTCACATGTTTTCACATATTGCCCAGTTTGAAATTTTTTTTAGGAAGTTCAGTGCAATTCAAATCACAGGGGCATCAGTTTCATTCTTAAAGTGGTGGGGCAAAATCAGGCAACAGCCTTCGTGGACCGAGGTCCTTGGATCCTCACAATAAAAAAAAAAAATTTACAATCTATGCTTCTGCCAAAACATGGTGGGACATAATATGCTCCATCAACCGCACCAACACTGGTTGGGTTGATGGAGCAACACTGCAAATCATGCAGTGTGGAAATGATGGTTCTTCGACAGCTTGTGACCATATTCCATCTGGTAAGTATGCCTTTGTATGTTGAGAAACATACCTTCAGGTACATGTGGCCGGACAAAGGTATCTTCAGCATGGCATTCTGAATTCCTAGCCAGGTCTGGACCTGGAAGCTTCCTCATCCCTTCATCTCTTTATTTCCATTCAGAAAATGTCTCTAAGTTTGCGAGTGTAACAGTTGCTATGTGTTCCAGCAATTCAGACGCTTTTTGCAGTGTTTTCTTGATTGTGACTTCACTTGACTGCACGATGTCATTTTTTGCGTCTGCGTTCAGTGACCAGAAGAAACCCTCTGAATTGTCAAGATGCTGTTTCAATTTCCACAAGCAACAGCATTTTTCTTCTCACATTTCTGGGATATTCTCTTGTAAGAATTTTCGTTGGATGCAGGATGGTTCCAAGAGTATTTTTACAAGCTGTGCATTTAGATAATGTCAGCTGCACATGGTTGTGTTTGGTTATTGTGCAGTAGAACTAATATTGCATTCAGAAATAAACTTCTGTAGCACCTACATGTAGCAGGTTTAGTTTTTCTATGCTTGTGTATAAATTATACTTCCACAAAATCTTACAAGACAGTTGTTATATCCCCAGGATTATGTCTTCTTTGTAGGGTAGTCACTGCAGCCTATCTGCAATATCACCCTCCTAATTTTGTTGCATTGAAAGAGGTTGCAATCTATCTGATGCAAGCTTTTTTCAGCAAAGTTAGTTTCTTGTTTGTCTTGGTAAAGGGCCCTTGGTGGTGATTCTCTTTGTTGGGGTGTGACTTGCTCCCAAAAAAATCTTAGGTCACTTATTGAAAAACTCTTAAAGCAAGCACGAAGACATTTTCAAAAAAGCAAACACAACACCTACTGCACAAATGAAATTATGTAAATAATTAATAATGACATTACAACATCTTATTTAGAGTTCATGGTCATAAAAAACCAAGGCCTATATGTGAATGATATCCCACAATGTAGAAAATATGAAACATTGTAATTGAATAAGTTATGATTTGAAAGAGAAACATGAAATCAGACATAAATGCAAGTTGTAATTGCTGGTAGGAAATGCTGTCGTGATTGTGTTGATTAGGGGGCCATTCCTATACTATGCCATAATGTATGCATGAACTACCATATATATATAGTAATTAAACCCATAAATCACCCAAAATGTACTGAATAAAGAAGGATTGCATTCATCAGAGCTTCTTTTGCTAATATGGTCAATAGTTATTCATTAAATATATTTTTTGCACATTTCTTGTTGCAGATGCAAAATTTATGCGATTTTCGAAAAATAAGGGTAAGGGGAAGCATTTTGTCTTCTTGTGGCTACATTATTACTCAGACCTACATGTGTTATATACCACTGGATAGAGGACTAAATAAGGAAAATTTTGATGTATAATATGTTCACATTTGATGAATAGTTCTCTGGTATTATGCAATTTAAGTGGCTCGGAAATCTGAAAATGAAATATTTTTTTGCTAATTTTTGACATTAAAACACCCCTGCTTTGTCAAATATAGAAAATATCACAATAACTAACCTATAATATACAATTCTACACCCATTGGCATCAATTAGGACCATTTTGAAGCATTTAAGTTTCATAGCGGAGCCCATATAGGCAGAAAAGTGATTTTTTATTTTTTTCGTTTTCGTAACTTACTTTACATCAGATATATGCTCTTTTGAACATGTCAGACACCTTTGAAATCACCACAACCATATTTTTCAGATCCCAGACAATATTCTGCACAAGATGGTATAGGTTGTGTTTTGTTATACCTTCTGTTGGGGTTATCTCCCAAATGTGCTCCATTGCCACAGCACTAACTAGGCTAGTCCATGTAGAAATTAATTTTTAGCAGCACAGCTGCTATTACCCCTAGAATTTTTCTACAAACTCTGACCATATAGGCGATTGCACTGTTACACCTATCACTCTGAAACTTGCCGGTCATCATGAGTTTATCTTGCTTCCATCAACTTTTGGCAAACTTCTGTGACAAATTTTTTTTAATTTTCTCAACTAAAAAGCTAGTTTTTCCCGCCAAATTTAAATGATTGTAAATGGTCAGCTGCTGCTGCTCTCCTGCTGCACTGCTAAGTCACGCTTCACTGAGCAGCTGCTGGGTAATAATGGCTGGTTCTCGCATGGAGGTTTGTTTATAGCTTTTCATTAAGTGCAATTTACCAATTAGCCACCAATTCATCAGTTAGATAGACAGATAGATGGATTGACTGGATCTCATTCAAACTTTCCATACTTGTTCATCAGATGTTTTACATTCGACCAATCAATTTTGGATGTTTTTGGACTGTTACATCGGAAGAAAAATAGATACATATGTAGATAGATCTATAAATTAAGAGATAGGTGCATCTAGAAAGATACACAGATGGATTGCAAGCAGATATGTAGATAGACATCTATTGATTGATTGAATCAGACTAATTAATAGTCACATAGCCTACATAGATTTAAAACCCAAGTTGTACTGTTCATTGGTCAGTGGGTTGGCACTCTAAACTCATCAGTGACAGATTATTCAGGCATGCGCTGCTTAAAGTGCTTGCACGTTATTTTCATATTATATGTCAGTGTTGTCTTTTTCTCGCCAAGCTACATGTAGATATATACATACTACGAGAGGTGCTTCAGCAGTTCTGATGATTTGGTTTGACAGAGCTCTCTGTCTGAAGTAGCTGAATGAAATTTTCATATTCAAGAAACAGATCAAAGGGATGTCCATGTGACTTTGACAGTGCATGGTTCCTGTTAGTCCAACGTTTTTTGTCTGCCTCTGCTTTGTTTGCTATGGTAATCTGGAGGACAAACTTGGTGTGCATTACAAGTGTATATCAGCCAGCAGACTCTTGTAGCAGAGCAACCGATGAGGAAACCTTTTGAGGCTTTGTGTGTTACCTCATTACACGACCAAGCACACAATAATCATGTCAAGCAAGAAAAACAAATGACCCTGAATCATGGCAGCTGTCAAGAATCAGTATGGGGTGAGATCGCTTAGACTGCAATGTCAACATTTGCAGGACCATTCACTCTCAAGTCACTAAGCAAGCATGCAGTTGACCTCTATGAAGGCAAGAGGTTATTGTAGGCCTACATTATGTCAAGTGCACACACTCCCATGCTCCTGAAAGCACTGACCTGCACTTGAGGCAGTTTGTGCTAGCCCTGAGACCCTGCGTGTAGCGCAGGGGTCATGAATCACTACATAGTAAAAACTTGAGATTTCAGCATACCCTTCAGGAGGATCAGAATGGTGTCATTGTCGTGGCTCTATTGATCATTGCGATTATATCACAATAATCTCCATGTATTTCGCTGCTGATAGCACATCATTTCAGCCCAGAATGTCCTCACATGCACTGTTGACAACAGTTTTAAATTTTCTAAGCCCCATAAAAACTGTCTCCTCAAGAAAATAAAATGGCTGCTCAACAGTGATTGGTCTAAACAGAGAAGCAGGACTGTTATGATGTCATAAACACTGGTGACGTCACAATCTCTGGTGATGTCATAGCGATTGTGTAAACAATCATGTTGTGACATCACCATGCAGCTGTCACTCTCTCTTAGCCAATCAGAGCGCATTTTCACAACAATGTATAAGAAAAATTTATTAAGCTCAACTTCAATGCCTTTATATTGTAGGTGAAAATACGTGCTATCAGCAGCAAAAATTGTCTAGTTTTGATATACCAACAGACAATATCAGTAGTTCATGGATAACTTAGATACAGCCATTCTCCTAAACCCTTGTTGAATATCTCAAGTTTTTCCAATGTAGTGACCCATGACCCACGTGCAAGCACACGTGGGTCCCAGGACTAGTTTGTGCTGATATAATTATGTCAGAAAAGGGGAGTATTAAAGCAATAAAAAGAAAGATATCACTGTCTGCTGAACTGATACAGTAAACACAAGGCCAAAGCAATTTCAATGGGGAGGGGATTGACTTACTATCTAATATTTTAACAAAAAGTAACTGTTTGTAGAGCAAAGAAAATTGGCAGCCATTTGTAAATCACATGAATTTAATCTTTCTTGTGACAACTTTTTATATCTGCAGACATAATATCTTTAAAGAAAGATTCAACAGCATGCCCCTACTGTGCCTTTCTTAGATGTAATTGATGTCTAAGGTATAACTATTTCTCTTCAGAAAAATTCACACTTCAGTGCTTAAGGTATTGCAGACAATTTTATTTCTAGACACATTATTGTTGATGTAAATGTCAAAGGCACGCAACAAGATCAACTGAACCCTTACCATATCAAACCTACCATACAAAAACCATACAGTGATTACCAGTTAACATATTACTTCACTATTATAGAATTACAAAGAAAGTGAGACTGCAATTGTGCTTTAGAATCAAATAAGATTTCCTATGATATTAATCTTGTGGGGTGACATTTATCAAAGCCAGTGGCGTATGTTTAACCCCTGGGGAAATGGATTCAGCTTGGTATTCACATATTTAGGACCGGCATTTGTGTGTACACAGAAGGCTGCAACAGAAGTGGTGACAAATGGTGCCCCTGTGGCATTCCTTTTGGCAGGCACAGAGAAAGTGTGATGTAATTTGGAGATGGAAATGGTGGAAACTGCACAAAAATTCCCTTTTCAATGCATATTCTCTATAATGATGTAAACTCCATTTGTAACAGTTTTATTTACATGCGTCATTACGTCTATTTTCATAATTACCCTTTCAAGGGTGCCAGAACAGGGGAGGAGGACAGACAACTGCCACTCCTGCCGTTGGCCGTGGAGGGGGAGGTAAATTAAGAAAAATTTCAGTCTTAATTTCGGTAAAAATTAGTAAGAATAAACCAAATTTAAATGGACGTTTCATTAAATATTTTTTCACACAATTTAGTTTTTCCTTCTTTGGTATGAGTGTCCCTGCAGCCTTCTTTCCTTTTGGGCCACCTTGACCTCTTTCATGAAGGTCAAGTGCAGTAATTAAGACTGGACCATATCAATCAAACAAAATCATGACTGTAATATTTGTTTCATGAATATGTCAGCCAAGAAATTGTTCACCCTTCCTAATAATGGCCTCAATTAAATGGCTTGCACTGAATTATAGGGTTGGAAAAATGGGACAATAAGCAATTAAAAAGATTTATGTCTGATGGGTTTTTCTGAGTAAGCAGAAATGTGATACAGCAGGACAAAATATCTTGTTATTTGCTGCTTAGCAGTCTTTGTCTTAAATAACTGAATAAAACAATTTAATCATGGAAAAATATTTTTTCTATGCACGCTACAATTACATGTAAAATTGCAAACATTTCTGCATACAAATGTATATGAAGTCTTCTGTTTGGTTACATATTTATTTATTAGAATTCATGGTGGTGCCATATTATTAAGACACTCATACAAAGTGGAGGTGAATGCTGCAAACCGATAAATGTCCTTTACAAGATAGAAACTAGCACACGTTGTTAACTTGATGTCATTTGTAATAAGACTTCCTTAAAATTAATGTTCAAGGGTTTGGATGCAGTCAGTGGGGAGATCTGTGGAGAATCGGAGAGGAGATGTTTGGAAGAGGGACTTGAAATAGTTATATTATTGCATTCATATCCACAAAAACTGAATTTGCAAAGGAAAGTTAGTACAAAGGCTTGATACATACCTTGCAAAGTAGACTACGGCCCAAAAATAGAATTTCGAGTGAGACAGTCAGAAGAAGGCAGTATACATCTTTCTGTAACATGCTACAATTTATAATACTATTACTTTCCACATACACCTATATGGAGGTTTGACAGCAAGAAAAAAGAAAGTAACATTCCAAAAGACAAAATTTAAGTTATTTTACATGTGATACCATACATCCATCCTTCTAATGGAGTGCACCGCATCTTACATTTGATCAGACAGTGTCCCATAAAGTAATCGGCATGAATCTTTCCTTTAAAAACCTTTCAACATGATATCATTATAATTCAATGCCTGTGAAGCTTTTCAAAGCTTCATGATATATCAAGTGCACTGTACACTCACCATTTTCAAATGACCTAATTTTGGAAGCTGTATGCATTATATGCTCATTACAAGCATGCCTCAATTGCCTCATATGGGTGATAGCCTAGGTAATTATATCCTCCTTCATTACATATTGTGTTCTAGCATGGTATAATTAATCACTTAAAATAGAAATTCCCCACCTTCTCCATCTTAATACCAATTAACATGTAAATAAGAAGTTCTATCAAAACTGTGCAATTACCAGTCATAATGACATTTGCTCGATGTCAGACAGCGAATATCATGTATTTGGCAATAGTTTATTTTTAAATGTAACTGTGCACAATGAATTACTCATAAAAATCTTTTTTTTTACACAGATTCAGTGAAGATATTGATTGATAATTGTTTATAATGATAAGTTCTGTCAGGGGAGGGATGCAGTATTTTCTACCCAAAATGACGGCACTATATACATATACTGTGCAGACAACAGTACATAATATATAAATAGCAAAATATAAAAATGTGTATATATGTGATGCAAAGTATCGTCTTCCCCTTCAGACTTCTGCCACTGGTGTGAAGACTGCATCCTAGACCTAGCACCAACACTCTGAACAGCTGCAACAGGCATCAAGAGCACAGCTGAGTCACACAGCTGAGACGCGCAACCAAAGCACTCAACTTGGACACAGCTGAAGCACCGTGATCTACTGACCATATCATGTTGTTGTTAGAAGGTGTCCACATGAGCTCCTGTATACTTCGGGGTTTTCCGTTTGACTTGACGTTCCTTATTAAAAGTGACATTATGTAAGAGCCTAGTTATGATATTAATCACCAGGGGCACTGCTGTCACTCTTACAGATTGTCTTAACCACCACATGTCATTCTATGCAGGATGTCAACTTGGACAGAAGACAATATCTCCTTGGAGAAAAGACATTTCTTGGAAGTCTAGTCTTCTTTCATTATTCATATAGTTGAGTAGCTTCCTTACATGACTTTATTTTGTTTATCTCAAGAAAGCCATGGCACTCAGGGCCAACATTTGTGGATAATGGATAATCATTGATATCATATTCCATCTTTGAAAGAGATAGAGGCAATTGCAAATTACTTTATTTCTCCTCTGATCCATAAACTCTACATAGCTTGCCTGAACCAACTCGCATGTTTAAAAACTGACCGAATATATACACTAAGTGCAGTAATGTAGAGGAAGGTCAGGTGAACATTTTGATGCAAGAAAAAAACAATGTGTCGGGTGGATTTTGCGATATTGCGGTTTTTGTATTTGCAATCAATGTATCCAATTTTTGGCATGGAATCTCCAACCAAGGATGCCTAGAATAGATACATTTGAATCAGATAGTATCTAAGATAAAACTCAATATGCAGAAGTAGAAATATTTAGCAATTTAGTATTAAGGCCACAACCGGACAAACAGATTCTTACCAATACCAAGCACATTAATCAAAAGCAGACATACAAAGCTGACTAAAATTCATAATCTGATATTTTCTTCTTCTTGTATCCTTCCAGAATCAGACTACCTTCAAACGTTGCTCACAAACAATATTTCTTACATATGGAATCACACAGTCTGTGATTATGTTGTAGAATCAAATAAGATTTCCTGTGATATTCATCTTGTGGGGTGACATTTATCAGAGCCCGTGGCATACCTTTAACCCCTGGGAAAATGAATTCTGCTTGACATTCACATATTTAGGATCTGAATTTGTGTGTAGAAGGCTGCAGCAGAAGTGGTGACAAGGGGTGCCGCTGGAGTATTCTGGCAGGCACAGTGAAAATTGTATATATTCTTTATACTAATTAATAACGATTTTATTGACATATACTGTGAATTCTGATACATTTTCCTGTTGCCCAATTTGCTTAACCATACCAATAATTTCTCGACAATTCTAAATGCATTGTCTTTATAAGGCCTATCTGCAGTCCTAATTGGCATTTGGAATTTACCCCATAGTAACAAAGACACCACATTTTTCATATTTCACCCTGCTGCTGTTGTTCCTCATCAACACTGCAATATGAGTTTCAGAAAATGAAAAGTTGCCCAAAATGGCACTTACAGGTAGTATATGCAGTTGAGTCAAAACATCATGCGCGACACCGAAAGATGTTTATTTTGTCAAACTCTATAAAAATGTAATTTCATTATTATGATCAAGTTTTGATGTTGACTCTGCCCTTGATCTGAGTACCTGGCTTGGAGTTTTTTACAAAAGCTTTGAAAAATCATTCAACAGACGATATATGATCGCACTGCCTGCATGCAACACACCATGTTATTTTTGAACAGGACACAAATGGAAGCCAGTATGAAATTCAGCGTACAATCTTAGAATATGGTTGCATAAGTTAGTTTTTCAGGGCATACCGTTGTGTGGACTTTTTTGGAAACAATCAGAACTTAATGTTCAAATATTGTTTCTGATAAAATGTTTAGACCATCAACTATATGTTGTTATGCTGCAGTTTGTGTCGTTGATGCTTTATTTGTCCTTTTATACATGAAATATATTTAGTTCAAACATTTCTTTGAGTAAGGGCTCACCAGTGCATACTGCAGGTAATATTTCCCTGTGTGTGCAATAACGTCTTGCCTTTATAGTTGATCAGTAACAGCTTAGTGACTCAACAGTGAGTTGTCCAAAGTATGTTGACATTGTGAGAGAAGTAATCTCACCCCATTCTGATCTTGACAGCTGCCATGAATTGCAGTCATTTGTTTTTCTTAACTTCTTCCTTGACATAACTATTGTGTGCTTGGGTGTCTAATGGGCTAACAAAATGGTCCCTCATATGTTGCTCTGCTACAAGAGTCCACTGGCTGATACATGCTTGAAATGCACACCAAGTTTGTCCTCCAGATTACCATAGTAAACAAAGTGGAGGCAGACATAAAATGTAAGATTAACAGGTAACCATTATTCATTGTCCAAGTCACAGAAACCTCTCTTTGCTTTCTTTCTTGGATGATGCACCACCTGAAATGAAAAAATAAGTGCTTAATCATTGGTTTTATTTTGGGTGGACTTGTTTTAGTTCATAGTCAAGTCGGAAATGATATTTTCATGAAATTTACCCTAATGTCAATAATGTCATCACAGAAGCTGAATGCTAGTGTCGATCATAGTATTTATTGTATTCATATGCAGCAAACATAGGCGATATGATGTTATACTGTAACATTTGTGATTCTAGTTTCATATCTATGTCAGCAGGCTAATGCATGGTTCTCCCTGTCCCAGAAAAGTCTGCATCAACTGCTTTGCAATCAATTACCTTGGCTGGAAGAAGAGAACAATAAGCAATTAAAGAGATTTATGTCAGTAGGGTTTGCTGTAGCACGTAGAAATATATAACACTGCATGACTTGGGAAGAATAGAAGTAAGACGCTGTGTTAAGGGAGCAAGTGATATGGAATAGACTGTTTATAGTAGTAAATACAAAATTAAAATACATGAAGTGCATGGAAGTGTTAGGGTGTGCACTTTGCAAGTGTGAGCATCTGCTTGGAAAAATATTGGGTTGTGCTGTATCTCACATTCAAGTTAAATAAGACAATGCAGCTAGAGAAATGGGGATACACACACAAACAATACCCAGAAAAACCAGCATCCTGATGTGCTGAGAAATGCACAAGAAGCAAAAAAGACCAAGTGGAAAGGAATGCTTCCAACCAAAAAATGTCCTTGACAAGACGGAAACTATCACAAGCCGTTAACTTGATGTTATGTGTAGGACTTCTTGCAAATGTTTATTGAGATTTGGTGTTGTGTATAGTAGAGTGAAGTGGGGATAGAAGACAAGGAAAAGTACGAAAAAGGATTCAATAATATTTTATCTTTTGCAAATGATGGTTGTCATTTATTTTTGATCACACATTCCAAAGTACATAAAGTTACAATATTTATTTTGGAGTAAATAGAAAGTAACCATCTCCTTTTTAGTCACAGACGATACTCATGTGTCCTGGTTAATTTTCACTTTTACTTTCTAATATTGCTAGTTCTGGATTTTGATTTGACAAATTGGTTTATATTCCTTTGTATAGACAATGATAATGTTATGGCTTAAATGTTAGAAGTATGTGAGCAACATGAGGTTTGTTTATCTATAGTTCTCTATCCTGAGAAAATTACAATACAGTTTTCCACAGATGCAACATTGGATGTAATATATTAGGCGATAAATTACCAGTCTATTCGTGAAAGCAACATAGTATTGGTCGTATGTGGTTACATGGCCTGTAGTAATCCAGTTATGAGATGGTTAATCTAGAAATATCAAGGTCTGGAGGAGCTAGAGGCTATCTCATCTACTGAGGCTTAACACTGCTTTCTGACTTAGTGACATTTTGGCAGGAACAGGAGCAAGGCCTTGTGGCAGAGATACAGTTGTGCTTGAAAATTAGTGAACCCATAGAGATTTACTATTGAAGACAATGGTAAAGTTGACTCACCGTACTTGCCATAACATGAATGATATTGCACAAATCATTGAACCGATGACTGTATTATACCATTGAGGTTTCCCACTACTTGTACCAGCCTAACCATTGGATTTGTATTAGGAGTTTTTGTGCTAGATAGGGGTTATACATGTGCAAAAGTAAGTGCACCCTAAGCGTAATGTTAAAAGATAGGAGCAGAGGGTGCACTTACTTTTGCACAATTATAACCCCTATCTAGCGCTGAGACCCCTGACACAAATCCAATGGCCAGGCTGGTACATGTAGTAGAAGACCTCAATGGTATAAAACAGTCATTGGTTCAATGATTCGTGCAATATCATTTATGTTATGGCCAGTACGGTGAGACAACTTCATCATTGTCTTCAATGGTAAATCTCTATGGGTTCACTAATTTTCAAGCACAACTGTAGTCTGATGTCTCGCCAGATCAGTAAAATGCTCAAAATGTACTGGTTGCTAGCTGTTTAACAAAGTGATCTGTTTAACAAAGTGATTGTAAAGTTGTTAAATTGCAATAAGGATGTTAACTTTTGTCAATAGTAGAGATATCTGTTCTAGGTATGAGTCAGCTTAGCTCATAATTCAAATTTTAATTGCTCATAATGCTACAAATAATTTCACAAGTAGTGTACATAAATATGTTGGAGATGATCAATTTCACAAGCTGCATATAGGTGTCCTGTAGGTTATAAGTGTAGGTAACTGTTCCTCATGGTAAATTGTCATTTCATTAGTCAGGGGATATGTATATTAAATTGGTCAATCTCATCATCAACAACAGCAGGACACCTAGTTATACATTTCTTACCAATCTCTGAGTCCTACAGCATTTTTTTCTTGGAGGTATCATAGGTTTTCTTATATGCAATATGAAAAGGAGTCCCACAGGGGCCTGTTGTGTCTCCATATACTTCATGTGCAGTTGGCATCTAAAACATCAAAGACTGTGATACACATGCTGACAAGACTTTAGCCTTAGGTATGTGCAAGTATCAAAGCCAACATATTCTTGACAGTTGTAAAGAAAGCTTAGAATAATGCTTCGTCTGAACTAGGTAGTAACAATAGGGTAAATAAATACTTGAGAAATGATTCTTTTTTTTCTGAGAATGTCCATGCTGGTAATCCTCTTAGAACTGAAGAAATACCAGTTCAAGTCTTGTCTAAGGATAAGTAGTCCAACAAACTGCATCACTACTGTTTCTTGATGCCAAGATCCATGCAGAAGTTTGGTTCTTTTTGTTTATCTCAAATATTTACTTTTTGTTAATGAAACTCTTGAACCCCCTGGGTTGCAATTTGTTACTGTAATCTAAAGCCTTTGTATATTTGAAGAGGTTAGTATGAGATAGTGAACTTTTGTTTACAAAACAAGTTAGTTTGAGCTGTGTGAGAAATGGGAACATGGTGTTTAGATATGAGTTGTAGGTATATCTTTGTCCCACTAAATTTGTCTCCCAGTCATTGCTCAATAATTATTATAGTGCCGTCAGAGATCAGGAGGTTTGTGACCACTATAAAATTTTGCTTTGCTGCAAAACTGATTTGTTAAAAGAAACTTAAAAATTTGTTAGAATTTTTTTTTGCAAAATGTGCTTCAAAGTGAGTCAGTGGCAAACACCTTATATAGATTGCGGTATAGTATATAGAAGCAATATCACTGCCATGTACACAAGTTCTTGACTGCTGCCATCATTTACAGTCATTTGTTTCCTAACTTGACATGTGCATGGTGTCTGAGGTCAACTAATGAGGTAACACAAAAAGCCTCAGCATGCCAAACGTCTGTTGGTCTGCAATGGAAATTTATTCTGGCTCATTGTAAGGAACACTTTTTAGAGAAAAAGGGGTCCGAAAAAGGTCAATTTTGGAGTTTGAATACAGATGTGGTCCATAGCTGCATCCTCATGGGCTGGGCTGCTGACAAAATTGCTGAATGGGTAGAAGCTGTGCACCTGAATTTCCTAATAATTTGGTGGTCAACCTGATAGAATATGACTTTACGTAAGAATCGAGTCATAACATTAATAACCGGGAGAACTGATGTCGCTTTTTGAGAGTGTTTTCAATTCATGTCTTTCTGTGGCAGAATGTAAATGGTGACCGCAGAAAACAGTATGTCCTACTGCAACATACACTGAATATTACTATTACCAATACACCTGTACTGAATGGTTTGAAAGTGAAAAACAACAAAGATATAGCATTTCAAAAGACAATACTTACATGATTGTACATGACATCCGTCAGAGTGTAAGCAATCACACAAAATTTCCTCCCTGCATCTTAACCAATTACATGTAAATAAGAAGACCTATCAAAACTGAGCAGTTACCTTTCAGAATGCCTTTTGGTCAATGTGGGGCAAAAAAAGTATCATGTATTCGCAGTTAGTTTATTTCTAAATGCAACAGTGCACAATGAAGTACTCAAAAAGCTCTTTTTTCTTAAACGGATTCAGTCAAGATATTCTTTGATAATGAATTTGCTATCCAAATCCAATTTTTGAAGTGGTAAATGATACTGTCATGCAAACAATGCAGTATTGACTACCCGATGTGACGGAAATATAAATACAGTGTACATTATACTATCCAATATAGACAACTGCATATAGATAGAACAAAATATCTATATCTGTACATGAGTGCTGCAAAGTATCGTCTTCGCCTTCAGACTTTTGCCACTGGTGTGAAGACTGCATCCTCGCATCAACACTCAAAACAGCAACATCAAGAGCAACTTGGACACAGCTGAAGCACCATGATCTACTGACCAAATCATGTCTGGGTCTGAAATTGATTAAACCGTTGAATTTGCTGTGGTTAATTTGTGTTTTGATATTTTCTGACATTGTAATATGATATTCCTTGCACATAAAAAAAGCATTTTGCCAAGCACAGACTCTGATACAAGGTGCTAACAAATTAACATCTCTTCCAGGTCTCGAGGCCAGCAGCGTCTACGAGTCTGACCTCGAGGCTAGATTTTGATGGCCTCGGCCCCAGTCTTGGTCTGGGATGCTCAATCCTCAGCCTTGGATTCAGTCTCGGATTCTTTGGCCTCGGATATTTTTTCAAGGCGTGTCTAGGGACAGTCAAAAATATTTACAAGAACGGTCAAACAAGACAGTCTCGGTCTCAAATGACCCGAACTTGACCATAGCATTTAATTTTCTTTCAAACAGTATCAAGCTTTGGTTTCTCTTTTTTTAGCCTGAAAACGTTCATTTCTGACATGATTACATCTGCAGAGTTTGATTTATGTCTAAGTTCAATGTGTGGAATCCTTTTGGCACACTTTATATTGCATTGAAACACATCTTCCTTTTATGAAGGGTTAAGGGCTGAAGGCCTTATGGCTTTGACAGAGTTATCTAAAATAATGTTGACATTGTGGTAGAAGCGATCTCACTGCCACACAAGCTCTTGACAGCAACCATGATTCGCTGTCATTTGTTCTTTTTGCTTGGCATAATTATTGTGTGCTTGGTCGTGTAATAAGGTAACACACAAAGCTCAAAATGTTCCATCATCTGTTGCTCTGCAACAAGAGTCCATTAACTGATACGTAAAGCACACCAAGTTTGTACTTTAGATTACCAATGTAAACAAAGTAAAGATGGCCGTAAAATGTAAGATTAATAGGTGGCCATTTTGCACTGTCCAAGTCACAAAGACCCCCATGTGCTCTCTTTCTTGGTCAGAGTTCTTGTGCAAAGAAACAGAATTGATTTTTGGCAGTAGTCTTATTGTGTTGATATTGAAGTCATATTTTCATTGGATTTTACAATATAATGATAAAATAGCTTTCCATATCTTTGTGTAACTGGTTTGCCATGACGACTATTAACACAAACTGCAAAAACACTCAAATGACATTCACTTTACCTGGTAGAGAGGATGCATCGATAGTGTCGCCCCCTGGGCCAAATTCTTGCTGCTCCAGGGGTTAATGAGATCAGGGAGAATGGAAATCCTGTAGGCTACTGAACTGAAAGACATTGAACCTGTCAATGTTTACAATGCCATGTTTTGAGTCTGCTGGTAAAAGTTATCCTCTTTTCCAGGACAGTTTTCCTTAAGTGCCTTGCAATAATTTATGCAGAATTGAATACTGGAGCATTGGAGCGATTACCAATTGTATAGATGAATGTCAGAAGGGCTTTTCTGAGCCCGCAGAAATATTGTTGAACTAGTAAAGAGGAACTTAAGAAGTAAGTTGTTAGTTTTGTCTGATGTTGTGTTAAAGTGTCCTGGATTTACTTCTCAGTAATAACGTATTGCTTGTTTATTTGGAAATTGCATACTGTCAGAATAACATAAAAAGGTATATCATGGACTCTCCGCTTAACAAAAAATCCACAAGCTTGAAGAGTCATTATCAAGAAATGAGTGCAAGATGAATTAACGGAATAAAACTTCATATTTGTAAAATTTTTCTCTTGTGGTCTGCAAGCTCAAAGAATGAAGAACAAGAAATAAATGATCAATGTGAAAAAGGACTAGGTCATGACTATTTAGTTGGTCGGTCTTATAAATTATTTTGTCATTTCTTCTTGGCCAAACACTAATGCATTTTTCAAGTCACTCTCACAATCATTGATATGTGTTAGCCTGCTGGGCTGCCAATCGCTTGGTCCGATGTTTGAATCCAGCTCTTGTCAAGTCATCTCGACTCATGTTGGATGGCTGTTTCAACCATCCTTCGCCTCATTGCTGTGTCCTCTCCCCATCCCATTTTGCTTACCAAAACATCATTACTGGATGTGCAGCCCCAATCATCCATACATCATCATCAATAAACAGAGAGAAAATGATATGTACATTTTTACTTTTGCTCTTTTTCAATTTTGAAGCCTCACAATGTTGCCGATACATACAAAAAAAGAATACCACAGGGACATGTTCCTTATACTTTGAGTAGATGAAATCTCATACATCAAAGACAGTGATACAATACTTTAAGCTGTGGTCTATAAGAATATTGCATAAACATAATTTGTATACCAGTTCTATAGAAACCACACAATATTCTCTATGCAAACAGGGAAATAAAAATTACTAATGATGGTGCATATTTTGCTCAAATAATCTTACATTCCTTTATCCAGTAGATCCTTTATAGTACTTAGTGGATAGAAATTGCTTATCTCAGGGCATTTGTTTATTCTGTTGGCAATACTGCATATTATATAGAAGTGGTGAGGACAACTGTTGGTACTCATCATATTTGTGTCTTCTTAAATGCTACAATTATCACTGGGGGAAACTAGAGTTACCCCCATCATTCAATTTGAAAGATGATGAATTGAATAGATTGACCTTGCCTTCGATTTCATATTCTACCAGTACACAAACCATGCATTTTTGATCATCCCTGTTTTGTAAGTAATGCTGCACAGATTGTGAAAATAGCCGGATACCGGATAATCTGGCAACACCAACTGCCGGATACCGGATAGTAACCGGATAGTTTGAACTGGATAATAAACATACAAAAAGAAGTTTGTAGCATTAGTGGTAGTCACTGGTTGATAATTTGAAAAAAATGCTGAGAACCAAGAGACATCATATCCGCAGGAGGACTGTTCCTCTGTTGGAAAGTTTTGTCGTTACGTTCTTTAACTGAATTAAATTTTTGAAGACGATAACATCATGCTTTTGACTGTTCTTGTAAAATTCTTTCATTTATTATCAAAGGTTTTTTC
Source organism: Platynereis dumerilii (assembly GCA_026936325.1). Classification (NCBI taxonomy): domain Eukaryota; kingdom Metazoa; phylum Annelida; class Polychaeta; order Phyllodocida; family Nereididae; genus Platynereis; species Platynereis dumerilii. The sequence goes on from JAPTHN010000076.1 coordinate 611,919, forward strand.
AGCTTTTCACTTATTTTTGAGCATCCCAGATATCCGGTTCTGACACCCTAATTCTGCCGGATACCGGATATCCTGCAAATTCCAATATCCGGCCGAATAATACCTTGCCGGATATCCGTGCATCCCTATTTGTAAGAGAGTAAAGTTGTATCTAGGTATTTTGAAAGTCAACTAACAAAATTAAGCTTATAATGAAATACAGCTTGAGATGTCTATATGAGAAGCCGTTTGAACATGAGGTGCCCCGGGCAGGCTGTAACAAAAAGAAAAAAGAAAAACACATCTGCAGCCTGATATTGATGTTGTATTGTGTTTATTGAAGGATATCTCATTTATACAATAGTCTGAGATTATACCCTTTTCAGACTCTGCAGCACAGTCTATTGTATTTTGATATTTTTCAGCATTGCAATAACGATAATCCTTGCATTGAAAGTAGAAATTTGCCCAGCACGGACTCTGATACAAGGGGCTGCCATGCAATTTAACATTCAACCGAATAAAACTAGTTTCTCTCTCTTTTTACCTGAAACTTGCAATTTCTGACCATTACATCTGACCACTTTGCTTAATATGTGAGTTCAAAGTGTGAAATCCTTTTGTTGATGTGCATGTACATTGCTTTTAAAGCACATTTTGCTTTTATGAAGGGCTAACAGCTGAACGCCTTATGACTTAAAAGTGAGTTTGCCAAATAATGTTGACATAGTGGTGGAAGCTATCTCACTACAAACTCTTGACAGCCACCGTGATTCACAGTCATTTTTCTTTCTTGGTTGACATGATTATTGTGTGCTTGTTCATGTAATGGGGTAACACAAAAAGCCTCAAAATGTTCGCTTGTCGGTTGCTCTGCAACAAGAGTCTACTGGCTGATACATGCTTGTAATGCACACCAAGTTTGTCCATTAGATTACCACTGTAAACAAAGAAGGGACAGCCATAAAATGTAAGATTAATAGGTGGCCATTATGCACTGTCCAAGTCACAAAGACCCCCAAGTGTTTTTGCTTCTTTGGTTGAGTTCTTACAGGCAAATTGACAAATAGGTGCTTGCTAACATTGGGTGACTAGTTTGTCAGATTTTGATGGTCCAATATCCTTCTCACCTGATTTGTTATGTATATATAGTGTCATGAACTTGGTAAAAGAACTACATTATTTTAAAACAAACCAATTTAGATACACAAACCTTGAAATGCTCAAGTGCTATTGAGATTTTATGATAAAGAAATCCTTCCTATTGTACATTCTGAATCCTAAATGTAGTTCATGTAATCCTTCTTTGAGCAAATGCCTGCTTGTAACAGTACATTTAGGAGTTACCTTTAATCAAGGTTTATTATGAACTTAAAAGAACATTGCTGAAAAGATGTGAGGTCAGAAACACAGAAATATCAACTGAGAATAAAAACCAAGCAAGAATATAGTCTCAAATTTATGGGGAAATAAGACAAAACACGGGAAATGGAGAGAAAATGCACATGCCTGCATATATGCACATCTTGATGTGCTTGGAAGTGAGGAAAAAACATAAACTGGAGGTGAACAGCTTTCAACTGTAAAATGTCCTTGACAAGAGGGAAGCATGCACAAGTCATTAACTTGATGTCATGTGTAAGACTTCCTGAAAATCTTCACAGATGTTGGGTATAGCAGAGCAACGGGTGGAGGGGGAGAGAAAAAGGGGAAAATAGGAATGGCATGCTGAACTGTGGACAACATTGGTTCCAAATTGGAGTGATAAATGTAATTGTTGTGTTCATGAGAAAGAAGAAGATGACAATTAGAAAGAATATATGATATTCTAAACTGCATTCATATCTGATAAATAATGGCTGGGAATGGGAACCTTTGTGATACAGTGTATGGGCCAGAGGTTTACTGTTTTTGCAAAACGCTTACTGGGTGACATGCAATATGCCATAGATCAGTGGAAATAAATTTCAAATCTTGCAATGTGCACCATACAGGATTGTAAAATATTCACTTGTGCTACCTGCCTTGTAGCCTACAGACAGCACCTCAGCACACTCAACAGCTGCATCAGAACTCAGGGGCATGCCGAAGCTCGCAGCTGAAGCACTCAACTTGGACACAGCTGAAGCTCCATGATCTACTGACCAAATTGCTTCATGGTAACAAGCTGTCCACTTGCACTTGGGGGTTGTCCTGATGACTTCCTGATTGAAAATGACATCACATAAGACTCTAGTTATAACATTAATCACCAGGGGCACTGCTGTCCCTTTTGTAGATTGCCCTAACCACATGACATATGTTGTAGAAAGCCAAGTGAGATGGGAGAAGACAAATGCCCTTGGTGAAAACAGCCATTTTGCTGAAAATCCTTTCTTCGTAATTATCCTCAGAGTTGTTTCTTCGCATCACTTTTTCACAGAGCAGCTGAAGCAAAGGGACTATATGTTTAGATGATTATCGTAACAAAAGAAGCGGAGTCATATACGCAACACTTATGTTGTTATTCTCTCCTCGAGTTATTCTTCTACTGCTCAGTTGCATTCAATGTAAAATGTACCTATACAGACCAATAGCCTCATCTGATTATTTGCAGCTTCAAGCCCAAAATTAATTCTATATAATTCATGAGATTTAGTGGAATAACAACACCTATCCTTTCTGAACCAATATAGAAATACATGTACTTTTCCTTTAGAAATATACTTCTAAACTTGTCTTGTAAATTTATTTGGATGTCCTGGAACACTTCAATCTAACTTTAGAATGTAACTCAAGACGTTTTTCAATCTATACTTGTATACTAGAGTAGTTTCATAAAGGCTATGCTCACACAAAAGCATTGCTTTCAAAGATCAGTTATCTCCATGATATATGATTTTAATAATGTGCAACATTTAGATGATTGAATTTTTGGAAAGGTTAGCAATTGCTTTACATTTAATTTGACTGGCTTATTGTTGCGTATATGGTGAATTGATATTTTCCTTTGTAATCCTGTTGAGAGATGATTACTTTTCAAAAATCCAGGTCTGCCTGGATGAATTGTAAGCTTCATCAGTATTGGAATTCTCCAGGCCGGCCTCGTCCTCGGGGACACATTTTGATGGCTTCGGCCTCCGTCCCGGTTTTGGATGCCAAATTCTTGGCCTTGGACTTGGTCTCGGTGACCTTTGGCCATTGTTTGAGGTCTCGAGACAGGCCTTGTCTTGGAGACGAGCCTCCGAGGCCATATTTTGATGGTTTTGGCCTCGGAGGCTCATGCCTCTGTCTCAGCCTCGAATGTCCTGGCCTTGTTGTGTATGTACACTGAAAGACAAAAGTTATGCATATGTTGTGCATTCAAGAACCTCATCTATGTACTCAAAATAAGGTTCTGCCCAACACAAGCTTTACATGAAATAAACCATAAAGACTAAAGATGATGGTCTTGGGGTTCATTCGAAGGTTGAGATGTCCTCTCATCTGTAGCATCCCCTACAACACCCAGAAACATGCCTTCTTTACAATGGAGGGTATCTTGAGTTCTGGTTGATTTTCTGGGTCCAACAGCTCTTTGTTTATTCCTTGTCTACCCTACATTCCTGTAACCGGCAGCAATCTTAAGCTACAACCTTAAGCTGGGCTTTCAGACCTGCACCATTTCATACCTGCAAATGGTATGCGTCAACAGCAAAAACTCCCCTTTGTCAGCCATTTTTAAAAACAAAAATGTTTCCCGGTTCAGTGATTTATTGTTTGTGACCCTGTTTTCGGGTGCCTTACACCATGGAACCATCATATTGACCATACCCCTCGAACATCTTGCCCTCACAACATATGCATAACTTTTGTCTTTCAGTGTAGGTACTAAGATGAGTTTAATGAGCAGTTTCTAATCGAGTAGTATTTCAGACTTGGGTGTCATGTTGTTAGGAGAGACTGAGCGCTGGAGGGTCAAACTCATCAATTAATTAATCTTTTCATTAGTCAGGCCTCTATATTGATGTTATAAGTGCATATTGGGTCAGTCTGCAACCATCAACTAACCTGAATATATCACAATGTGCTTTTACTCTTCTTTTTTTAGCTGCCTCGAAGCTTTATTTTGATGGTCTCTCACATTGTATCTGCTGTGAAACATGTTCAGTATCAACAAGGAGTCCTACAGGGCCTGTTCATCTCCTTATGCATATATTTATCCGACCACCAAGGCCAATGCTTGATTCTGATTGGTCGAGAACTGTGGGTATATATCCTGTATCTGTCAGGCAGCTTGGCCTGTACAGATATTTTCTGTATCCTGCAGTGATGACGTCACAATCACTCAAAAATTATGTGACGCTGTTAAGCAAACAATGGGCAGTGATTGTTTATGTCATGACGTCACTATGGGCTGCTAGTGACATCACAGCAAACTGCTGCTCCTTACTTAGAGAATTTGAAGTAATAAGACTAAAATTTAGTAAACGTCACCAATAAAATCATTGCTGGACATAAATAAAAGGCCATAGCAGTGTAGTTCACAGCTATAAACATCATTTGCATAAGACCTGCTTCTGAATTAAGACTCGTCATACCTGACACTCATAACATTCATACCTTTGAACACTGTTATAGGGGTTTTATTATAGTACCGTGCGGTCGGATAAATTCGTAAACTGTTGTTCGCTTTTGGCAGATACAGGAAATTTTCACTTTACTAACTGAATTAGCCTTTTTGACTAAGCGCTCTTGTCAGAATGTTTTACCATACATACATATATGTGAGTTTCGTCATTTAATTTTTCAAGTTTAAAAAAAATTCATACATAGGTTAAACAGAAAGAATACAAATCCTGTTTAAATCTCATGCTGCAGTTTCTATCGGTAACAACAATGGTGCGGTTTACATGTTTTCTTAGGTTTCTCATTGTGAACAAAATGGTAATTCAAAATCATGCATATCAAGTGCAGTTGGTGCACTATAAATCAGCTTATTCTGGACACCTGCTTCCGGATAATATAATTTCTTCAGTTTTGATCCTCCTATTTGTTGTTGTATTTTGTTCCATTGAACTCCTGAGTCTGCCTTTAAATACTTTTCACAATGTTATGTTATTCTAGATTGGCTTTGTGACCATGTAAAACAGGGCCAATACAATAATGATGAACTTAATTACTGTTTATTATCAAGCACCATACTGCAATGCAGGAGAGTAAGTGCAACATACTTGAATGGCCGATATGATTTTCAGTTCTGAAACACCCTGAGGAAATTTGGTGATTAAAACAGTGTCGGATCCACACGGGTAATCCAGGAGGGCCAGGGTGTTCTTTTATCATAGAAAGACCAGCTCTGTCGATCGTGTATTTTCTAATACGTATAACTTTTCATCTCAGTTGTCTAGGGTGGGGGTCCCAGCCCCCCTATAGGCCCCTCCTGCATCATTCACTGAGCACTGAAAGAGATATTGCGTTGTTTCTACTACACCGTACCGTTAAAGCATATCTGCTATATATTGTTGCTGCCTCTGGTTTTTTGCCTCCAGTGCTGAATGCTTCCTTAATCCTGCAATATGGCGATTCATCCTTCCTGATTATTTCTCATTGGCAGTCATTGCGACTAATTGCACTGGCGAAATCAGCAGTTTCCGATGCTTGTTTCCCAATGTGTCGATGGAAGCAAGATACATATCTTAATTTCGTGTATGATGTATATCTTACGCTGAATTGCCATCAGTATAGTAAACTTTTGGTCATATCCTAAGGAAAATTGGGGAGAAAACTAGCTAGCAAACCTAATACTAAATGAATTTGCTGTAACTGGAATAAGTGTCCTCATAATTTTAGAGAGTTTTTTTCAAGTGATTTTGTGTGATTGTCAAGGACGAACTTGTGTCATTATAAATATTGAAGAGAACTGTCATGTGGGCCCTCAATATATAGCTCTCCATTTAGAACAAGACATGTCAAACCACGAATGGACATGCCTAAATCAATTTGGGATCCAGACAGGGTAATCTGGGAGGGTCAGGGTGTTTTTCATCATTTGCAGACTCACTTCATCTCAAGAGGTCTGGGGCAGGAGTCCGAACCAAATGCTTCTATTCCGGATCAGCCGCTGCTAGAAGAGATATTGCGTCATTTCTACTATGCCATACTGTTTCAGCATATCTGCTATATATTGTTGCAGTCTCCAGTTTTTTGCCTCCAGACCTGAATGCTTCTATAATTCTGCTATATGGTGATTCATCCTTCCTGATTATTTCTCATTGGCAGTCATTGCGACTAATTGCATTGGCGAAATCAGCAGTTTCCGACGCTTGTTTCCCAATGTGCCGATGGAAGCAAGATACATATCTCAATTTTGTGTATGATGTATGTCTTACATGGAATTGGCACCAATATGGTGATGGTGTTTCAATTTGCTTTGGAACTGATTAGTTAGAGTTGAGTACCAATAATTTGGAAACATCAGTATCCTAAGGAAAATGGGTGATCTAAAAGAGATTTAGACCTCAGCATGGTATTATTTCCATTGGAAAAGCTGGGATCTAATTGACAATTGTGCATGTTTTAAAACGCCCTGTTTTAACGATTAACAGTAAAATGTACGGACAAACAATCACATTATTGTTTATTTTGGAAAAAATGTAAATTAAAATGTTTTTTTAAAGAAGTGTACATGAGGTCTGAGTCAGAAAGTCGTCAGTTACCTCATTTTCAAGTTCTAACATTTTTTGTCAGATGGATCTCGACTGAAAACCATTGTCTAACTAATACATTGCATTGTTTCTGCCACACTGTACTGTTACAGAATATAAACATTCTCCTTATCCTGTCCTCCTATCCTTTTCTAAAAAGCCTAAGCAGTGTTGAAACATCTTAATGCAACAATCATCCATCTGTCAACCATGCGGGAGGCCTTGTAGTTTTTTCATTTCAATGTTTCTTGTGGCGATTATTCAGGTGGCCAAAAACACTTTCTTCTGTATTTCCTTTATTTGAATCATGCAATCTGAATCTCAAATAGAAAGAAGGTGTTGTGTCAAAATGTTAGACAAATAAATTAATATTTAGATGTTGCATAAATTCATAAAAATTTTTGGTTTATTATCCATCCAATAACTATGTATCCTTCAATTTTTTTTCCTCAGACCAACAGCATGATGTCATGCTGGTTCAGGGTAGCTATTGGTCTAGCAGCTCTGTGTGACGTACAGCTATAGAGCATGATGACATGCTGACAAGCAAATATAATTGGCTGCTATTATTAGCAACAACAATCAAAGCAAATGCTTAAAAGTTTCATGTCACTGGAATTTTGTTGGTTTTTTTTATTCATTGCATCTGAGTATCCAAACTGTTGGTCAAGTTTCAGTTACAGTTTTTGGTTCCTGGTGATTGAGCATGGTGATACATTATTATATTGACCTTCAAGCTGGAATTCGACCAACTGTGAGATTTGGTGAAAGTCTTGTTTGTGTTTTACAGCTACAGTGTACTCATTAAACTCCTTCCCCAGCTGAGAGACATGCATTCTCCTGATGCATATTGAGGGCAGATATTGTGATCAGCTGTTCCCTGTTAGTACATATTATTAAGCCTTCCTCTTCTACTTCCCATCTTTCCAATAAGATTTCAAATCAAGCCACCCTCGCATCACATGGCATGCTTTGAGTATCCATGTATGCCATTGACTAAATGATAATGACTCTGGAGCTTTCACAATGTTAATTTGGTGCAATTTAAGAGCAACTGCTTGATGTCATGCAGCTGACTCTTCCAACCAATGAGAATGTACAAATAGCTTGACATCACCAAAAAAGCCTTGCATGACATACAGTTTTCCACTCACACCTGAACTGACCAATAGCCACCCAGTCTCAGCATGACATCAAGCTTTCAGTCTATGAAAAAAAAAATTGAAGGATACATAGTTATTGGATGGATAATAATATGAGACTGCCCATGAACTGTAAAATTATCGCTTACTTGTAGTTATTGTCGCTTATTTTGATCAAATGAACCATTTTACAGTATGTTCAGAGTCCCCAATTCCGGCTCCAATATTCTCTGAGACTGGCACAGTTTTGTAGCAACTAAGGACAGAGTTTACATTGGTCAATTTGGAAAAATTGTTTTTCTTAAAAAGAAAAAGAGGCGTAAATCGAAAATATCTCCAATTTTTTTTTTTGCCACGCCAACTTTATGATATCCCAAAGAGAATACCAAAAACGTTTAACTTCAGGGAGAGATCAAGTCAAGTCAAGTTTTTATTTGCCGAAGGTAATTAGGTTGCCATACATGCTCATAAATTACAAAAAATCAAGATCATCGTTAAAATATATTATTGTGATGCCTCATTGCTTGTGGCACAAATGAAAGTTTGTATCTGTTTGTCTTTATCAGAGGGAGCCTCATCCTTCCACTTCACTCACTGACTGCATTGTGAAACTCACTGCATAGAGGATGGGAGGAATCACTCATTACCTGATTAGGGAAATCAACCAATTTTTCAAATATACGAATGAACCAATGGGGAATGGGGAATTACATTATAAATTCCAAAGGCTTTGTGCAACCTCTAAATATCAATTGATTCAAGCTGAAGTTTTGCATGTTTTTAGTTTTACGTATGTGGTCATCAATTTTGAGTTCTAAATTAAAATTTTTGAGATTTGACTTTTGAATATCACTTGGACCATCCCAGTGTACAGAAAAAATATTATGTCAATAACATACAGATTAATGCAATAAAAATTTATTTAACTATTCTTTTAAATTTGAACTTTGTCACTACAAATATTTTTTTTATACCCCGATAACCTTGCCTCATATATATTCATTGCAAGAATGACAACTCACAAGGATTTGTAATAACATTTGGCATTTATTAGAAAATAAAAGCTGATATGATATTGTACATTGTATATTAAATAGCAGTGTATTATACAGCAAAAATGTCTTTCAATTAATACGTAATATACGAATGTTTAGTTTCATTGCAGTATATCAAGAAACAGAAGTACTTTGTACATTCAACAGTCAATTTGAGGAGTTGAAAATCAAGCAGTTGATCAAGTTGGACATGTAAATAGAACAATAGAGATACTAGGTACATTGAGAATTGAAGAAAAAGTATTTTTACATACAAAGTGAAAAGCTGTAATGCGAAGGAACATTTTGTATTTGGATGAATTGGTTACTCTATGTACAGTGCCACTTGTAAGTAAGTGAGACGGCTGATGTTATGCTGTTGAGTCAATGCTTAACATCCCTAACCAAACTGCTGGTGGATGCATGGATTCTTAATGTTGCACCTATGAGATGAAAATGTAAGGATATGGGTTGTTTTTCAATCGGGGTACATAGTTTTGTCTCAAGGGGGTCAAAAATAAAGGTCTTTTTTTTCTGGCCAAATTGACTTTTTTCTGTTGCTATATACCATGCCGTGGATTTCTGAAAATTTTAGGGCTACAAGTATTCTGAATTTTTTTTTATTTGACTTTTTGATAATTTGACCAAAGTCAATATTCTGCTCGTCCCTCTATTACTGGATGTATAGAACACCAGGTTGTATGGGCTGGTGCTGAGTGGATAGATAAAAGTCTGACAATGAAAAATCATCTTACTTGCTTAATTTTGGCCAAGAATTTTTGTGCGTGTCAATGAAAAAAAATTTTTCGGAGAGGACGGAGAGGACAGTTTATTTGACGAAGCTGTTTTTGGTGTTTTCCGCTACGTGCATTGTGCAGTTCATACAATTGAAGTGAAACACTTATCAGAACTTTGTCTAATCTATTGAAGGAGTATTTCTATAAAATAAAAATCCTCTTAATTTAATATTATAGCTGTTCTGCTGACCCTATTTAGGAGAGGACAATATGTGACGGAATTGACCTTCATGTGTTCAATGCAGGATTCTGAAGAGACTAATCATAGTCGTTGCATGTAATTCTAATGTTGAACTCTTGGGACCATGTTGAAAGCATTTTCACATTGGTTAAAACTTACTGTTAGGTCAGGACTGAAAAATCTGAAGCGATATTTGCCTAATTTGCAAATGAGACGGTCAATTTTGGTCAAAATGACACAAATAAATTTTTTTCAGGTAGTTATCAACCAATTTTAATAATTTTTTCGCTACTGTAGGTCCGTCTCAGTATGTTTAATCTTTCTGTGTAACGTTTTTTCCACATATATGCATGGTATTTCTGGCATTTTGGATATCGTGCGACTTTCCAGAGCGTACCCCGATTGAAAAACAACCCATATTTAAACAAGAAGGCAGATACACTGTATGGCTGAGACGATGGGCATATTAAAGTCATAATTACATATGGGTCAAAATCTTCGGTAAGTAAGTGAAACCCAAGGCCAATGTAAATTCAATGGCAGTTGGGGTTCACTTAATTATAACGATTTTGACATATGTAACTATTTGTTGAGCAGTCATTTGTATCCAATGTTGTGCATGCCTCAAATACCCTCTTTCACGACACAATATTGTTTCATCGCATTGGATGAGAATTCATGGTCCACAGGCAGTTTAGTTGGGGATGCTTAGCATTGACCCAATAGCAAAACATCACATGTTTCACTTACTCACAAGCAGCACTGTATTGGCCTGCAGAAGAAATTGTCAACATTCTATAGTAATGACATGCAAGTAGAAAAAGAGGCTGAGGATGAGGCAGAAGAGAAAAAGACAGTGGCATTATGGACCTGGGGGCACATACCCCCCTCCCCATTTGGGCCGCGTGCCCCTCAGGTGCTCCTTATATGAAAATTTTGACTTATTAGGTTAAAACATTCAGTTACTATAGTGGGTGGCACCGTGTGCCCCTCCAGAAATCGTATGTCACCCCCCTCTACTTGAGAAAGCCAGGATACGCCACTGGAAAGAAGTCCTTATAATAAAATGTAAGTAAGTTTCTTAAACGAAAACAATAACAAATTAATATATAATTCATATTCAACAGTCTCTGTCAATTCATATTTGAGCATCAATGTAAAACAAATACCTACTTACACAAAATGCTTCAAACACAAAACACATAGGTCTAACAATTAACTAAACTAATATCAACTCACTTTTGTAGTTTCGTAATTTTAGCTTCATAGTTTCAGAAATTAGAGTAAGCATAACATTTTATCAAATTAAATGCAAAAACTTCCAGGATAATAGATGCAGTACAGAATGCACTAGTTTTTTAAAATTACAAAATTGAACCACTCATAGGGATTGACCAGATGATACTTTGGGGGGGGGGGAAGCTGTGGGTTTTACTCTAGAGACAAACATTTTTTTGCCTACAGAGCAATGAGATACTAATATTTCAAGTGCAAAATGGCAACAAATTTATTACAGCAATTTTTATGTGAAATGCTCGGTCTAGAGGTAAAAACAAGCTTTCTTTTTTCATCACTTAGTACAACTTCGTTTTCTTGAAAGACCCATACCCTACCGGCCTACCCCTCCCCCATATTATCTGGTCATCCCCTTCAACATTCTTCGCCATTGGCTCCGTAATTTTATAGAAAGTACTGTTATTAAAAAATTCACTATTTCTATATTCAAGCTGACCTGATATGATAAACTGGAAACAGTGTCCTCATAATTAGAGAATTGTAGTTTTAGAGATTTTTTTCAATTTACTTTGTGCGATTGTCAAGGACGTACTTGTGCCTTTATGCATATTGAAGTAAAGCAACTCAAAAAGCTGTCTCACAAATTCATTTGGTTTTGACCTTTACACAAAATTTTCAGCTTTTGCACCATTAATCAGATGTGTCTTAATTTAATAATTACATTAGGTAGAAGCACAACACATGTATACAAAATGGTACAACAACAGAAATCAAGTAACTCCACATTCTTTTAAAAACAAATATCATGTTTTTCAGCAAGCTTAAGGTTTTGAACCAGCAGATATCGAGAGATTAAATCATTAGTATACACATAATCCATACATTTCTTACTAACTGTAAACATAATAAACAAAAAGTAATCAACATAAATCGTGACACTTTAAGATGTGACTTTAAAACGAGGACAGTCTATGACAGTACATATTATGACATAATTGTGACAGGATATCTTACAAGTTCTGCAGTTTATTGATATACAATAGGCCGGATATACATAATTTTTAGCTCCTCAGATCGTGCGAATATTCTGCCTATAAAAAAAATTGCATTTCCCCTCATTTTTAATAAATTGACGTTATAAAAAATGGGATAACAACCTTATTTTTCTTCATCCAATAAATTGACCGAACCATAAAAAGTGCCTCGAAAAGATCCGAGAAGCTAAAGATCAGTTATGTCTGGCCTTATCTGATACTTAATCAGATCTCATACACAGAGCTCACTTCATTGCTTCCCATTTTCATCGGCCGCCATATTATTTTGGCCATCTGCCGTAGTGACTGGAGTCAGAACTATTACTTTCTATAGACAAGGTTGGAGTTTCATAATTCTACCTACAACTGCTAGAGGCACTGTCATCATTCAACTCTATGGTGGGAAGACAGTGAATTGGCTCTGTGCATGGGCTCTGTTAAATTTGTAGAGTACTACTGTACTACTACAATTGGGCGTTTTCTTCTTGTTCACTTACTCCGGCTGAAACAGCAGAAGCAACCGTGTCTGACTGTCCGGCAACAGACACAGAAGTTCTTTGGGAGCACATACACGCCTTGTGGAAAACAAGGACAATGATACGAATGGTCAGGACCACCAGGACGATGGACATCACACTTAGCGGGAACCAGATCATAAGAGCGTTCTCAATCTGATCGAAGGCTTTCATCAGAAAAGCATTGGGGCCAGTCGGTGTGTACTCGGCTGCCTCAAAACCTGCTCGGATCAGGTTTATGCAGCCGAGGGTCACCAGCGCTGAGGCGGAAGTAGTCCCAGCGATGTTCCCTCGAGTGTCTTTGTAAGGCTGCACATGGACGTGGTGAAGCAATATAACAAAACAAGTCAGCAGCATACACAGTAATCGGACAAGTCCATCATTGACAAAGGTGTACAACACAATCAGTATGAGTCTGCGACCGATCAGGACGCCCGCCCAGCAGATGTTGTAGGTTGTCTCTTTGAAAGGTCCTTGCAATATTTCTATGACCACCTTGGTCTCGTGGCTCAGGGGTTTGCGTACACTGTCATTGCGGTGATTTTTGCGGCTGATGTGGTCCAGGCACCACCACACTATGACTGGAAGGGGACACAAGCAGGCTAGGAAGAACTGGCTGAGGCTGATGATGCCCTTCTTCATCAGGGCAGGACCAACCATGAGGACTAAACAGAACGGGGACATGCAAGACAGTGCGTAGGCCAGCACACCATACTGCCAATACTGGAAACAAGTCACAGTGCCATCTATGAAGAGGACGTGGTCGTCCTCAACCGGGACACAGTTCAACAGCATGAAAGTCGTCATGCCTAGTTTTTGGAAAGTAAACAGCAGGGCGATAATAAATCCGGCCGCAAGACGAGTGCTAAAACTCTTCCTCACCCCCTCGTTTGATGGCAAGTCATCCCTCTCGAAGTGCGACCCTCGTATGATCTTATACCACTTGTGAATAAAGTACATGAGCACGAATATGAGAATAACGTATGGTACAATAAGAGCTTTGGAAATGGTTTTTGGTACGGGTGTCATGTCAGGCACTGCACAGACTTCTTCAATCAGTTCGAAAAGGTCTAACTGGAACTTGAACAAGCCTGCAAGGATAGACTTCAAGAGTTTTTGGGTTTTGCTCTCCAGGCGGACGTACACCGTGTCCACGTGCAATAAGAGAGCATCTTGGAAGTAGTAAAATAGGATGATAAGGAACCCAGTGGTTGGATTGGACACTTTAGGGGTGTCGTCCTGTTCGTCTTCCTCATTGTCATTGTGGACAACACCGTTGGGCGTTTCGTGAAATGTCTCATTGACGTTTTCTATGAACTTGCTTTCTACAGTCTCCTGAAGATTGACGGTTAACTTCACCTTGTTCTTGAAGTATGACTTACGAATATTGTCTCTGAAATCCGAGGATAAGCCGCAGCACACCCACGGGCCGGAGAACAGGAAATGTTTGAGGTCGGTTTGAAAGAGGAGAAACAACGAGTAAACCAGTCCTACGCTGAGTATGAACGGCCACAGCCAGGTCGGACCGCAGTGAGTGTTCGGAATACAATCAGCAGAAAAAAGGGCTTCAGAGTAACCTTCCTTACATCTGCCACAGAGTCTTCCTGAACGACCTTTTGCACAAGTGTTATATGCTGGGCATCTACGAGTGGAACAGCAGTAACCTTTGGGACAATGTTGGAATCTTATTGATTTCTTTTTGTACTTGAACCCCCAGAAGTTCGCCACAGCTGTGATGCCATCTACACACTGCCCTCCGTACGGACAATCGTCGCATATTATTTCATGGTGGTCATATTGGCCTGTGTAAGCTTCTTCGGGTTTTTTACCATTGATCAGTAACGTAAAATACGCCCACTTCTTAAACACTAGAGAGTAGTTGAGGTACCCGAAATCCATGCTGAATTTATTGCGAGGACATGACTCACAAAAGTAAGACAGTTGATCCAGTTCATGTGACCTTCTCAAACCTTCAGGAGCAATACCATATGCTGAGGAGTTGGTTGTCCTCAAGTTGAAGCCAACGGGACACTGAATCCATACGTTGCTGATATCCATGGACCAGTGGTCTCCGCTATGTCTAAGGACAGACAAGCTGTTTCGAGCTGTACGGATTTTCAAATGGACATAACTGATCTTAATCTTTTGGCCGTCAGAGTATAAGATATCTCCTTGAAGGGCGTGGTCATTGACAGGAGTGTTTTCAAAGTAGGCATTTTTGATATTTAAGCGTCCATCAATATCTACGAACACTGAGCCACCCAACATTCTTGCTGTGTTGTTGATGAAATGGCTCTCCTCGATGTTAACATTGCCCTTCTGAACTCTGATAGCCCCACCTTTGCCTACCAAGTCAATGACTCCGTTACAGCAATCAGATTTCACATGGACTTCATTGCCGTTTATTGTGAATGTACCCGGTGGATCGATCAAGCTGTAATTGTTGCGGTATCGCCCGGCTGAGTTGTTGACGAAAGAGCAGTTCTTTATCTGGACGTGAGAAGAAGAAAGCTCATTGGTGAGGACGAGTAAAGCAGCTCCAGCGTGCATCGCCACGTTACGCGCAAACCAACAGCTTTTTATGTCCAGTGTTGAGTAAGGTCCTATCAATGTCAATCCTCTTTCGTTATCGGCAAAAGTGACATTCTCTATTATAACAGTAGCGTTACTATCACTCTGTTCAACTCCATCAATACGCCGCCCTTGAGATTTCAACCAAAGCGCCGACTCAAACAGATTAACGATACTCTCTAACCTGGTTGGATTAAGTTGCCTCTCGAAAAGGGATTCACGGACGACAATGTCTGCCTTAGCGGCGTTGAATGTCATCTTCAAGCCTCCCATGACGTCAACATAGTTTATGGTATTGGAAAAAAGTACCTCAGAAACAAGAGCTTCAGTCTCCAAGTAGCTGGACACAATGATATGCGTTTGATAGAACTGGCTTTTGACTATCTTGATGTTCGTGATGTCACACTTGATTTCGGTTGGTTGAGTGGTGTTGCATTCCGATAACTCATTACATTCCGTCAAGCCATACCAGTGACTTTGACTTATTATTACAGCAACAGAGTGGCAGTTTTCTGTTGAGAGTAGACTTGCATTAACAAAAGTCGAATTTGTGACTTCAAACAAGCAATCTCCAACTCGTATTGCTCCATTTTCTACTTGAACGTTACGAAGAACAAAACGACAGTCTTGTGGGCCATCCTCACTTATAGATGTTATCGTGTCAATACTTTTATGGGACTTGCAGCCTATCCTGGGTCTGCCATCATGGCCAACGATAAAAAGGGATTTTCGAAGAGTGATATTTGAATGAGCATCACCACACCAGGTATAAATTTCTTGACTCTCCGCATCACCGAAACTTTTTCGCCCATCAATATTAATTGTGTCGCCATCTTGTGCCAAATTTATTACTTCCATCAACTGTTGACAGGGGGCATTCTTCGTTCCACATGACTCGTTGTAGCCGCCGTGAGACACGTACCATTCCCGGGCCTCCACAGAATCTGAAAAGACAAGAAAACATACTAAGTAAATTTGATGAAAAATGTTATAATCGATAATCTACAGTGCTGCCTGTAAGTAAGTGAAATGAATTGAATTTGAATTGGTTTATTAAACTTTGCTACAAAAGTTGAAATAAAGAAATGGATGATGCTTTGCCATTGAGTCAATGGTAAACATCACCATTCATCAACCAATCTGCTAGTGGAAGCATGAATTGTCATCAGACAAGAGGAAAACATAATATGTACGTATTGGGTAATAAAGGCCGATATTTGAATCATGTGGGGTAACAATAGCTGCCATTTGTCTCTGCTGCATTCGGAGTGCAGTATGGGTCAAAGTCATTGTTACGTAAGTGAAACACAAGCCCAATGTTATTTCAATGGGAAATATGTCACTTACTCATATAATCGAAGACTTTGACCCATACCTAACTCTGACTACAACAACGGAAATTGGCAACCATTATTATTCCTTCAAATATCGGGCCTTTATGACCCAATATATTTTCCTCTCAATGAAAGAGAATTCATGCTCCTACAAATAGTTTGGTTGATGATGTTTAGCATTGACCCAATGGCCAAATGTTCCCCATTTCACTGACAGGCGGCACTGTCTAATCTTTGGCAAGCCTCAAGTAAATCTAATATTATCACAATCAATTGCGTTATTTATCGCATACTTTCAAAGACAGATGCTGTTGAATTGCAATGTTGAATTGCTATGATGATTTTCAACGTTGAGTTGAAACTTTGAATTACAACAGAATATGTGGTGAAGCAGTTAATAAAGCAGCAAAAACCTTTTTATCGCATACAATTTAATATGAATGTTTATGGAATATGGTGACGTTGTAGATGCAGAACTACAAATATGTAATTGCCAAATGATTGGTTCATGCACACATTTATTTGTTGTTTGATTGCATCAGCTGGTACTTAGCAGTCCTTTAGTTCAGTAATATAGCATGCTTGTCTATCGCAGGAAATGAAGCACAGAGCTGTCAGTTGTACCTATTCAAGCTAAACCACCAAACTTTACCTAGTTGTGTTAATTTCCTGCCGAATGTCAAATGATTATATGTGTATGTGCAGCATAATGTGCCAAATGCTGTGCGGCAAAGAAAATCCAATAATAAAAGCGATCTGCGAATCAAGGTATAGAAGTTAGAATGCGATTGCGGCCTGGTAATGATGACGATGTATGCCAATGCATGGAATTAAGCTCAATACATTCTATCTATCTACCTATCTATCTATCAGCTGGATGGCAGAGTGGTTTTAAGGTGCCTGCCTGCTCCACTGAAGGTCTTTACCTGCATGGGTTCGAATGCGGAACCTTGGGGAACCCAAAATTTTCAGTGGACTTTCAAGAGCAAAAACCCAGCTGGATCCCAGCTGGATGTTGTTCGCATGAGAGATTAAATTGGCAGCCCCTTGTATCAATGTCTGTGCTGGACAAATAAAATATCCCTCACATGGGGTAAATGTTGAGGACTCCTGCTCTCTATCCCATCTAATCAATCAACCATCATGAGCACCCAGAACTGGACTTACAGGGCTGTACTTACCATATCTATCTATCTATCTATCTATCTATCTATCTATCTATCTATCTATCTATCTATCTATCTATCTATCTATCTATCTTTTCTATAGGCAGAAGGTGAAAGTTCAAAGACTTGAATCGCAGTCCAGTTTGACTATTTTAAATTGCTGGATTATATAGGTAAGCCAGTCCAATGCAGTGTGATGAAGAAGAAGGAAAAACTTGGTCAGAAAAATAAAGAGCCCATAAATAAATTAAGTCAAATTAGAAGGAACTTGAAACATTGACAGAGACAATGCTGGCGATAAGGGCAAAATAATTCCTCTGGGGGCTACGGAGTCACACTGCGTAATGAAACATTTGTTATAATGAACAACCTTCTCTGCGGAAATTGAGGAACCGTGAAGTGTGATCATTTTAAATTAGCAATTACGAGCCAGTTACGGGGAATAATTCATAGAATGGAATGTTTTCGAGCGACCAAGGATAAGCGCCAAAATTAATCAAAAGCAGTTTTAGACTATTGTCAAAAATAATAATGAGGAAATAGCGATGAGTTTTGCAGAGTGGCAATGAATTTTTCATCTAGATTTCTGTCTAGAAGTCCAATTCCAACTAATTTCTGAAGTCTGCTTGAATAGATAGAAGGAGGGAAAGATCAGAAGGACAAGGATATGAGGAGATGAGGACTAGTATATAGGTGAGGAGGATGTGGAAATGAGGAGATGAGGCAGAGGATATGAGGAGAGGAGGGGAGGAGGGTAGGAGGGGAGGAGGGGAGGAGGAGAAGGAGATGAGAGGAGGAGAAGGAGATGAGAGGAGGAGAAGGAGATGAGAGGAGGAGAAGGAGATGAGGATACATGGAGATGTTTTGTTAACATTGAAAGTATTATATAGGACATGACCTCACAAATTGCATAGGAGTCATAGAGAATAACATGGCATTGATAGGAATATGACCTCACAAGGAACATTCTGTCCAATTTTGTAAGCACTTTTCATTCGTCGACTGTAACGCAGATAACAGCAAATACATGTACATGTTTTAGTGGACTGCACATTTTGCTTCATGTTCATTGTATCAACACAAACTGGTCCAGGACGTCGCAGTAGCATTCTGGGTTTCTAGAAGGAGGTTTCTACCTGCTCCACAGAAGGTCTTTGCCTGTGGATAGAACACCGCTCGGGCAACCCGAAACTTTTCAATTGACCTTCACAAGCGAAATCTCAGCTTGATATCATTCAGATGAGACATTAAATTGGTGGGCCCTTTTGTTAACTAGTGTCTTTAGGAAAAGATCTCTCTCATCTTATCATATCAATCAACCCTCGTGAGTACCCGGAACTGGGATGAGAGGGCCGCAATTACCATATATCTGTCTATCTATCTCTATCCATCTATCCATCTACGTATCAGTGGCGGATCCAGACCATAGGCAAGTCCATGTCGCGGCATATTTTCTTAAAAATGCCTAACTTATCTCAGTGGTCTGGGGGAGGGGGACCCGGGCCCCCTAGGCCCCCCTGTATCCGCCACTGTCCATCTGTCTATCTATATGTCAACTTCTCCCATTATGTGACATTGTCTTGACAGCGACGAAATGCGGAAGTTCTTATTACTCCTGAATATTTACTGATCAATTATGCATACAAGGCGTTTAACCTGTGTGATACGTTAAATATCTCTCTTTGAATTTGTCAAACTTCAAAAAGTATCATGATTGATGGAATTCGTACAGAGAGAGAATAATTTAAAAGCTCTCGCTTTGATTCTTTTTACTCAGCGGTCTTTGTTCTGGAAAAGTTTTAGAAAAGGCAAATATTTTATGATTTCACAAGGTGCGCGTGTCATAGAATTACACAAACAAAGGAGATGCACCGACTTTCACAGCTTGACGTATTAGTCCAGCAGAAGTGGGGGTGAACCCTCAAATATGGTCTATAGTTTTGTTCTTTGGCTCGTTTGAAAGCTGAGAATGAGTAGGTTAAGAATCTGCCGGGTGCCCACTTGGCACCCTTGAGCATTTTCCGTAATTCAAGATGGCGTCCAAGATGGCCACCGAAAATATAAAATCTGTTATCTCCTCTTCTAATAGTGATAAAAGCACACTTTTTGGGTCTATACCTATGTATTTTGGGTCACAGAATCTGATTATGAGGTTGTTAGGTGTGTTAGAACAATATTTGCTCTTCAAATTCAAGATGGCATCCAAAATGGCGGCAAAAATGCCAAAAATTTGAGTATTTCAGCTTCTAATTGTGAAAGAAGCCCACTGTTTTGGTCTGTACATATGTTTTCTTGGCCAAAGAATTAATTTCAGAAGTGAAATGATGTTTCAGACCAATATTTATGCAATTAATTCAAGAAGATGACGATTAATGGCTGCCAGAATTCAGAATTACCCATCTTCTTGACTGAAGACGGCTGCCCGAAAATACAAAATCTCTTATGTGGTTGTTTTGGGTGTCAGAAGCATATTTGGTTTTAAAATTCCTGATGGCATCAAAATGGCTGCCAAAAAGCAAAATTAGAGTATTATGGCTTCTAATTATGATAGAAGCCCACTGTTTGGGTCTATACCTACGATTTCTTGTCAAATTATTCATTTCAGAAGTTCAATGATGTGTGGCACATATATCTATGCATTAAAATGCAATATGGTATTCAATTATGGCTGCCAGAATTGAGAAATAGCAATAATCTCCGATCTTATTGACCAAAGATGGCTAACGAAACACAAAATCTGTTATATCCTGTATTAGTTGTGAAAAGTGTATGTATATTTTCAATATAAACACAATTTTCACATTTGACAGTTCGAAATTTGGGCCTCAAAAATGTGGAATGCTCTACCCTAGGGCACAAAAGCAGCCCCATCACTTACGGCTTTTAAGAGACATTTGATGACGTTTTATTTAAACAGCATTCTGACTCTAATGAACTTTAAGCTTTTATGTACAGTTTGCTCAGTTAAGTTTTAACTACTTTTTTACATTTTCTGTAGAGCGCAGTGAAATCTCATAAAGTTGCGTTTTACAAAATTACTCAAAATAAAAAGAATTTAAAAAAAAATTGAGTGGGGTAAAAATACTTTCTTTAGCATCATGTCCGTCTTTCAGACTAAACATCCAGGGAGTATATACAAGAAATTAATTGGCTTATAGGACAAAATAGTATGGTTGTTTGTTTAAATATGAATAAAAATGTTGCATTAGCTACACAGGCTTGCTAAACTGCAGCAATAAAATAGTGAATCAATAATGGTCATACGGAACATTTGGTTTAATAAAAAGTTTGGGTCCTCCCATATCAGGATAGGACCTATAACTAAGAGCTAATGACAAACAGTCTCATTGTCACTCATCATAAAGATAGTGACAACGCTTAAGTAAGCATGTATCTTCTCGAACAGGCGCTCGTGCTTGTTCACAACCGAGATTTAAATTTGACGCCAATGCCCAATGCCAGACTACATAATAATCCCTTGCGGTAAACCTTCCTTCTACTTTGAGGCGTAATGCAAGGACATTCCTCCAAGGAAAAGTGGATGGGAAGCTTGAATAATAAGTCTCTGGGCGATTAGCTCATAGAGATGGGTCCTATCCTACATGGCCTTAGAATGAGGGAGTGACAATAGGTTGGCCTATTTCAGCACTGCTAACAGGGACCTGAAACAGGACCCGGCCAGAGCCAACCAGGTCAGTAGGCAGGTAAGAAGAATTCAGAAGGCTGGCCAAATTAACGCCGTGAAGAGCGCCACTTGGGTGCTTCAATATACCGGGCACAACCAGGCTGATGCAAGTTGTGCAACCGGCAGAAGGCAAGATACGGCCCTAACGAAGGGCAACAACGTGAACATCTCAGCGAGCCAGCCAACTGAGGGACACCCCCCTTTTTCTTGAAGCTCAGGGCACAACCAGTCTTGAGCAGGAGGCAGGAGAACGCCAGGCCAGCACGATTGCAGTGACTGAATCCCTAGGGGAACAATGTAGGTCAGCAGAATTTGCATATGGTAGCAGGAGATTAAAGACTGGAACCAACTAATGAAGTGCTGGCACCTAAAGCAGAGCCACTGTCCCAGTGAAGCATGAGTGGGGTTGGACAACGCAGTCTCGGCAGAGGGAGGAAGCCCAAGCCAAACCACGGCCAGGAAAGGAGAGGAACCACGAAGGCTACCCCTGCTACAAATGAGCGGGCACATCCACAGAAATCCACAATGCCCTAGATGAACTGATTCCAGACCAAAGATGCAAGGGCAAGGAGGACTGTAATTGAACAGGCATTCCGAGAAGGAAATCCTGGGATCTGCAAGTGAGGCCCTGGGTATCTGCCAACTCCATCCCAAAGGTGCAGCTGGGAAGGTGCCAGGTTCGCCTCCCCCAAAACAAGAGACCAGCGGACCTGTAAGTTCCAAGCAAAGCACCAGGAGTGTGCCATACCAAAGGAGAAATAAATCCTGATGAGGTGGAGGCACCGCTGAGGACTCCTGGAGAAGGCACAATGACAGAAGGCACCAAGGAGCACTAAGGATGAACAATGATCCGCCAGTGTTGGTCCAACAGCAAAGTGGCGACCGACCATGGAGCGCAGCAGGACCGCACAGAACAAACTCCAGAAAGGCCCACGGGGATGCCAGCTAAAGAGTGGAAGGAGTAGGACATGCTGGTCGGATGGATCCAGACCAACTCCAGAGTATCACGGAGGCCCGAAGAGATTCCTCGGGCACCCCGCAAGACACATGGTCACAGGTGCACTCGCAGCAACGATGACCATGGACAATCAGGGAAATGACGAGCCCTACACGAAGAGGAGTGGATCCTCACCCCCACAAGAGACCGCTCCATGACTGCAGAAAGGTCTTACAACTCAGGGACCACTATATAGATGCACAAGTAAGCGGTGTCAATCTCTTAGAAAAGTGACAATAAGTCTGTGGGCCATGTGTGAAGATAGAGACTGGATAATGTGTGTCATACATAGAATGGATTTGTAGTTTCAATTCTAATGATATGAAGAGACATTCAGGTTGTATGAAATCAGCCTTTGTTTGGTGCATGCATTCTTACAACCCATGACTAAATCATTTCCATACTATTGGCATGGGTATTGACAGATAAAATGTATTTTATACCAGTGATCTGCATGGAATTTTGTTGCGACTGCTAACCTGCCATTGCTCTATAGACAAGTTTTCTCTGTGGGAGATTCATGCACATCAGTTATGTTGATTAAAACTTTCTGTACTACCATATCATGGCAATCTCTGATGACAATACTCTCCGTAGTATAATGGCAAGTTCGCCGTGTCTTCCCATTAATTAAGTAATAATTATCATAACATTAGATTTCCATTACCATTTTGATGGTCATCTGAAATTTGAAGCACAAGCATAATGACAAACCAAAAAAAACTCTAAAAATTATTCTTTGACACATACACACATAGGTATTCAAACAAAAAGTTAGCTTAATTCGTAATAGGAAGAGGATATCTTTGTATTTCAGGCTTCAGCAGTCATTTTTAGTCAATTAGATGGGAGATCATTGGCACTCGATTTCTGGAAGCAATGGATGAGCACCATCTTGAATCTAAGTGCATAAATATGGGTCTGACACATCACTGAACATATGAAATTAATTGCTTGGCCACGAAAACATAGGTAAAGGCCCAAACAGTAAGCTTCTGAGAAAAATAGAAACGGAAATAGTCAAATTTTGTATTTTGGTTGGCATTTTGGACGCCGTCTTGAATTTGAAGACTAAATACGATTCTGACACATCAAGCAACCTAATAAGCAGATTTTGTAACCACAAAACATAGGTAAAGACCCAGAAAATATGACAATTAGATGAGGAGAATTGAGTTTTTATGCTTCCGGGTAGCCATCTTCCGCGATAAGTTATATAATTAGAGATAAATGGCAATCAGGGGCGGACTGGCCTATGTGGCAAAGTGGCAACTTCCACGAGCACATCCACTCTGGGGGGCCCATGCAAGATGTCAAAAAACATTAAAAAAATTAAGAAAACAGCAACATTTTGCTGTCAATTTTATGATTGTGTGTTGCAACTTTACACTTACTGAAGTGGACAGAATGTAGAGGCCCCTTATATTAACATTTGCCAAATTTGGTCTGTAGTATTTTTATTCTTTAATTGGAATAATGCCGACGGTAGAGAGTCTAGGGACGTAGGGGCCCTTCAAATTATTTTGCCACGGGGCCCGAAAAGCCGCCAGTCCGTCCCTGATGGCAATTTTGAATTCTGGCTGCCATTAAAGTTCACCTTCTTCAATCTAGTTGCATAAATACATTTATAGGTCTGACACATCATTTAACTTCTGAAATTAATTCTTTAGCCAAGAAAACATAGGTATAGACCAAAACAGTGGGCTTCTAGCACAATTAGAAGCTGAAATACTCAAATTTTTGCCACCATTTTGGACGCCATCTTGAATTAGAAGAGCAAATACTGTTCTAACACATCTAACAACCTCATAATCAGATTCTGTGACCCAAAATACATAGGTATAGACCCAAAAAGTGTGCTTTTATCACTATTAGAAGGCGAGATAACAGATTTTATATTTTCTGCGGCCATCTTGGACGCCATCTTGAATTACGGAAAATGCTCAAGGGTGCCAAGTCGGCACCCAGCAGATTCTTAATCTACTCATTCTCAGCTTTCAAACGAGCCCAAGAACAAAACTATAGACCACATTTGAGGGTACCCCCAAAAATTTGAATTTGGCTGCCGGACTATATTGTTCTTTCCTTTTGAGGTCAAGGTCAGCCAGTGCAATTGTACATTTTTGAATGGAACACAAAAATGGAAGGGAATTATGGAAAGAATATTGGCTTGTTGTTTACTGTATAGCTGTACTTCATTATGCTCGGTAAAAAAGTTAGCGTAATGATAAAAAGACATTTCATTGGTGCACATGTCTGTATGAATTAGTTGCGTATATTGTGCAAAATCTATTCATTTGAAAACTGTCAACTCTGATTAGTTTTGAAAGTGTGAAATTTGTATAGGAAATATTCACAACAAGCACAGTTTGTAATCGTCTGAGGTGATAAATCTGTTGGTTCGAACAGAGTCTCGCACAGGTTTTGTTTCCTTTATCTCAACACAGCGCTCCTGAATAAATTTCAAGATTAACAAAATTCAACAAGAAAACCGAATGCGCACGCTTATAGAGCAGGGTCAGGAGAACATTTTAAGACAAAAACCGAAAAATTCCGTTGGGAAAATTTTGAGTTATCGTCATTTTAAATTTTTTGTTTATCACACTCATATTTTCTTGGTGACACGGGGGCATAGAAAGTTGTTTAAGTCATTTATCATGTTTGGAGAGACACATGTTGATGGTAAGACATAATTGTTTCATTTACACGATAATTGAATCTGTGTTCGATATGTATTGGCTAAAAATAGTGTGCAGAGTGTGATAAACACATGCAGATGCATATTTATCAAAGAAGTGAATTTGTTGCCACTGTAAATTGATTCAATCGTTTGTTGTGAATGTTTCACCTGCTTTTAGCTTGATTTGAATTTAATTTAGCCTTTCTTTTGAATTTTTGCGACGCTTTTCATCAAATTATGACATTTCAAATGAGTTCAATTTGTGGATCATTTTTACTAAGACAGAATGTGATCTATATAAATTGCCTCAATATATTATATAAACATTTCATAAATCTTAAGAAATAAACCCCAACTGTGGCTTTTTGTGATCCAAGAAGTGAGTTAATCAATATTACAGACGGATTGTTTTTGGAATAATTTCAGGACAAAAAACCGATTTAATGGACTAAATTGTTCATCAAAGCCATCATAATATGAAATTGAAATGCTAAAAAGCTTGACAATTGATACTGAAACACAAAATGATATTGAAAGAGAGTCACCCATGCGCAAACGACAGCAAAGGTAGACAATTGAGCAGTGATGAGTCAAATATTCAATATAGAAGATATATAATAGAGGCTATAAGCTGATTATTATGCAAAGGTATTGTTCTTTTAACTTCTGCATCTGCTGACATTTGAAGATATTGATAAATAAAATCTCACAGACATATAATGATAACAAACAACACAAATTCTGTAATGAGAAAATGCATGAAATATTCATATATCATGTAATATACATTTAATTTTGCTAAAAATGGCCAGAATACAATCAATCATTGAAAGAGATTAATAGAGGCAATATACAAAAGCTGCGAACTTACTTGCAGGCGTGTTAACTCCTATAAAATGCAGTCACATGTGTTTATCACACCCTGCACAATATTTATGGCCTAAAATATCTATCACGGATACAATGGTAATGTAAATTAAAGAATAATGTCTCACCATCAACATTTGCCTCCCTAAACATCCTGAATGTCTTTAACAGTATTCTTTGCTCCAATTTTAGCATGAAAATATGAGTGTGATAAACAAAAAATGTAAAATGAATATAACTCAAAATTTTCCCAACGGAATTTTTCGGTTTTTGGCTTAAAATGTGCTCCTGACCCTGCTCTGTAAGCGTGCGCTTTCGGTTTTCTTGTTGAATTTTTTTAATCTTGAAATTTATTCAGGAGCGCTGTGTCAACTGTGTGTCACAGTCCAAAATTCACTAACTGAATAATGGATAGTCCCAAAAACTGAGGCTCTGGATGCGGTTGAATGACTTTCCCTGGCCTTTTACTTTAGAATTCCTTCTCCCTTTGCAATTTTACTCTTTGAACTTTTGAGGCCCATCACTTCCTAGTCTAAGCATTAATTGCTTCTGATCCCAGAAATGCAGGGGACATATCACTTCCATGTCTGTCAGCTCTATATGATATGAGGTTTTGTGTCCCCCCTGCCCCTTGGTCATTTAACTTTTGAATTCCCTGTCCCCAAAATTAAACTCCCCCATCCACATCCTCTCAGATTGGGCAGAGTCTGGCATTAGTTTTGTTTCCTTTACCTCAACTCTCCTTTTGTTGTGTCCCAGTCTAGAATTCACTTATTAAGTAATGAATAGTCCCAGAAGATGTCTTACTTTTAAATGTCCAGATCATGTAAACTATGTACTTTATGATATTAAATTTAATCATACTCTTATGCATAGTTGTATCGTAATGTATATTATATCATATTATATAATATCTATAGATGTGAACTTTGCATTGCCAGTGAACAAAACAGCATGCAACTGAGGAAATAAAAAAAGATGTGTAACAAATGCGATATGAAAATAACACCAAATAAGTCTACGAACGCGGCTAATTTATGTGTGTAAGCTAATATTCCCTTTGCGATTAATCATAAGAGTAGCTGGGGGACTCTGACTGTTGATAAAAGGCTTGGAAAAAGTCATACTAATAAGGAAAAGTACAAGGTGTAGGGTGGCCCCTTGTGGTACAAATATTATGTTCTACACAGCAAAACAAGTATTAGTGACTGCTACATAAAGTTACTTTGGAAATAGTGTCATTTCTGCAAGGTCAGCCAAGAACTCTAAAATAAAAAACTGCCACAGAAACAGTGCAAATGTAAGTCAATATGTACTAAGGAACTTTTGGAGACATTTATGAATACTGTTTTTGTTCAGGGAGAAGTTTGAGTATTATCATTAAAAAAAAAATTACTTGTAACTGATACCTTATAAACTAGAAATGCCCAGTTGCCCACCAGGGCAGAGAAAACTAAAATAACTGATGTGAGACGGAGACACACAAAAATAGAGTGATTAATATAATAGATGGATAGACTTAAAGATGGATAGATAGATCAATTGATTTAACGATCGACAGATATATAGATTTATTGATGCATTTAGTGGACTTATAGGTTATGGAACTATTTACGGACCATCTGTCGCATATGCCCGTGGTCCAGTTGGTATGATGCTGAACTCGTTCATGGGTTCAAACCCAGCTGGGGGCATAGAGGAATGAGCAGATCCTCCTCGAATCACTGCTTCACTCCACCCAGGTGTAAATGGGGAAGTTGGCCAGCGGCAGAGAAGGTGCAAGATTGATCAGAGATGGCGGAATGAGACAGCTCAAGAATCATCAGTTAGCCCATTAACCAAATACTGTGTAATGGTTAAAAGTGCTTGTTTGCACAACCATTGACTCTGAGGGCGTGGGTTCGAATCCCACCCCGGAACTCAATGTAGTCCGAGCCCATGGGACATTAAATGGAGGCGGGTTGTATCCAGTGTTCTATTCTGGGGCAACTGAAAGACCCTGGGCATCCCTGAATTAATAGGGTATGTACCAGACTCACAGTCTTCTCATCTCATCGTCATACGGCGATCGCCTGCCTCGATATAGCCCACTAAGGTGCTGCAGAGGCGTAAAACACAAACAAACAAACAAACAACCAAATACTGTGTACAGTTGCCAAGCAGGCAATTGCATTTACAAGTGTGGAAGCAAACTAAAATCCCCACCATTATCTTTACCTTTGTGCATTGAATGGAAGATTGTTCTCGCAGCGGGAGATGACAGTCAAGATGTACAAGCGGAAAAACACCTGAACCACTGGCCCACACAACTTGCCTTCAATCTTATTCAACATTTAGCCCAGAGAAACACCATCCATGAACAGTATCCGAGCGAATCTTGTTCCTAATACTAAGAAACTATATCCAGATGTATTAGCTTGGAGTCATGTAATCTTACGTATATAGCATAGTAATTGCGTGACAGCTTGCCTAAGCACTGCTGTAATTAGTTGTTAATGAGTTTTTTGCAGAGCCATTGCTGTGATGTTCTGTGATGTTCCGTTTGATATGTGGTGATGTTTTAGTCACAGCGTTATACAGCGGTTTCCTGAATCCATAAGTTACAGGAAATACAGTGAAATTTTCACCGGTTTTTTGCAAGACTTTTTACTTGATCTTAAATGTTCATCTTTTTAATATCAACTTTATATGATTTGTACAACATATTACAGCAGATCCATAAGCTGTGGGGAAAACCGGAAAACTTTACAAAGGAATTGCATTCGCGAGAAATGTTGTTTAATGATTGTCACCATATTTTAATCAGTTCTGCATGGTAAAATGAGAACCACCTTTCACTCTTGACTTATCTTTTATTTTGTGCTACATTATTGTATGACAATTGCACTATAAGCATACAAAATGAACAAATTGCTATGGTGACCGTATTTCTGTGTAGAAGGTAAAACTTAAATTAACAACATTTTTCGAACAAAATTCTTCCCAAAATGTAGGGGGGGGGGCTGCAACAGCTGGCTTACATATTGTTGTAACAAACAATACAATAAACATTTTGTCTTTAAATAGTGCCTTTAGTATGTCACTCATTCTGGGCCGTACACATTTAGCCTGTAGTACATCATAAAGGCATGTTGCCTTGGAACAAAATGTGTAATTTACTTTCGAGATGACCCGTAAATTGGAAAGCTAACGGAATAAAAAGAAGAAGCCTTGACAGTGCAAGTCCTCAGTCAGCTGAACATGGCCAATCCACTTTACAACTTAATGGACTTAAGTCCAGCCAAAGTGATGAAATGCAATTAAGCCTCACTGACATTGGTCCCAAAATTAGCCGCAGCTTTTCCTGCTCATGTTCGCTACAGTGATTTTGATTCACAAGACTTACACTGTTGTGTCAATGTTACTCATTGCTTGCATGGTACAAAGCTTCCATCAATCAACACCAGTTCTGTAAGATGGATGGATGGATGATTAAGGCTTTACGTTCTGTATCTATGCACTTGGGGCTCGTTGATCAGTCAAGATCTCCAATGCAACGGTAATGCAAATGTAAAATGAACGAGAAGTGTCATTTTCCAGCAAGATTAAACATTTTGTCCTTTCCAATGTAACAATGAAATGTCATTGGCCAGAAAGACAGAGCATTCTTCTTTTCTAGTGCGAAGTGCCCATTTGAAAACAACAGTGACAGCTATCCTTTTTTTTATTATTTGGTTTGAAATCATCCTCGAGTGAGCTTTAAAACTCTTTGTAAACTCTTCATAAAACTCTGGCTTGTTCTTGGAATTAAGAGAGTTTAGGGAGTTTACCATTACACCACAGAGAAATTAATCTTCTTGGCTCTTTCTGCAGAAAACTCCATTTTAGTGCCGTTGTGGCCCTTCACGACAATTCCAACATGAAACCATGCGACTTGATGATTTCCCCCAAGAACCATGTCACCTGCTCCTAATTCACGAAACATGTGCACATGTATACACAACAGGATTCACTCACTGGAAATATGGCCAGGTCTGAAGATGAATTGCTTGGATTTTATGAAGTGTTGCATACTACTTCCATCTTTTGTTGGGTGATAAAATGAAGGCAACATGACCTAATTAATTTTCTTCATTTTGGTCACATTTCTGGAATAATGTGTTATTCCTGACAATCTTTCTGGGCATTACATTGACAGTAAAACCACTTTAATGTATTCATTAAATAGGCAAGCCAGGTGGTTCCTTAATACTAAGACTGGAAATAAAATATAAATTTTAAATAGTAAAGCAATCAGACACATGATCATTGCAGATAAATACATTTTCCATGTAAATGTATCTATCGATCTTCGGTTGCTTGTGACAATGTCTCCACTGCCATTGTGTCTAATATCAAAAAGAGCTTCTCAAAAGACTTTGGATATTCTGAATAGCACTATGACGATATTTGAAAAGGTCAAATATCCCCCAAAATGCTATTTGGATATTTCATCAGACCCTATTTCATGAGATGATATTCCATCAGATGCCTTTCCTTACCATCTTAAGCTTTGGCTGACCATATGGAGCTATGGCAGCTGCCAATTATTCTCTGGGATCTATTTTTGGTTCCAAAAGATCCAGCAGAGGGGGCTTTGACTTCGGAGGCCCTGGCATGTATTGCACTTCATTTACATTGGAGTGCCCTCTTGTGTTGTAGAAGAGTTGGCAGTGCATGACAGCCCAAAGTTCTAACAAATAGTGTCCAAATAGTTCCTAACCATGAGACACTATTTGGTCACTATTTGATGTAGAAGAGATGGCTGTCAAATATATTATGACAATGTTTCTAACATAGCACATTAGAACTTTAGGAAAAGTTCAGTAGAAATGTTGCTTGGTTGCACTTTTTGGATATTTCGTGAGGGATATTGGCAAAGCATGGTGAGGGGAGTAGATATTCTGACAAAGACCTATTTTAGTGTCTGGCATGCAAAAAGCAGCCCGATTTGCAAATCAGGCATGTAGACCTTTCGGCTGTAACATCGGTCTGTCTTTCGACATATATCTTTGTATCAACCTCATCTCCCTGTCTATCCCTCTGTCTGGCAGTCCCTCTCTGTCTGTTGATTTTATTTATCTGTCTTTTCGATTTTATTTATCTGTCTTTTCGATTTTATTTATCTTTCTGTTTATGATATTGATATAGTTTCTATACTGGTATGGGTTAACGATTTTGACCTAACCAGTAACCACTTTCACCTCTTCCCACTATTTCACACTTTAGCTTCTCACATTTTTATCACTGTTTCTGCTTTGGCAGTGTGGCTCCTGTTCAAACAAATGGGTCCTAAATGGCTGTGTTTCAAGAGGTTCACGCAAGTGATATATTAAGACCCCAGTTCTGGAAATTGACCTTTGAATCTGGGAATCTTCAAAGTAAAAGCCAGATATGGTCGGATAGTATTTGGTCGATATTAACCAGATAATTTTTTCTTCTTTTTCCACTACAATTCTGGGATGACTGTTTTATACTGTATTTAGTAGTGCGGCAACCAGCATAAAGTGTAGTTATGGCATGTGGAACAGCAAAGGTATTTCAGAGAAAAGATTAATTCGCTCAGAAATGTGATTGAATTTTCAGAAGTCTACTCTGGTACTACAATAGATTTGGTTAACTCTAGACACACTGAGAGCTCTGAGCAAGGAAGGACGGTTATTGGTAAAGGACTGGACTTAGCTTTTGAAATGAAATAGTACATAATTGCATTACAGCCGGAGATGTACGGATGATTCTACACAGATGTTTAAGAACATCAACTATGCCACTACAGGCCCTATCTTTAGAGATGTGTTGTAAATTTTTCATTGGGAGAAATGTGACTTCACTGATGAGTGGAATGACTTGTAGATATGTTGATAGCATGAAAGTTATAGATATGACCTCACCTAACTACTGGATAGGAGTCATCAAGTAAAGCTGGCAAGTATAGAAATACACCCTCACAAGGAGTAGTCTAGTGCATTCTGGTTAGGTAATCACTTGTATTATCTTGGTTGTAACTCTGACAACTGGTTTTATGGGATTAGACCTATGACTGACACGGGCTTAAATGGCTAAGTATAAATGCTTCTGACTGGTGCCTTGGCTGGCTTGACTGCCCGACAGAGGTAGCCCGACACAGACATCTAACAGTTCTTTCTACTTTCTGCCTTTGTACTTGTAAAGGGTGCTGTGATTCTATAGTATGGCATCAACAGATCCAATATCTTTTGTATAGCACCTGTAGGAGCAATACAATGTACAGAGCAGCCTCCACAAGAACAGCTTTAGTGAGACACAAAGACAATTTTCTCTTTTGGTCTCTTTTGGCATTTCCCAAAGGTATCTTCAGAATGCATGGTATGTGACTCATTTGGCCCCTTTTTATCACAAAGTTTCTGTCTGTCACACGTGAGTTTGTCCACAAATGTTGTTCTTGGCAAAAGAAATCTTGTCATTATCAAAGTTTGGACATACTATCAGACACTGATGAATGTATTCATGCAGGGGAGAAAACATTTCATGAAATTCCAATCTTTTGTCTGCATTTCATCTCTGCAACAATGAATAGAAATTGCCCAATGTAGATGACAACATTTGTAGTGTGCAGGTACAGTGTACAACTGTACGTGCTCGGTCATCTTGAGGAATTGGAGAATGTATTGACAGTGTTCCATTTGACCTGTTACTCGAATAATGAAAATCTGTCTCATGCTTCTCGCTTGTCTCAGCAAGAGTTGTCCTTTTCCAATACTACAGAGAAGGAAGACTGAGCAGTTAGGATATCCTTTTCAAGCAAGAATTGTGCCTTTTTGATAACAACAGTGAGAACTGCCCTTTATGCTTTTTGAAGATTTTGTTTTTTAAACCATCCTGCAGTGAGCCGTTAACTCTTTGCAAAACTCTTCATAAAACTTTTGCTTGTTCTTGCATGGAATTAAGTGAATTTACGCAGTTACCATGACACATGACACCATAGAGAAATTACACTTCGATGGCCTTTTTTTAAAAACGCAAATTCCTTTTTAGTGCTGCCTCGGTCCTACAGGACAATTCCAGCATGAAAGCATGTGACTTGATGATTTCCCTCAAGAGCCATGTTATGTTACCTACCCCTAATTCACACAAGATGTGCACATGTTTTTTGTACACACTACAGGGTTCACTCATTGAAAATGTAGCCAGGCCTGAAGATGAATTGCTTGGATATTATGCATTGTTTTTATTAAAAATAGTAGAATAGTACATTGAATAGTATTGTTTTTATCAGAAAGGATACGATATCGAAACAATCTGACTGTTCCTATCAGAAATGGTTTGACTGAAGATGAGCTTAAGGAAATGCCACTCAATTTTGTGCACGTGGTCAGCAAACTGTTAATGGTATGGAATCAGATCTACATTTTGATCTGATAACTTTCACATCATTCCACTATTTCACACTTCAGCTTATCCCCTCTTTTATCACTAGATCTGCAGTTCCTGTTCAAACAAATAGGTCCTAAATGGCTGTGTTTCAAGAGGTCTACACAAGTGATATATATTACGACTCCAGATCTGGAAATTGACCTTTGAATCTGGAAATCATCAAAGTAAAAGCCAGATGTGGTCAGTATTTTGTCAATATTACCCAGATAATTTTTTACTTCTCTTTCCTATTACAAGTCTGGGATGACTGTTTTTTTGCATTGAATAGTGTTGCAACCAGCACTATAAAGCACAGTTATGGCCATGTTGAATGGTAAAGCTATTTCAGAGAGAAGATTACTTGACTCACAAATGTGATTGAATTTTTAGAAGACTACTCTGGTACTACAATAGATTTGGTTAACTCTAGACAGACTGAGAGCTCTGAGCTAGGAAGGATGGTTATTGATAAAAGGACTGGACTTAGCTTTTGAAATGAAATAGTACATAATTGCATTACAGCCGGAGATGTACGGATGATTCTACACAGATGTTTAAGAACATCAACTATGCCACTACAAGCCCTATCATTAGAGATGTGTTGTAAATTTTTCATTGGGAGAAATGTGACTTCACTGATGAGTGGAATGACTTGTAGATATGTTGATAGCATGAAAGTTATAGATATGACCTCACCTAACTACTGGATAGGAGTCATCAAGTAAAGCTGGCAAGTACATATTGTATAGAAATACACCCTCACAAGTAGTCTAGTGCATTCTGGTTAGGTAATCACTTGTATTATCTTGGTTGTAACTCTGACAACTGGTTTTATGGGATTAGACCTATGACTGACACAGGTTTAAATGGCTAAGTATAAATGCTTCTGAACGGTGCCATGGCTTGACTGCCTGACAGAGGTGGCCAGACACAGACATCTAACAGTTATTTCTTTTTTCCTCCTTTATATAAAGATTGCCGTGATTCTATAGTATGGCATCAGAAGATCCAATATCTTTTGTATAGCACCTGTAGGAGCAATTCAATGGAGAGAACATGCCTCCACAAGAACAGCTTTAGTGAGACACAAAAGACAATTTTCTCTTTTGGTCTCTTTTGGCATTTCCCAAAGGTATCTTCAGAATGCATGGTATGTGACTCATTTGGCCCCTTTATATCACAAAGTTTCTGTCTGCCGTATGTGAGTTTGTCCACAAATGTTCTTGGCAAAAGAAATCTTGTCATTATCAAAGTTGGGACATACTATCAGACACTGATGAATGTATTCATGCAGGGGAGAATACCTTTCATGAAATACCAATCTTTTGTCTGCATTTCATCTCTGCAACAACAAATAGAAATTGCAAAATGTTGAAGACATTTTTACTTATCTGTCATCTTGAGGAATGGGAGAATGCATTGACAGTGTTCCATTTGACCTGTTACTCCAATTATGAAAATCTGTCTCATTTTTACGCCTGTCTCAGCAAGAATTGTCATTTTCCAACACAAAAGTGAAAGTACCCCATTCCAGCAAGACTCAGGATTGTCCTTAATGAGCAAGAATTGTCCTTTCCGATAACAACAGTGCTTTATGAAGATTCTGTTTTAAAATGATCCTCGAGTGAGCTTTCAAAATTGTTGTGAATTCTTTATAAAACTCTTCACAAAACTCCTGCTTGTTCTTGGAATTAAGAAAATTTCACAGTTACCATGACACCGTAGAGAAATTACTCTTCTTGATTTTTTCAAAACAAATTCCATTTTGTTACCACTTCAGCCTTCAGGACAATGCCAGCATGAAAACATGTGACTTGATGATTTCCCTCAAGAGCCATGCTACCCCTCCTTATTCACAAAACATGAGCATATGTATACACTACAGGATTCACTCACTGGAAATATGGCCAACCCTGAAGACTAATTGCTTGGTTTTAATGCATTGTTTTTATCATAAAAAAAGAAGAGAATACAAAAAATAGTGTATTGATTAGAATTGTTTTTATCAGAAAGAATATGATGGCAAAAAATCCTAAATGTTTGTATCAGAAATGGTTTGACTGAAGATGAGCTTAAGGAAATGCCATCTCAACATGATTGGTTTTAGTGTACACATTTAGCGAGTGTTAATGATATGGATCTGATCTACTTTTTGATTCGATCACTTTCACATCATTCCACTATTTCACACTTAGGCTTCTCCCCTTTTTATCACTAGTTCTGCAGCTCCTGTTCAAACAAATGGGTCCTAAATGGCTGTGTTTCAAGATGTCCACACAAGTGATATATTACGACCCCAGTTCTGGATATCAACCTTTGAATCTGGGATTCTTCAAAGCAAAAGCCAGATATGGTCAGATAGCATTTGGTCGATATTAGTCAGATGATTTTACTCCTTCTTCCTACTACATACAATTCCAGCACAACTGATTTTTTTCTGCATCTGATATTGTTGAAACCAGGATAAAGCACAGTTATGGCAATGTGGAACAGCAAAGCTACATGTGTAATATAGAGAAGATTATCTTAATAAAAAACATGATGTTTTTAGATGACAACTACTGACTGCTACTTAAAATTTGATTAGTATTCAACAGACTGATCGCAAATTGCAATGTGCCACGGTTATTGATACAGATATAGTTTCTAAAATGAAATAAATAATGGTATTCTTATTGGGTTATCACTTGTCTTGCCTTGGCTGTGGCTCTTATTTCATTGGATTAGGTCTATGACTGACACAGGCTTTAACAGCTGAGTGTAAATGCTTCCGACTGGTGCATGCCTTAACCAGCTTGACTACCTGACAGTAGCGACCAGACACAGACATCTCACAGCTCTTCCTACTTTCCAGGTCAGTCCTCCTAAAAAGGGTGCAGGGAAACTATACTATGGCATCAGATGATTCAATATCTTTTGTATAGCACCTGTAGGAGCAATACAATGCACAGAGCAGATCTCCACAAGAACAGATTTAGTGAGACATAAAGACAATTTTCTCTTTTGCCTCTTTTGTCATTTCCCTAAGGTATCTTTGAAATGCATGGAATGTGACTCATTGGCCCCTTTATATCAGGAAGTTTCTGTTTGCCATGGGTCTACCCACAAACGATGTTCTAAGCGAAGGAAATCTTGACATATCAAAGTTGGGAATACCATCACACACTGATGCATGTATTCATGCAGGGGAGAATTCTTTTCATTCAATATCAATCTTTGTCAGCATTTTATCTCTGCAATAACTAAAGAAATGACTAAAGAAATCTTGCCATCATTGATGACAACTTCTATTAACCTGTACAGGTATGTGGTGTGTCATGTTAAGTTATGGGAGAATATATTGACAGCGTTCCATTTGACCTTTAACTTCCAATACCGAAAACCTGTCTTATATTTTGCTGTCTCGGCAAGAATTTTCGATTCTAATACAACAGTGAAAATGTCCTCTAAAAGCAAGACTGAGGAGGGAGGATGTCCTTTTCAAGCAAGAATTGTGCCTTTTGATAACAGCAGTGAGAACTCTCCTTTTTGCTTTTTGAAGATTTTGTTTTAAAGTCATCCTCGAGTGAGCTGTAAAACTCTTCATGAAACTCTTGCTTGTTCTTGGAATTAAGAGGGTTTAGGGAGTTTACCATGACACCACAGAGAAATTCCTCTTCTCGACTTTTTCATAAGCGAACTCCACTTTAGTGCTGCTTCGGCCCTTCAGGACAATTCCAACATGAAACCATGCGACTTGATGATTTCCCACAAGAGCCATGCTGCCTACTCCTAATTCACAAAACATGTGCACGTGTATACACTACAGGATTCACTCGCTGGAAATATGACCAGGCCTGAAGACGAATTGCTAGAGAGCCATGCTGCCTACTCCTAATTCACAAAACATGCGCACATGTATACACTACAGGATTCACTCGCTGGAAATATGGGCACTGAGCAGGTCTGATGATGAATAGCTTGGATTTTATGAAGTGTTACATAATACTTCCATCTTTTATTAGGTGATAAAATTAAGGTAACATGGCCTAAGTAATTTTCTTCATTTTGGTCACATTTCTAAAATAATGTGTTATTCCTGACAATCATTTTGGGCATTACATTGACAGTGGAACTATTTCAATGTATTAATTAAATAGGCAAGCTAGGTGGTTCCTTAATACTAAGACTAGAAATAAAAAATATTTTTTCAATTGTAAAGCAATAAGACACATGATCATTGCAGATAAATACATTTTCATGTAAATCTATCTATCAATCTATGGGTCTATCTGTCAGTCTTTATATATCTTTGTATTGGTCTTATCTTCCTGTCTATCTATCTGTCTGGCAGTCCCTCTGTCTGTCTATCTATTTATCAATATATCTATTTATGATATTGGTACAGTTTCTATCTATTACTGGTATGGCTTAACGATTTTGACATATAACCAGTAACCACTTTCACCTCTTCCCACTATTTCACAGTTTAGCTTCTCACATTTGTATCACTGTTTCTTTTGGCAGTGTGGCTCCTGTTGAAACAAATGGGTCCTAAATGGTTGCGTTTCAAGAGGTCCACACAAGTGATATATTACGACCCAAGTTCTGGAAATTGACCTTTGAATCTGGGAATCTTCAAAGTAAAAGCCAGATATGGTGGGATAGTATTTGGTTGATATTAGCTTGATGATTTTTTTCTCCTCTTTCCTGTTACAATTCTGGGATGACTGTTTTTTGTAGCATTTAATAGTGTTGCAACTAGCATAAAGCACAGTTTTGGCCATGTTGAATGGTAAAGCTATTTCAGAGAGAAGATTATTTCACTCAGAAATGTGATTGAATTTTTAGAAGACTACTCTGGTACTACAATAGATTTGGTTACTCTAGACAGACCTGAGAGCTCTGAGCTAGGAAGGATGGTTATATTGATAAAAGGACTGGACTTAGCTTTTGAAATGAAATTGAAATAATGGTAGACTTATTGCATTACAGCCGGGAATGTATGGATGATTCCATACAGATGTTTGAGAACAACAACTATTTAACAACATGTCCTATCTTTAGAGATGTGTCGTAAATTTGTTCTTAGGAAACACGTGACTTCACTGATGAGTGGAATGACTCATACACTGACTTCTAGATACATTGATAGCATGACAGTTATAGACATGACCTCACTTAACTACTGGATAGGAGTCATCAAGTAAAGCGTGGCAAGTGTAGAAAAATTACCTCACACGGAGTATTCTTGTGCATTCTGGTAAGGTAATCACTTGTATTATCTTGGCTGTAACTCTGACAAATGGTTTTATGGGATTAGGTCTATGACTGACACAGGATTAATACTAATACTATAAATGGCTAAGTATAAATGCTTCTGACTGGTACCTTGGCTTGCTTGACTGCCTGACAGAGTTGGCCAGACAAGGACATCTAACAGTTCTTTCTACATTCAACCTTTATAAAGGAGGCTGTGATTCTATAGTATGGCATCAGAAGATCCAATATCTTTTGTATAGCACCTGTAGGAGCAATACAATGTACAGAGCAGGCCTCCACAAGAACAGCTTTAGTGAGACACAAAGACAATTTTCTCTTTTGGTCTCTTTTGGCATTTCCCAAAGGTATCTTCAGAATGCATGGTATGTGACTCATTTGGCCCCTTTTTATCACAAAGTTTCTGTCTGCCACATGTGAGTTTGTCCACAAATGTTGTTCTTGGCAAAAGAACTCTTGTCATTATCAAAGTTTGGACACACTATCACACACTGATGGATTTCCTACAGCGGAGAATACCTTTCATGAAATACCAATCATTTTTCTGCATTTCATCTCTGCAATAACGAATAGAAATTGCGCAATATGGATGACAACATTTAACTGATATAATTAGGTGAACAGGTATGTGCTCTGTCATGTTCCATCTGACCTATCACTCAAATGATGAAAATCTTTCTTATGCCTTGCATGTCTTAGCAAGAATGTCCTTCTGAAGATTTCGTTTTAAAACGATCCTTGAATGAGTATTAAAACACTTTGTAAGCTCTTTGTAAAATTCTTCATAAAACTCTTGCTTGTTCATGGAATTAAGAGAATAGAGAGAGTTTACTAAATGACACTGCAGAGAAATTACTCTTCTAGGCTTTAGTAAATCAAATTCCTTTTTAGTGCTGCTTTGGTCCTTCAGGACAATTGCAGCATGAAACCATGTGACTTGATGATTTCCCTGAAGAGCCATGGTGCCTACTCCTAATTCACAAAACATGTGCACGTGTATACACTACAGGATTCACTCACTGGAAATATGGCCAGCTCTGAAGACTAATTATATACATGTAGATTCTATGCATTGTCTTTATCAGAAGAAATTGAATAGTACATTGAATATAATTGTTTTTATCAGAAAGAATACGATAGCAAGAAAATCTAAGGGTTCATATCAAAAGTGCTTTGAAGATGAGCTTAAGGAAATGCAACTCAATATGATTGGTTTTTGTGCACACAGCTAGCATACTCGTGTTAGAGGTATGGAATCTGATCTACATTTTGATCTGATCACTTTCACATCATTCCACTATTTCACACTTAGGCTTCTCCCCTTTTTATCACTAGTTCTGCAGCTCCTGTTCAAACAAATGGGTCCTAAATGGCTGTGTTTCAAGATGTCCACACAAGTGATATATTACGACCCCAGTTCTGGATATCAACTTATGAATCTGGGATTCGTCAAAGCAAAATCCAGATATGATCAGATAACACTTGGTCGATATTAATCAGATGATTTTACTCCTTCTTCCTACTACAATTCCAGGACAACTGATTTTTTTCTGCATCTGATATTGTTGAAAGAAGCATAAAACACAGTTATGGCAATGTGGAACAGCAAAGCTACATGTGTAATATAGAGAAGATTATTTTAATAAAAAAACATGATGTTTTTAGATGACTACCACTTAAAATTTGATTAGTATTCAACAGACTGATCGCAAATTGCAATGTGCCAAAGTTATTGATACAGATATAGTTTCTAAAATGAAATAAATAATGGTATTCTTATTGGGTTATCACTTGTCTTGCCTTGGCTATAACTGTGATTTTATGGGATTAGGACTATGACTGACACAGGCTTTAACAGCTGAGTGTAAATGCTTCCGACTGGTGCATGCCTTAACCAGCTTGACTACCTGACAGTAGCGGCCAGACACAGACATCTCACAGCTCTTCCTACTTTCCAGGTCAGTCCTCCTAAAAAGGGTGCAGGGAAACTATACTATGGCATCAGATGATTCAATATCTTTTGTATAGCACCTGTAGGAGCAATACAATGCACAGAGCAGATCTCCACAAGAACAGATTTAGTAAGACATAAAGACAATTTTCTCTTTAGCCTCTTTTGTCATTTCCCTAAGGTATCTTTGGAATGCATGGAATGTGACTCATTGGCCCCTTTATATCAGGAAGTTTCTGTTTGCCATGGGTCTGCCCACAAACGATGTTCTAAGCGAAGGAAATCTTGACATATCAAAGTTGGGAATACCATCACACACTGATGAATGTATTCATGCAGGGGAGAATTATTTTCATCAAATATCAATCTTTGTCAGCATTTTATCTCAGCAATAACTAAAGAAATGACTAAAGAAATCTTGCAATCATTGATGATAACTCCTATCAACTTATACAGGTATGTGCTGTGTCATGTTAAGGAATGGAAGAATATATATTGACAGCATTCCATTTGACCTGTGACCCCAATACCGAAAACCTGTCTTATATAATTGCTGTCTCGGCAAGAATTGTCATTTATAATACAACAGAGAAAATATCCTTTTCAATCAAGACCGAGGAGTGAGGATGTCCTTTTCAAGCAAGAAGTATGCCTTTTGATAACAACAGTGAGAACTGTCATTTTTGCTTTTTGAAGATTTTGTTTTAAAATCATCCTCGAGTGAGCTGTGAAACTCTTCATAAAACTCTGGCTTGTTCTTGGAATTAAGAGAGTTTAGGTAGTCACCATGACACCACAGAGAAATTCCTCTTCTTGCCTTTTTTAGAAGCAAACTCCATTTTAGTGCCGCTTCGGCCCTTCAGGACAATTCCAACATGAAACCATGCGACTTGATGATTTCCCTCAAGAGCCATGGTGCCTACTCCTAATTCACAAAACATGTGCAAATGTATACACTACAGGATTCACTCACTGGAAATATGGGCACTGGGCAGGTCTGATGATGAATTGCTTGGATTTTATGAAGTGTTACATAATGCATTGTTTTTATTTGAAAGAATACAACAGCAAAGAAATCTAAATTTTTGTACCTGAAATGGTTTGATTGAAGATAAACTTACGGAAATGCACTCTCAGTGTCATTGGTTTACACACAAATAGTGAATCAGAGATAGGACTTTAGGTCCTGTATACATGTTTGTAATCACTTGGCTTTATTGGACAAACTGTGGTGATGATTTGAGTTGCATTCTTGACACAGGATGATAGTTTTGTCAATCAACTATGTGTCGCCTTCACCAGGAATTGGAATGGATGCCAGCTGGCAGCAGCCGATCATGCTGCCACTTAGCTATAATTCTGACTTGTGCTTAGCTAATGAGTGGAAATGATATTATATTGTTGTTTGAATGTCATTTTACCTCCTAACATTCATTTGGTAGGTGAATCATGAAGTGCCTCATTTCTTTATTTCAGTCACACCTCAGAGGTAGTATTTTATCCCTGCCAATCTTTCTGAGAAATTATTGATATCTAAAGTATTTCAATACATTCATTAAATGGGAAAGCTGAAAGTTGATCAAACTCTTTTCTCTATCCATCTATCTGGATATCTATCTATCTGCCAATCTCTCTATCTACCAATTTATTCAAGAGTTTTCACATTTGACTCTATCACTTTCACATCTTTCACTATTTCACACTTTAGGCCACACATAATTGGTTCTTAGCTTTCCGGACCCGCCGGCACAATAGATTTCCTGCCGATGGAAAAAAAAAATTGAAAAAAAAAAAAAAAATTTTTTTGACATTATAAAAATTTTTTTTTTCACCTTTTTTTTTTGTCCTACCGACCGACCCTAGAAAAAGTGCCTTGAGAGGATCCGAGAAGCTAAAGATCAATTATGTGAGGCCTTATTTTGTAGATTTTCCACTTTTGTCACTGTTTCTTTGGTGGCAGTGTGGCTCCTGTTGAAACAAATGGGTCCTAAATGGTTGGCATTGGTTGCGTTTCAAGAGGTCCACACAAGTGATATATTATGACCCCAGTTCTGGAAATTGACCTTTGAATCTGGAAATCTTCAAAGTAAAAGCCAGATATGGTCTGATAGCATTTTGCAATATCAGATGACTTTTTCTAATTTTTTCTATTACAATTCTGGGATGACAGTTTTTTTGCAGCATTTAACAGTGTTGCAACCACATAAAGCACACTTCAGGCTATGTCGGATGGCAAAGTTATTTCAGAGAGAAGATTATTTGACTCAGAAATATGAGTGTTTATGAAATCTACAACAAAAATTGGCTAGTATTTACTAGACTGGAGGCAATGTGCAATGGGTGATGGTTATTGATACAGATACACTTTTTTAATGAAATAAATAATGGTATTCTTGTCTTGGATATAACTGTGATTTTATGGGATTAGGTCTATGACTGACACAGGCTTTAACAGCTGAGTGTAAATGCTTGTGACCGGTGCATGCCTTAACCAGCTTGACTACCTGACAGAGGCGCCAGACACAGACATCTAACAGCTCTTTCTACTTTCCTCCTATATAAAGGGTGCTGTGATTCTATAGTATGGCACCAGAAGATCCAAAATAATTTGTATAGCACCTGCAGGAGCAATACAATGTACAGATCAGGCCTCCACAAGAAAAGCTTTAGTGAGACATAAAGACAGTTTTCTCTTTAGGTCGATCTCTCAATTTCCCCCAGGTATCTTCAGAATGCATGGTATGTGTCGCA
Source organism: Platynereis dumerilii (assembly GCA_026936325.1). Classification (NCBI taxonomy): domain Eukaryota; kingdom Metazoa; phylum Annelida; class Polychaeta; order Phyllodocida; family Nereididae; genus Platynereis; species Platynereis dumerilii. Next base: position 655,173 of record JAPTHN010000076.1, read on the forward strand.
TTTGGCTTCTTTTTATCAAGAACCATCTGCTTGCAATGGCCTGCCCACAAATGTTGTTTGTGCCAAAAGAAATCTTGTCATAGTAAAAGTTTGGACATGCCATCACACAGATGAATGTATTCATGCTGGCGAGAATTTAATGATACCTTTGATCAAATATCAATCTTTGTCCGCATTTACTGCTGCATGAAATAAAGAAATCTTGTCAACTTTTTCATTGCCCAGTCAAGTTAAGTAAGGAGAACAGGTATATACAGTAATAATATATTGCAAGTGTTCCATTATACCCTATACAGAAATCTGAGTTGTGTGTGACCCAAGTTTCGTTTCAGGCGGATAAATATTTGTGATTACCAAAATGCGCCAATTTGTTCTTGTTTAGATCATGTGATATACTAGTACAGGTTATCCTTGATGAGTCGTAACCAGTGAGTGAGATCACACATATTATAGATTTGGCATGTTATCAGCACAGGTCGGTGAATGAGTCACATCACTCACCAATTGATTAGGTCAGAAGTGTCTGAATGACAAATTGACCACTCGCTTCAACACAAATGATTCTTTATAGGACCTGTATGAGGATGTATCTCGAGTTTGGCAAATGATTTAGCGACTTTTGCAATAAAGATGACAACACATTTTGTAATCCCATTTTGGTCCTTGCGCATCCAGTTGTGCCATACTCTCTAACAACTAAAGGTTCATAGGAGATCCATTTTAGAGCCCCTGGGAGAAAAAAAAAAGTTCCATGTTACATTGTAAGGTTCTATATTTGATAAGGTTCCAACAGAACAGAAAAGATTCCAAGTGCATACCGGTATAGACGGCACTACATGTGGTGCAACATGCAGTTTAATTTTTTTCTGTGGGGCTGAGGTGTCACAGCAAACTGTGTATCATGGTTCTCTATGAGGTCCATGGAATTCCTTGTCTCTGGAGACAACTACAAAGCCCTGGAATGCCAGTGGATAATTTAAATCCCAAAGTGTGGGAGCAAATTCCTTGTGGCTGTTAATCCAAATAATGTGCATATTAAGTTAAATTTGGCCGAGTAATAATTTCATCTTTTCAAGTACTCACATTCAACTGAATTTTACATGCTTGTCCATTATGAGTAATAAATTTGAGAGGTAGGGCTGGTTTCAGACTGTGGTCAGTACGTTACCCAGCTGGCATTGTGATGTCGGTGTGGTGTTGTATTTTGGTTATTTAGGTCTATAAAGTCATTGTGAAGTTATTGTTTCCCCACACACAGAAGTCAGAAGCAAATGTCTGCCTGACGTTGTCCATTGGCTGATATTCTACTGACATCAGACTGAGGGCAGAAAGGGACAACGATGCCAAGGAATTATGTACCTTAAACACTAACCTTCAGCCAGGCTTTTGACTGCATTACCTTCTACAGATGTCGAACTAAAGTTAGATGACCATCTGAATGCAACTCCAATACGACGTTGCACTCTATACACAGGGTGGTCAAGATGACAACTCCCGAGTGGTAATTCCTGGTGCCTAAACCGTCAACCTCTTGAGTCAAAATCGCTAGAGGGTTGTCAATGTGACAAATATTGGATTAGTAAGCAGTACCACTCTGGTAATCAAAACTACCAGATGGCGATCAAATTGACAGCCTTTCGGACACTTACATCGTCAACGTAGTCATTTTGATTATGATAGAATAGTCAAAACGATTTTCCAGGAAGTCACCATTTCAGCAACCATTACTACCCTTTAGAAGGTAGTCATAAACTAGTCACAGTGACAACCAAATGTTTAGAGTGTGCATTCACGGAGATTTTCCAGTTTGTTTGCAAAACCAACTTCACTGTAGCATAATTTGAATGTCAAATCCAGCTTCTGAGTGATGTTGTATCGACATCAAAATGCCCGCTGGGTAATTGCGCATAGGCTACATCTGTGCCAGATTTTTAATCTAGAACTTTTAGTTCTGAGAGTGTATCAGCGCAAAAAGAAAAACAGGACATGTAGCCAAAATTCCCTGACCCTCTGTAGTACCTGCTGTCCACTACGTATGTGGCTGAACTTGGAAGTCCATGAAAAGTGTGCAGAAGCCAACACAGTCTATTGTGTATATGTATTGTGTTCAAAATGTACAGGCATGCCTTTTCACTCTATTGCTCAGTACTGTAGAGTAGATCATACAGTGCCTTGCTATTCTGATAATATAAATGTCACTACATGCTCTGATGAAAAGTCTTGGCTCCCAATATAACTGCTTTCAGCTTGGTCCCTGGCAGTTTTATCTCTGCGGACCAGTTGTTATGAAGCTAAGGGTCAGTAGAGTTCAGCAGAGTCCCAGCCTATCTTCTGATATGGCTTGAACCCTTGACCCCATGTAAATGTCACCACCACTAAAACCACTATACACATGTTCAGCATCATAGTAATGTCTTTGTATATGAGATTTTTGATTTATGGTACAGACATAATGAGATGAAACAGATAGAGAGAAACATGGACGGATGGATAGTGATAGATAGAGATACAGATAGCAAGGTAGATGGATGTATAACTGGGGCTTTACATCCTGTATTCATGCTTTTGATAGGATGAGTGGGGCAGCAGATAACACACAACAAAATGGCGGGGGATTGAAATTGTGCAAACCGGCGAGAGCTGGAATTGAATCCAGCACAGTGAACGGTGAGAAGTCTCAGAACCCAGCAATAGGAAGCCCTGAACATCGCTGGCTGGGATAATCTCCCAATCCAAGACAGATAGACAATAAGATAGACAGACGACAAGTAGATAGACAGAGATGAACACATAAACATAGAGGTTGGTAGATCTAAGCATAAATTAAGAAGTTCCATGATATTTCGGCAGCTAAAATACCAAACCCTTTGAAACAAATCTTGAATTACACATTGATGTTATCTATAAATCATTTATCTGTATTAAATGATCAAATACATTGTCACTTGGACATGCCATATTGCAGCTGAGATCAGATAGTTCATTTTACAACAAGGATCTTCTTTAATTTGTTTAAAATGTGTTTTTGTTGTCATTTCTAAGACACACCTTGTGGGTCATATCAGTACAAACGAAGAGTTTCAATATAAAAATCAATTTAATAAAAAAATAATAGAATTTTGTGACAATGGTTATTGTATTGAAATCATGGACTGAAATTGTTTGTGAAAAGAGCCTGAGAAATTTCATAAACGTAATTGTATTACATTATGAAAGGAAGTGAATCTTCTGTCTTTTTACCCAATGACCTTGACAATGGCAAGAATGTAAATTACTTTCAAGGCCGTTGCATAAATACAAGAGATGTTATGTGTATTTATTGCTTTTTTGTCATGACTGAAACATAAGCTATGCATTGCATACCTAATGCTAATAAGCCTATGCTCAGAAACAGGACTAAGCACAGTATAACATTTTTATTCCGATCAAATAATGGAATCAAGAATTACTGCAGATCTCATCCACATTAAAAATTCTAGGAGCTCCCTTCAAATTGAATTTGGATGAATATTGAAGACAGAAAAGAAAGAATAGGAAATGTACATTGACAATTGTAGGCAAGGTATAGAAAATCCTGTTTCTGATAATTGGACTGATATATTATTGTATATCAGCATTTTTCACATGATGATCCATTTAAAACATGAAGCTAGCTCTGATAGGGTCTCACATTTTGTATTTTCGCACAGATAAAGCGTCGTTGGCTACAACACTTAACAAAGGGTCCATTGCGGTGTGGAGGACTTTCTCAAACAGGAGTCACGTGTTTGATATTGGTTGTAGAAGATGAATTAATGCATAGATTGCACAGTGTTCCTTGTCTCATACTGATGCTTCCCTTTAGAAGAAGTTTTATAATTATTTTGCACCCTGTGGAGAGATCAGTCCCAGGGGTGCCGGAACAGGGGGGGGGGCAGGGGGGGGCAAGGGGGGCAATTGCCCCTCCTGCCCTTGTCCAAGGGGGGCAGGGGGGCAAGGGTGCCCTTTAAATCTTTAAGAAAAAAACACTCTAAGGCCTTATTTTTCTGGTTTAGGCACAAATTATAGTAAGTATATTTTCAAAATTATTAGTGCCTCTCTATTCAAATTTTGTCACACGAAATTGGCGCGAATATGATTTGCCCTTTTTTATCTGACCGCCCCTGCCGCCCGCAATTCCTTCCGGCACCCCTGATCAGTCCTTGGTGAGAGACAAAACATCTTGATAAGCTAAGTACAAATGTTACTATTGTAAACCATAATGGTAGAAATAATTATACATGTATGAATGTTATGATTATGACCTGTTACATAAAATAGACATTTGGCAGGTTGCGGTGCAAGGATGGAAGGGCGTAACAAAAAGGCCACTTGACTTCATGACCCGAGAAGTGTTGGTCTCACATATATAATGCAGGAAGCGCTGTATAATTTGAAAAGGAATGCCTTTGTTTCTCAGGTCTTTATGCATGGGACAGTAGAACTGTTTGCTAGTAGGTCATCCTTTGTGTGGGACCTCCAGGTGCACAAAAGATGTTATAAAGTGCACCAAGGTCATATCTTCTAAAAGCAGCTGAGAAACCTTCTGGTTCCATGAAAATGAGTCAAAATTTAATTGTCAACAGCGAAATACTAATTTCTGGTTCCTGGATCTGTCTTTTAAGTTTCACACTGGAATTAATTCCTATTCAAGCAAAGGTGTCTTCATTTCTGGAGATGCACAATACACATTAATTTTTCAAAACATTTTCTCAATGTCATTTATCATTTCTTGAAGATAGGACACTACCATAAGATAGGCAGATAAGGTCTGACACTCCATTTAGATTACGTTTTTGGACGCTCCGTTTGCTCATCATCATCATACGGCGGTCATCAACAATGAATTATAATGCAGCCCCTACAAGATATAGGCTACACAAAATAGAGATTTTAGAAACCAAGCCTTAAGTGACCAAAAATGTCCCTAAAATAAGACTTTTAACTTGACAAAGCAGCCAACGCCAAATTAACATTACGGGACTCCACGCCTCAACTATAGATTTTGACATTGAGAAATGAGTTATAAGTCTCAGCAATCTTGAAATTGGGGAAGTGCTGTTACCCAAACACCCAGCAACCTCTCGCATTATTACTACATGGAAGTCAGGCTTACAATATTTCTTCACAAGCTCAAAAGTAAAATATTCACTGTATACATCTTATTCTTGATTGAAAAATAATTTTTGATAAAAGGGCTCAGTGGGCTGTTTGGGATCATCAAGGTGACCTTTTTGGCCATAGAACAAAGCATCAGATTGTTAACATTGGTCAGGTGGTCTGACTCAGACCGGAGTCTCATAGCCTGCCATTACTATATTGCCTTATCAGTGCACCAATACAGGACATCCAATGCTCTTCCAGGTCTGTCAACTTTTAACCCTTTCGCAGGAACTACAAACTTATTAAGCTTCAGCCGAGAAGTACAGAGAACAGTCTGGAAACTACAGGGTGGGGACCCAAAACTTGCACATATGAAGATTTGTTTGAAAAATATCTCACAAACAGTAAGATTTCACAACAGGTAGCTTGGCACACCCAAAGTAGACAATGTTTTCATTCTATTTCGCAACCATTATTATAATTACACACTGCACACTGTAGTGGCGAAGTTGTTCTTACAGAAATGCTGAACTTTTCTGGCATATTTTTTCAATCAGTGGCAATGACTCCTAGTACCAGAATTTGGGCTCGATATTTTTTCCTGAACATCTCTTGGACCTCAGCTGTTGATCCAGCCAGGAAGTTATCCTATCTTCTGTTGACAACAACATCAACAGTGAAGATTTTCGCATGCTGGATACACAAAAAGAGTTTTGCTGAGATCTTATGTATTTCCTAACTTTTCTTTAAGTCTCCTTTGTTTCTTGGCTGCTGTCTGGAGATGCCTTGTGGTCCTGACACACAAATTCTAGCCTTAGTTCACACATGCATCTTTTCTCATTGTTTCGGTATCAACATTCATCTCTCCAGCCAGCCTCTGCATTGAATTTGTGGGGTCCACTGCAATCTTGGCCTCACTTCCTTAATAAAATCAGGACATCATTTCTTATTGGCTTTACCACTGCCTGGCCTTCTCTGGACACCTTTTTGCTGCCTCATTACCTTCTTAATATTAAATACTGTCTGTGAGGGCAGTTAAACAATATTGGAGATTCTCCTGGGAGTAACTTCTGCACGCAGCAAATCAGAGACTCTCTGCCTTTTCTCTCTCTGTGAAGCCATTTTTGCTCAGAATGAATTAATACTTGAGTATTATACACTTAAGATATAGCTGATTATCGACTAAGAAGTTTCATTGCAGTCCATTGAGCTGTTTAATGGATATCTGCTATACAAATCAGTGCAAGTTTCGGGTCCCCACCCTGTATTACATTGATATCCAGGACTGCCTGGAATTAACACTTTATGTATGCACTTGCGCACTAAATGGTACAAAAACTGTCCACAAAGCTTCCACAAAACATTGCAGAGTATAATCTGGACATTGTGAGGATATAAAAAATTCCACCAGACCAGACATGGCCAGCAATAGTGTGCCCCATGTACTTATACAGAGGAGTAAAACTAAGTGTAGCACTATGTGCTTCAACAGAACATTACAGAAAATGGTCTGGACACTGCCACAGTGATATCTGAGACTGTCTGGAACACTTTACGCAGTTGTAAATTGAAGGGTACAAAAGACAGGGTGGACCAACTGTCTGCAGAGCACTTGCAGGAAATGCAATAACTGGCCGACAGAGGTGGTTTAAACTAAAAGAAAACAGAACTAAGCCCATGAGTCATTAAGGATAACATCCAGTCTGAGATAGGACAAATGAAGTTCAGCTAAGTCAGGATGAAGGGCGGTTTGCGAGGAGACAAAATAAGTCAGGCGAGAGAATTGCAGACAACTTTGAGACACTTATTTGTGCCAATTCCATTTAGGCCGAATCTTTTCCCCAATCCATGCACTAATTACTATCACCTGATGACTTTTCGTCAAGGCTCCATGAAATTGGCTATCCTTTTAATTATACTCTATCATTTCCTCATGTCCTTTTTATGTCTAGTTCTCCTATCAGGCAATTGATACTTATCAAATAAGTCAGTCAAGAAGCTGAAATTAATAATTCGAGATATCAGGAAGAATACCCACAAAATAAAATACTCAAGGTTTCCTCTAAAATCTTCTGTTGTTTAATATATATATTGGTATTTCTTAATTTATTGGAAATGAAGTCTATTGATTGCGCGGATGACGTGAGCTTAACTTCCAGTATTTATGCACCTTTATTATACAACTTGAAGAGACAAAACTAAGATGGAGAATAATTGTAACAACAGTCCAACATGTACCGATGACTGGCCCAGGTTACCTGGCCAGAATTTGAATAAAACCTTGGACTCATCAACTAAAAGTCATGAGTACTATCAACTTAGCTAACCTCCCTCTCCTTGTAATAAAAGCCAAGCTAATAGTCCAAAAACAATTTGCATACTATAGGCTATAATACTGCTCATTGTCATCCATTTTAACTAATTAATCTGTTCGAAATAGTGACCTTGTATCAGTTTCAATGTAGTCCATAAATACCAATATGATTCCTTTTTGTCAGTAATAGGATCATACTTCAAAGCTGGAACCTTCGTGTGTATATCAAATACATAAAATCCACTTAAGGCTTCTACTGGTTTTTGGACGGTAACTTCAATCATTCTGTCATGAAGGGAAATCAATTTGATATAACATTTCCCTTCTTCTGTGACCTTGACAGCTAAATGTTGTACACTGTACAGCGGCTACTACAGCCAATACATTATATCTAAAGGCCATCTAAAGAGCAGTATAATATTCATTTTTTCTTAAGTGAAAAGTAAAAGTTGAGCACGGAAAGCAATGTGATAACTCTGAAGTCAAATTTTTACCAATTACCATGCTTTTTGGATCCTTTGCAGCTTTTCATCAAAAGTGTTATTTTGTTATATATTTAATGGTTTACACAATAGATGCTAAATCAGAAAAACAAATTTCGTAATACATCAGCTATTTGTAAATATCACCCTTGACTTGTTTGCAAAATCTAAAAAGAAACAATAAGCTAAAAAAAAAAAAACAGAAGTTAATAGATATGCTGAAAATGTTGAATATCTTGCCTGAACTTTTCATCTAATAATTCTTGTTTTCATACTCGTAAAACATTGTTGCATTTCATATCGAAACTGCAAGGCAAACCTGCTCAGAAACTCCAAAATAAATAGAATAGAATAGAATAGAATAGAATTTATTGGCAAACAAAATACAATTACACTTCAACATAACAAATAGAACAATTAAAATACCAATAGAAAATAGGAACTGACACAATGAATGTGTATTTGTTCCCTAGCAATTTCACAATATAATTTCTTAATCTTTAAGTAACAATGAATGAATATCTATAGGAAATAAAAATCAATAATAATACTGATAAATTAAAAACATTGATAAGTACTAGCATTTACAAAAGTGGTAATGACTATAACCTTAATAATAGTTAAGAATTACAGAATTACAAAGGATATTCTAGATAGAGATTACAAATTCCTAAAAATAATAGTTATTTTCTTTTTAAATGTAAATTTACTACAATTTAAATCAATGACGTTTACAACAGAATTCCAAATTTCTGCACCTTTAAATCTAACATGCATTTTAACAATTTCTAATCTGCAAAATGGCAATCGAAAGTTATTCATATTTCTTGTTCTATAATTATGAAAATCAGCTTGATAATTAAACATATCTGAAAATATTCTTGGTAATTCACCTTTTACAAACTTATACATAAACATCATAATTGAAACTTTATACAATTTAGGTAATTGTAAAATTTTAAGTTCATTAAATATACTATTCGAGGGTGTTCTTCGACTAACACCTTTAATTATACGAACCACCCGTTTTTGCAAAACTAATAGCGAATTAATATAATTAGCATAAGTATTTCCCCATATTTCAATACCATAATTAAGATAAGGGTGGAAAAAACTATAGTATAAAGTAAGTAATGTATTATGATTTAAGTATTTTTTTGCTTTACAAATTATTCCAATAGATTTTGACAATTTAGATTTAATATAATTTATATGTTCTTGCCAATTTAACTTATGATCAATTATAACACCAAGAAATTTTGAGCTAAAAACACGAGAAACTTCATAACCATCAATCTGTAAATTACCAGTTATATTAACTGATTTACGACCTGATACAAACATATAATGAGTTTTGGTAACATTCAAAGTCAACTTATTCACAATCAACCATTTACTTAATTTGCATAGTTCAATGTTCATTTTTTCCAAAAGTTCATTTTCATCTTTCCCAGACAGGAACAAGTTAGTATCATCTGCGAACATTAAGACAAATAAATCAGTTACATTAGGTAAATCATTAACATATAACAAGAAAAGCAAAGGGCCTAAAATAGATCCCTGAGGAACACCGCATGATATTACATTTTCTTCTGATTTTGTATCATTGTAATATACAAATTGTTTTCTTTCGTGTAGATAACTAGAAAACCATTCATGAGCTATTCCACGTATACCATAGCAATACAACTTTTGCAGTAAAATTCTGTGATCGACCGTATCGAATGCTTTAGTTAAATCAATAAATACGCCAAGAGTTATTTTTTTCTCATTAAATGCTTGACATAATTGATCAACTAAACTGATTAAAGCTAAGGAAGTGCCATAGTTTTTCCTAAATCCAAATTGAAACTTATGCAAAATATCATGTTTATTTATAAATCCCATTAGTCTATTATACATTAAATTTTCCAGAATTTTCGAAAAGATTGATAACAGCGAGACAGGTCGATAATTATTAATTAAATTATTTTCACCACATTTGTGAATTGGTGTAATTTGAGCAAGTTTAAGTTCATTTGGAAAAAAACCATTAAGAAGTGACAAATTTAGTACATGGACTAAAGGTTGTAAAAAACTAGTATAGGCAAATTTCAAGACTCTGGAATCAAAGCCATCAGGGCCTGAAGAAGAATTCTTTAATTTTTTTATAATATTGATTACTTCACATTCAGTGACAGGATCAATAGCAATTGAAAATGGATTAGCAGGCTGTAAATAACATAAAGGGTCAACATTACTTTCTGGGATTTTATCAGCAAGATTTTTTCCTATGTTAGTAAAGAATCTGTTGAAGCTATTAGAAATAATCTCAGGATCTTTAACAATTGAATGACCTATTTTAAATTCATCAGAAATTTTATTATTTTGCTTCTTATTTATTACTTCCTTGATGATTTTCCATGACTTTTTAAGATTATTCTTATTTTCATTTAGAAGTTGTTGATAGTGATTGCGTTCAGATATTCTTAGTAGTCTATTAAGATGACATTTGTATTCTTTATAAGTAGCAGAATTTTGAATTGAAGGGTTTTTGATCGACTTAATATACAATTCATTTTTATGTTTAATAGAACATTTTAGAGCTGGTGTTAACCAAGTTTTCCTATTTTTGTAGATTGACATTGAGTTATTAACAGGGAAACAATTGTTGTAACAATTTGAAAAACTTACGTAAAATTTAGAAAAAGCTTCTTGAGGATTGTCATAATTATATATTTCATTCCAGTCAATAGAGTTTGATTCTAATTTGAATTTCTCCATATTTTTTGTGGTTACTTTTCTACATTTAACAAACTTAGTTTGTGTAGCAATTTCCTGATCAAGTTTGATTGAAAATACAGGAAAGTGGTCAGATACATCACACAATAAGATTCCATTAAAGTATTTACTAAAATCAATATCATTGGTATAAATATTATCAATTAATGAGGCACTAGAACTGGTAACCCTAGTTGGTTTAGATATCAAGGGAAATAGAGAATGAGAAAACATAATGTTTAAAAATTCTGAAGTCAAAGTATGGGACTTTTCGTTTAGTAAATTAATATTAAAGTCACCCATTATATAAATAGTTTTCCTATCATTATACAATTGAGACAGGATATTGTTAATTGTATTATTAAATATTTCTATATCAGTGTTTGGAGGTTTGTATACAACAAATATTAAGATATCTTTTTGTATACCAAATACATCTTTAGAAATTTCAATGCAAAGTAATTGAGCATCATCATTATTGATACATAGATCATTTCTGATTTTGTAATTAACTCCATCTTTAATTAAAAGAGAAACTCCACCACCTCTACCAGTTAATCTGTACATGCTCTCTATTTGATAACCAGCTATACAATATCTATCAACAGAGCTTGCATTAAACCAAGTCTCTGTTAAACCGATAATACCAAAATTAATTTTAATATTATCCATGAAGTCATCAAATTTACTTAGGTTTTTAACTGCGCTTCTAATATTGATATGAATTAGAGAAAGACAATTTATTGACAAGGAAAGATCTCCACATTTCCTATTGAACATATTTTCATTATAGTAATTACAATTTATATTTGAAGCAACAATAGGTGCATTATAAAAATGCAAATCGGGGTCTAAATCGTACATCATATAATTAACTGAATCATCGTTAAACTCAAATGGATTGAATATTAGATCATTAAGTTTTTGATGAGAGATTGAAAAATCATTAACCATGTCATTAATGGCTACATCAAACAAATCATTATCAAGGTGATTAAATGGAAATACATCCTCAATACATTTAATACAAATCCAGTGTGGATCATCATATGAAGTATTATTCATATCATCCGTTATACATTTAATATGATAAGTAAATCTACAAAAAGTACAAATTATTCGTCTCATGTGAGGGAATATCCTATAATCACATGAATGACATGTAAGCATCATCTATGCAATAAAGAAGAAAGCCCTTGCTGATAACTGGGAGTAAGATTACAGTACCATAGTACAGCATTGAATTCTGTAATAAGTAAGGAATGAACTTTTTTTTTTAAATAATAAATAAGAAAATGAAATAAACAATATGAACAATAATAAAAGAATGTACGAGTAAAGTACATAGTAGCGTTAATCATGAAAATTGAATTATTAAAGAACAGTGTGATACATGGGATATAAAATCAAAGCGTCATATTGATATTAATCACAAATGACCAAATGAAGATTACATTCATAAACAAGTTATGGAAACTTGTAATATATTCAGCGATATCTGAAATACTGAATAAAAATAATTACAATACATAAACTACTCATTAAAGACCAATTAATTAAAAGTTAGCTCTAGATTAGGGTAATAGTTCAGAATTTCATCAAGTCCTTAGGAGTGGTTATTCTGGATATTCTGTTCATGTTGTCCTTGACAAGGATAGCACCGTCCCAGGTCCAGCAGTCGTTTAACTTTTTTGCGTATTTCAGGTCACGAGCCTCCTTGAACATATCTGCTCTTAATTTCGTAAGATCGTCGTTGAGAAATATTGTCATATTGTCGAATTCGTTAATTGTCGCTGCGAGAGTCTTTAGAATTTTGAAGTGGTCGTTCGTGAGTTTGTCCGTAGCCGTACTCGGTTGAGCGTCTTCTTTCGGGGAACCATCAGTTGGCGTCGCATCATCGGTCGTAGTCAGTACATCAGTCGACGAATCATTTCCAGTTGTTATTTTCGAAGCATCAAAAGCCAATTTCCTTTTCAATTTTGTTCTGTTCCGGTATACAGAGTCTCATAAAACCATAGAATTGATATCAAAATTAGTATTTCAAAGAAATGAATACTTATAACTAATTAATGCAAACCTAATTAAGGAAGCCAGCATATTCACAAAGAATACATGAAGGACAAAAGAAACATACAGTGTAAATGCCTGATGACATCATTACTCAGACACAGATATTACTTCAGCATATAGCTTATAATAATGCTTTATAAGGTAAAGTTATAATTGGATGCAAATCTGTATTTGCCCTTAACCAAAAGAAAGCACCATAGAATATTCAGTCTCGTGAAATGTCAGGGGACTATTATTTTTATTCCATAATGACTTTGGAAGAGTATTTGTGGAGGCATGGAACAGGACCAACTGAATGTCTCTGTGATCAAATTCTAAAGTTAATGATTTCAACAAAAACTTCACATCCCACATAAAGTTAGACTATATAAGTCTTGAAAAGTTTGCCATGACATTGTGTAAAATACACCATTATATGTAGAAAACCAAAATTGAATAAGTTTTACCAGAAATGGCTTTTAATCACATCTACAAAATTGTAATAAGTATAGGATGTCTTTAACGAGCTCAAGTTGTATATCGATGGATAATGACTTAATAGGAGTCTCTCCTGGCAGGAATTACTGCTTTAAATTAGTGTGCTCATTAAACTTTATAAACAGGAGAGGTGGGTTATTTATCTCTCAGTAGAACTCTGTATTCAAATGGCTAGGTTTGGGGTTAAATTAAAGCTTTTGCCGGATGACCTGGACCCATGTTGGACAGCTGTTTCAATCAACCTTTGCCTCATAGCTGTGTCCTAATTAGCCTTCCAAGTGCATAAAACAGGACCTAAAGCCCAAATTACCCAAACATTCATCTATTTATTAAGTTCATGTAGGTGACATTAATTTTGCCTCCCTGACATAAGAGCGATGGCGGTATCAATATTACTTTTAATTATATTGTGAGCTCAGACACTCACAGTCCTATAACCTCATAAATAACAAATCAATCTGAAGAATCAATTCAAAATAAAAAAATAGATTAAAGAAAGAGAAGAAAGTGCAAAATAAAAATTATAATTAACCATTTTCCATATCTGGAGATTTGCAGATATTTCTTCTCCAATATTATTGGAACAGCTCTTCAGCAAATGATTAAGTTGTGATATGTCTCATAATTTCAGACACCAAGATAAATCAGAACATATCACGCGGCAAAATTCTGTCTCGTTTGGTTAATGCATACATTTACCTCAATTACTGCTGCGGCATTGGGTGCAAGTTTCCCGGTAGTCCGATAAGAATGGTTGACATAGTAACAAGCAAGGCGTGGCATACTGGCTGTTATTTATGAAATTGTGCACGTCTTACATTAGAATGACATCAGTGACATATTCGACTGTGTCTCCAGGGCATCAATAAGGAGGAGACCATATAATAATCGGGGGGGGGGGCTTGGAGTTTTCCTCAGTGGGAAATTATTTATTTCACATTATCACTTTGACATACCATATTGCAGCTAAGATCAGATAGTTCATTTTACAACAAGGATCAATGTTTAAAATGTTTTTTTGTTGTGGTTTCTAAGGCACACCTTGTGAGTCATATCAGTACAATCGAAGGTCTTCAATATGAAAATCAATTTAATAGAAAAATCCAATCTCGTGACAATGGTAATTGTATTGAAATCATGAATACAATCAAAATTGATTATGAAAAGAGCTTGAGAAAGTTCATATTATAATTGTATTAAATTATGAAAGGCAGTGAATCTTCTGTCTTTTTACCCAGTGACCTTGACAATGGCAAGACTATAATTTACTTTCAAGGCCATTGCATAAATACAAAATATGTTATGCGTATTTTATTACTTTTCTTGTCATGACTAAAACATAAGCTATGCATACATAGTAGGCCTATGCTCAGTAATAGGCCTAAGCACAGTATAACCTTGTTATTCCGATTAAATTATTGTATTCAAGAATTACTGAAGCTCTCCACTTTAGAAATTCTAGGAGCTCCCTTCTAATTGAATTTGAATGAAGAGACAAAAGAAAGAATGAGAAATCTTTTTTGAAAAATTAACATTGTGGGCAAGGTACAGGAAATATATATTTTTTTTATAATTGGAGTGACACATATTGTATATCAGCATTTTTCGCATGATGATCCATTTAAAACATGAAGTTAGCTCTGATAGGGCTTCAAATTTTGCATTTTTGCATACCTGAAGCTTCATCAGCCATGAAGCGTCCATAGCGCTGAGGAGGATTTTCTGGCATATGAGTCGTATATTTGATATTTTAAAATGAATATCTTGTAGTGGTTCCCTTTTGTATGGCTGACTTGTCTTATACCAATGCTTCCCTATAGAAGTAGTTTTATCATTATTTTGCACCCTAGCTGTGGAGAGATCAGTCCCTGGTGAGAGACAAAACATCTTGCTAAGCTAAGTATAAATGTTACTGTTTAAAATGATAATAGTAGAAATAATTATACATGTATGAATGTTATGATTATGACCTGTTCCATAAAATAGACATTTGGCAGGTTGCGGTGCAAGGATGGAAGGGCATAACAAAAAGGCCACTTGACTTCATGACCCGAGAAGTGTTGGTCTCACATATATAATGCAGGAAGTGCTGTATAATTTGAAAAGGAATGCCTTTGTTTCTCAGGTCTTTATGCATGGGACAGTAGAACTGTTTGCTAGTAGGTCATCCTTTGTGTGGGACCTCCAGGTGCACAAAAGATGTTATAAAGTGCACCAAGGTCCTTCTGGTTCCACGAAAATGAGTCAAAATTTAATTGTCAACAGCGAAATACTAATTTCTGGTTCCTGGATCTGTCTTTTAAGTTTCACACTGGAATTAATTCCTATTCAAGCAAAGGTGTCTTCATTTCTGGAGATGCACAATACACATTAATTTTTCAAAACATTTTCTCAATGTCATTTATCATTTCTTGAAGATAGGACACTACCATAAGATAGGCAGATAAGGTCTGACACTCCATTTAGATTACATTTTTGGACGCTCCGTTTGCTCATCATCATCATACGGCGGTCATCAACAATGAATTATAATGCAGCCCCTACAAGATATAGGCTACACAAAATAGAGATTTTAGAAACCAAGCCGATCACAACTCAAGTGACCAAAAATATCCCTAAAATAAGACTTTTAACTTGACAAAGCAGCCAACGCCAAATTAACATTACCGGACTCCACGCCTCAACTATAGATTTTGACATTGAGAAATGAGTTACAAGTCTCAGCAATCTTGAAATTGGTGAAGTGCTGTTACCCAAACACACAGTAACCTCTCGCATTATTACTACACGGAAGTCAGGCTTACAATATTTCTTCACTAGCTAGAAAGTAAAATATTCACTGTATACATCTTATTCTTGAGGTAAAAATAATTTTTGATAAAAGGGCTCAGTGGGCTGTTTGGGATCATCAAGGTGACCTTTTTGGCCCCAGGACAAAGCATCAGATTGATAACATTGGTCAGACGGTCTGACTCAGACAGTGAGTTGAATATCATAGCCTGCCATTCCTGTATTGCCTTATCAGTGCACCAATACAGGACATCTAATGCTCTGCCAGGTCTGTCAACTTTTTGCCCTTTCGCAGGAACTACAAACTTATAAAGCTTCAGCCGAGAAGTACATAGAACAGTCTGGAAACTATTACATTGATATCTTGGACTGTCTGGAACACTTTATGCATGCACTTTTGTATAAAATGGTACAAAAACAAGGTTTATGAGGCTTCCACAAAAACATTACATACAATAATCAGGACATGAAAAATTCCAGCAGTCCAGACACAGCCAGTCGCAGTGTACCTAATATACTTCTATACAGAGGAGTACAACTAAGTGTAGCACTGTGTGTTTCAGCAGAAAATTACAGAGAATGGTCTGGACACTGCTACAGTGATATCTGAGACTGTCTGGACCACTTTATGAACTTGTAAATTGAAGGGTACAAAAGACAGGGTGGACCAACTGTCTGCAGAGCACTTGCAGGAAATGCAATAACTGGTGGACAGAGGTGGTTTAAACTAATAGAAAACAGAACTAAGCCCATGAGTCAGTTGGGATGACATCCAGTCTGAGATAGGACAAATGAAGTTCAGCTAAGTCAGGATGAGGGCAGTTTGCGAGGAGACAAAATAAGTCAGGCGAGAGAATTGCAGACAACTTTGAGACACTTATTTGTGCCACTTCCATTTAGGTTGAATCTTTTCCCCAATCCATGCACTAATTACCATCACCTGATGACATTTCGTCAAGGCTCCTTGAAATTGGCTATCCTTTTTAATTATACTCTATCATTTCCTCATGTCCTTTTTATGTCTAGTTCTCCAATCAGGCAATTGATACTTATCAAATAAGTCAGTCAAGAAACTGAAATGATAAGAGATACCTGGAAGACTACCCACAAAACAAAATACACACTTCTCCTCTTAAAATTTCGGTCGTTTATATTTGTATTTCTTCATTTAATCGAAATGAAGTATATTGGATGCATGGATGATATGAGTTTTAGGTCCTGTATTTATGCACCTGTATTATGCATTTAGAGGGCTAGTTAGGAAAGGAGGAGGACACAAAAATAAGACGGAGGGTACTTGTAAATACCGTCCATGACCTCCAACATGGACAGGTGACAGGACAAGGTGACCCGGCCAGACCTATAATCAAACCTGGGACTCATCAACTAACAGTCATGAGTACTACCAACTGAGCTAATCCCCCTCTCTTGGCACCTAATAAAAATCAAGCTTATACAATCTCCATAATATATGTACTGCACATTTTCTTCCATTTGAACAAATTAAAGCGTATGAAATGGTGACCTTGTATCACTCTCACTCTGGTCCATAAATAGTTATTAAATACCAATATGACTCTTTTTCGTTGCAGTAATTAGATCATACTTCAAAGCTGGAACCTTTCGTGAGTGTATCAAATACATAAAATCTACTTAAGGCTTCTACTGGTTTTTGGCCGGTAACTTCAATCATTCTGTCATGAAGGGAAATTAATTTGATATAGCATTTCCCTTCTACAGTGACCTTGAGAGCTAAACGTACAGTTTTGTACAGCCAATACATTATATCCCAAGGGCTTAGGCCGTCTGAAGATACGTATCTAGATATGTATAATATTTCTTGTTTTTCAAACGAAAAGTACAAATTGAGTATGGAAAGCAATATGATAACTCTGAAGTCAAATTCCTACCACTTACCACGCTTTTTGGATCCTTTGCAGCGTTTCACCAATTGTGTTATTTGCTTATTTATTTAATGGTATTCACAAAAGATGCACAATCAGAAAAACAAATTTTTTGATATGTCAACTATTTGTAAATATCACCCTTGACCTGTTCACAAAAGCTACAAAGAAACAATGAGCCAAAATCAACAGAATTTGATAAATATTCTGAAAATGTTAAATGTCTTGCATGAATTTTTCGTCTAATTATTTATGTTTTCATACTCGTAAAACATTGTTACATTTCATATCGAAATTGTAAGACAAACCTGCTCATTCAAAATAATGCAAAGATAAGGACTCCAACATATCCATGCAGGACAAAACAAAATGTAAATGCCTAATGACATCATTACTGTGATGTACCTTTGCTGCTTTTAACAGCAGCCTTTACAAAGTAAAATTATAATTGGACGCATATATAATACATCATTGAATTTTCCCTTAACTAAAAGAAAGCACCATAGAAATATTTGGTTTCATGAAATGTCAAGGAACTATTATTTATATTCCATAATGACTTTGGAAGTGTATATGAGGGGGCATGGAACAGAACCAATTGAATGTCTGTGACATTAATTTTCTAAAATTGACGATTTCGACATCCCACATACAGTTCAATTGAGTTATAGAATATCTATGTAATAATATAAGTCTTGAAAAGTTTGCCACAACATTGTGTGAAAAACACTATTATATGTAGAAAACCAAAATTGAATATTTTTTGCCAAAAATGGCTTTTAAACCTAACTGTAAGATTGGAATAAGCGTAGCTGCGTAGGATGTATTTAATGAGCTGAAGTTGAATATTGATGGATAACGACTTTGTAAGAATATCCAGTTGCACTAATTACTGCTTTAAATTTGTGTACTCATGAAACTTTATAAACTCGAGAGGTGGGTTAACTCTCTCGGTAGAACTCTGCATTCAAAGGGCTAGGTTTCGGATTCAATGCCAGCTTTCGCCAGACCGCCTAGACCTATGTTGGACAGCTGTTTCAATCAACCTTTGCCTCATAGCTGTGTCCCTATGTCCTAATTAGCCTTCCAAGTGCATAAAACAAGACATAAAGCCGAAATCATGGATTATGCATTCATCTATTAATTTCCTGCATGTCGATGATATTAATTGGTTCTCCCCCTGTCAGCATGCCTCGGCGGTCCAACGTCGGCCTAGCGTTAGTCCGATGTCAGTAGCATCGGACCAGCTTCGGTCCGATGTTGGACCGCCGAGGCGCGCTGATAGGGCCCTGACATAAGCGCGATAACTGACGACAGTATCAATATTATATCACTGTTAATTATACCTTTAGCTCAGACACCCAGGGTCTTGTAACCCCATAAACAACAAATCAATCTGAAAGATCATAACAAAATAAAATGACGAAGAAAGAAAGAGAAGGAAGTGCAGAAAAAATCTAATTAATAGTTTTCCATATCAGTCGATTTTCAGATATTTCTACCTCAAGATTACAGGCACTACTCTTCAGAAAATTATCAAGTTGTGATATGTCTCATAATTTCAGACATCAAGATAAATCATAACGTAAGACGAGGCATAATTCTGTCTCGTTTGGTTAATGCATACATTTACGTCAATTACTGCTGCGGCTTTGGGTGCAATTTTCCCGGTAGTCCGATAAGAATGGTTGACATAGTAACAAGCAAGGAGTGGCCTGCTGTTATTTACCAAAATTTGTACGTCTTACATTAGAAAGGACAAGTGACAGATTCGCCTGTGTGTCCAGGGCGCGATGACCTCGTCTGTTGCCACCTAGAAATATACGGTAGCAGGGGGGATTGGCGACATTTCTGCCCCCTGGCAAGGGCTCATTGCAGTGCCCTCCTACTGTCGTAATTAGCCTAGCAAGTGCATAAATACAGGACGTAAAGTCTACATCATCCATCTTCACAACTTTGTGACATTGCTATTTCTACCATGCAATTGGTAGAAGCAGGTTGACACAACGTTGCGTGGCTTGTACTTACATTATCTGACTTGAAGTGACTTCACCTGATATCTGATTATACAAGTTCACAAAAGGCAGCTGCAGAGAACTTAGAACAACACAACTTTTGAATGCATTGACCTTTTATGTCTGGAATACTGCATGTGAAATGTCAAGTGGTTCTGTTGTCTAAAATGTTTCTTCGTCATTTATATGACGTATTGAAGACTTAAAAAGAGACATGATATGACATTATATGGCATCTATAAAATCAACCTTTCCATGAAATCTAGATTCCTATAATAGTAGCCCATCCTGTAAAATTGATATAGAATAACAATTTTAAAAAATTGCACAACTAAATCAGATACATCCTGGTTGCCACACCTTATTTCGACCAATATTGATAAAATGCTGATATCGTTATATCATATAGAGTGACAAATTTCCTACTTGACCAATCACATATTCATAAATAATCTTGTGCTACATGTATACCTACAGCCAGAGAAATTTATTGTATAAACTCCATTATGTCTTGCGAAGCTTAAAGGAAAAATAAAAGGATATTAATGATACACTATTGTTCTTTTTGAAGATTCTCAAAGTTGGTGAATTAAAAATATCTGAAGGGTTATTCTTCTAAAACAGTTAAACCAAGATACATTGCAAAACAAGATTTTAGCAAGAAACACAAATGCAAATGATGGCTGGTGTTTCCATTTTCAGCATACTGGTTTACACTTTTTTTGAGAGGTTTGCAATAAGGTGGTAAACTTCTGAGTCAGCCAGATGTGCAAACTAGTCAGGTACCATCCCAAGAATCATGAAACTGCCACAAACTGCCTCATACTCAGGAAGCAGTGTATTTAGCAAAACAGTATTTTCGTCAGAGGTGTGTAATGAGTTGTCAGAAGAGCAATCAGACATCATCAACAAGACGCGGCTTATGGCAGCTTACTGGAGGGTCACACAAGCACTTCCTGTGCAATGCATCATGGAAACTGTGGCAAAATGGCCACCAGATCCCTGCCAACATTGTACACATTAGTAAGCCTTGATACCTTCATAACAAGCAACAATGGAAACAAGATGTGCTAGTGTTACTATGGTAACTCATTCATTGCAGGACACTGTCCACCCAGAGAATTGTGACAAAGTAGCTTCTAGCAGTAAAACTATAATGTATATACAGTGAGGAGCATTTTCAGTTAGAGTCTCCAGGGGCGGACTGGCCTATGTGGCAGAGTGGCAGCTGCCACGAGCCCAACCACTCAGGGGGGCCCATTCAAGGTGCCAAAATATAAAAAAATCAAGAAAAAAGCCAAAATATTGATCTTTGTGACCAAGTGTTGTGACCATGTGATACAATCAAACTTTTTGGTAAGGGCCCCAGTGTGAGAGGGCCCTAAATAGGAATGGGCCCTGCCACCTTGACGTAAATGGAGAAAAACCAAAAAAAATAGGTACAGAGGGGGCAGGGGGCCCCTTGACTTATTTTTCCACGGGCCCAAACAACTATCACCAGTCCGCCCCTGGGTTAGACCGCCTCTTCCAAAATGAGAATTGCACTCCTGTGCTCTATTTGTTAGAAACACAGGCCTTAACTAAAGGAAACACTTCTGAGTTGGTAAACCGACAGATAAATATTAAATGATCAGTCCTTAAATCTTCGTTATAACGATTAATGTCTTTATACATGTTGAGGGTAGACCAAGGGAAGATTCAATAAGGATTTCCGAAAGTTGTGAAGTTGCAATTTTGTACATGGTGTGATACCGCGTGAATCATATTTGGCTTAGCTGTGCTCATGTGAATTTAGCCATGGTAGTGTGAGTTGGCAATGAGGCGGCCAACATTTCATTATGGCAGATAAATTAGCGTATTCAAAAGGTGTATTAATGGGGCATGCAGTGACACCTAAGTGACAGCCCTGGCATATTTCCTAATGTCAAAAAATACCACCATCACTGACCAGGTTAGCTTTGATGTGCAATTATTGTTATGTGCCCTTGTTACAAATTGAGATGTCTGTCTAAAAACAGCTTATCAGAATTACAGTAAGGCATAAGAGTACTGCACAACGAAATTATATAATTATAAACCTGCCATGAACTGCTCTGAAGAAGTGCCTACGTTGTTTAGTATTTGAGAAACATTTAGGAGATCAAATGCTACACAGACACATCAAAAAAAAAAAAGTAACAGAGAAACACAAACCAAAAGTGAAAGCTTGCAAGGAAGTAAACTGGATGCAAAAGAGTCACCAATGTTAAGAGGATATAGCAAAAAAAAAGAGGGAAAGAAACAGAAAGGGCAAAAAAGAAGAAGAAGAAATTCAATGCTCTTTCCTGTCTCTTAGCATCAGAAGGAGTTTCTTTTTTTTATTGCTAAAGGACCCCTTTTACCAACTTTGTCTTTCTTTGCTTGTACTGTTTGCCTAGAGGTTGGTTGACAAGAAATTGTACCACACAAGGGAATTGTTGCCTTTTCCTACATTGCACTTAATGTTTCTCAATGTAGGTTGAACAAGAAGTCAATGCATTTGTTTTCCTTTGGGCAAACAGAGGCAATAGCTCACATTTGCAAGTCTCTCTTGGTTTCTTTTGTTGGCGGTCATTAATTAATTTCTCACAATATAGGAGGAACTGTAAGTTTTGAAGCTTTGAAAAGTATATATTGGCTTTTTTGATTGTTTATTCCAATATTCTAATAGTAGTAGCTGGTGCTATGTAAATAGGATAAGATTACTTGAGCCAAACATTTCAGGGGTGTAACCTAAAGTCAGACACTTTTAGTTGAGCTGAATAGACAATAAAGAGCTTGTTTACCTGTATATTTGGTACCAATCTCAAGCCAAAGCCTTCTTTCATATCACAATAAAATAAACAAGTATGGTGTGTCAAAACTGTATGGATTTGAGGTGAAATGTCTTCAGAATGAAGGGTATTTTGACATCATGACTGTGACTTGAAGGGTACAACCAAATTTTGACTGAAAATCATGAGTTGGAGATAAACTATAAAAAAATGCACCGTATTGTTAGTGCAGAAGCTTGAAGTGTTTTTGCAAAAGCAACACCGAATTTTAAGACTTTCTTACAATGGATATCAAAGCTGAGAGTTTTTTTAAAGCATCTTTCAAGCTCAAAGCTTCTGTCTCTCCAAATCACTGTGAACTTGACTTCAATTCCTTGGGTGATAAAATACCTAACACTCCTTTATTATTGTCAGGAATGTGGCCCACTTCACATGTAGTATTCCCAAATGTGCTATTTGTTTCAAGACTGTCTCTTTCATGGCTGTTTGAAAACAAACAGACAATGGCACAAAGCCCATGGTGTCGACATGTCAGAAGTTGATGTACCATATTCCCTCCAGTAAGGGTGGATCCTCCTAAAACAGTCAAACCTCAACTGAGCATGAACATTTTTTTTAGTAAGAAACAAAAAATGCAAACGATAGTAGGTTTACCTATTTTCATGGTACTATTCTATATAATTTTTTGCAAGGCAATAAGGTGGCTCCAGGACTTCTGAATCAGCCATTTGTGCAAACTAGTCAGGTACCATCCCAAGAATCATGAAACTGCCACAAACTGCCTCATACTCAGGAAGCCGTGTATTTAGCAAAACAGTATTTTCGTCAGAGGTGTGTAATGAGTTGTCAGAAGAGCAATCAGACATCATCAACAAGACGCGGCTTATGGCAGCTTACTGGAGGGTCACACAAGCACTTCCTGTGCTATGCATCATGGGAACAGTGACAAAATGGCCACCATAGCTCTACCTTCATTGTACGCATTAGTAAGCCTTGATACCTTCATAATAAGCAAAAGCAGAAACAAAATGTTCCAGTGGCTATGTTTCTTATCACTCGCAGAAACCTTATTCACACTTTGAATTGTGATACAGTATCTTCTGACAGCACAACAATAATGTATATACAGTGAGGAGTATTTTAGGTTAGTATACCTTTTGCAAAATGAGATTTGCACTTCTGTGCTTTCTTTGTTAGAAAAACAGGCCTTAACTAAAGGGGAAAATTCTGAGTTGGCAAAACATCAGATAAATATTAAGTGATCAGTCCCTAAATCTTCGTTTTAACAATTACTGTCTTTATATATACATGTTGAGGGTAGACCCAGGGTGGATGCTATTAGAATTTTTGAAAGTTGTGTAGATTCAACTTTGTCTCGTTGTGAATACTATTTGGCTCTGCTGTGCTCATGTGAATTTAGCCATGGTAATGTAATAATAATAATAATAATAATAATAACTTAATATAGTGCTAATTCCAGTAAACTGCTCATTAGCGCTGCTCAAATGAGCTCAGGGGTAGAATTGTTTAAACAAGTGAGTTTTAAGGTTATTCTTGAAACTCTCCAAATTGTTTATTGTTCTCAATTTTTCTGGCAAAGTATTCCAGAGTTTTGGGGCTGCATATGAGAAAGCTCTGTCCTCAAACTTATTTTTGTTGCATGGGATAGGTTCTGCTAACAGGTGTCTATGGTTGCTTCTCAGATTGTGGTCTTGCTGGGGTTTGGCTTGAATAAGTTCTTGAATGTACAATGGAGCTTGGGAATTCATTGCTTTCCATGTGATCATCATCAGTTTGAACTGGATTCTTGCTGGAATCGGTAGCCAATGTAGTTGCTTTCTGCTGAGACTTACACTGTCATGTCTTTTCAATCTCTCAATCAATCGAACAGCTGAGTTTTGGGCAACTTGAAGCTTATTCATTAAAGAGCTGGTTGTGCCATACAAGAGTCCATTTCCATAGTTAAGGTGAGGGGTGACAAGAGCATTCACAGCTGTCTTAACCGTTTCTTTGTCTAGGTTCTTTCGAAGTTTTGAAATGTTTCTCAAATTGAAGAAAGTATTTCGGCACATCTTGTTGATTTGTCTTTCCATTGTCATATTTTTGTCGAATAGCACTGCGAGATTTCTGACATGATCAGCAGTTTTGATTTCAACATTGTCAACATTGATTGATGACACTTGCAGTTTCTTCAACTGACCAGGAGCACCAATCAGAAGAAGTTCAGTTTTGTCACCATTATTGCACAACTTGTTATTGTGCAAGAAGTCCCTTATTTCTGCTATACATTTTTCCATTTTCCGCACCGCCTGCTCTTCATTCAGAAAGGTTGGCTTGAAAGAAAGAATAAGTTGTTCATCATCCGCATACTTTTGATCATTCACTTGATTTGATTGTGCCACCTCACTTACTGGAGCGATGTACGAGTTGAACAAAATTGGACCAAAATGTGAGTTGGCAATGAGGCGGCCGGCATTCCATTATGGCAGATAAATTGGTGTATTTATATGGCGTATTAATGCAGCATGCAGAGACACTGAGTGACACCACAAAATTCCTAATGTAAAAAAATACCACCATTACTGACCAGGTTAGCTTTGATGTGTAATTATTATGGCCTTGTTACAAATTCGGATGTCTTTCTAAAAAGGACTTTGCAGAATGACAGGAGTGCATGAGTACTACACGAGGGAAGTATTAGCTCGGCATGAACTGCCCTGAAGAAGTGCCAACATTTTAGAGCATATGAGAATCATTTAAGGGATAAAATACTCCAAAGAAATATCAGATAAAAAAATAGGAAGAAAAATAACTTCAAAGAAATGGCAAATCACACATGAAACGTGAGAGTAGCCAGTAAGGTAAACTGGATGCAAAAGAGCTGTAGGGACAAGTCACAAATGAGAAGAAGGAAGAGCTAAGAAAAGAGGGAAAAAGAAATTCAATGCTTTTCCCTGCCTCTTAGCATCAGAAGGAGTCTCTCTTTTATTGCTAAAAGATCTTTTTCACCCACTTCGTCTTTCTTAGCCTGTACTGTTTGCCATTAAATGGCAGCTTGCTTGAGGTTGGTCGACGATGAATTGTACCTCACAGGGGAATTGTTGTCTTTACTACATTGCGCTTAATGTTTCTCAATGTAGGTTGAACTAAAAGTCAATGCATCCAGTTCCCTTTGGGCAAACCGAGGCAGTAGCTCACATTTGCAAGTCTCTCCTTTGGTTTTTTGAAGGCTTTGGTGTCACAGCTGTTCAATATAGTGGAGAGTGGATATTCATTCATTTCTCACAATGTTGGAGGAATTGTAGGTACTAAAGCTTAATCTGAATGGCATACTTGCTTTCTTTGATTATTATGTACTCTGAAGTAAATCTCAAATAGTGGTATTGAGTGCTTGGTATATTTTTTGGTTTAAATTCTATCTGAAAATGCTCGCACTGAAGTCCTCAGTGGTGATTTTTACACCAGCCAAGAAATCTCTGGTTGTTTTTTTAGGTGAGGCATTAAAGCAGTACTTTTATTTACTCATTATTATCTGAACTATTCTGATTGCTGCAATTGATTTTAAAGTTATACTAGTTATCAGTGAACTGAACACCAGATCTGAATCAAAACGATGATAGTTAATTTCCTGCAACAAAAACATCATTTTTTAACTATCATGCACCATGAGACCTGAGAAGACATATTTGTATCCCACCACATGTGGTGGGGGTAAAATGCGCAAAAATCATATATCTTCACTTCATTTCCTGAAAAGCTTGGTAGATTCTACAATGACAACATTATATTTTTGGACTGCCTTTAAAAATAACCAAGCAAATGATCCCTTGGCAACTGCCAGGTTTTAAGCAATTGTCGCTCCGAATTACTGTGTGCTTGACTTCTATTCCCCAGATGAGAAAAGACCAAACACTACTATGTTATTGTCAATTTTTATGGCAGTTGACAACCTCGAATGCCAGAAGTGTGGCCCACCTCACATGCTGTATTCCCAAATGTGCTATTTGCTTCAGAACTGCCTCTTTCATGGCTGTTTGAAAACAAACGGACAATGGCACACAGCTTATGGTGTCGACATGTCAGAAGATGATGTACAGTATTTCCTAAAAAAGGCCTGTCTGAAAAAAGGTCTTGCAAAAAGCCAGGAAGGTATTATGGTTGTACACAAATGAAGTATAAGAGTGGCAGACTGAAATGAACTGCCCTGAAGGAGTGCTATTAAGAAACATTTAAGAGACCAATTACCACCCAGAAACATCAAATAAAAAGAAAGCAAAGAAAGAGAAAAACCGAAAGTGAGAGTAGCAAAGAGGGTAAACTGGATGCAAAAGAGCTTGGGACAAATGTGAAAAAGAAAGAGCAGTTCCAATAAAAAAAGCCAAAGAACGAAAAAGGAGAAGAAAGTCAGTGTTCATCAGAATGAGTCTCTTTTTTATTGCTAAAAGATCCTTTTTACCAACTTCGTCTTTCTTTGCTTGTACTGTTTGCCTAGAGGTTGGTTGACATGAAATTGTACCACACAAGGGAATTGTTGCCTTTGCCTACATTGCGATTAATGTTTCTCAATGTAGGCTGAACAAGAAGTCAGTGCATTGGGCTTCTTCTGGGTAAACAGAGGCAATGGCTCACATTTGCAAGTCTCTCTTGGTTTCTTTGTTGGCGTTGGTGTCACAGCTGGTCAGTAGTGGTCATTCATTCATTTCTCACAATATGGGAGGAACTGTAAGTTTTGAAGCTTTGAAAAGTGTATTGGCTTTTTTGATTGTTTATTCCAATATTCTGGTATTACTAGCTGGTGCTATGTAAATAGGATACGATTAATTGAGCTTAACATTTCAGGGGTGTAACCTAAAGTCAGACACTTTTAGTTGAGCTGAATAGACAATAAAGAGCTTGTTTACCTGTATATTTGGTACCAATCTCAAGCCAAAGCCTTCTTTCATATCACAATCATATAAACAAGTATGGTGTGTCAAAATTTGATGTGAAATGTCTTCAGACTAAAGGGTATTTTTGACATCATGACTGTGACTTGAAGGGCACAACCAAATTTTGACTGAAAATCAGGAGTTGGAGTAAACTACAAAAAAATGTACTTCATTGTAAGTGCAGAAGCTTGAAGTATTTTTTTTAGCAAAAAGAATGTCAAATTTTAAGACTTTCTCACTTGTGAAATGGATATCAAAGCTTAGAGATTTAGGCATCTTTCAAGCACCAAGCTTCTGTCTCTCCAAATCACTGTGAACTGGACTTTAATTCCCTGGGTGAGAAAAGACCAAACACTCCTTTATTATTGTCAATTTTGATGGCTGGTGACAACCCAGAGTGTCAGGAATGTGGCCCACTTCACATGTAGTATTCCCAAATGTGCTATTTGTTTCAAGACTGTCTCTTTCATGGCTGTTTGAAAACAAACAGACAATGGCACAAAGCCCATGGTGTCGACATGTCAGAAGTTGATGTACCATATTCCCTCCAGTAAGGGCTGGCTAGTTAGATTGAAGTGAATGCTGTATCCTTGAAACTTCTTTTTAAGTTAGCAATAAATTTTAATTATTGTATCCAGGCTATAAAGTGTGCCAAAGCATAATTTTACTTCACCTGTATCTGCTTATACAAGTTCATTATGTCAACTTAGAGGAATAATGATTTGGAAATATATTTCCTCTCCAAATCTAATGCATGCAATTTGGCACACCCACAATGTAACATGAAAAATAATGTTATTGATAAAAGGCTGTAGTGCTTACACAATTATCGCATAATCATATTATTCTCCCTGCTAACCTTCCACTCATTCAACCATCTCCTTAGCTAAGGAACATGAAAAAATTGTCAATGGAGTAAACAGCTGTGTTGCATCTTGCATTATCATCTTAAGAAGTTGGGCTTTGAAAGAGCATGACTGAAAGAATTCAGTATTAAGGATCAAATTGTGCTGGAATATTGTTTGGTTTCCATATCATCAAAGTAGGTTAAAATATTGAAAGGTGGATCCTCCTAAAACAGTCAAACCTCAACTTAGCATGAAAAAAAAAGTTAACAAAAAACAAAAAATGCAAACGATAGTAGGTTTACCCATTTTCATGGTACTATTCTATATCCATTTTTGCAAGGCAATAAGGTGGCTCCAGGACTTCTGAATCAGCCATTTGTGCAAACTAGTCAGGTACCATCCCAAGAATCATGAAACTGCCACAAACTGCCTCATACTCAGGAAACTGTATTTAGCAAAACAGTATTTTCGTCAGAGGTGCGTAATGAGTTGTCAGAAGAGCAATCAGATATCATCAACAAGACGCGGCTTATGGCAGCTTACTGGAGGGCAGGGTTGGGGCGATTAAATTATTATTTTAATCGATTAGATTAGATTAAATGGAGACTTTGCTTGATTAGATTAGATTAGATTAAGGCCATTTTACAATCTTAATCAATTAAATCAGATTAAACACAATATTTAATCAGATTAAATTTGATTAAATTTGATTAAAATTAAGATAAGTAATTTAGTACAAAAAAAAATTCAATTACCACGTTATTCAAATATACTCTCAATGAATAACTTATTTGTTATAAGTCTCTTTAAAGGCACAATATCTACAGATTTTACCAGATTCATATCTGAAATGAATTTAACAGCTGTTCTATAAGAAATTACTCCACAACCTCTCAGGTGAGCTCTGCAATGTCCAAAATGTAAACAACAGACCATTGCACAGTGTTATTTTCTTCTTATTTCTTTTGGAAATTTTGAAAATTGCTGAGATACAGACATATGTTATTCGGAAATGTTCATGTATTCGTTTACAACATAATTAGCGGCTTATGCAAGGCAATAAAATGTACACTGGCAATACCAACATGATTTTGATTTAAAAAATCAATAATTTCCCAATTTCTTCAGATCTATCACTTTATGCGAAGTTTCACTGATCCAATTTGATAGAAATATGTTCTCCTTTTGAAGCATATGATTTTACCCTTAACTAACCAATTATGAAACCTAATTGTCATATCATTCCTATTCCCTCAAGATAGGAATCTTATAATTTATGAATTGCATAAGACAAGATAGGGGTTCTCCCATCACTTGCCCATTGTTCTTCAGCATTGTCTCTCTAGGTTCCATCCACTTTTGTGAGATAAGTGTAATGATATTACATGATCATGGAACTGATAGCATTGATAGGCCTACTAATTGTCAATTAGGTAAAGGCACACTTGCCTGTTTGAATGATGTGTCACTAAACAATAACTCTAAAGTTTGAATTCCATACTTTACACTAATTGGTTATTTATCTATTTTCCACACATCATTTCATTTGGTATCATTACTTTACTGACAGATGAAACATCAAATAATTCATCACTATCATACCGTTTAAGTTAATATTTAATTGGATTAATCTTTCAATCTTGATTAAATGGTTTAATCTGATTTAATCATTTAATTTGATTAAACCATTTAATCAACAT
Organism: Platynereis dumerilii; assembly: GCA_026936325.1. Classification (NCBI taxonomy): domain Eukaryota; kingdom Metazoa; phylum Annelida; class Polychaeta; order Phyllodocida; family Nereididae; genus Platynereis; species Platynereis dumerilii. The sequence goes on from JAPTHN010000076.1 coordinate 685,374, forward strand.
TTAATCATGATTAAATGCTGATTAAATAGAAAATGTGATTAGATTAGATTAAATTAAATGACTTTGACAATTTTAATCGATTAGATTAGATTAAGTAATCTAATCAAATTTAATCATTTAATCATGATTAAGATTAGATTAGCCCCAACCCTGCTCGAGGGTCACACAAGCACTTCCTGTGCAAGGCATCATGGGAACTGTGGCAAAATGGCCACCAGATCCCTGCCTACATTGTACACATTAGTAAGCCTTGATACCTTCATAATAAGCAAAAGCAGAAACAAAATGTTCCAGTGGCTATGTTTCTTATCACTCGCAGAAACCTTGTTCACCCTTTGAATTGTGACAAAGTATCTTCTGACAGCACAACAATAATGTATATACAGTGAGGAGTATTTTAGGTTAGTACACCTTTTGCAAAATGAGATTTGCACTTCTGTGCTTTCTTTGTTAGAAAAAGAGGCCTTAACTAAAGGGGAAAATTCTGAGTTGGCAAAACATCAGATAAATATTAACTGATCAGTCCCTAAATCTTCGTTTTAACAATTACTGTCTTTATATATAGATACATGTTGAGGGTAGACCTGGGGTGGATGCTATTAGAATTTTTGAAAGTTGTGTAGGTTCAACTTTGTCACGTTGTGAATCCTATTTGGCTCTGCTGTGCTCATGTGAATTTAGCCATGGTAGTGTGAGTTGGCAATGAGGCGGCCGGCATTTCATTATGGCAGATAAATTGGTGTATTTATATGGCGTATTAATGCAGCATGCAGGGACACTGAGTGACACCACACAATTCCTAATGTAAAAAAATACAACCATCACTGACCAGGTTAGCTTTGATGTGTAATTATTATGGCCTTGTTACAAATTCGGATGTCTTTCTAAAAAGGGCTTTGTAGAATTACAGGAGAGCATGAGTACTACACGAGAGAAGTATTAGCTCGGCATGAACTGCCCTGAAGAAGTGCCAACATTTTATAGCATATGAGAATCATTTAAGGGATAAAATACTCCAAAGAAATATCAAATAAAAAAAAGAAGAAAAATAACTGCAAAGAAATGGCAAATCACACATGAAAAGTGAGAGTAGCAAGGAAGGTAAACTGGATGCAAAAGAGCTGTAGGGACAAGTCACAAATGTGAAGAAGAAAGAGCAAAGAAAAGAGGGAAAAAGAAATTCAATGCTTTTCCCTGCCTCTTAGCATCAGAAGGAGTCTCTCTTTTATTGCTAAAAGATCTTTTTCACCCACTTCGTCTTTCTTAGCCTGTACTGTTTGCCATTAAATGGCAGCTTGCTTGAGGTTGGTCGACGATGAATTGGGCCTCACAGGGGAATTGTTGTCTTTACTACATTGCGCTTAATATTTCTCAATGTAGGTTGAACTAAAAGTCAATGCATCCAGTTCCCTTTGGGCAAACCGAGGCAGTAGCTCACATTTGCAAGTCTCTCCTTTGGTTTTTTGAAGGCTTTGGTGTCACAGCTGTTCAATATAGTGGAGAGTGGATATTCATTCATTTCTCACAATGTTGGAGGAATTGTAGGTACTAAAGCTTAATCTGAATGGCATACTTGCTTTCTTTGAAGTAAATCTCAAATAGTGGTATTGAGTGCTTGGTATATTTTTTGGTTTAAATTCTATCTGAAAATGCTCGCACTGAAGTCCTCAGTGGTGATTTTTACACCAGCCAAGAAATCTCTGGTTGTTTTTTTAGGCTAGTTATTAAAGTAGTACTTTTATTTAATCATTGTTATCCGAAATATTCTGATTACAGCAATTGCTTTTAAAGTTATACTAGTTATCAGTGAACTGAACACCAGATTTGAATCAAAACGATAATTAATTTCCTGCAACAACAACATCATTTTTTAACTATCATGCACCATGAGACCTGAGAAGACATATTTGTATCCCACCACATGTGGTGGGGGTAAAATGCGCAATAATCATACATCTTCACTTCATTTCCTGAAAAGCTTGGTAGATTCTACAATGACAACATTATATTTTTGGACTACTGTGTGCTTGACTTCTATGATGAGGAAAGACCAAACACTACTTTGTTATTGTCAATTTTTATGGCAGTTGACAACCTCGAATGCCAGAAGTGTGGCCCACCTCACATGCTGTATTCCCAAATGTGCTATTTGCTTCAGAACTGCCTCTTTCATGGGTGTTTGAAAGCAAACAGACAATAGCACACAGCTTATGTGTCAACATGTCCGAGGTTGATGTACAGTATTTCCTAAAAAAAAGACCTGTTTGTAAAAGGGGCTTGCAAAATGACAGGAACGCATTATGGTTGTACAAAAATGAAGTATAAGACTACCAGACTGCAATGAACTGCCCTGAAGGAGTGATATTAAGAAACACTTAAGAGATCAAATGCTACACAGAAGCATCAAAGAAAAAAAACAGCAAAGAAATAGAGAAGCACACACGGACAGTGACAGTAGCAAGGAAGGTAAACTGTATGCAAAAGAGCTGACAAGTCACAAATGTTAAGAAGAAAGAGAAAGAAAAAGAGGGACAGATCAAAAGGGGAGAAGAAATTCAATGTTTTTTTCTGCCTTTTAGCATCAGAAGGAGTCTCTTTTTTATTGCTGAAAGATCCTTTTCACCAACTTCGTCTTTCTTAGCTTTTACTGTTTGCTTTAAATGGTAGCTTGCTTGAGGTTGGTTGACAATAAATTGTACCTCACAGGGGAATTGATGCCCATCCTACATTGAGCTTAATGTCTCTCAATGTAGGTTGAACTAAAAGTCAATGCGTCCAGCTTCCTTTGGGCAAACCAAGTCAGTAGCTGACAATTGCTAGTCACTCCCTGGGCTTTATTGTTGGCTTTGGTGCCTGTACTCAGGCCTCAGTGGCGATTTTGCCACAGGCCCAGACACTTCTGGTTGTTTTATTTAGGCTAAGCATTGTTAGCAAGCATGATTAAAGCCATATACAGTGTGGGCAATTTGGGGGGGGGGGAGGCAACATTTGCGACATGTGCCCAAATTTCATGATCTAGATTTAATACCATTTCAAATGAAGTTGCTTGGAAACTATTTATTTTTAATAGTCTTTATTTAATCATCTGCCCCAAACTATTTATCCTTTTGTCCGAATCTCACTGTTTCCCAAAATTTAGGGGGGGGGGGACCCCCTTTCTGTACGCCTGTGCTTAAACTGGTTTTTTCATTAACATGTTATGATCTTAAATATTCTGATTGCAGCAATTGCATTTAAAGTTATGCTAGTTACAAGTGAATTGAACAATTGAAATGCATTAAAATTAATGATTTATCAATTTCCCGCAACAACACCATCATCTCCTAACTATCACCATGAGACCTGAAGAAGACAAAATTGTATCCCACATCATGCGGTGAGGATAAACTGCACAAAAAATGCCTTATCTTCACTTCATTTCCCGAAAAGCTTGGTAGATTAACACTGACATTAATATATTTATTATATTTTTGAACTGCCCTTAAAAATAACAAAGCAAATGATCCTTTGGCATCTTCCAGGTTTTAAGCTATTGTCTCTCCGAATTACTGTGTGCTTGACTTCTATTGCCCAGATGAGAAAAGACCAAACACTCCTTCATTATTGTCAATTTTGATGGCTGCTGACAACCCAGAGTGTCAGGAATGTGGCCCACTTCACATGTAGTATTCCCAAATGTGCTATTTGCTTCAGAACTGCCTCTTTCATGGGTGTTTGAAAGCAAACAGACAATGGCACACAGCTCATGGAGTCAACATGTCAGAAGTTGATGCACAGTATTTCCTTTAAAAAAAGAAAAAAAAGACCTGTCTGAAGAAAGGCCTGCAGAATGACAGGAGGGCATTATGGTAGTTAACAAATGAAGTATACTATAAGCCTGCCAGACTGTCATTAACTGCCCTGAAGAAATGTCAACATTTGTTGAGCATTTAGAAACATTTAAGAGATCAAATGCTACACAGAAACATCAAATAAAAAACAGCAAAGAAATAGAGAAGCGCACACCGAAAGTGAGAGCAGCAAGGAAGGTAAACTGGATGCAAAAGAGCTTGGGACAAATATGAAAAAGAAAGAGCAGTTCTAAGAGGAAGACGGAAAAAACAAAAAAGAAGAAGAAATTCAATGCTTTTTCCTGTCTCTTGTCATCAGAGAAGTCTTTTTACCTCACAAGTACTGCTTGCTTTTAAAAGGTTACTTTCCAGTTTGTAAGAGGTTGGTTGACAAGAAATTGTACCACACAGGGGAATTGTTGCCTTTTCATATGTTGCACTTAATGTTTCTCAATGCAGGTCGAGCAAGAAGTCAATTCATCTGTTTTCCTTTGGGCAAACAGAGGCAATAGCTCAAATTTGCAAGTTACTTCCAGTTTTTTCTTGGCTAAGGTTTCACAACTGTTTAATATATCTTTCATTTTTCACAATATTGGAGGAGTACTGGTGCAGCTCCCACAGGGAGGAGCTTTAGGTACTTGACTTTAGTTTTGAAAAAAGTGTACAGGCTCAATTTCTGATTGTATGCTGCTAAATGCAAATTGTGGTAGCTGGTGCTCTGTAAATACATGTGTGCTGTATAATTTGCAAGATAACAGTACTGTTCCAGGAGTCCATCATACAAACAAATATCAAAGTATTCAAAGCATAAAGATTTTAACGTCGTTCAAGCTTGATGCCTTAGTCTTTCTGAAGCACTGAATGCCTGCCTTCAATCACAGACTTCCTTGCTTCAATTCCCAAGGTGAGAAAAGACCAAACACTACTTTGTTATTGTCAATTTTGATGGCTGCTGACAACACAGAGTGTCAGGAATTTGGCCCACTTCACATGTAGTATTCCCAAATGTGCTATTTGCTTCAGAACTGTCTCTTTCATGGGTGTTTGAAAGCAAACAGACAATGGCACACGGCTCATGGTGTGAACATGTCACAAGATGATGTACAAAAATGCCTCATCTGAGGGCCAGGCAGTTATCCTTTTGTACATGCCCTAGGCACGCAATCATGAAATCTGGTTTTTACCTGTCCTCGAGAGGGGGTGCTTATCTGCTCACACATTCGCCTTCAACCTAAAGTAACTTATTCTTTATATTTCCCTGAGTCTTATAACTATAAGAATTTATTTTGGGTTATGCTGCACATGCACTTACACTGCACTGTGAAAGTTGGAGTCATCTTAAATGATTGAGTGAGATGGTTGCACAATTTGCTTGAGCGAACATAGCTTATTATTTTGAGCTATGATAATCTGACCATTGTCATAACTTGAAACAACAAGACCTGTATCTTTGTACAATTCTACAACTGTCTCACTCAATTATTTGAGCTGACTCAAAATTCAAATTTTATAGTGCACAATGTATTGTAATAAATTGGGCAACACTAAAGAATTAACATTTTATTACTACAAATTATCAATTCACCAAATCTACTATACTTACTACATACATCCACTAAAAAATCATATTATATTTTTTACGAATTTAGCAAAGGCCAGATAGTCAGATGCATTTCTTTCACTCACCAACCAAACGAGTATGTTTTGTTCCAAAGCCACAAATATACGCACCTGAAACAGAAAAGAAAGCGGCATTAAGGTTATGTTCGAATTGTTGCAGAACATTATCTTATCATCAGATAATGAATAAGATCAATCAATTCGAATATATCAAAATTCTGAGATAAAATATAATATAATAAGCATAATAAATGTAGATTAGTTACATGCAGTGACCTAGCAACTTCTTCAGTCCACTATTGGCTATCGTAATTTGCAACCCATACAATTTGCGATTAAAAATACCATAATTAGTATGCATAGCCAAATAAATTCCAGATAGGACTTCTTCAACACTCTGAAAAATGTAGGAAGAACCTGGCTTTCTAAAAAACCAAATGGAATTTTATTACACCATGACGGTTTTAACATGGAAGTTTGATTCTTCATTCCATTTGTTGTAAGCAAACATATTGATATTTCCATAAACTCTGAATGGAATGATATAGATGACAAGCCCAAAAACCTATTTTTTTTTGAGAGTGTAGTAGTCCCTGCATTTTAAGATGACCTATTCTGCAGTAATGAAGTGGGGGTGTGGTCTCTCTCAGAGTACATTACAAACACCATCTGCTACATTAACATTGGGCAAGTCAGTCTTACAAAAAGGGGTCCTATAACAGAGGGCCCACTGAAGTACAACGATATTAAAACCAGTAATATACTCCTGGGTCACCGGTTGTACTGTTATGAATGTTCCGGTTCCACCCGGTTGCCATAAATTCTATTTACAACTAAAGCGCTCTCCTTTTAGCTTTATATTGCTATTAAGTGATCTAACACCATGTAAGAATACGTAGGCTACTGATAGTAAATCATAGAAAAGAGAAGTTATACGGACAAATTACAAGGACCTGCAATGCAGGGAGTTATAAAAGTCAAGCACAATATAGACAACACAGATAGATAGATAGATAGATAGATAGGCAGATAGATAGATAGACAGATAGATAGGCATTGTTCTAAGTGCTCACAAGGGTTGATTGATGAGAGGGAGACAGGGAGTCCTCAACAGGTTACAAATGTACCATATTATGTGAAAGAACTTTTTTTTGCTCTGCCCAGGTTTGAACCCATGATGGCAAAACTCTTCAGTCAGAGTCACCCTTTCAAGCATAATTGTTGTTTATAGCAGCTGTTCTTCACACAGGCGGTGTCATAATCAAGATCATCAATGTTGTGATTTCCACACAATCAGCAAACTGCTTGTACTTAAGCTTGTCCTCTATTTCTGATGTACCTTGCGCAAGTGAACAAAACCCCTAATGCTATTAACCCTGCTGCACTTTCCTTATCCCATTTGGCCTGAAGAGCTTAAAGGGGAACAGGTTTTGCTCAGAGGAGTGGAAAAGTATCAATTACTTACTTTAAGGAATACACATAGATAGAGAATTAAAAGGAATGAGGAAAGAATATAATATAATTAAAAGGATGGCTAATTTCAAGGAGCCTTAAAAAAAAGTAATCAGGCTACAGTAATTATTTTAGAATGAGGAATAGATTAGGTATAGGCCTAAATTGAATTGACACAGATAAACGTCTCAATGTTGTCTGCAATTCTCTTGCCTGACTTATTTTGTCTCCTTGCAAACCGCCCTTCATCCTGACTTAGCTTGACTTCATTTGTTCTATCTCGGACTGGATGTCATCCAAACTGACTCATTGGCTTAGTTCTGTTTTCTATTAGTTTAAACCACCTCTGTCCACCAGTTATTGCATTTCCTGCAAGTGCTCTGCAGACAGTTGGTCCACCCTGTCTTTTGTACCCTTCAATTTACAAGTTCATAAAGTGGTCCAGACAGTCAGTAGCAGTGTCCAGACCATTCTCCAAATGTTCTGTGAAGACTTTGTACACCCTGATTTTTACACCATATTGTTCAAATTTGCACAAAGTGTTTTCAGAAAGTACCAGATACGACTGTAGTGTTCAATCCAGTCTCTGTTACAGTGCTTGTAAGGTGCAGTTTTGTGTCTTGATTTTAGTCTTCGTACCATCTAATTCACAAAGGCATGCAAAAAGTGTTCCAGGCAGACTGTCCAAGATATCACTATAATAGTGCCCAGAGTACTCTCTGTAATGTTTTTGGAAAGCTTATGGTAGCACTATGCTAGTTTCACACAGGACTGTTATAGTATCATGAAGAGTAGTGTTGCTGAATTTCTTTCGATCATTGGAATGCCTGCAAACACATCCACAACTTCACATTGGACCTTATCATTTCTTTTAGAATAGTGAGAGCAAAACAATATCAAAACTGACTTCCAATTAAGATCAGAAACTAGATACAATGTATATTGGGGTCTTCAAACTACATCAGCATTGGCACTGATCTAGACCATAGGAACAACCAGTTCACCATATCATCTCATTCCTGCAACATCTAACTATAAACTCAGAAATGCTGTCTGGGCTGCTGGAGGTTGACTAAAGAATCTTGAGGGAGCATTGCATTTTAATACATGGACGTGTATCAGCACATCATCCATTTTACCATCTAGATGACAAAAATGTGGAGAACAGAATGATCTGTAGGCCTATTTAAGGTTTTGCTCTAAAAGGCAATTGATCATATACTGTACATTGAACAGTCAAGGTCACACAGGAAACTGTAATAAATTTCACTCCATATCTGATCTTAGGAGTGATATGACATATCAATAGATAAATTACAGACTGTTTATGAATCGTTTTAAGAGCAGCCAAAGTAGTCGGGCATGTGTCCGGTTTGAGATAGTATCAATTTACCACTTAGGAGAAAGTAGCCATATCAGTATTTGTGGATGACACCAGTACAAGGTCACTATAAGGATGATATGAGAATTAATGTAGTAATTGGGAGTGTATAATATGGAAATCAGAGTATGATTTCAGAAGAGAAGAAACTGGGGATATACAATGATATAACAATCAAAATTGAAAAACAGACAAAAGATTGGATGGACATCTGAATATTTTGATTTTCAATGTGTGCATGAGATTATTGCTAGTAATACCAGTAGGTGTCACTTGCAAGATACGACACATCCTGCGGAAAGAGCAATTCAGAAAACTTTATTATTTAATCATGCATTCACAAAAATGTCCTGTACAGTACCAACTACAGCTTTGCCACTTAGTTTGACTTCATTTGTCCGATCTCAGATCAATGTTATCCCAACTGACACATGGGCTTAGTTCTGTTTTCTATTAGTTTAAACCACCTCTGTTGGCCAGTTATTGCATTTCCTGCAAGTACTCTGCGGACAGTCGGTCCGCCCTGTCTTTTGTACCCTTCAATTTACAAGTGCATAAAGTGGTCCAGACGTTCTCAGATATCACTGTAGCAGTGTCCAGACCATTCTCTGTAATGTTCTGCTGAAGCACATAGTGCTACACTTAGTTTTTCTTTCATGTAGAAGTACACAGGGCACACTATGGCTAGTTGTATCTGGACTGCTGGCATTTTTATTATTCTCTGTACATTCTGTGGAAGCTTTGTGGACCCTCTTTTTTACTATTTAATACATCAGTGGATGCATAAAATGTTCCAGACAGTCCCAGATATCACTGTAACAGTGTCCAGATCATTGTTCGTAATGCACTGCTGAAGCATATAGTCCAACACTAGTTTTATTCGTCCATAGAAGTAAGTGAGGAAGAGTGAAGCAGTGTCTGGACTGCTGGAATTGTTTATGTCAAAGCAGTGTCCAAAAACACTTTCAGTTGGAGTTGTAAACTTAAGTCTAGTTTGATTGGAAATAAGTCAGGTGAGAGAATAGGGGACACATTGAAGACTGGAGAAGACTTTGAGAATTCTGGTCGACTCTATTTTTCATTGTAAACCTTTTAATTCTCCTGCACATATTTTGTTTTCATACATTATGCATCATTTTGTTACTGCAATGAATGATAAACTAACCATCTTGGATCCTCCAGCATAAGTGTTTGTTGCCTGCGCAAAGAGATGATATTTACAAATAATTAATTCAGACGGCCTAGTGAACAAATGCTCTTAAAATATTTCAGTCTCTTTATCTCTCTGTCATGGAATTTTCTTTATGGTTTACATTTGGCAGATCATACCTGTTATAACAATATTCTACCTACAACATGAAGTTTTACTGTAATTCATTCAATCATCTTGTAATTGAGAATCTCAATTTGAGATTACCCTTATTGAATTAGAGTGGATTCCATATCAGTATAAATGGATACAGTCATGTATTCGTGATATATGAAAGTCACGAAATTACATACAGATAATAATAAGGTTCTTTGATTGATTTAATAACATGACGTTCCATTCAACTTGAAGTCACGACTCCATATCGATGTATACAATAAAGACAGAACCCTGTTAACATTTTGCATTTGCATATAAGGGAATGAACTAGATTAAATTTCCTTTAAGCATATCTCATATTTTCTTTCATCCATTGTTCTTAATCCAATACAAAATATTCAATTGCTTGTCAATTTGAGATTCCTATGAGAACTTCTTATTTTGTTAAAAGTCAGACAATCAACAAATGCACTAATCTCATATGATTAAAGGTCTAATCAAACTTTTCATAATGCTGCTGTCATCTACTACCCTGTGCTTCTTTGACACCTGAATAAGAAGAACTTATTGTGAGGTAGCCATCATGCAAAGGACAAACCATGGAAATGGTGACATTAATTATTTATTTCGAGCTTGGGACATCCTCAACTTAGGCTATAAGTAATTAAGTTCCTCAACCAGTCACATGAATTATATTTGCAATGTTTTGCTATCCTTTTGGAGAAACTCTTACTTTTGAATTGTTTTGAGCGATTCTTCTACACTTACTACAGAATGATATATATTACGCTAGAAGTAACAATGCACAGACTCTTTATCCCAAAAGTAAACCCAAAAGAAGACCTCTAAGTTGAAAACTAGGTCAAAGGCCCACATCCTTCCAACGACCTTTAGAAGACCCGGAAGTATTTAAAAGGTCTGTCTCATCACAGGGTCAACAAAGTTCATCCAGGCTGACAAACTTGGGAATCTATGTAAACCCTAAGTTATACTTGGTCTATCATGTAGGAAATTTATATAAGATCTGGCGGTAATGCTTGAATATTGAAGGAGAATGGTTTTGAGCCATATATGAAATCCATATTTGCGCAAAGTACGGATATAATTATATTATTTGCTTTAGCTTGTCGTAACAGTATGTACCTTCAAAATATTAACTTACATAAAAATGACTATAGGAATAACTTGGGAGACTGGGAAATACACCTATTCATTCAGGGATGAATGGAGTCTTTTTGTTGCCCAGCACAGAAAACTAGATACAATCAGCCTACATTTTATATCCCATCGGCTTGGACCAAATCTGGAACTCTTAAAAGAAATTGAAAATAGGACTGAATTAAAATCAAAAGATCAGTTACAACATCAGATACTGTTCAGAAAATGAGGCTCTGGAATTCCAACCGTAGATTAAAAACAAACACCTAACACAGTTGATATTAGGCTCAATTCAACATTGATGGTTCTTACAAAAAAAAACTGAGCATAAGATGGATTTATTGCTCTAGGGCTCTTGACACTCAATAAATGGGTCAATATGAAATATCTACAAATGATGCAAGGACCTCGTAGTTATACTTATTCGTAAAAGGCATCCTATGTCGCGAGTTGCCTCTATCGGAAGCCTCACATAGAGCAGTGCTTGGAGCGAAGTATCTGGAACATTCCTTTTCACTTTGGCCCTTCCACAACTCTTCCCAGAGTGACAGCTTACTCGCAGCTACTATGTCTAGGGATAGTCTAGTACTAGAAGAAGTTATTTTCCTGATTTCAGCACCTGTTCTTGCCCACTATTACAATATATAATATATTCTAAGGAAGGGACTAAAGTTACTATCCATTGTATTGCACTGAGTTACCTCTTGTTTTTAGAATGAGACATTTACAGTTGTTCCTTTTCTAATGAGGAATGAAAAGATTGGCTCAGTGTGAAAATAGCATTAAAAATTGTGATTCCAGGTGCTGGTGATGTGTCCTTATCATATACCAAAACTTTCCACGGAAATTTGATTTAAGGAAAGTAATGTTGCTTTTTGTTGGCTGACTAAAAGGATTATGAATCTGGCTCTGGATTGGCTATCATGAGTAACAAAGTGCAATTGGCTATCATGAGTAACAAAGTGCAATTTCTAATGTCAGAAGTTCCTCTTTTTCTTGAAAAGTGGAACAGTTGTAATGACTGTCATTTATTGGAACATCTGATCAAATTCTCTTCCGCGTTCAATTAATATTTTGCTAGGCGTGGTTGCCAATTTCACAGAACCAGTGGCCAATCCCTGAAAGCAACATAAGAAAACCTTCTCAGCATAGTCTATTGTGTAACAAGTTTGAAATTTCAACAGAAATTTGATACTGATTAGTCAGCGATTCCATGCTATTTCAAAAAGGTTTTCTGGCAAAGCAAAGTAACTGAAATAATGTATTGCATTGAACTTCTACACACTATGTACTGGCTTTTTTACTTCTTGAAGTAAGATGATTTCTTTTGCTTTCGTTCTTACAGTATATACTATTTCAGAAATTCCCTCAAAGCCTGGGCTCATTGGAAATGAAGATTTTATCTTCATCTTGAACACAGTTAGACAATATAGATAGATAGATAGATAGATAGATAGATAGATAGATAGATAGATAGATAGTCAGATAGATAGATAGTCAGATAGATAGATAGATAGATAGATAGATAAATGGACAGATAAAATAGATACAGTAGATAGGTGTCCATGAGGGTTGATAATCCGTTGATTGATGATAGGGAGACAGGGAAGTCCTCAACCTGTTACACAAATACCCCATGTGAGTGATCCTTCACTTGTCCATAGCAAAGACACAGGGTGCCGGTAATTAAATTTTCTTGATTCATCAGTTTTTATATGAAAATATTTCACCAACCGGGGTTTGAATCTGATGGAACAGACCTTCAGTAAGAGTTACATCATATTGTATAATTATAATAATTCACACATGCAGTGTGATAATCAAGATCATCAAAGTTGTGATTTCCACACAATCAGCAAACTATATGTACCTTAGCTTGTCCTCTATTTCTGATGTACCTTGCACCAGTGAACAAAACCCCTAATGCTATTAACCCTGCTGCACTTTCCTTATCCCATTTGGCCTGAAGAGCTTAAGAGGGAACAGGTTTTGCTCAGAGGAGTGGAAAAGTATCAATTACTTACTTTAAGGATACACATAGATAGAGAATTAAAAGGAATGAGGAAACAACATAATACAATTAAAAGGATGGCTAATTTCAAAGAGCCTTAAAAAAAGTAATCAGGCTAAAGTAATTATTTTAGAATGAGGAATAGATTAGGTATAGGCCTAAATAGAATTGACACAGATAAGTGTCTAAATGTTGTCCGCAATTCTCTTGCCTGACTTATTTTGTCTCCTCACAAACCGCCCTTCATCCTGACTTAGCTGAACTTCATTTGTTCTATCTCAGACTGGATGTCATTCAAACTGACTCATGGGCTTAGTTCTGTTTTCTATTAATTAAACCACCTCTGTCAGCCAGTTATTGCATTTCCTGCAAGTTTTCCGAGGACAGTCGGTCCACCCTGTCTTTTGTACCCTTCAATTTACAACTTCATAAAGTGGTCCAGACAGTCCGTAGCAGTGTCCAGACCATTCTCCAAATGTTCTGTGAAGACTTTGTACACCCTGATTTTTACACCATATTGTTCAAATTTGCACAAAGTGTTTTCAGAAAGTACCAGATACGACTGTAGTGTTCAATCCAGTCTCTGTTACAGTGCTTGTAAGGTGTAGTTTTGTGTCTTGATTTTAGTCTTTGTACCATCTAACTCACAAAGGCATGCAAAAAGTGTTCCAGGCAGACTGTCCAAGATATCACTGTAATAGTGCCCAGAGTACTCTCTGTAATGTTTTCGGAAAGCTTATGGTAGTACTATGCTAGTTTCACACAGGACTGTTATAGTATCATGAAGAGTAGTGTTGCTGAATTTCTTTCGATCATTGGAATGCCTGCAAACACATCCACAACTTCACATTGGACCTTATCATTTCTTTTAGAATAGTGAGAGCAAAACAATATCAAAACTGACTTCCAATTAAGATCAGAAACTAGATGTATTGGGGTCTTCAAACTACATCAGCATTGGCACTGATCTAGACCATAGGAACAACCAGTTCACCATATCATCTCATTCCTGCAACATCTAACTATAAACTCAGAAATGCTGTCTGGGCTGCTGGAGGTTGACAAAAGAATCTTGAGGGAGCATTGCATTTTAATACATGGAAGTGTATCAGCACATCATCCATTTTACCATCTAGATGACAAAAATGTGGAGAACAGAATGATCTGTAGGCCTATTTAAGGTTTTTTCTAAAAGGCAATTGATCATATACTGTACATTGAATAGTCAAGGTCACACAGGAAACTGTAATTAATTTCACTCCATATCTGATGTTAGGAGTGATATGACATATCAATAGATAAATTACAGACTGCTTATGAGTCATTTTAAGAGCAGCCAAAGTAGTCAGGCATGTGTCCGGTTTGAGATAGTATCAATTTACCACTTAGGAGAAAGTAGCCATATCAGTATTTGTGGATGACACCAGTACAAGGTCACTATAAGGATGATATGAGAATTAATGTAGTAATTGGGAGTGTATAATATTGAAATCAGAGTATGATTTCAGAAGAGAAGAAACTGGGGATATACAATGATATAACAATCAAAATTGAAAAACAGACAAAAGATTGGATGGACATCTGAATATTTTGATTTTCAATGTGTGCATGAGATTATTGCTAGTAATACCAGTAGGTGTCACTTGCAAGATATGACACATCCTGCGGAAAGAGCAATTCAGAAAACTTTATTATTTAATCATGCATTCAAAAAATGTCCTGTACAGTACCAACTACAGCTTTGCCACTTAGTTTGACTTCATTTGTCCTATCTCAGACTGGATGTTATCCCAACTGACTCATGGGCTTAGTTCTGTTTTCTATTAGTTTAAACCACCTCTGTTGGCCAGTTATTGCATTTCCTGCAAGTGCTCTGCGGACAGTCGGTCCGCCCTGTCTTTTGTACCCTTCAATTTACAAGTGCATAAAGTGGTCCAGACGTTCTCAGATATCACTGTAGCAGTGTCCAGACCATTCTCTGTAATGTTCTGCTGAAGCACATAGTGCTACACTTAGTTTTTCTTTCATGTAGAAGTACACAGGGCACACTATGGCTAGTTGTATCTGGACTGCTGGCATTTTTATTATTCTCTGTACATTCTGTGGAAGCTTTGTGGACCCTCTTTTTTACTATTTAATACATCAGTGGATGCATAAAATGTTCCAGACAGTCCCAGATATCACTGTAACAGTGTCCAGATCATTGTTCGTAATGCACTGCTGAAGCATATAGTCCAACACTAGTTTTATTCGTCCACAGAAGTAAGTGAGGAAGAGTGAAGCAGTGTCTGGACTGCTGGAATTGTTTATGTCAAAGCAGTGTCCAAAAACACTTTCAGTTGGAGTTGTAAACTTAAGTCTAGTTTGATTGGAAATAAGTCAGGTGAGAGAATAGGGGACACATTGAAGACTGGAGAAGACTTTGAGAATTCTGGTCGACTCTATTTTTCATTGTAAACCTTTTAATTCTCCTGCACATATTTTGTTTTCATACATTATGCATCATTTTGTTACTGCAATGAATGATAAACTAACCATCTTGGATCCTCCAGCATAAGTGTTTGTTGCCTTCGCAAAGAGATGATATTTACAAATAATTAATTCAGACGGCCTAGTGAACAAATGCTCTTAAAATATTTCAGTCTCTTTATCTCTCTGTCATGGAATTTTCTTTATGGTTTACATTTGGCAGATCATACCTGTTATAACAATATTCTACCTACAACATGAAGTTTTACTGTAATTCATTCAATCATCTTGTAATTGAGAATCTCAATTTGAGATTACCCTTATTGAATTAGAGTGGATTCCATATCAGTATAAATGGATACAGTCATGTATTCGTGATATATGAAAGTCACGAAATTACATACAGATAATAAGAAGGTTCTTTGATTGATTTAATAAATGACGTTCCATTCAACTTGAAGTCACGACTCCATATCGATGTATACAATAACGACAGAACCCTGTTCACGTTTTGCATTCGTATATAAGGGAATGAACTAGATTAAATTTCCTTTAAGCATATCTCATATTTTCTTTCATCCATTGTTCTTAATCCAATACAAACTATTCAATTGCTTGTCAATTTGAGATTCCTATGAGAACTTCTTATTTTGTTAAAAGTCAGACAATCAACAAATGCACTAATCTCATATGATTAAAGGTCTAATCAAACTTTTCATAATGCTGCTGTCATCTACTACCCTGTGCTTCTTTGACACCTGAATAAGAAGAACTTATTGTGAGGTAGCCATCATGCAAAGGACAAACCATGGAAATGGTGACATTAATTATTTATTTCGAGCTTGGGACATCCTCAACTTAGGCTATAAGTAATTAAGTTCCTCAACCAGTCACATGAATTATATTTGCAATGTTTTGCTATCCTTTTGGAGAAACTCTTACTTTTGAATTGTTTTGAGCGATTCTTCTACACTTACTACAGAATGATATATATTACGCTAGAAGTAACAATGCACAGACTCTTTATCCCAAAAGAAAACCCAAAAGAAGACCTCTAAGTTGAAAACTAGGTCAAAGGCCCACATCCTTCCAACGACCTTTAGAAGACCCGGAAGTATTTAAAAGGTCTGTCTCATCACAGGGTCAACAAAGTTCATCCAGGCTGACAAACTTGGGAATCTATGTAAACCCTAAGTTATACTTGGTCTATCATGTAGGAAATTTCTATAAGATCTGGCGGTAATGCTTGAATATTAAAGGAGAATGGTTTTGAGCCATATATGAAATCCATATTTGCGCAAAGTACGGATATAATTATATTATTTGCTTTAGCTTGTCGTAACAGTATGTACCTTCAAAATATTAACTTACATAAAAATGACTATAGGAATAACTTGGGAGACTGGGAAATACACCTATTCATTCAGGGATGAATGGAGTCTTTTTGTTGCCCAGCACAGAAAACTAGATACAATCAGCCTACATTTTATATCCCATGGGCTTGGACAAAATCTGGAACTCTTAAAAGAAATTGAAAATAGG
This sequence comes from Platynereis dumerilii, assembly GCA_026936325.1. Lineage (NCBI taxonomy): Eukaryota > Metazoa > Annelida > Polychaeta > Phyllodocida > Nereididae > Platynereis > Platynereis dumerilii. The sequence continues at coordinate 702,146 of JAPTHN010000076.1, forward strand.
ACTGAATTAAAATCAAAAGATCAGTTACAACATCAGATACTGTTCAGAAAATGAGGCTCTGGAATTCCAACCGTAGATTAAAAACAAACACCTAACACAGTTGATATTAGGCTCAATTCAACATTGATGGTTCTTACAAAAAAAAACTGAGCATAAGATGGCTTTATTGCTCTAGGGCTCTTGACACTCAATAAATGGGTCAATATGAAATATCTACAAATGATGCAAGGACCTCGTAGTTATACTTATTCGTAAAAGGCATCCTATGTCGCGAGTTGCCTCTATCGGAAGCCTCACATAGAGCAGTGCTTGGAGCGAAGTATCTGGAACATTCCTTTTCACTTTGGCCCTTCCACAACTCTTCCCAGAGTGACAGCTTACTCGCAGCTACTATGTCTAGGGATAGTCTAGTACTAGAAGAAGTTATTTTCCTGATTTCAGCACCTGTTCTTGCCCACTATTACAATATATAATATATTCTAAGGAAGGGACTAAAGTTACTATCCATTGTATTGCACTGAGTTACCTCTTGTTTTTAGAATGAGACATTTACAGTTGTTCCTTTTCTAATGAGGAATGAAAAGATTGGCTCAGTGTGAAAATAGCATTAAAAATTGTGATTCCAGGTGCTGGTGAAGTGTCCTTATCATATACCAAAACTTTCCACGGAAATTTGATTTAAGGAAAGTAATGTTGCTTTTTGTTGGCTGACTAAAAGGATTATGAATCTGGCTCTGGATTGGCTATCATGAGTAACAAAGTGCAATTGGCTATCATGAGTAACAAAGTGCAATTTCTAATGTCAGAAGTTCCTCTTTTTCTTGAAAAGTGGAACAGTTGTAATGACTGTCATTTATTGGAACATCTGATCAAATTCTCTTCCGCGTTCAATTAATATTTTGCTAGGCGTGGTTGCCAATTTCACAGAACCAGTGGCCAATCCCTGAAAGCAACATAAGAAAACCTTCTCAGCATAGTCTATTGTGTAACAAGTTTGAAATTTCAACAGAAATTTGATACTGATTAGTCAGCGATTCCATGCTATTTCAAAAAGGTTTTCTGGCAAAGCAAAGTAACTGAAATAATGTATTGCATTGAACTTCTACACACTATGTACTGGCTTTTTTACTTCTTGAAGTAAGATGATTTCTTTTGCTTTCGTTCTTACAGTATATACTATTTCAGAAATTCCCTCAAAGCCTGGGCTCATTGGAAATGAAGATTTTATCTTCATCTTGAACACAGTTAGACAATATAGATAGATAGATAGATAGATAGATAGATAGATAGATAGATAGATAGATAGATAGATAGATAGATAGATAGATAGTCAGATAGATGGATAGATAGATAGATAGATAAATGGACAGATAAAATAGATACAGTAGATAGGTGTCCATGAGGGTTGATAATCCGTTGATTGATGATAGGGAGACAGGGAAGTCCTCAACCTGTTACACAAATACCCCATGTGAGTGATCCTTCACTTGTCCATAGCAAAGACACAGGGTGCCGGTAATTAAATTTTTCTTGATTCATCAGTTTTTATATGAAAATATTTTACCAACCGGGGTTTGAATCTGATGGAACAGACCTTCAGTAAGAGTTACATCATATTGTATAATTATAATAATTCACACATGCAGTGATATAATCAAGATCATCAGTGTTGTGATTTCCACACAATCAGCAAACTATATGTACCTTAGCTTGTCCTCTATTTCTGATGTACCTTGCACCAGTGAACAAAACCCCTAATGCTATTAACCCTGCTGCACTTTCCTTATCCCATTTGGCCTGAAGAGCTTAAGAGGGAACAGGTTTTGCTCAGAGGAGTGGAAAAGTATCAATTACTTACTTTAAGGATACACATAGATAGAGAATTAAAAGGAATGAGGAAACAACATAATACAATTAAAAGGATGGCTAATTTCAAAGAGCCTTAAAAAAAGTAATCAGGCTAAAGTAATTATTTTAGAATGAGGAATAGATTAGGTATAGGCCTAAATTGAATTGACACAGATAAGTGTCTAAAAGTTGTCCGCAATTCTCTTGCCTGACTTATTTTGTCTCCTCACAAACCGCCCTTCATCCTGACTTAGCTGAACTTCATTTGTTCTATCTCAGACTGGATGTCATTCAAACTGACTCATGGGCTTAGTTCTGTTTTCTATTAATTAAACCACCTCTGTCAGCCAGTTATTGCATTTCCTGCAAGTTTTCCGAGGACAGTTGGTCCACCCTGTCTTTTGTACCCTTCAATTTACAAGTTCATAAAGTGGTCCAGACAGTCAGTAGCAGTGTCCAGACCAATCTCCAAATGTTCTGTGAATATTTGTACACTCTGACTTTTATACTATATTGTTCAAATTTGCGCAAAGTGTTTTCAGAAAGTGCCAGATTCCATTGCAGTGTCCAGTCTAGTCTCTGTAACAGTGTTTGTAAGGTAAAGTTTCGTGCCCTGATTTTTGTTTTAGTACCATCTAATTCACAAACCATGCAAAAAGCTTACCAGGCAGACTGTCCAAGATATCACTGTAATGGTGCCCAGAGTACTCTCTGTAATATTTTCGGAAAGCCTAAATGGTTGTACTGTGCTAGTTTTACACAGGATTGTTAGAGTATCAATAAGAGTAGTATTGCTGAATTTCTTTAGATCATTGGAATGCCTGCAAACACATCCACAACTTCACATTGGACCTTATCATATTTTAGAATAGTGAGAGCATAGCAACATTAAAGCTGACTTTCAATTAAGATAGGAAACTAGTACAGAGCAGATGTATTGAAGTCTTCAAACTGCACCAGCATTGGCACTGATCTAGACCATAGGAACAACCAGTTCACCATATCATCTTATTCCTGCAGTATCTAACCATATACTCAGAGACACTTTCTGGGCTGCCGGGGTTTACAAAAGAATCTTTGGTGAAGTATTGCATTTTAATACATGAAGTGTACAGCATATCATCCATTCTACCATCTGGATGACAAAAATGTGCAGAACAGAATGATCTGTAGGCCTATTTAAGGTTTTGCTCTAAAAGGCAATTGATCAAATACTGTACATTGAATAGTCAAGGTCACACAGGAAACTATAATTAATTTCACTCCATATCTGATGTTAGGAGTGATATGACATATCTACAGATAAATTACAGACTGCTTATGAGTCATCTTAATGTAGCCAAAATAGTCAGGCATGTGTCCGGTTTGAGATAGTATCCATTTACCACATAGGAGAAAGTAGCCATATCAGTATTTATGGATGACACCAGTACAAGGCCACTATAAGGATGATATGAGAAATAATGTAGTAATTGGGAGTGTATAATATTGAAATCAGAGTATGATTTCAGAAGAAACTGGGGATATACAATGATATAATAATCAAAATTGAAAAACAGACAAAAGGTAGGATGGACATCTGACTATTTTGATTTTCAATATGTGCACGAGATTATTGCTAAAAATACCAGTAGGTGTTGTTGCAAGATACGATACATCTTGTGTAAACAGAATTTCACATGACTGGTTTATTCATTCACAAAAACGTCCTGTACGGTACAACAACTTTGCCATTAGTTTGACTTCATTTGTCCTATCTCAGACTGGATGTTATCCCAACTGACACATGGGCTTAGTTCTGTTTTCTATTAGTTTAAACCACCTCTTTCAGCCAGTTATTGCATTTCCTGGAAGTACTCTGCGGACAGTCGGTCCGCCCTGTCTTTTGTACCCTTCAATTTACAAGTGCATAAAGTGGTCCAGACGTTCTCAGATATCACTGTAGCAGTGTCCAGACAATTCTCTGTAATGTTCTGTTGAAGCACATTGTGCTACACTTAGTTTTTCTTTCCTGTAGAAGTACACAGGGCACACTATGGCTAGTTGTATTTGGACTGCTGGCATTTTTATTATTCTCAGTAATGTTCTGTGGAAGCTTTGTGGACCCTGTTTTTACCATTTAATACATCAGTGCATGCATAAAATGTTCCAGACAGTCCCAGATATCACTGTAGCAGTGTCCAGACCATAGTAATGCACCGCTGAAGCATATAGTCCCACAAAAGTTTTATTTCTTCACAGAAGTAAGTCAGGAAGAGTGCAGCGGCATCTGGACTGCTGGAATTGTTCATGTCAAAGCTGCGTCCAAAAACACATTCAGTTGGGGATGTAAACTTAAGTCTAGTCTGATTGGAAATAGAGTCAGGCGAGAGAATTGGAGACGCATTGAACACACAAGAAGACTAAGAAAATGCCAGTCTCTTTTAATTTTTCAGTATACGTCTTAATTATCAAGCAAATATTTTTGCTTCATACATTATACATGACTTGGTAACTGCAATGAATAATAAACTAGCCATCTTGGATCCTCCAGCATAAGTTTTTGTTGTCTCCGCAAACAAATGACATTTACAAATAATTAATGCAGCCGGCCTAGTGAACAAATGCTTATAAAATATTTCAATATATTTCAGTCCCTGCATACATCTACTATGGCATTTTCTAGATGGTTTACATTTGTCAGATTATACCTGTCATATAAATATTCTACCTATAACATTAAGTTGTATTACAATTCATTCAATCATCATCTTACATATATGTGATTGGGATTACCCTTATTGAATTAGATTGGATTCTATATCAGTATAACTGTATACATGTATTCGTGATATATGAAAGTCACGAAATTACATACAGATAATAATAAGGTTCTTTGATTGATTTAATAACATGACGTTCCATTCATATGAAGTCACGACCCCATATCAATGCATACAATAAAGACAGAACCCTGTTCATGTTTTGCATTCGTATAAGGGAATAAACAAGATTAAATTTCTTTAAGCACATCTCATATTTTCATTCACCCATTGTTCTTAATCCAATACAAAAATATTCAATTTGCTTGCACATTTAAGATTCCTGTGTGACTGGGTCTAATAGATTTATAATGAGACAATTTACAAATGCCCTTAATTTCATATTATTAAAGGCCTAATCAAACTTTACATAATTCTGCTGCCATCTACTACCCTATGCTTGTTTGACACCTAAATAACAAGACCTCATTCATTGATTATTGATTATTGATTAACTTTATTTGTTGATTGGGAGTCCCTATATGAAACATAAATTTCATTATGAGGTAGGCCTAACCATGCATCATGCCAGTGGCGTAACTGGGGAGTCTCGAGCGGGGGGGGGGGGGCACCTGGGGGGCACGCGATTCTCTGGGGGGGCACCCTCTATACTAATAGTATATTTTAGCCAGAGTTGGAAAGTTCATATGGGGGGCACCTGGGGGGCACAGGTCCAATATGGGGGCCCTGTGCCCCCCTGAGCCCCCCATAGGGACGCCATTGCATCATGCACAGGACAAACAACGGAAATGGTGACATTAATTATTTATTTCGAGTCCGCGACATCCTCAATTTATGCTATATGTAATTCAGTACCTCAACCAATCACATGAATTATATTTGCTATGTTGTTTTGCTGTCTTTTTGGAGAATCTTACTTTTCGATTGTTTTGAGCGATTCTTCTAAACTTACTACAGAATTATATATATTACGCTAGAAGTAACAAAGCACACAGACTCTTTATCCTAAAAGAAGACCTCTAAGTTGAAAACTAGGTCAAAGGCCCACATCCTTCCAATGACCTTTAGATGACCCGGAAGTATTTAAAAGGTTTGTCTCATCACAGGGTCAACAAAGTTCATCCAGGCTGACAAACTTAGGTATCTATGTAAGCCCTAAGTTATATTTGGTTTATCGTGTAGGAAATTTATATAAGATCTGGGGTTAATGCTTAAATATTAATGGAGAATATTTTTGAGCCATATAAATATGAAATCCATATTTGCACGAAATACCGGTATTTAACATTTGCTTTAAAGGTATATTGTCACCCGATTTAACAGTTGCTTTAAAATAAAGATTAGAGTTCTATTTCACTCATTCTAGCTGTTAAATCTTTGTTATTGCCATTATACGCCCAATATATTAAGATAGATTCCTTTAAAATGTAAAGAAATAATTGTTCATGCCTGAAAATCCTGTGATTTGTTTACAAATGAAGCAGTGCAGAGCTCTCCTTAGTAATTTAAGGCTTTACAATCAAATAAACTCACTTAATTATGGAAGACATGCAATTCTGTTGATTGGAAGTGTATAGTATACATAAAATCTATCAATTTATGATCTATAACTACAAGTTGAATTTTACATAGAATCAGTTGACTTACTAACTTTAACTTGTCGTAACTGTATGTACCTTCAAAATATTAACTTACATAAAAATGACTCAAGGAATAACTGGGAAATACACCTATTCATAAAATCAAAAGTTACAAAATCATATACCATTGCAGAAAATGAGGCTTTGGAATTCCAATAATGATAATAATAATAATAAATACTTTATTGTCATGGAAACATGCAATTTAGCCCGTGCAACCATAGATTAAAAACAAACACCCCACACAGTTGGTATTATAGGCTCAATTCGGCATTGATGGTTCTTACGAAAAAACTGAGCATAAGATGGATTTATTGCTCTAGGCCTCTTGACACTCAATAAGTGGGTCAATATGAAATATGTATAAACGATGCAAGGACCTCGTAGTTATACTTATTCGTAAAAGGCATCCTATGTCGCGAGTTGACTCTATCGGAAGCCTCACACAGAGCAGTGCTTGGAGGGAAGTATCGGGAACATTCCTTTTCACTTTGGCCCTTCCACAACTCTTCGGAGAGTGACAGCTTACTTGCAGCTACTATGTCTAGGGATAGTCTGGTACTAGAAGAAGCCATTTTCCTGATTTCAGCACCTGTTCTTGGCCACTATTGCACTATATTCTAAGGAAGAGACTAAAGCCACTATCCATTGCATTGCATTGCATTGAGTTACTGGCTTTTCATCAAAACATTCCACCTCATGTTTTTAAAATGAGAGGTTTACAGTTGTTCCAATTCTAATAAGGAATGAAACAATTGGTTCAAAGTGAAATACTCAAAAGGATTCGCTCAATGTGAAAATAGCATTAAAAATTGTGATTCATGGTGCTGGTGATGTGTCCTGATCATATAACAAAACTTTCAACAGTAATTTGATTTTAGGAAACTAATCTTGCTTTCTGCTGACTGACTAAAAGGATAATGCATCTGACTCTGGATTGGCTGTCATGAGTCACAAAGTGAAATTTCTAATGTCAGAAGTTCCTCTTTTTCTTGAACAGCGGAACAGTTGTAAGAGTTGGCATTTATCTTCGAATATAATTTGGCTGAGTCGGCTGTAGTCGTTCCAACTGCATTGTATCATATATCTATGTCATATTTCATATCATTATTCACTGTATATTCAGTCGAAACATCAAATCAAATTCTTTTTACTCTTCCGCGTTCAATTGATATTTTGCTAGTACTGGTTGCCAATTTCGCAGAACCAGTGGCCAATCCCTAAAAGCAACATTAGAAAACTTTCTCAGAATAGCCCATTGTGTAACTAGTTTGAAATTTCAACAGAAATTCAATACTGAGTGGTTTGCGATTTTATGCTATTTCAAAATTAGAGTTTTCTGGTGAAGCAAAGTAACTGACATAACTATTGAACTTTTACACACTACGTAATGGCTTTTTTTATATTTGAAAGTAAGATGATTTCTTTTGCTCTCATTTTTACAGCATAGGATATATTTCAGTGATTCACCACACTGTAAAATTATCTTAGCTCAGTGGAATTGTGCAACCATCTCACTTAATCATTTAAGCTGTCTCAACTAACATTGCCCTTTTCAATAGACAGATTATCATAACTAAAAAAACAATCTATGTTAGCTCAAGAAAGTTGTGCAACCATCTCACTCAATCATCTAAGATGATTGATTCATAATTTCAAAATTACAGTATAGTTATAATCTGCCAAAATACCCTACCTAAATATACTATACCTACAGTAAGCTTTAAGTCAGTTACATTTGCACCTACATTGTAGCTATTACTTGTTCCAACATATGGACATGTCAACAAAAAACTTCAGCTCGGCACGTTCAGTCGCAACTAATGATGTAAGTCTCGAGTATTCCTATTTCGAGTGAGACTCTTCACGATGTTTGTTTCTAGGTAGAAAACGTGTGTTTTGTGACAGATGAGAGCTTTTAGGCAATGACAAATTTTGCGAAATCTTTTTTTGAGTGTTTACCTCTCTCCGAGCCGAAGCAAGCCGATGTAATCGGACAAATTCCAATTGATTTATGCTGAAACCCTTCTGCCTCTTGGAGCCGAAACTTCTTTCACCATAAATTTATGTGCATTCACGCCATTGCCACAATGATTTGGCGAGTTTGGAGAAGGTCGGTTTAAGGCGCTTCCCTCGCCTTATTTTATGCTTTCTCTGAGCTGCCTGGAAGCAACTCATGCAGTTTCATTACTTTTGCATCCTGAGATCTGCAATGTCTGCAATGTGAGGCTGGCGGTTGCTTCCATCATCTTTAGCCTTATCAAGTGGCAATCGTCTTTTCTATGGAAAGATGGGAAGAATTTAAGGTGTAAAACCAACCTGCAAATTGTACAATATACAAGCCCTGCAATATAAATGCCCTACTGCAGTCTTACATAATAAAAGAGTTTTTTATTTTGTATTTATACTTCAACTTTTTTAGACAGCTGCATGACTGAGTGATTAGTGTTCCGGTCTGCTCCACTGAAGGTGTTTCCTCTATGCATGGGTTCAAACCCCCAGTGGTGAACCCAAAATGGTTCAGTGGACCTTCCTGAGCAAATCCCACTGGATGATATTTGGGCGAGTTGTGATCTAATGCATCATTCATTGGTATGATTGAACATCTAGAAGACTCGTGTGGGTTCAAACGTGCGACATAAGCAGGGATACCATGCAATGGCATGCATACATGATAAAATACTGCTGGCCATCTCATATACTTACCGCTTCAACATTATCAATAGTTTGTGACTTTGCCACTCCGGATGATTGCAAAAAATTGCACCACTTCGTTGCAAGTGCTCTTTTACATAGCCTCTTTCGCTGACATGGAAAGACAACTAAAGCCAGTACGGAGTCCGGACTCTGGAGTCCGTTTCTCTGAAGGCGAAGCTTCTACGTAAATTGTGAAGTATAATCGAAAAAGAATTTGACCAAAAAGTATTGAGAGACTCAACCAATAAATATGCATTATCAGATGATTATCTGGAATAGATAATACACTAAATACAGTATAACAATGCACTATGAAATAGGCAGAACTCATGATATGCACAGTACACAGACAGCACCTTTGCTGCAGTTTCAATGAGCATACATGTATGATTCTTTCCAACTTCTACAGCTTCTCACATTAGCCTAATCTAATTTATTTGGTTCAAGAAGCAAGTACGACCAATCAGGTTAAGCTAAAATGCTGCATAGCAACAGCCATTGCAAAGAATCGCATTTGCACCCTGAAATTGTATTAGAATGTATACATTACACCCCGATTTAAAAAAAGAAAATTTAATATTAGAATCAGAACCACCGCAACTGATCCTTATAGCCATCGTCACCTCTCAGTGCAAGGCTAGTGAACCTGCCCTGACCACATGATACACTGTTTTGTAAAGTTGTAACATAAAGATTAACCCTCCTCCCTTGTGACACACAGAATTAACAGTTTCAGATTTCTCAAAGCAATGGAATGAATGCTTGAGTGTTTTATTGTTTTCTGTTTGTTGTTTAAGTTAGTTTCTTTGTAGAAAACCATAAACAATCACTTAAATAACGCCGGAAAAATAACTGTTAAATGATTTGGAAACTTCAGAATTTTATGGGACTTATTGGCAGGGTAATTGTTAACCATCATCCCAAGTGATACCATGACAAAATGGCCCATAACATTTGCTATTTCATGAATACTTAATTAACTGACCCAGTTTTGGCTCAGCCTATCAGGGACTGCTACATCACAGTTTGAAATTGTTGCTTCTGTTTCACACTATTACAAATGGATAAATTTTGTATTGAGGTTTATTCACGATTGACCATATGGTCAAGACACAGATTCACAGCTTCAGGTGTTATCAACTGCCAGTTCACTTCACAGCTTCAATTCTTCTTTTGTATTTGACCACTTCTGGCTCAGTTTTGTTTCAGTCACAGAACAATGAAAAACAACAAATTTCTTACAATGGGATGGTGTGCAGTGATTGGAATTGAGTTGCACATCCAGATTTTAAGGGGGGAGGGCCTTGGAAATTTCCCTCAATGGGAAATTATATTTTATTTTGTGGTAACAGCGACTTTAATTATTTATTTTTCAGGCATCCCATATCGCCAAAAATTTCATTTCTAAATCAAGCAACACCGGGTTAATAAAAACCCCACCAGAAATATTTATTTAAGACTGCCCAGAAAGAGTTTATTCATTTTTTATTTAAAAAAAAATCCAAACCAGAGCTTGTCACAAAAAAAAATCGTATGAACTGATTCTTGCTTTTCATAATCACAGATCATAATATATTTTCATTCAGTAGCAACCTGCATGAATGCTGGGACTTGCCAAAAATTACTAATAGTTCATGTGAGGCAAAATGAGCAATGATTATTAAATTTTCTCATATTATGCCCTGTATGTCAGAAACAATTAAGAGACCTCATGGTAGGATAGGCCTACACCGCCACACACTCACCAATCCACAAATTCCTTAACCTAAACCCCTCTTATCCTCATGTAGCCTCAAATTCCCTCATTTTACCTTAAATTCCCTCACCTGGCCTCAAATACCATCAACTAGCCCCTCACTCAACTAAACTCAGCTCACCCCCAGCTTTACCCTCTATCCCTCAACGACTATTGGTTACCCCATCATAACAGTGGTTACCCTGTTAGACTATGTCAGCCCGAGGGTGTATCCTGCCATGAGGGCTGTTGAGAGGGGTTGGGGTAGGATGGGTGATAGACTGATAGGTCTGACATCTGGTACTACTTGATTTTATTGGACCAGCAGGATGCAGTACAAAGGATAGGATAGGATAGGATATTTTATTTGCACAACTTGAGGAGTACTTACAATAAAATGGAACATACATAAAAATATTATATGCAAAAAAATAAAATGTTGTACAAAGTAGTAAGATGTCATGTACCACTCTTGTTACCGATGGAACTTTTATAGATCGATCATTGGTTGTCCAGACAGGACACGAAAACTGAACAGAAATTATTTATTTAAAAAAAAACAACAACTCCCAAGCCCCCCTCCCTTGATATGAAATGTGTTCCCTGAACGTTGAATAAAAGCAAGTTCTAATCCTTGAGATTTAGCAATCACACAAATCTGGGCTCTCATTCATGCTGTCTCTCGGTCATATCTTTTAAGTAACCAGGCGTGACTGTTCACCAAACTGCTAGTGGTCAAAAATAAAAGAGAGTTTTCAAACAGTGGTCAAATACAATAAAATTGCAATAACTGTGACACAACTCAAAAAGGTGTTTGGCCATATGGTTAATCGTGAATAAACCTCATTGTTGAAAGGTGCTATCACAGTTCTGAAAATTCCATTGAATTATGTATTTTTCACAGTTCTGAAATGAAACTGTTTGAAAGTTTGTTTGTTTTACACTGTTTTTCTTAGTTGCCAGTAATCCTCTAAGTGTCCATGGCGGACTAAATCTGCCTGCAAAATGCTTATGACCTAAATAAGCAGCCAATCACAGAAGAGGTTGGAAATAGCAGAAAGCCCTGTCCATTTTAGCAGGGCTTGCGTGGGGAGGATGGTGTTAACGAGCCCTGCAATGGGAGGATGCTTATAGCAGTGTCAAGTACTAACACTACATCAACAACACCTAAAATTGTGAACACCACCAACAGTCAAGTCCAACCTTCCCTTCACTCAAGGCTGATGAAGTGCTTAGATTTAGGAAATTGCATGAAAGCTACCTTGTGAGTGTAACCTTTGTTGAGTGAACTAGTTTAAAATTATCCCTTACATGACATTGTGTTATACACTATATTTAGGTGCTCACCTTGGCAATTTTGCTCTTGTCTCTCAAAAATCAATGAAGCCCTCAAACCCATGCTGTTCCTAACTTTTTCTCAATCTTTGAAGTTTTAAATTTTTTCATGCTGTTTCTTTTTTCGTTCTTTTATGTTGTCTCATGTTGCAAATGACACTCATTATTTGAAGATGTTCGTTATCTTCTCAGACGCGTGCCGAAATTATGAAATGGCGACGAGTATGCTTCATGCTCAATGACGGGAACATCAAAACCACATTTAATTTCTTCTAAAATTAACCACTGGAAAAGGGAGGTTAAGGTCAGCTGGAAGTACAGAGGGCTGCCAAATTCTTGGTCCTAGGTTTGATTCCAGCAGTAGTCTGGACCAGAGTCCAGTGTCATTTCAATCTTTTGGCAGAACTGCTCTGGCTGTGGCCAGTGTGGCCGGCATGATGCTGACTTCCTTAAACAGTACAATGAAGGTGGAAAAGTGTGGGAAATTCCCTTGAATCAACAAAACTGCACCCCAATAGTACGCCATTACAGCAGGGAGGTTGATTCACAGACTCTCCGGCATCGCATCCTCCCCACGCAAGCCCTGCTAAAATGGACAGGGCTTTCTGCTATTTCCAACCTCTTCTGTGATTGGCTGCTTATTTAGGTCATAAGCATTTTGCAGGCAGATCTAGTCCGATTATGGACACTTAGAGGATTACTGGCAACTAAGAAAAACAGTGTAAAACAAGCAAACTTTCAAACAGTTTCATTTCAGAACTGTGAAAATACATGATTCAATGGAATTTTCGTAACTGTGATAGCACCTTTCAACAATACACAATTTCTCAATTTGTAATAGTGTGAAACAGAAGCAACAATTTCAAACTGTGATGTAGCAGTCCCTGATAGGCTGAGCCAAAACTGGGTCAGTTAATTAAGTATTCATGAAATAGCAAATGTTATGGGCCATTTTGTCATGGTATGACTTGGGATGATGCGACATCGGTGTGTCTGTTGTGGTCATGAAACCAGTGGCTATGTACTGGCTGTACCAGATTGTATCAGCACTTAACATGGGTTATCCCAATGTGGTTAAGTCATTTTGATTGACTGAGCCTATGTTTTAACATGACTTAATCATTTTTAACAATCCTGTAAGAAGACGATGAGTAATATGACTTAACCAGACTAGGAAAACCCATGTTGATACAATCTGGTTCAGCCACTGCATAGCCACTGGTTTCATGACCACTGCAGAGAGACAAATATTGGACAGTCCCTGAATCGAACACCCTGCTGTAATGGTGTACTGATGGGGTGCAAGGTTGTTGATTCAAGGGAATTGTAGTCTAGTGCAGAAGGGTTGTGAACAATTGTAATGCCTGTGCACTGGACTGTTTCACCTTAAAGTTTAAAAAAAAATTCAATCCACCTTTACCTATTTGTTCTATCCTCTCTTGTCCTAAATAGGCTTCTAGAAGATAATGTAGATGCAAGTTTAAAATTAATCTATTAATGAATGTGAGCAGAGATAACCTACATATCAACAACATTTAAAAGTAAGGTCATGGCGTCTTGAAATTGTCACAATGGATAAGATAGTTTGACAAAAATATGCCTGCAAATTTCATTTGTTAAAGATCATAGTTGTTAATAACAACCTGATCCCTCATCAAAGAGGTGTCACTGATTTAAAGGAGATTATTGAAATTACAATTCCTAAAATATCCCTCTTATAATCTTTGATTTCAATAGAAATAATGCAATGACAAAATCAAATGTACATTGTACACTAATGTCACACACTTTCTTGGGATCGGATCTAGCAGCTCTTTGCGGGTTACCTGGCCAAATGTTCGGCAGCCGTTTCAATAATCCTTTGCCTCATTCCTGTGTCCTCCTCCTCTTCCTAATTAGCCAACAAAGTACATAAACACAGGACGTAAAGCCCAAATCATCATTCCAACCATCCACATTATCCCTGTATTTCGTTTTCATTAAAGAACTTTTTTACTTACTCTCTGGTCATCTACCAGTATATAAAAGTTTGTCTTTTTGTGACTTTCAAAATAATAATACACATTCACTTCAAATTATTGAGCATTACAAACATTTTAAATCATTTTTGCTTTGAATACTCTTTAAATTATCAAGCAGTTTGAAAATAGGCTCGATACCTTTCTGGCCAAAGGATCCTGAAATATGCACCTTTGGCAAAGATTTCTCTGAATTTCTCAAGAGATCTTTTTGGCATAATTTTCTTCCTTCTGTGATTATTTTTCTCCGATGCTCTTATTTTACAGAGGATCTGCCTTTTTCTTCGATCATAAACAAGAAAAATGGCTGCTACCTCCATCTGCCTGGTGGCAATGTTTGGAACTAATATGCCAATCAGCTGAGCAACAAACTAATTAGGAGAAAAGCAGGAGGACAAATACAGCTAACCTTGAGCCTGAAGCTTCCATCAAGAAAACAGGTCCACAGCACCAGTGATTTAACTCTCAAGACTCAAGTTCCTGAGCAGTATACAACCCTGAGCAATCAAAAAATACCGTTCGCCACATCATAGGATAAAAACATTTGTTAAGAAAAAAAAAAACGAATTTGTTTACACTTGTACTCGGGTGTTGCAATGTTGAAATTGCCTTAAAAAGTTAGTCGCTCTCTGCACAAAAGCAAAGATTGTCTGGGGATGACATAGCCCCCCTTCAACTGTTATCCAGTTTTCTCATTAGTTACTATCCGTATAATTCAATATTTTGCCAAACTATTTTACACCTTCAGAGATATGACATGGTGACATTTTGCCTTGCAACTCAGCTCCTGTTGCACTATGAGCTTTGGTGGATGGCTTATTTGATGCCCATATTGCCTGGCCTTGTGCCTGTTTAACATAAGCTGAGATGCAATGGAACACAAGCTGCTAAGGTGTCTGATATGTAAATCTGACTTTACCGGATTGCCCCAAAGGGCCTATATAATCATGATTCTCAATTCCAACCTTTATCCAAGTATAACCAAAGGCTAAAACCATTTTTCTGTGGGATATAAAATTAACTTTGTGTGGAATGCATGCGATCAATATAAAATAATGAAAGCTTTCAGGAAAGTTACTGTTGAAGGCATTTAACAAAATAGATGAGCCTTTTAAAATGATTTGAATACAGACATTTCGTTTCTATTCTATTCTACAATTATCTATTCTATTCATCAAATTAAAACAAACATATGGTAAAGGACAGAAATATGAGAAGCAGAAAGAGATATTAAAATATGTAATGTGTTCATAAATAGCCTATTTGTAAAAGCATGTAGGTCATTTAAATAGAAGAAGCCATTTTAATTTGCTAATATCCTGTAACAAAAGATCTCAAAAAGTCTTTCAAAATGAAATATAGTTTCAAAAAATGTTTTCACATTGTCAGAAGGAAAAGTCTCAAAATAGAAACTAAAGCAGGAACAAAGAGGATTTTATCACAGATTTTATCACAGAATTTTAATCATATATGGATGAATCTTGAAACTTTTTATTACTTTGACACATTCAAGAGAGAAGTTATATAGATGGATTAGGAATTTAGCTAATTAAATGCCATTCTTTTGAAGTCATCTGAATGAAAAAATTATTGGAATCTGGAATAGCTCTTCCTCACCTTGAAATCTCACAAGAAATAAAATATGAAAATTCTAATTCCAGAAACTTTTCACTTATTTGGAGGACAGAAGATTTCTAATTCTTTCTTGAAGACATATTCACTGTTTCTGGTTGTTCATATTTTCTCTATTTCAATGACAGAAGATGTAATGCCAACTAGGCCTATGTCGATTTTGATTGGTTTTTCATTTTGAATTTAAACCAGTGGCCTTGATTAATATCTGAATGGTCACGAAACAATATTTTTTTCTAGCGATTTTTCTGAAAAAAAGCTAAATGAAGTCTGCTGTGGCATTCTTCGACCTTCGTAATTATGTCCGTAATGGCGGATAAGTTGTTTGTTTCGATTGACTCACCTTCTTATTGGAATGATATAAAACTAGTGTTCAAAGTGAAAATCAATTGATGAATCGTGTAATGCCTGAGAATCGAACCAAGTACCTTCAACGCATGTATATTATTAAGCGTTTTCACAAATTTGTGGAGGTGTAAAAACGAGCATGAACAAGTTCGTCGACTTTAAAAAACAAGCGTAAGTGCTTGTGTATATAAAATTACTGACACTTGTGGATGTGCTTTACTATTTATTCATGCACCTGCCAGCACTTACCTTCGTGGACATGTTACAGGTGTCAGTTTTAGGGTCAGAATTAGATTTAGAGTTAGTTTAAGGCAAGTTTAGGGTTATAATGTTCGTAATTACGCATGTACAAATTTGTGAAAGTGAATATTTGACGCTTACACAAATGCCAAATTCGTGCATTTGTTCGTTTTTGTAGGTTAACAAATTTGTCCACAAGCAAAAAATTGAAAAATAGATACCTCTTCAATGAGTGGGCCATGTTACTTTCACCACGTTTTCAATTCATCTACCAAGTAAAAGATCAATACGCAGTTAAGTTACTACTCACTGTTTCATAAATTTATATAAATTCACAGTTTATGTGTATTTATAAGAAATTCACCTTTTGCTATTCAGAGGACCAAGTGAAAACTATAGACCATGCAAGAGAAAACTATTAACTGTGAAAATCAGAGGACTGCCAAATAGACTGCCAAATACTGAGAGGCCAACAACCACATGGTTATGGCCAAACCAAGTCTACTTGTCTACAACTGAAATAAATGGTAGAGTAGGTCGGGGCATGCGGCCCCCTCATAACTTCGAGGTGCAATTTGACCTACTTTTTTATGGGCGATTATTTGAATGCTGATGCTGTCAGGAAGGGATCACTTGACTCTACTTATAACTGGTGAAACAAATGTCTACCAATTTTAATAAAGGAGTTACGACCATTTTTGTAAAAAAAATTAAAATGGCCTTCTTACCCCAATCCTATGGCAATTTTTTTGCCAGCACATTCAGCCTAAAAGTTATTTCTTAGGGTTCTTCTATCATTTTTAAGGTATTCTATTCACTTTTTCTGAATTTCAGAATTTTTCGGTTCGTACTTTTATCTTTTAATATTTTTTGCCCCGTTTCAATTTTGGGCCCAATTTTTTTCTATTTTAATTAGCTATTCTATCAAGTTTTAAGGTAAAGTACACATTAATTATGGTTCCTGAAGCAGCTTCGACCCCCCAGTGAAGGGGGCCTCATACTTTTATCTTTTAATATTTTTTGCCCCAGGTGTTTCAATTTCGGGCCCAATTTTTTTCTATTTTAATTAGCTATTCTATCAAGTTTTAAGGTAAAGTACACATTAATTATGGTTCCTGAAGCAGCTTCGACCCCCCAGTGAAGGGGGCCTCATGCCCCATATCATGTGTGGCCTCTCGCCCCAAACCCACATATTTTAATTTGACCTCTATATTTTGAACTAAAATGCAAAAAACATGATCCAAATCATTCTGATGTGATAGTCATAAAGTGAAGCAATGCAGATATCCATTATACTTTTAAAAATTTCCGAAGTTATTTCTGACAACCCCTTTCAAAGAATTAGTCAAAGTTACAAAAACCATGTACATTTTTTTCTTTCTTTAATTTCTACTATGGTTTGGTGCTGTTTGCCCTGAAAATTTGTGACGTCACCTAAAACGCCTCTAGCTTCAATCCTATCAATAGATAAACGCACCAAAATTGTAAGTTTAGATATAACCCTGGGGGGGCCTCTCACCTAACCTGAGCTTCTTGCCCCGACCTACTCTATAGCACTATTTGTATTTTTTGTATTCTTTTATTTTCACAAGGTCTATTAAGCTTTTGATAGGCATTGGAAGTTCTGAGAGAGTTCTAGAGAAAGATATTTTGAGTGATTTATAGCTTAAAGTTGAGAATAGTGTCCCTAGTTTGATTGATCATGAGATAAATTGACTGTGAGGCTACCCACAAGAAAACTATCAAACTATCAGATCGTTCTGAAGGTCTTGAAATAAGGGATAGAAAAAATACACAATATGAAGTTTTGAGATGAAGGGCATTCGGAAACACTACAGTTAATAGAAATTATGTCTTTCTGCTTTCTATCTTGCTTTGCATTGCCATCATTTGCCATTTGTAAATAGTAGACTGTTGCATCTGATAGTGGCAACAGCATCAGACTTTATTCTGGATGTAATGCGTTGGTACTTCCCAAGCTCCCAACATCTTTAAACATTAAAAATTATCAGATTGTATGGTTGCCGCTAGTAATAAAATCCTTGTGATGAAAATGTAGTCCTCAGCTGATTAACTTGCCACTCCCTGTGAAGGATCACATCCATTGAATGTCTAAGTTTATACACTTCCTTTTGCACTCTCAATAGCATTGTGCTTTTGTCATTTAAAAAAAGACAAATTTGTCAACAAAACATACATGCCATACTCGTATTTTGTGGTTTTGCAAAAACCTTTTACATTTGTGGTCAGTTCTCAAATGCACCAAAATAAAATTGGTTTCCAAAAAATAAAGATAGAACTCTCAGACTGCATATCAGCGAAGAAAATGATAAAACATTAAAACCAGGAGATCACAGTATTTATAAGTCGAGAACTAAACAAAACTCGACATTCTTAAAAATGAAGAATGTGATAGGCCTATCATTTCATGAAATTCAAAAGCATATACTTATTTTTTACAAATAAAAAATAACAACTTTCACTTGAAGAAAGAAAATAGCACTTTTTGCTGGACATTCTTTTATTTCTGCACAAGGTCGATTAATCTTTATATAGTCCTTGGGTTTGAACTTCCGAGTGAGTTTTAGGGAGAGATATTTTGAGTGATTTATAGCTTAAAGTTGAGAAAAGTGTTTCTAGTTTGATCGATCATGAGATAAATTGACTGTGAGGCTACCCACAAGAAAAGTATCAAACTATCAGATTCTACTGAATGTCTTTAAAATAAGGGAAACGAAAAAAAGCCAATATGAACTCGTGAGAGGAGGGTCTTTTGGACACACGACAGTTTATGAAAGTAATGCCTTTCTCCTTTCTGTCTGGCCCTCCATTTTCCTTGCTAGTTGTTCATAAATTGTGGTAGGTAATGACAGATTGCCGGTGATATATAAATATTCTGATATCGATTATAATTATATTGCTCAATTCATTAACATGCATGAATATCTGCAAATACAAGGCACTGATACAATTTTCCGTATTTTGTGTTTACAAGCATAATTGCTATTACATGAATAATTGTATAGCATGGTTTGCATTGGTTTCCATGAATAATGTGTTTCTCATGCAAATGGGATTCCTAATGTTTATTAAAATGTATTGGTAGCAGCGTGAAGGGGCTTTATGTCCTGCATTTATGTGATGATAAAGGCAGAATTAAACAGGTTGGAACCATGGTAATGAGGAGAGATAATCTATTGGCACTAGATAAAATGTCAGTGTAACATGGCTTGCCCTAGCTGGAAATTTAACCCAGGTCCCAGTGCTACCACTAAGCTGTAGCCTCCGGCTGAATTTTAAAAAGCGATTGTGTATTACAATACACTACATTCATGACAATTGTGAGCCAAATATAACTTTGTGGAATTCAACCCGCTTCAAAGCACTATTGCTTTTTAAACAAGTTTGGAAGAAATATATATATACCTGTAAATATAATATATTTGCACACATATTCTATTCTTTTGTTCTCTGGTTTCTGTGAAGCAGTTTGTTTATGCAGAGTATAATCTTCGATTCCTTCAAAAAGGAAAATTTCGTAATATGATATACATTATACATTTCGTGACGCAGCATCGTGGAACTTTTTTCATTTGAAATGCTAGTTGTGAAATACGCATGCGATGAATTTGAAATGAAATCAGATTTTAAAAAAATAAAGCAGTTGTACATCAGTGACATAAAAGGATTAAATATGGAAAAAAAACAGAATGCAAGAGTTCACGGAAGTCAAGAACAACACACCAAAGTACACTTCAAAAGAAAAAGCCTTTAATATCATTTTGTGACACTTCATAAGCAGTTGACAAAAAAGACAGACATATCTCATATTATACAAACGGTATAATGGTCTGCACTGCCATTTAATATTCGGTTGTAAGGCTGCATTGAATGAAGGCTGGAAGGTTAGGTCAGGTGGTAGCACACTGGGAAACCAATCGCTTACATCCTTTGCCTTGTTGCTGTGTACACCTCTTGTCCTAATCTTCTAATTTGTCAACCAAATGCATCAATACAGGACCTAAAGCCTCAATCATCCATCCATCCATGCAGAGATGAAATGAGGAAGTCAAAGAGGAGAGACGGATCCGTAACTGCACAAGGGTTGGTGTTACAATGCATTTGTAAAACCATTGTATTCCATTCATTATATAAGAACAACTAATTATTTATAGACACAAATATGAGAAGAAGAAAAATATCATACATAAGACACGTTTTCATCTTCAGAAGTATCCTGTTTGTAACAGCATGTTGGTCATTTACGCAGAAGGAGCCATTTTAATTTGATAATATCTTGCGATAAAATACTTCACTAAATCTTTCAAATTAAATACAACTTACAAAAAATGTTCACATTGTCAGATAGGAAAGTCTTAAAATAGAAATTAAAGCAGGAACAAAAAGGATTTTATCACAGAATTTTAGTCATATATGAATGAATCTAAACTTTTATTATTTTGCCACATTCGTGAAAGAAGTTATATAGATGGATTAGGAATTTCAAGGTTACATGACATTTTAGCTAATTAAATACCATTCTTTTGAAGGCATCTGAAGTTAAAAAATAATTGGAATCTGCCTTAACTCATCCCCACCTTGAATATCACAAGAAATAAAATATAAAATATCTAATTATGCGGCGCCATGAAATGTATATCATATTACAAAATTTCCTTTTTGAAGAATTTGAATATTATACTCCGCGTAAACAAACTGCTTCACAGAAACCAGAGAACAAAAGAATAGAATATGTGTGCAACTACATATTTTATAGGTACATATATATGTATTCCAAACTTGTTTAGCAAAGCAATAGTGCTTCGAAGAGGATTGAATGACTTGAAGAAAATTTGGCTCACAAAAGCTTGTCATGACAAAATTTTAAGTATGCATTTTAAAAATCAGCCAGGGCTATAACTTAGACTGTGGTAGCATAGTCCGAGACTGGGATGGGATTCCCTTCTCCAGCAACTCATGTTTCAGAATCGTTTCACTTATTTGAAGGAGAAGATTTATAATTCCTTCTTGAAGAAAATTTCATGAATTCATGATGTTTCATATTTTCTCGCTTCTAATAGCAAAAGAAGTTATTACAAATATGCCGATTTTGATTGGTCATCCATTTTGAACTTAAACCAGTTGCCTTGATTAATATCTGAATGGTCTCCAAACAATTTTTTTTTCAAACGATTTTTCTGAAAAGTAAAACTGAGTCTGATGTGGCATTCTTTATTATGTGTCTATCGCTGCAGACAGACTCACAACCACATGATATCGACAAAACCAAGTCTAAAAAGGGCGGAACAAAAATAATGGGTAGCACCTTTTGTATTTGTATTATTCTATTTTCACAAGGTCTATCAATCTTTATAATAGCTTTTGATAGGCCTTGGAACTTGTGAATGACTTTCAGAGAAAGATATTTTGAGTGATTTATGGCTTAAACTTGAGAAAAGAGTCTATAGTTTGATTGATCATCAGATAAATTGACTGTGAGGCCACCCATAAGAAAACCATCAAACTATCTGATCATATTGAAGGTCCTGAAAATAAGTGAAAAGAAAATACATAATATGAAGTTTTGAGATGAACACTGTAAAATTTGAAAACTGAGTTGATGCAATAATTTGAGCTGTCTGAGAATGTTAATAATTTTCAAGCTATGAAAGCTCAATCCTATAAGTTGTCAAGGTATGATAGCTCAATGCTGTAAGTTGTCCAAACGAATCATAACATTAAGCTGTGAAAACATGAAAGCTTCAGTTGTTGCAGATAGCTTGAAATCTCAGTCATGCCACATATAGCGCCATCTATAACAAGCACTTCTCATAAGACTGCATTTAGTTTTAAATAATTATTTACTTACAAGAAAAAATAACATTTATATTACGCTATCCCAGAGAAAAAATGAGGAGCACACCACTTTAGCTGGTTACTTTTTTATTTATATCTCTCTTTAATTAATTTGTTGGAGTAATTAGATGCATGCTTTCATACGTCAACCAACATTTCCAAGTCAGAGTGTGTTCAAATATAGGCTTCTAGCACTGTATACCAACTGAGATGAGCCACAGGCCATTGGGATTTATTCACAAGAAATTAATTTTAAAATCTCCTTGTGATGCAATGGTCTTTGTTGAATGCATCTTGGGCCTGTCCATGATGTGCTTAAATGAAGCATACTGGTTCAGGTGGATCCCCTTGAGAGATCAAACAATATTTCGGGATTACAGCCCATATTCATAAATAACTCTATAAGACAGGTCACACAAATATAAATGAAAAACAACTAAAAATAATTCAACATAGCTCAACATTTTGAGTTGTGTCAGCTTGGATCAATAAGTCAACAAAACTCAATATTTTGAGCTGTAACTCAACACAGCTCATTGTTTTGAGTTTTCTCAGCTTGAATACCTTAGTCAACATAGCTTAGTATTTTGAGTTATCTCAGCTCAGTATTTTGAGTTATCTCAGCTTAAAACATTAATCTATGTTAGCTCAATCAACTTGTGCAACCATCTCACTCAATCAATTGAGCTGAATCAGCGAGTCCAATTTTACAGTGAAGGGTGTTTGGAAATACTACATTAAAATAGAAATAATGCCATTCCACTTTCTGTCTGGCATTAATTGGCCTTGTTATTTGTTTGTAAATTGCGGATGATGACAGATTGCTAGTGACATCTAAATATTCTGATATTGTTCATAAATTGTAAAAATTCACAAACATGAACATATTACAAAAATTAATAGTATCTGCACACACAAGGCACTGATATAATTTTCCATATTCTGCGTTAACAAGCATTAATTGTTACTATGTAAACATTGTATTGCATTGCTTCTATGAAGCAATATGTCTCCAACACAAATATGATTCCTAATGAATTTTAAAAAGTATGGGTGGCTGGGTGATTGGGCCTTATCATGCCCTTATGTCCTGCATGTGTGTCAGGAATAGGCTTAAAAGGATAGACCGGATATTTTGGGATAAGGTGGTCTCCTGGCATAGGATAAAACATTTGTCTAACATGGATTGGCCAGAGTTTCCGTGCTATAGCTGAAGGAAGATTTTAAGAAACAAATGTGTACATTGTAATACAATACATTAAAATTTGTCACGACAAGCTTTTGTGAGCCAAACATACCTTAACGTACCTCAAAGCACTATTGGATTGCCAAACAAGATTGGTATACATAATTATATATAATATTATACAGGTGTACAAATATACAGTTGCACAAATGTTCTGTTATTTGTTCCCTGGTTTCTGTGAAGCAGTTTGTTTATGTAGAGTATAATCTTTGATTTCTTCAAAAAGGAAAATTTTGTAATATGATATACATTTCATGACGCCGCATCGTGGAACTTTTTTTTCGTCAACGTGCCAGTTGTGAAATGCCCATGCGATGAAATGAACTCAGATTTAAAAAAAATGAAGCAGTGACATAAAAGGATTAAATATGAAAAAAAAAACCAGAAACGAAAGAGTTCACGGAAGTCAAGAACCACAAACACGAAGGTACACTTCAAAAGAAAAAGCCTTTAGGGACCGTTCAGAATTTATGACTGGTGGGGGGGTGGGAGTTTTGCTGGAACTTCCCGTCAAAAATTGATACCCCCCCTTGAGTTTGATGCGGATTTTTAGTACCCCACCCTTAGGTTTCACGCATATTTTTAGTACCCCCCCCTTCTACATATAAAAGCCATACATTCATATATATTGTTATATTGTTGGTACCTAGGCACCAAGAGGGGCTAAGGTCCAAGTGGGAAGTGTTTATGGCTAGTGGCAACAAAATCAAGTGTATTTATATATTATAATATAAACTAGTTTATGTTATTTTTTAGGACTTATTATATCATGTTGATTGTGATTTAGGAAGTTGGACTTGCTGTGGCTGTACTCTTGACTTGAACCTGGGCAGCAACCGCGGCTAAGGTGTAGTTAAGAGATGGTCACAGCCATTGATGATATGTATTATAAAAATGAAAATATATTATGTATGTATAGATTTTAACAATGGAATATTATTTTTATCTTAATTGGGGGTGCACCCACCTTTTAGTTTATGGTGTGCAAATACTCGCGTGTATCCCCATCAAAACCGCTACTCGCTTGTTGTATGTTTAAAAAAAGTTGTGTGTATGTTGCATCAGTTTTGAAGAAAATAAATCTAATACACAGCCACGCATACAGATTCGCATCATTTTGCGGACTTTTGCGCGTAAAAAAAGTCCAAATAAATTGAGTTTATGCATGTTTTTAAACATTTTTTCTTTGTTAAAATTTCTTAACCCCCCTTGGAAATGTTGTCAAAAATTAATACCCCCCCCCTTGAAATATGTGTGAAAAGTTAGTACCCCCTCGGCCAAAACTCCCACCCCCCCCAGTCATAAATTCTGAACGGTCCCTTAATATCATTTTGTGACATTTCATCAGCAGTTGACAAGAAAGTATTCAGACATATCTTATATACTACAAATAGTACAGTGGTCTTCAGTGCCATTTAATCTCCTATTGTAAGGCTGCATAGAATGAAGGTTGGAAGGCTAGGTCAGTCTGTAGCACACTGGGAAACCAATCGCTGGCATCCTTTGCTTTGTTGCTGTGTACACCTCTTGTCCTATTCTTTTAATTTGTCAACCAAGTGCATCAATACAGGACCTAAAGCCTCAATCATCCATCCATCCATGCAGAGAACGAAATGAGGAAGTCAAAGAGGATGGATGTTTGGGGCTTTACATCCTGTATTTATGCACTTTGTAGGCTAATTAGGACAGGAGGAGGACACAGAGAAGTCAAAGAGGAAAAACCGATCTACAACTGCACAAGGGTTGGTGCTATAATGCTTTTATAAAACCATTGTATTCTATTCATTGAACTAAAACAACTAAATATTTAGAGAAACAAATACATTAACAAGAAAAGTACCCTTAAAAAAGGGTACTGTATCGATCTTACCATGAACCTGAGGGCATAAGGCATGTAATAAAAAGTTTTGATATCTCAAAGTAGGCATTTCTATGAATAGTTGGCCACAGAAAAAAATTCCAAGACCCCTCCCTTTGTTTTATGAAAATGTGACGCAACTATAAGGATTTGTGAAATAAAAGTAAACTTCAGTTATTTCTGCAGCCTAAAAAATAAACTCAATTTCTTAAAAACAAAAAAAAATAGGAAATATTTCCCTTCCAAAAATAATCTTGGATTTGCAAATAAAAGAAGAAAGTTTGTTGTTCTCACTGGTTTTAGAAATTTTGCATCCTCACACCGTTATGCGCCGAAACGCATTTTGCGAGCTTAATATTGCAAATAGAGCAAATAGAGCAAAATGAATGAGTGCATTGAATGCGGGGGAGTTGATCTGATATAAGCACGTTTTTGAATTTTGAAAATCGGACGTTTATTAAGGTTTTTATGGCAAGTTTTGCATTGAAAATGATGTACACAATCTTTGATGACGTTTCAGACGCAAAAAAAATCGCCAGCGAAATCCCTTATCTTGTAGAATCGATGTACTGTTAAGAATTCTTATATATAAGTTTTTTTATAGGTTGAGACTTCGTTATAAAAAAGGAAAAAGATTGTAAGATATGTTTTTATCTTTAGAAGTATCCTATTTGTAACAGTATGCAGGTGATTTAGGTAGAAGAAGCCATTTTAATTTGATAATATCTTACGATAAAAGACTTCACTAAGTCTTTCAAATTAAATGTAATTTTCAAAAAATATTCACATTGTCAAAAAGGAAAGTCTTAAAATAGAAATTAATGCAGGAACAAAGAGGATTTTGTCACAGAATTTTAGTCATATATGGATGAATCTTGAAACTTTTTAATACTTTGCCACATTCATGAAAGAAGTTATATAGATGGATTAGGAATTTCAAGGTGACATGACATTTTAGCTAATTAAATGCCATTCTTTTTGAAGTCATTTGAAGTTAAAAAATAATTGGAATCTGCAATAACTCTTCCTCACCTTCAAAATCTCACAAGAAATAAAATATAAATTCTAATTCCAGAAACTTTTCACCTATTTAGAGGACTGAACATTTCTAATTCTTTCTTGAAGACATACTGTATTCACCACTTCTTGTTGTTCATAATTTCTATATTTCAATGACAAAAGAATGACGTAATGCTTTTTTTTTTAGATTTTGATTGGTTAACTTATCATTAAATTTAAACCAGTGGCCTTGATTAATATCTGAATGGTCTCCAAAAATACTTTCTTTTTCAAATAATTTCTTCTGAAAAGCAAACCTTAGTCTGTTGTGGCATTCTTCATCATGTGACTATCACTCACAAATTCTGGGTTTCGACCAAACCAAGTCTAAAAAGTCATCAACCGAAATAATGGGTAGCACTTTTTGTATTTGTATTCTTTTATTTTCACAAGGTCTATCAATCTTTATAATAGCTTTTGATAGGCCTTGGAACTTGTGAGTGACTTCCAGAGAAAGATATTTTGAGTGATTTATGGCTTAAACTTGAGAAAAGAGTCTATAGTTTGATTGATTATGGGATTATGGGACTGTGAGACTGCCCACAAGAAAACTATCAAACTATCTGATTGTATTGAAGGTCTCGAATATTTATAAGTGAAAAGAAAAAAATACATAATATGAAGTTTTGAAGTGAAGGGCACTAGGAAACACTGCTTTAATAAAATTACTGCCTTTCTGCTTCCTGTCTGGCCATTCATTGTCCTTGCTCATTTTTGATAAATTGTGAAGAGTAGAGTCAGTAATATCTAAATTCATGATATTGATCATAAATTGTACAATGTACATACATATTACAATCTTATGTTTATGTGATGACTAGGCACAATAAGACATGCAGATGGTAGAAAATATGATAATGAGGCAAAGTGGACTCTTGCCACTCGATGAAGTGTCAATCAAACATGAGTTACTTGAGCTGGGAATCCCATCCAAGTCTCGGAGTTTACCATGCAACCACTAAGTTATAGCCCTGGCTGATTTTTAAATGCATACTTAAAATTTTGTCATGACAAGCTTTTGTGAGCCAAATATTCTTCAAGTAATTCAACCCTCTTCAAAGCACTATTGTTTTGCTAAACAAGTTTGGAATACATATGTATTATATATACCTACAAATATATTGTTGTTAACGCAGAGTATCATCTTCATTTCTTCAAAAGGAAAAATTTGTAATATGATATACATTTCATGACACCGCATCATGGAACTTTTTTTTATCAGAATCCCAGTAGTGAAATGCACATGCGATGAAATGAAATCAGATTTAAAAAAAAATGAAGCAGTTGTACATCAGTGACATAAAAGGATTAAATATGGAAAAAAAAACAGAAACGCCAAAGTTCACGGAAGTCAAGAACCACAAACACGAAAGTAGACTTCAAAAGAAAAAGCCTTTAATATCATTTTGTGACATTTCATCAGCAGTTGACAAAAAAGTAGTCAGACATATCTTATATGCTACAAATGGTACAATGGTGTTCACTGCCATTTAATATTCTGTTGTTAGGCTGCATAGAATGAAGGCTGGAAGGTTAGGTCAGTCTGTAGCACAATGGGAAACCAATCGCTGCCATCCTTTTTCCTTGTTGCTGTGTACACCTCTTGTCCTATGTTTTTTAGTTTGTCAACCAAGTGCATCAATACAGGACCTAAAGCCTCAATCATCCACCAATCCATGCAGAGAAAGAATTCATGAGGAGTGTTTGTGTGTGTGTTAGTGTTTTACGCCTCTGCCACACCTTAATGGGTTGTATCGAAGCGGGCAAGAATTTTATATGTCTTTGTCATTTTTGCACATATTTTGTAGTATGTCTATGTTTGATTAAAAAATTTAATTATATTTTCTGGTTTGTATGTAACACATTGGAGTGGATTTTTTGGGAGAAGTGTGTCTCTTTGACGTTGAAATTCATGAGGAAGTTGACGAGGAAAGACTCATCCATAACTACACAAGGGGTGGTGTTACAATGTGTTTATAAGCCCATTGTATTCTATTCATTTTATAAAAACAACTAATTATTCAGAGACAAAAATTTGAAAAGAAGAAAAAGATCACACATAAGACACATTTTTATCTTCAGAAGTATCCTGTTTGTAACAGTATGTTGGTCATTTAGACAGAAGAAGCCATTTTAATTTGATAATATCTTGCGATAAAAGACTTCACTAATTGATAATATCTTGCGATAAACGATTTCATTGAAGTCTTTCAAATTAAATATAAATTTCAAAAATGTTCACAATGTCAGAAAGGAAAGTCTTGAAATAGAAATTAATTCAGGAACTAAGAGGATTTTATCACAGAATTTTAGTCATATATGAATGAATCTAAACTTTTGTTTTGTTATTTTGCCACATTCATGAAAGAAGTTATATAGATGGATTAGGAATTTCAAGGTGACATGACATTTTAGCTAATTAAACGCCATTCTTTTTGAAGTCATTTGAAGTTAAACAATAATTGGAATCTGCCATAACTCATCCCCACCTTGGAATATCACAAGAAATAAAATATGAAATATCTAATTTCAGAATCATTTCACTTATTTGGAAGAGAAGATTCAAAATTCTCTCTTGAAGAAAATTTCACACATTCATGTTGTTCATATTTTTTTCCTTCTAATAGCAAAAGATGTAATGACAAATATTCTGATTTTGATTGGTCACTCATTTAGAATTTAAACCAGCGGCCTTGCTTAATATCTGAATGGCCTTCACATAGTGTTTTCTTCAAACAATTTTTCTGAAAAGCAAAACTAAATCTGTTGTGACATTCTTCATTATGTTACTATCACTGCACACAGACTCACAACCACATGGTTTCGACAAAACCAAGTCTGCGAGTCTACAACGGGAATAAAGGGTTGCACTTCTTGTATTCCAATTCCTTCATTTTCACAAGGTCTATCAATCTTTATAATAGCTTTTGATAGGCCTTGGAACTTGTGAGTGACTTCCAGAGAAAGATATTTTGAGTGATTTATGGCTTAAACTTGAGAAAAGAGTCTATTATAATAGTTTGATTGATTATGGGATAAATTGACTGTGAGACTGCCCACAAGAAAACTATCGAACTATCTGATTGTATTGAAGGTCTCGAATATTTATAAGTGAAAAGAAAAAATACATAATATGAAGTTTTGAAGTGAAGGGCACTAGGAAACACTGCTTTAATAAAATTACTGCCTTTCTGCTTCCTGTCTGGCCATTCATTGTCCTTGCTCATTTTTGATAAATTGTGAAGGGTAGAATCTGTAATATCTAAATTCATGATATTGATCATAAATTTTACAATGTACATGTATACATATTACAATCTTATGTTTATGTGATGACTAGGCACAATAAGACATGCAGATGGTAGAAAATATGATAATGAGGCAAAGTGGACTCTTGCCACTCGATGAAGTGTCAATCAAACATGAGTTACTTGAGCTGGGAATCCCATCCAAGTCTCGGAGTTTACCATGCTACCACTAAGTTATAGCTCTGGCTGATTTTTAAAATGCACACTTAAATTTTGTCATGACAGGCTTTTGTGAGCAAAATATTCTTCAAGTAATTCAACCCTCTTCAAAGCACTAATGCTTTGCTAAACAAGTTTGGAATACATATGTATTATATATACCTACAAATATATTGTTGTTTACGCAGAGTATCATCTTCGATTTCTTCAAAAAGGAAAAATTTGTAATATGATATACATTTCATGACGCCGCATCGTGGAACTTTTTTTTACCAGAATCCTAGTGGAGAAAAGCACATGTGATGAAATGAAATCAGATTTAGAAAAAAAATGAAGCAGTTGTACTTCAGTGACATAAAAGGATTACATATGGAAAAAAAAACAGAAA
The DNA here is from genome assembly GCA_026936325.1 of Platynereis dumerilii. Taxonomy (NCBI): domain Eukaryota; kingdom Metazoa; phylum Annelida; class Polychaeta; order Phyllodocida; family Nereididae; genus Platynereis; species Platynereis dumerilii. The sequence goes on from JAPTHN010000076.1 coordinate 732,275, forward strand.
CGCCAAAGTTCACGGAAGTCAAGAACCACAAACACGAAAGTAGACTTCAAAAGAAAAAGCCTTTAATATCATTTTGTGACATTTCATCAAAAGTTGACAAAAAAGTAGTCAGACATATCTTGTATGCTACAAATGGTACAATGGTCTTCTCTACCATTTAATATTCTGTTGTTAGACTGTATAGAATGAAAGCTGGATGGTTAGTTCAGGTGGTGTGACACAGGGCAACTAATTACTTGACTCTGAGTTCAATTTCCACTACATGTGACAGGTTCAGCAGTTTTGATTATGCATTGTCCTCCTCCTGGCCAAATCAGTCTACCAAGTGCATCAATACAGGACCTAAAGCCTCAATCATCCACCCATCCATGCAGAGAATGAAATGAGGAAGGAGAAAGACAGATCCGTGACAGCACAAGGGGTGGTGCTATAATGCTCTTATAAAACAAGTGTATTCTATTCATTATATAAAAACAACTAATTAGTTTGAGATACAAATATAAGAAGAAGAAAAAGATTATAAGACAAGTTTTTATCATCAGAAGTATCCTATTTGTAACAGTATGCAGAACATTTAGGTATAGAAGGAGCCATTTTAATTTGATAATATATATTGCTATAAAAATACTTCACTAAAGTCTTTCAAATTAAATATTACTTACAAAAAATGTTCACATTGTCAGAAAGGAAAGTCTTAAAATAGAAATTAAAGCAGGAACAAAGAGGATTTTATCACAGAATTTTAGTCATATATGAATGAATCTTTAAACTTTTTATTACTTTGCCACATTCATGAAAGAAGTTATATAGATGGATTAGGAATTTCAAGGTTACATGACATTTTAGCTAATTAAATGCCATTCTTTTGAAGTCATCTGAAGTTAAAAAATAATTGGAATCTGCCATAACTCATCCCCACCGTGGAATATCACAAGAAATAAAATATGAAATATCTAATTTCGATTCGTTTCACTTATTTGGAAGAGAAGATTCAAAATTCTCTCTTTAAGAAAATTTCACGCATTCATGTTGTTCATATTGTTTTCCTTCTAATAGCAAAAGATGTAATGACAAATATTCCGATTTTGATTGGTCACTCATTTAGAATTTAAACCAGCGGCCTTGCTTAATATCTGAATGGCCTTCATCTCAAAACTTCAAATTATGTATATTTTCTTTTCACTTATTTTCAAGACCTTTAATATGATAAGACAGTTTAATGGTTTTCTTATGGGTGGCCAGCCTCACAGTAAATTTATCCCATGATCAATCAAACTATAGACTATTTTCTCAAGTTTAATCCATAAATCACTCAAAATATATTTCTCTGAAAGTCACTCACTAGTTCCAAGGCCTGTCAAAAGCTATTATAAAGATAAATCGACCTTGTGAAAATGAAGGAATTGGAATACAAGAAGTGCAACCCTTTATTCCAGTTGTAGACTCGCAGACTTGGTTTTGTCGAAACCATGTGGTTGTGAGTCTGTGTGCAGTGATAGTAACATAATGAAGAATGCCACAACAGACTTAGTTTTGCTTTTCAGAAAAATTGTTTGAAGAAAACACTATACGAATGCCATTCAGATATTAAGCAAGGCCACTGCTCTAAATTCTAAATGAATGACCAATCAAAATCGGAATATTAAATTAATGCCATTCTGCTTTCTGTCTGGCCATCCATTGACCTTGCTAGTTATTCATAGCTTGTCGAGGGTACAGTGCCGCCTGTAAGTAAGTGAAGCGCATGATATTGTGCCATTGCATCAATGTTAAACATCCTTAACCAAAATGCTTCGGGAAGGACGAATTCTCATCCGATGAGAGGAAAACATTTTGGGTCATAAAGGCCGATATGTGAGGCATGTGGAAAATATAGCAGCCCATTTTCTTTGCTGCAGTTGGAGTTAGGTATGGGTCAAAGTCTTTGATAAGTAAGTGAAACGCAGGCCCAATGTTAAAACATAGGGAAGGGTGGTTCACTTACTTATCAAAGACTTTGACCCATACCTAACTCCAACTGCAGCTATTTTTATCCCACTTGCCTCACACATCGGCCTTTATGACCCACTTTGTTTCTCTATCATCCGATGAGAATTCATGCCTCCACAAGCGGTTTGGCTGAGGATGTTTAGCATTGATGCAATGACACAATGTCATGCGTTTCACTTACTTACAGGCGGCACTGTATAGTGACATATTCTGTATCATATCTAAATTATGATATTGATCATGAATTGTACAATGACCAGGCTAAGTGAGACAGATTGCAGGAAACAAAGTCATAAGGCCAAGTGCACTCTTGTCGCTGGATGAAGCGTAAATCAAACATTATAGTGCTGCGGACCGGACTGGACTGGTCCACCCTCTCCGGTTCAGAACCACCGGTCCAGGGGTGAGGTGGTTCATTCCAGGGGGAGGTGGTCCAGTATACCGGTATGTGCCGGTTTCCAATTTACGACCAATTTTCATCAAAAATAATCAGAAAAGGTCGAAAAACTAAGGTGTGAAAAATAAAAAACCCTATTTCCTTTCTTTTTACATATTTAACAATTTCCACTGAACCGGCATGTACCAGTACAGACCGCCTCTGAACCAGTTTTTTTGGAACTGAGGATGGCCCGGTACTGAATAGGCGGTGGTACTGGACCGTACCGGTACAAAGCGGTCCGGTCCGCATCACTATTAAACATGGGTTGCTGGAGCAGGGAATCTCATACGGGTGTCGGAGTTTACCATGCAACCACTAAGTTATAGCCCTGGCTGATTTTTAAAATGCATACTTAAAATTTTGTCATGACAAGCTTTTGCGAGCCAAATTTTCTTCAAGTCATTCAATCCTCTTCGAAGCACTATTGCTTTGCTAAACAAGTTTGGAATACACATAAGTATAGCTATAAAATATGTAGTTGTACACATATTCTATTCTATGGTTCTCCTGTTTCTGTGAAGCAGTTTGTTTATGCAGAGTATAATCTTGGATTTCTTCAAAAAGGAAAAATTTGTAATATGATATCCATTTCATGACGCAGCATCGTGGAACTTTTTTCATTTAAATGCCAGTTGCGAAATGCACATGCGATGAAATGAAATCAGATTTTAAAAAATGAAACAGTTGTACGTCAGTGACATAAAAGGATTAAATATGGAAAAAAAACCAGAAACTCAAGAGTTCACGGAAGTGTCAAGAATCACAAACACGAAAGTACACTTGAAAAGAAAATGCCTTTAATATCATTTTGTGACATTTCATCAGCAGTTGACAAAAAAGTAGTCAGACATATCTTATATGCTACAAATAGTACAATGGTGGCTGGTGCCATTTAATCTCCTGTTGTAAGGCTGCATAGAATGAAACCTGGAAGGTTGGGTCAGGTGGTAGCACACTGGGCAACCAATTGCTGGACCAGAGTTCAATTTCAAATGAAGCAAGGTCACAATGTCATGGATGGCAGTTTCAAGAAGCTCTTACAAAGGTCACAGTTGTTTCTGTTTGGCTGAATCAAAATGTGACCAATAATGTCCTACATTTTGTCCAATGCGGAACCTTTGAAAATAATAGTGACAAGTAAAAAACAAAATTATATTAGGCTTGGCTCTTCACATTCAGTCCTTCACATTCAGTCCCAGTGTTTACAAATATGAAATTATCTGTAAAGACATTCTTACGGTTGCAGCATTTACGAAACTAGATACGTAACGGTTGAATCCTCTATTTATCCTCACAAATTATTTCTGGTAGCTTTTTACATAACCATAGTGATGACGTAGCACCAGTCCAACAGGCACCGGACCATAATGCACTGCGGTCATCATCTCACAGTACAATACAGTACAGTACCCGTCAAACGGCATGAGGTTACAGATGTCTGCAGCAGATAAGTTGGGCTGGAAGTAGGTTGCTAGTTTCCGAATAATACAGTTGTCCATGCATTGAGTAACATTTCCTTCTTTAGTGACTGCTATGAGCCACTTTCCCCTCCAGTTTGTGGGGGGGAGGGTTGGTCTAGTGGTAGCAAGCTGGACTGCCAATCGCTGGGTCCAGGGTTCGAATCCAGCTCTTGCTGGGTCACCTGGGCCTACGTTGGATGGCTGTTTCAATCATCCTACGCCTCATTGCCATGTCCTCCTCTTGTCCTAATTAGCCTACTGAGTGCATAAATACAGGACGTAAAGCCCCAAACATCCATCCCTCCAGTTTGTGTCAGTTGACATAGAGAGGTTTGAAGGTCTCATGTTGGGATAGTTGTGCAAAATTTATACCTGATTGCCTAAGGAAAGAGTCAGGTGTGAGAAGGAAGATCTTAAAATAGTGTTATTGTTTTAGCACAAAGCTGATTAAACTTACAACCTTATTAATCTAAGCCAAGAATAGGTGAAAAATAAGCCTATTATATGAAGAAAAGAAGACTTATATACCACATGACAACATTCATCCCAGTTTCAAAAGTATGTCAACACACTTACCATCGGATGTAATAAAAACAATCAGATTAAAAAGTAATTTAAAGAAACATGCCATAAAATTAAATTATTCCAAGAAAACAAATCCCAGAGAGGAAGCAATGTAACTTTGAATTAACCTAATCAGTTTTTCCTGGAAGGTTGTAAAAATCATTTGGCTTTAAGGAAATAGGGTAATTATGTAATATGAATATAAGGTGCCTAGATAGTAGGTTTGAAACAATATGAGAAGATATCAAGGAGCAGAGAGTTTCTCTGGAGTGCAATACCTTGTCTGTGTATTATGTGTCATTGCAAACACAATATTATCAATGACCTGAAGGCCAGTACATGTGCCATTTATTTTCCATGTACATTCACAATTTTCACATGCATAACTTTCATGATACAAAATCCTGTACTCTGCAATTTAGAAATATTCTATACTATTTAGACCATGTTCCAAGCACCTGTCAGTGAATATGTCATCATCCACTCACCAGTGATGTCACATATGTCTCTATGACAAACTGACAACCATTGTAAAAGGTAGGACCTGGAATGGCATCACTGATGTATCCAAATAGCCAAAAGGAATCACTCATACTTTTATTTCAGCATGAAGTTTAGCCTAAATATGAACAATTACAGCTGAGTTATTGTTACTTTGTATCCGACATTGAATCAAACGCAAACACATCAATCAAAAAGTGTATTACAAATTGTCAGTAATTGGATATAATAATGGTCTAAAGTCAATGTTCAAGGTTTGAAAGTATGACATTGTCACATGATGAGCACGTTTCGAATGATGTGACAATGTAGTTTGAAACAAAGGAACTTACAAAACATGTTTTTCATTTAATTTACAAATGCACTTCAAATTGTGTCAAAGCATTTTGCCGAGACTTTTTAAAAGCTAAATTTGTTACTTTTTGGATAACTAAATTTAATTTGCTGATTGTGGTCGACATATGAATCTCTTGATACCAGTCAATGGGTTGATTTGGAAATTGGAAGGAATCTATCTATCTATCTATCTATCTATCTATCTATCTATCTATCTATCTATCTATCTATCTATCTATCTATCTATCTATCTATCTATCTATCTCTATATCTATCTCTATATCTGCATATCATTCTATGTATCTGCTCATGATCCATTTATCAATTTTCTATCTATTATCATCCGTCTAGTAAATATCTCTTGTTTATTATATATCTATATGTTACCTTTAGATTTTTCCCAAATAGTTATCCATCTATAGGCCTAGGCCTAATTATATGTTTGTTTGGTGTTAAAATTTTGGTATGACAACAGTTTTATACATCCCAACAAATTCCACTGTTAAGATGTTTGTTTTGAAACAAGATTCCTTCCCAACATAATTTCTGCTTTAAATGAAATTTTATTATTAAACATTTACTTAAATCATCTTTTACAATTTCCAAATCCATTTAATGTGTCATAATAAAATTTTATGAAAGGAATGAATTTCATGAAAGATGCACCACCGAGCTAACAAGATGTCATAAAGAAAATTATATTTTGTTTTATTAGCATGATTTAAGGATTCAAATGAAAGGTTTTGAAATTGGAAGCTTGCCTCTTTTAACCAATCTGGCAATTTTAGTGGAGTTAAGTTTAGATTTGTCTATGTATCTTCACTCAAATGCTACACTATTTTGATGATAACCAATACTTAAGTTAACACCAAGATTTGGCAATTAACCGAGTTGAGTGATGCTGTTAATTAATTATTAACATAAATTTAAATAAAGTAACTTGAACACAGACAATTATATCATAAACCAACAGCAAATTTGGTATAGCCTATAGGCCTACCTAGCAAATTTAAGAACTGATGTGTTCTTATGTATGTATGTATGTATGCAGTTTATGGCAAAATTAAATAATCTCTCCAGTTCTCATAAAATTTCATCCATAAGTAATAATAGAAACTGATTTACTCTTAATGATATTCTTAAATACCATTCTTAAATCTAGATTTAACCAAACAACTCACGTTTTCCAAGTGTTCTGTTGTGCAAACTTCAGCTTTGACCGTCGCAACCAATATGATGTACACACGAAATTGAATGAACTTATATATCACAAAACTATTGTTATCTGGTAGTGCAGTAAATAACCTTTGATATGGCACTAAGTCCAAATTTACTAGAGTTTCGCATAACAATAAAATGATAATTTATAAATTGTGTATTGTAGCAAAAGCGCACTGGTAGAAATCTGGGACAAGGCTACATAATAATGGATAGGATTTGTGGCTGTGCTTCATCTATCTATCTATGTATCTATGTATCTATGTATCTATGTATCTATGTATCTATGTATCTATGTATCTATGTATCTATCTATGTATCTATCTATCTATCCATCTATCCATCTATCCATCTATCTATCTATCTATCTATCTATCTATCTATCTATCTATCTATCTATCTATCTATCTATATTGTTGGTTATGCCTCTTTCTTTCTTTCTTTCTTCCATATTTCTTTATTTTATATTTCTTTCCTTATTCTTTCTTCCTTCCTTTCCATCCTTTTTTGACTCAAGATTGAATCTGATTGGATACATTAACAAATAACTCGTACCAAAGACCCCAAATTCTTAATAAGATAGGTAACTCCAGTACATAACATGTGTGTGTGAGTATGCATCTCTTTGTGAATGACGCTGACTGTCTGCCACAAAAATACTGCTTGCAACACTAGTAATCTAGATCCATAACAATAAGTGAGATTTCAAACCCTATGAAGAAATTAGATGTAAACAATATTATATCTCCATTCAAATTTATCATTTTTAAGGTTCCTAATTTGAGTGAGAACAACAAGGAAATTATACAAATTGAGAGTATATTGCGCGACGGCACTCCCACGAGAAAACGCTCTGAAAAAATTTAAACCAAAAATGCTTTTTTTAAAAATACCAAATGGTTTTTTGCACAGAAGTTTCGTATTCCCAAAAATCATCCATATTCATGACATTGCAACTGTAAGGTACTTCCGAAGAACCATAATTGGAATGGCATGGTGAACCAGATATGATGGGACCCTATGCTCCCAAGTTGTGAGAAAGTGGGAGTTTAGTTAGAACCTTTTTGAAAACTGAATATGAACCTTTTGGTTCCTTATCTATACCATCTTAAAGAACCCTTAAAGGTTCCAAATAAAACCTTTTTGTATGGAGTATATATATAGTGTTGGCTACATTGATCACTCACAATAGGGGGCGCCACAGAGGCACCAGGACACTCCAACACTCTCACTATTTGGCAGGAGTTACATGTCATTTTATAAATACAAGTCTTTGTTATAACCGGTATTACATTTGTTAAATATTCAAAATCGCCAGATCATAGTTGCACTGAGTTGATAAGTTACAATTTTTTTTTATAATTTGAAGTCATTGAAGGTCTTCAGTTGTAATATTTTTACCTATTGTCTTCAGATGTATTATTTTTACTCATTGTAATATTTTCGATCATTAAAGTTACTTGGTCCAAAACGGGCTCACGGGATTAAAATGCAACATAATTATGGAGACAGTTTTTATTCTATCGTTAAATTGCCAAACTGTTTGATATGCCACAGTGTGTGCATCAAACTTACAAAAGTAATTTTTATATATAAAAAAAAATCAATTTGGTGTGCAACTTCAGTTGATCTGCTGTTACGAATTTTAAGAGCGAGCATTTGTTTAAATTGATAATCGCTAAATTTCTTGAGAAATTGTATGTAGGCCTACATCTTTCTATTATATTGCAGTTATTTTTGTTCCACAAAGTTATATGCAACAGAAATGTAGAGTGAAATGCCTACCACTTTTCTAGTAAAGCAATTTTGACAATTGTTTTGTTTTTCTAGACAGTACATTCTACACATTAACTTCCCATATTGTACCACAAACGAAATTACACTCTAAAAAATTTCAGACAAAATTGGTTTTTTAGATTCAAAATGGTTTTTTGAAAAACCAAATTTCAATGCAAAAAACCAAAATGGATTTTTTTAAAAATCCATTTTGGTTTTGCATTGAAATTTAGTTTTTCAAAAAACCATTTTGAATCTAAAAAAACAATTTTGTCCCGGCATTTTTTAGAGTGTAGTGTAAAAAGCCTCAAGAGACAATGGCCAAAACAGGAATCAAATATACCTGTATTGCCAACATAAATATGATAAAGTAGCAATGAATCATCTTGTGTGTAATTCTGCATATTCTGAAACCATCGAGAAATTGTCGTTTCCATTATTTCTGATTTTCTTGAACAAATAAAATTAGAAAATTGTCTCAAACAATTGATTCCTGTTTATGGATAGATGTCAATAATTCACTTCACATCATACTCGTATACGTTTTTTTCAAAAGTGAGGCTCTGGATTAGAGGTTATCGGGGACAGGTAACTCAAAAGTAAAATGAGACAGGGGGACATAAATCCCATCCACAGCAGAGGGACAATGTAACTCGTCCAATAAGTAAAATTGCAAAGGGACAGGGAATTTAAAAGTAAAATGGCCAAGGGACAGGGGGATACAAAACCCAAACCAGAGCCTCATAAGTAGTCGCACTTGGAGAATCTGGCTTCATTGCTTTTTGCATATCCTGCCACTTGGAAGTCTTGGATAGATGGATGAATGGGGCTTTACATGCTTTGTTTATGCACTTGGTATGCTAATTAGGACATGAGGTGGGCACAGCAATGAGGCGAAGGATGATTGAAACTGCAGCTGTCCAACATAACTCCTAGTGACCCAGCCAGAGTAAGAATTGGACAAGTGACCCAGCGACCAGCAGTCCAGTGTGCTACCAACTGAGTTAACCCTCTCACCTCCTGCCTGTTTGCACATCACCTATTTATTATAAAATTATTTAAGAAAAAAATGTAGTCCTATCTGCTCACAGAATGAAATTGCCCTTAACATTTGCTGAGATGATGACGAATAACTCTCAATTCTATTCAGTTTGTTTCCCTATCCATCCGTTTTTGCTTGAATTTGATAAAGCAGGGAGACTCTATAGGACCAGTGCTATTGAAATTAGAATTTTTCCAAAGTATGATCGATTAAATGTCAAACAGGATATTAGAAATGCTTTTTCTGTGCATCAAAATAAAATCACATAATTTCATCATGGTATCAAAGCTATGATCTAATTGAACTATCACAAAACAGATGATTTCAATTCAATGTCAAATACTGATCCATTGTCTAGACATAAAAGTCTGCAGACACCTTATTCTCAGAAAAGAACTTGTCTAATTTAATTAAAGTGTAATTGTTAATTTGATTTCCGTTCAGAGCTTCATGCAGATAATTTCCATAACGAATTTGACTTCCTGCATGTAGTTTGTCAGCCTTTCTAATAACCATATTAGAAATGTTGCGATATCAGAATGGTTCAGATTGTAAAATAGACAGTTTGTAACGACAATCTTGATTGTTTATGTTTAGGACTGACTGCATAAGATTGGCTTCAAACCGTAAAGTTGGTAAAATAAAATCTTAAATTATCTTTTTCAACTTATAAAATAAGGTAGGGACTTAACTATTAACTCAGTTCGTAGTGCTCTGGAGTGCCAATCGCTGGGTCCCAGATTTGAATCAACTTCAATCAAGCCCGTACCGGGTCACCTGGGCCAGTGGACCTATATGTTGGATGGCTGTTTCAAGCATCCTTTGCCTCATTGCAGTATACTCCTCCTGTCCTTATTAGTCAACTATGTGCATAAATACAAAATGTAAAGCCCAGTCATCCATTCCAATCGTCCATCCCTCCACTTACTAAATCCAACCAATCAATTGTCAAATCTTCCAGTTTAACTTTCAGCTAATCAATACTTGCAGAGATTTACACATCTGGGAATTGGGCACATGTATTGGATGTCTTTAATTTTCCAATTGTCTATCAACTTGTCAAGAGACGAAGGATCTGGCTTCAACTCTATTGGAAGAGCTGTCAGAATGTAATGGAGAAGAGGAAAAACGCATCTATGCTCTGTATGCCGGGTCTATATCGTAAGTGCAAAGAATTCAACACAAAAGTAAACTTAGATTGCTGTCACATTTTTGCTCTTCTGGGACTTCTGGATACTGTACGTGACAGGTGAAGACACCACAATCAATAAAAGTGATTTTGGGATCTTGAATTTCAGACCGGTTCAGAGAAATGAAAAGGATGAAAAGTTTTGAGGATTTTGGATGAGAAAGTATGAATATACATGAGATCATCCAGGATTTAAGTCCCTTAAATTGGACAGGATAATTTCACATTCTGTTCAGAAAAAAGACACATGAAAAGATTCACAAAAGGAAATATAGAAATTTAAAACAATTCTTGAGATAACAGTCTCAGACAAGTAACAAGTTTGTCACAGTTCAGCTTCCAAATACAAATTTCAGAAAGTCTTAAACAGATTGAAATCCCAACACGACTGTAGGACTGGTACAGTCCCTTTTATGTTGTCTCATAAAATATGAAAATTGCCTCAGAAGATGTTTTTCCAATTAATTTTTGTATATCTGTTCAGCATACCATGTAATTATAATACTGGTAACATGCAGCCAAGCCTGCTATACACCTGGAGGTCGGTAGTGTTGAGGTTCACTAAAATTCTATTGTGAGTCGGATGTAAAAGCCTTAATAGGCTTGTGTTTCTGTTATTGTGACACAGACGATAAATAAAATTTCTTTGACTTTGAGACTAATGGTTAGTTACTATGGTTTGACCCACACGGGTAACACCCAAGCTTGATCACACTTTAGCTGGTCACTTGCATCAGGGTCTATTTTGAGAAGGTGCTGGTAAAAAGATTCATTTTCAGACCAGCTCCACATTTTGTAGACAATTGCGTTTCTCTGATTCTCAGCGAGAATTTGCCTTAGAAGGGTGTACTATGTAAATACCTCACTACCCACACTGCAAGAATTACCACAATGACAGAGTAACAGAGCTAATCTCCACAATCCTGTGAATCTTGTTGCACAGATGTTGTCCGATTTTGTCCATTGCTGTTATGGCATCCAACAAGAACACTAGACCAAAACAAAAGCCCTCAGGAGCCGTAGACAGCCTGGAGATGTTTTGCTTTGGAGCACTAAGCACTATGACCAGATTTTGAAGAGTTTTAGCTGCAGAGAGAATACTATTCATTGGGACAGTGCACAAGCACACAAACTAAAGTGGTTTGGCATAAGTTGTTGCTCGTAATTAATGAGCATTTGAGGAGGTCCGTTTAGAAAAATGGTCACTCGCTTAATTTATTTGTCCTTTGTCAATATATTTATCTTTCGTTTCATTTGACTATTGCGGTTTATCTGCAATTTATACTGTGTTTTCTTAAGTGCATGATTACATTATGATTACATGATAAACACAATCCCTTTGCACTTATTAAGCTGTTTGTACAGATGTCAAGGAAAATATCAGTGTTGTTTGGTTGCATGACTGGCAGTAATTTCTCTCTATTCCATTTTCATTCATGAGATATAGGAGAAAATCTCACGAAAAAATGTATGTGCATTTTGGAGCTTTTATGATTGATCTGAAAAAAATAAATAAATGCAAGGTTACTCGTTTTCTCAGCTAATCCCAAAAATCTTGTGAATCTTGTTGCACAGATGTTGTCTGTATTCGTCCATTGCTGTTATAGCATCCATAAAGAACACTAGACCAAAACAAAAGCGCTCAGGAGCCATAGACAGTCTGCAGATGTTTGCTTAGGATTACTAAGCACTATGGCCAGATGTTGAAGAGTTTACATTGCGGCAGAGATGATACTATTCATTTGGACAGTGCACAAGCACACAGACTAAAGTGGTTTGGCCTAAGTTGTTGTTCGTAATTGATGAGCATTTGAGGAGGTCCGTCTTGGAAAATGGTCACTCAAATAATTTCTTTGTCCTTTGTCAATATATTTATCTTCAAGACTTTATTGATGCAGATTTGACCATTCCTTTTGCTGTTTATATGCAAATATTATGTTTTCTTGAGTGCATAATTACTATATTATGATTACACGATAAACACAATCCCTTTGCACTTATTATAAGCTGTTTGTACAGATGTCAAGGAAAATATCAGTGTTGTTTGGTTGCATGATTGGCAGTAATTTCTCTCTATTCCATTCTCATTCTTGAGATATATAGGACAACATCCTACAAAGAAATAATGGGCGTTTTTCAGATTTTGTAATTGATCTGACAAAAGGAATGCAAGAAAAAAAAAGTGATGCTTATTCTCAGATAATCCCTACAATCGTGTGAATCTTGTTGCGCAGATGTTGTCTGTATTCGTCCATTGCTGTTATGGCATCCAACAAGAACACTAGACCAAAACAAAAGCCCTCCGGAGCCATAGACAGCCAGGAGATGTTTGCTTTGGATTACTAAGCACTATGACCAGATGCTGGAGAGTTTACAAATCACTGAAATAGGTGGTGAGAGGATACTATTCATTGGGACAGTGCACAAGAACACAGTCTAAAGTGGTTTGGCATAAGTTGTCGTTCGTAATTGATGAGCATTTGAGGGGGTCCGTTTACCGTTTAAGGAAAGTCCATCTGCATAATTTGTGTACAGTTTGTCAATAAATCTATCATGATTGATGGTTATTTGATTATCTGTTTTATTAGTGTCTAGTTTTTCAACATTATTGTTCTTTGAGTGTAAGATTACTCAATGATGCTCAGTAATTACAATGTCAACAGTGTTGTATCACTGTATTATTTGCTTGTCCTGATTGGAAGGGAGATATCTGTGTGCTTGGGTTAGAATTTTTCTGATATTCTTATTTGATGAAGATGGAAAAAAAAACATTCTTCTCATTCAAAAGATGGTAATATGGTTTACTGGATTTGACAAATGAATAAATGATTGGAATTTTTAGAAAAAAATTGATTTTAACATTATCATGCATTGCCTATGTGTAAATACCATTCTTTACTTATGATATTTGAAATGATATTCCATTGTGTTTGTGATTATCAAACAGTGATTTTTCCATTTGTCTTGGAAATTATTGTCTATTTGAGTGTATGAAATCTTAAATTACACCAGAATCAATCTATCTATCTGTCAACCAATCTCTTTATCTATTAATCTCTCTTTCTTCCTTTCTTCTTTTCTTCCTTCCTTCCTTTCTCCCTTGCTTCCCTTCTTTCTTTCTTTCTTTTTCCAGTCTAGAAGTAGAATCCTACAATCTGCATGGCCAATGGTATCAACTGTATCATAAAGAGGATCCTCAATTATTCCTCATTGCTATTTATAGGCAGTTTCAGCATTTATCGCAACGTCATTACTGCAATTCATAGATTCAGATATTGCGAAATGATGGGTATGTGTAAGTAACTGCACTGATACAGAGATCATTGGAAACTGCATTTATGCTGAGCATAGTCTGAAAAAAAGATATATGCTGCATATATCAGGCGTCATTGATTATGTGTCAGAGACCCTGAAAGATGTGGTTGCAGGGTTCTTGTATCAGTGTCTCTGAAGTTCAAGTAAAGAGGTATGCAGATGAGGGCTGATACAATCATAACAATGCATATTGATTTTTTGAGTCAGGGCAGCCCAGTCGTCTGAGATGAAGTCATATTATTTCATCTTTGCACTTCCACAAAAAAATTGAATGGGTTAAACTATAATAGACGTAAACCAGGGGCAGTTGACATTTTCCACATCAAGTCATGAACACAATAAGGGATAATAGTATTAACTATTACAGTTGGATTTGACCAGAAAATAAGTTGAACATTTAAAATAACATAGGAAACGAACAGATAGCTCGAGCAATCACCATTGTGTAGTCACTTGGTAGTTATTCTCAAAGTGAGAGAGCAGAACCGTAACATCACATGAGTGTTAAAAAAGCGGTGTTGTTCGTAATTACAAAAACAAACACGCTGTATAAATGTCCTCTACAGTCTATTAAGTTGTACAACAATGCGGTACCATGCACAGGGCTTACCCGGCTTAGCGAAGTATTTCCCAGATGTCAGATACCCGATGTTTTAGAGCCGGACGGGTATTGTAATTGGGCCTGAGCGCAGAGGTATAACCCCGGTATTAGGGGGTAAAACTCTGCAGGGACTGCGACATTGGACTTTCTGACCACATCCGGACCCCAACATAAGACTTTGCGACCCCTGAGGGCAATGCAAGTGATATCAGCTCTGGCATTTTGATAGAGTCTTGGTGTTAGGCCCTATCACTCAATGATGTGATGGGTTCCACACGCCCCCTCTCTCCTATGGGATCTCTCCTAGGGGAATAATAAAACAACTGAGTTATTCCCAAGATAGCAGGAGAAGCTTGTAATTACCCAAAATGGCGTAGCTCAGTACTCAACCCCTCGCAGGGCTTCTCCTTAATTGGCCAAATTCCCGTTTGTGCATGAAGAAAGATCTCTTGTTTTTCGTTCTTCACAACCAACTAACAATAGATTCGAGAGCACTGTGAAATTTGGTGGAATTTTGAGGAATTGTAACTGAACAAAACTGCACTGTGAAGCACTGCATGTACAGCTATATGCCAATTAAATTGGCCAGAAAACAATTTAACAAAATTAGTTTAATGTAATGTTATTGCAGCCAAGGAATTACTAGTGCTTAAATGCAGCTGTTTGAAGGCTTAATGACGTCAATTGGCCATTGGGTAATAAACTTGTGACCTCAGTTGTGATACACAAGTATGGGATATGACCATACTATACAGATACACTCAGTTTGTTTGTCATAAATGACATAGCAAGTATGACCTCAAAAGAGTCATCTTGGAGTTGTAAGTAAAATTTCACGGCAGTAAATTGTGAACAAAAATACCTCTTTTGCCGATCAACATTCAACAGAAGTTTGTAGAGTCAGGGACGGACACAGGGGAGGGGGATGGGGGGATGCATCCCCCACCACCAGACCAAAATTTATATATTTTTACATGTTAACTTTATCAGCGCTCAGTCGCGTCATGTCGCGAATTATGCATTCCGCGACGCGATAGTCAGATAGACCACCCCACACTAGAATTTTCTGGATCCCCCCCTTGCGTAGAGTGGTACACCTTGATTTAAACTTCTTAAGCCTCATTCAGTCATTGAAGACAAGCCACAATTCAGTGAATACATTTGAATCTAAAGCAGAATTGAAACTCAAGCAGACACTAATAAACTACTTTTGTCAAGTCTCCTTATTCATCCAGTTTTACAGGACTCATATATAATTTCATCTTAAGATAGAATGTATTCTATTTTATTATATAAAAGACGTGTCTCCTTCTTAATTTGGGCAAAAGAATGGAATCTCCAGCCTACAGCAACATTTACGGTCAGAGTATTGACAGTGACGCCTCTCGGTTTCAGTTTGCTAATGCTTCGCCATCTCTGTAATCAGTTATACTCGACTTCTGTAAGAGTTTGCGAATGGAATATTACGCAGGATTGAAGATTTCATCCCATATGAATGATTGCAGCTGCGAACTTAAGCCGCGGATCATTGACGCTAAACACGGTGTTAGCCATCATAGTCGGAATGAATAACGACCCTTTTTAAACACACAATGTTCTTTCTAATTTAATAAATGGTTATTTCTGCTAATCTGCCTCAAGTTTCCAACCAGTTTCCAGATATCATTGCAGTTTCCATTCTGATTTCATCCAGATTTTATCTCGACCACAGAAGTTTGAAATCAACTTAGCGCAAAGTACACGCCTGAGAATGGGTCGATAATTCCCCTCCATAATGTTTCATTCTGTTTGTTTTGTTTCATTCGCCTGATCGCATAATTGTCTAATCTCTCTAGCGACTTCTTCAGCATGTGGCTTTCAAAACAGCAATGAATGCCTGGACTGACTCCGATTTTTGTGAAACTCGATTAACGGCGAGAATCATATCATCAGACACTGATGTAGACAACTTATAATAGTGATAAGATTCTTTATCTTTGTATTTTTTGCAATTTTGATACTAACTGACTCTGATGTTTGTCAAACACAACTAATGTCGACTTGGCGAGTATCATGCACCGGTGTCAGTTGACATTAGACAACCTAATAATAGAGACACAATTGCAAACTTTATTATTTCCTGCTATTTTAATACTAACTTTGATGTTTGCAAAACCATATACTAATGGTGAGTATTGGACACTGGTGCCAGTAGATAACCCAATAAAAGTGACAAGATTATTCATCATAATATTACATTTTCTTCTTTCTATTTCAAAATTAATGCTTTTACTGTTTATTGCAATAATAAGATGTTCCCCCTTCCAGGTCTTCTCAGATGCCAAATTACAGTGTGTCCTGTCTGTCATTGGGGACAGAAATTTAGCATTGTTTGTACAGTCCATAAAAATCAACACACTGACTTTGGTGGTTCTGCTGATACAAACATGACTGGAAGTATAAGTCTGCCGTGGCACTGCAGTGCACTTTTATGACATCACTGCCCTTTATGTATTAGATTGGTTGAGTCACAAATGTCAACATTGTGGAAAATTGGAATGCCAATGTCACCAATTGGCAAAAACTGGACAAAAACACCAACAAAACCTCACAAAAATGTGATATTCCTATTACAACAAAGCTAAGCTATGCTACACGTAGGGGTATTTCTACTGTAGGACTCTGGTTACCGAGATATCTGGCCAAACATCTGTCCTCTGCTTGGCGAGGCAAACTATATAGGTTGTTTGGATATTCTCAGCTGTGTACAAGATTCAGCGGAGGTTAAGCAGTACTTCGCATTGGCTGTGTCAAACCTAGTCCAGTTTGTTTGTTGTCTGTTTGTAAATTTATTATGAGGCATGCAGAAAAAGCCAAAGCTTATCTAGCTGAAGCCTTTGATGTCAAAAAGGTTTACATTAAAAATTAAAGTGAAGTATGAAATATGATAATAGGAACATGATATGAAATTTAGCAGCATGGATTTATGAAAAAAAAGAAAGAAAACAGGTGGAATTGATATCATTTTGAAATACAGTTATAGGTACTCATTCAAAGTCATTTTGATTACTCATCAACAGCCTAGTGTTTCAGTCTCAATAATAGCCAAGAAACAACTACAAGTAGCCCAAAGTAAAATGGCCAGTGACCGATCAGATCTTGGCAGTTGAGTGTTGGGCCCATATTTGACAAACAGAACTCGGTCAAGGAAACATTGTTATCTGTAGCTGACAGGGCCGCGCCGTTGATGCGCAGTCACATGTAGTATTTTCGCTGAAGAAAAGAATCATTATATATCTATGCAATCAATTCAAAACCATCACATATTGCCCATACCACCAGAAGATTGTCTCACAACAACCTCATCTCGAAGTCCACCCATTGGAGCACTAACGCAATTTCCGCACAATAGGATCAACCGAATCGAACCGTCTCCTAGTACAATGTAGCACTATTGAGCCAAAAAACACTTAGAAGATCCAAGTAAAAATATTCTTTAAGCTCAAAGTCACCTTAAAGAAACAAATGTCTACTTATATTACTAATATGTATATATTCAATCACAATAACTTCCACATTTAGGCCTACCCCATGTTTGGGGTCTTTGCAGGAGTGTGCATTCTGCATATTATCTGATACATTATCAAAACAGTTGCCAATGGCTAGTTTTTGATGGACCACCGACTCGATGGATGGATGATTGAGGCTTAACGTCATGCATTATGCACTAAGTGCACTTGGTAGGCTAATTAGACAGGGGAGGACATTGCAATGAGGCGAAGGATGATTGATACAGCCGCGACACATAGGCCGGGTGACCCACCAAGAGCTGGATTCGAACCCTGGACCCAGCAATTGGCAGGCAAACATGGTACTACTAGACCAACCATCCCCCCAGACCACCAACTTGAAGACATTTGTTAGTACCATAACATTCAGATCAGTGGGCCAGACATACATAACCACATCTTCTGTATAGGTTTCTACTCTACCAAGCTGAATCAATGATATCTCATTTATGGGGCATATCTCCTAACCCAGCTGGGGCCCACTGCTCTGCATTTATGCAATTTCCAATGATTTCTGTATCACTACAGTTACTTTTTTATATCCAGCAATTCGCGAATATGATTTCTGCTTCCAGAATCAATATTGCATTAGTGGCATTGCGATAAAGGCTGAGACTGCATATAAATAGTAATGAGCAACTCTTTTTATGGTGTGATCTGCAGAAAATGGAATAACATTGATTCATATACAACTGTCATTGATGGCAATAAAACAGAACACATAACATTACAAGAAAAAAAGCTTATTGCATTATGAATGCTCAATTTTTCGTCGGACGTGATGAATTATTTTAGTAAATAAGTGTTAAAATCACTATACTTCTGAATTCAGACTTCACACATCCAATTTCTTTAATACAAACTTGAAATTTTTCTTTTTGACAAGCCAAACAGTAGGTATGCCTAATGTTTGCAGTTCTTGACTTTCAATTGCAAAAGTAAGTGAAGGTGTGGATTGAAACCCTGCTTCTGCGACCAAGAAACTCAAAATACAAACGCAAAACCTAAAAGTGTACTTAACTTGAAAGAAGAAGAAGAAGAAAAGGATTGAGAAGGAGGAGGAGAAAGGATGTGGAGGAATTGGAGAAGGAAGATAATTTTATGAAGAAATGGAAGAAGAAGAAAATACAAAGAAGAAATGCAGAAAGAGGAAGAGAAAAGGAAGAGGTTAGCTTGAAAGGCAAGGAAAGAGAAAATAGAGAAGAAAAAGGAAAATAGAAGGAGGGAGAGGAGGAAGAAGAAGAAAATGACAGAGAAGGATGGGGAGAAAAGTGAAAAGGTAGAGGAAGATGGTGGTACTGAAGAAATTGAGAAGGAAAGAAAAGAGAAAATGGAGAAGAAGAAAAGATGAGGACGAATAAGAAGAAAGGGACAAAGAACAACTGGAAAAATATCAAAGAGATGGAGAAGACAAATCAGAAGTAGAAGAAGAGACAGATGAAGGAAAGAAGACAGGAGGAAGTTGGGGGAAGTTACATTTTATTTCAAAAATCTGTTCTGCATCAGGCAAACCATGGACCCGTGAGGCTGTGTATGAATCACAATGCATGCAATTCCATGCATAGGTAGAATAGCCATGTAGATATTGCAGAGGCACGAGTCTACCAACTTGCACCTTGTGTAGGTGGGTTGTTTGTGTTTGCTTTTAAAAATACCTGCACACTATTCCTATCTGTGGCAAATATGCAAGGTCTAAAAAGGCTTGCTGTATCATGTTACAAAATCTATATACCTAGAGACATGACCAACATGACAGAAGGATGTCGTTTTTGAATTGATGGTCCCTTCTACACTGTAAAACATCAAGCTCATTCAAAAAGCTTTAATTGGAAATACCATACCATACAGTTGTATCGTGTCTGAGGGGGGCCCATTAGTTCAGTTGGTAGTACAGTCGGCTCTAATTACTGGGTCCCAGCTTGGAACTCAGCTCTTGTAGGGTCACCCATGCAGACTTATATTACAGTGCCGCCTGTAAGTATGTGAAACGCATGACATTGTGCCATTGCTAAACATCCTCAGCCTAACTGCTTGTGGAGGCATGAATTTTCATCGGATGAAAGGGAAACAAAGTGGGTCATAAAGGCCGATGTGTGAGGCAAGTGGGATAAAAATAGCAGCCCATTTCCTTTGCTGTAGTTGGAGTTTGGTATGGGTCAAAGTCTTTGATAAGTAAGTGAACCACCCTTCCCTATCTTTTAACATTGGGCCTGCGTTTCACTTACTTATCAAAGACTTTGACCCATACCTAACTCCAACTACAGCAAAGAAAATTGGGTGCTATTTTTATCCCGCATGCCTCACATATCGGCCTTTATGACCCAAAATGTTTTCCTCTCATCGGATGAGAATTCGTCCTTCCAGAAGCATTTTGATTAAGGATGTTTAACATTGATGCAATGGCACAATATCATGCGTTTCACTTACTTACAGGCGGCACTGTATGTTGGACAACAGTTTCAACCATCCTTTTGCTCAATGCTGTTCCCTGGTCCCAAGCTAAATTTATTTACAGGACATGAAGCAAATTATATCCATCGATCTCTTATTTACTCCATCTCTTACTTACTCTCTTAATTTATCCTTCTACGTGACACTGCCAGCCTGAAGGCAACAAATTTAAAGACGCATTTCCAAGATTCCATGTCAAGAAGAATTTGAGATAGAATTGGTCTGAATTACGAAATTTTGAACAAATTACAAAAACTCTAAAACACTCATTTTGCTTTGGGTATTGTCTTATATCTCAAGAATGAAATAGAGCGAAATTACTCCCTATCATGCAACCAAATAACACTGATATTTTCCCTGACATCTGTTCAAACAAATTAGAGGAATAGGATTCAGATTATTCTGCATCATAAAGTAATCATGCACTCAAAAACCACAACATTTGAAGATAAACACAAAAAAGGAATAATCTAGTCAAATTGCATCAATAAAGATAAATAGAGTGGCAAAGGACAAAAAAATTATTTGAGTGACCATTTTCCAAAACGGACCTCCTCAAATGCTCATCAATTACGAACAACAACTTATGCCAAACCACTTTAGTCTGTGTGCTTGTGCACTGTCCCAATGAATAGTATCCTCTCTGTAGCTATGTAAACTCTCCAACATCTGGCCATATATAGTGCTTAGTAATCCAAAGCAAACATCTCCTGGCAGTCTATGGCTCCGGAGGGCTTTTGTTTTGGTTAGTGTTCTTGTTGGATGCCATAACAGCTAGCAATGGACGAATACTGACAACATCTGCGCAACAAGATTTGCAGGATTGTAGGGATTAGCTGAGCAGAAGTGTCACCCTTTTCTTGTATTCTTGCAACGAGGGTACTCAGTACCTACAGTACAGAAGTAGGTTAACAGCATTACAGTCCTCTAATGCTATGAATGAATAGTTATCTGCTTCTTCAGCTATAAAACATCTCCAACATGTGTTTTTTATTGTTGTGTGCTCGGTAACCAGAGCAAAAAATCTTTTGGTGGTATCAGGCTGGTTCCAACCAATTTTACAGTGATCAACGCTTGCTTAAAAGCTGCAACTAGTCCATGTGAAGTCACAATGGAAGAAGCGACATAATTAATAATTGATACAGATTTCTTGTAAAGGAATATACATCAGAAGAAGGGTGTTTGTGGAAGGATTTACAATGGAAATAATGTTTGTCACAGAAATTTATAATTATTGAATGTTCGTGGTATAATTTACAAAATAAGTAGAATGTTAGTGAAAAAGGTGCAAAACATCCCTACTGTCTACATTATGAACACAGAAAGAAGTTATTCCTATGAAGTAGCCACCGTTTGTACACAAGTATGGATACACGTATGACAAAACAGTACCGTAATATGGGGTGAATCGGGACACTGGGGTGAATCGGGACAGATCAGGGAAACATTGTATTTGCTAAAGAAACACATATTTCTACTTGCCTGAGGAAATTGATTTTTGGCATAATTAAAGTACACATATTGGCGCATATTGTGATAGAATTTTGTATTTCTAACTGCAGGCAGCGAGGAGCTGCATGACCTTAAACTTTGCACTGCAGTATTGGCCTTTTACAAGTTGGTCAAAACTTTGCTTGTACAATATAAAGCATAAATATCAGAGCCAGAAAACTTGCGGCAAACTTTAAAATCATTCTAATATGGTTATAGGGGAACCATAATTATAGACTGGATATGGGATTGTGTATGTTTGGTCCTGGGTGCAGATCCAGGTCAATGGCAAATTTTTCGGATTAACCACAATAACCATACTAATTTTTGTTTGAGTGTAGTGGCGTGGCTTTTTGATGAATAATATTGAACTTAGCATCATTTGCAGCGCATTTAGTCCAGAATTATCAATTACTAGAAAAATTAGAAGAAAACTGCAGTTTTTAAGAGTTTTCTGTGATTTTTCACATTTTTTAAAATCTGCATATTATCAATGAAATTGATTTCAGATTTTCCTCAAAATTTTTTTCTGGCATCTTGAACATGTTTTCTAATATTTATTCACAAGGAGCAATCACTCAAAATAGGTAGGGAGTATTAATAGAGAAAATAATAGAGTGTCCCGATTCACCCCAAAGTAAGGGGTGAATTGGGACAGTGGTTTTCTTGGCCCAGAGCAATGGGGATTTAAGATATCATTTCAATCTCCTAGGGGTACTTAGACCTTGTGCCCAGACACAATTTGACACCAAATTTTGATTTCTAGATTGATTTGTGTCCATGCTATGACAGAAAAACGGCCAATTCTGTCCCGATTCACCCCATATTACGGTACCTAAAACTGTGCTAACATGTATTTATTACTCAGGAATAACGTTACTGAACTAGATCTTTCCTTTGGTTTGCCTTTCTGACATTTAGGATAGGAAATATAAGGTTACCCTGCAAATGAGTTTATAATTATGAGAATTAGCTCACACCTCCATGATAGCGTTGTTGTGTTAGAAGAGTAACAGATTCTGACTTGTTGCGACCCATCATGTGAACAGTTATTCTAACTATTATACCATTCAGCACTTCTATCTGCCAATCACAAGCCAGTATTTCATTGCAATTATTCGAATATTCGTTGTTGTCCACTTAATCTGCCATGTTTATGAGTTTGAGTGTTTGTCTCATGTTAGGTTATACACCATGGGATTAGGATTATATGTTTTTCACACCTCGGGCTAAAGTCCTTAGTATAGATTATTCACCAAGGGAGAGGGAATATGTGATTTATCACATGCGGGATTTAGAGATGGAAATAACATTAAGAAAATAAGGGGCAACACGGTTCCGCAAATTACGAAACGACGGCCGCATTGATCCATGATACCAAAATGATGCTCGGGTCCCCCACCAGACAACCCTGCATGTTTGGATCCGCCACTGGTCACCTGAACCTATATTGCACAAGAATTTCAATCATCCTTTGCCTCATTGCTATGTCCTCCTCCTTTCTTATTTAGGCTACCTAGTGTATATACTAAATTTATCAAATATAGGATGTAAAGCTTAAATCATCCATCTATCAATCCATACAACTAAATCAAAAAGGTGATGTTAGAAGTTCCAACTTCCTGGAGTATATTAAAAGTACTATTATAAGTTTGTGACCCAACTGAACTTGGAAGCCAGCTTTATCAGCTCCATTGGAAATTTCCTGACTTCAAGCTGACTTCACTACTACACCAGATGTGATGGTGTAAAATCAACTTAATACACTTCTGGACCTTGTGTTGACTTCCTCATCCATCACGAGTAGAAAAAGCATTTTCTGTTTCACAGTTTTTGATTTAGATAGCGATTTACAATATTGTGAACTTTCCTTTTTTCGATTTTACAGCATTTTGTGTTTATATCGTCAGCTGTATGGGCAATAAACTTCAGGTCTGTTTGGACAATGAGAATTAAGGAGGAATGTGAACTTGTACAGATGAAATTTAGATGAAATTCAAAATGTATTACATAAATAGGAAGAATGAATGTATGTGGAGTTGCCTTTATCATAAGAGTCAGGCATTTTGAGATTATAATTCACTATTATCTCGAAAAATGAAAAAAAAAAACAAATATTTTTCCAAAGCAAATTCCAATTTGATATCATTTAATAATTATAGTGACATCCAAATCTTCCTTAGCAATGTCATGCTGAACGTCATACATGTTCATGTGATGTTTTTTTGCACGGTATAGTTGATGTCATGTACATTTCAATGAGAACAGGAGATTCATTGTGAGCCCTCCACTCTCATAACTAAAGAAACAAATGTCCACTTTTATTACTAAAATGCATAATTCCATAATAACAACTAACACATTTACATTGTACGCTAAGTGTGGAGTTTTTGAGAAGCATAAATTTTGAGTATCGGTGATATTATCAAAGTAGTTGACAATGGCTTGTTTTTAATGAACCACCAACTCAATGGGTGGATGATTGGGGCTTAACGCCATGCATTATGCACTTGGTAGGCTAATTAGGAAAGGAGGAGGACACTACAAAGAGGCGAAGGATGATTGAAACAGCCATCCAACATAGGCTTGGGTGACCCGGCAAGAGCTGGATTCGAACCCTGGACCCAGCGATTGGCAGCCCAGCACGCTAATTCTAGAATAACGGACCACCAACTTGAAGACATTTGTTAGTACCATAACATTCAGATCAGTGGGCCAGACATACATAACCACGTCTTCTGTACAGGTATCTACTCTACCAAGCAGAATCAATGATATCTCATCTATGGGGCATATCTCCTAACCCAGCTGGGGCCCACTGCTCTGCATTTATGCAATTTCCAATGATTTCTGTATCACTACAGTTACTTTTTTATATCCAGCAATTCGCGAATATGATTTCTGCTTCCAGAATCAATATTGCATTAGCGGCATTGCGATAAGGGCAGAGACTGCATATAAATAGTAATGAGCAACTGTTTTTATGGTGTGATCTGCAAAAACGGAATAACATTGATTCATACACAACTGTCATTGACGACAATATAATTGAACACATAACATTACAAGAAAAAAACTTATTGCATTATGAATGCTCAAATGCCTGGCTGACGTGATAAATTATTTTTGTAAAAAGGTGATAACATTACTATACTTCAGAATTTTTGCATCTAATTCTATGATGAAAATCTTGAAATGTTGACTTTTGAAAAGCCAAAAAGCCTGCATGTCCAGAGTCGAATGGTTATAGCTGTGTACTTCAAATTGCAAACGTACTTGAAGGTGTGAATTTCAAATACTGCAACTAAGAAATTCATATTAAAAACCCAAAAACTACTATGTGTACTTGACTTGGAAGAAGAAGAAGAAGAAGAAGAAGGAAGAAGAAGGAAGAAGAGAAAAAGAAGAACTTGATGGTATTGAAGAAATGGAAAAGGAAGAAGAAGAAAATGACAGAGAATGAAGACGAAAAAGGAAAAAGTAGATGAAGATGATGGTACCGGTATTGAAGAATGGAGATTGGAGAAGGAAAGAAAAGGGGAAAATGGAGAAGAAGAACAACTGAAATAAGTTCAAGAAATGAAGCAGACTAATCAGGAGAGAATGAACCAGAAGAAGAAGACGAAGCCGACGAAGAAGAAATAGAAAAACATAATGAAGGAAAGATAGGATCTAAAATTAAGTGGAGCAGGATGAGATTGGGGAAGCTGCATTCTATTTCAAAAATCTGTTTTGCATCAGGCAAACCATGGACCCGTGAGGCTGTGTATGAATCACAATGCATGCAATTCCATGCATAGGTAGAATAGCCATGTAGATATTGCAGAGGCACGAGTCTACCAACTTGCACCTTGTGTAGGTGGGTTGTTTGTGTTTGCTTTTCAAAATACCTGCACACTATTCCTATCTGTGGCAAATATGCAAGGTCTAAAAAGGCTTGCTGTATCATGTTACAAAATCTATATACCTAGAGACATGACCAACATGAAAGAAGGATGTCGTATTTTGAATTGATTGTCCCTTCTACACTGTAAAACATCAAGCTCATTCAAAAAACTTTAATTGTTTTTTGGGCTTTTTACTCCTTATCACTCCAGTTTGCATTTGTGGTAATACTATACAGCTGTATTGTCACGAATGTGGATGGTTTTGTGTAAAACCAAACTTCTATGCAAAAACCACCAAGTTGATGTTCTGTGTCAAAAAAACATTTGATATTAGAAAAACCAGCTTTGTCCTGAAATTTGTTGAGTGTATCAGTAACAGGTAACTAAGTTGGAACTGAATCCTGGTGTGGTCACCTGGACTTATGTTGGACAGCATGCAGTTTCAGCCATTCTTCTGCACAATGCTGTTCCGCCTTTCTGTTGCAAAATGAATCAGCTTAAAGGCGCAGTACTCATCTTATTGAAATGGATAAGCGTTTTAGAAGAACAAGAATGAAGGCCAAAATTATCCTTCTTATGACTACAGACACAATAAAATCAAAGACACATTACCAAGATTCAATGTAGTTGTCTGGCATCAGGCATCTTAAAGAAAATAACTCATTTTTTCTTAGGATATTGTCTTATATCTCAAGAATGAAATAGAGCGAAATTACTCCCTATCATGCAACCAAATAACACTGATATTTTCCCTGACATCTGTACAAACAAATTAGTGGAATAGGATTCAGATTATTCAGCATCATAAAGTAATCATGCACTCAGAAAACACAACATTTGAAGATAAACACCAAAAAGGAATAATCTAGTCAAATTGCACCAATAAAGATAAATATATTGACAAAGGACAAAGAAATTATGGGAGTGACCATTTTTCTAAACAGACCTCCTCAAATGCTCATCAATTACGAACAACAACTTATGCCAAACCACTTTAGTTTGTGTGCTTGTGCACTGTCCCAATGAATAGTATCCTCTCTGTAGCTGTGTAAACTCTCTAACATCTGGCCATAGTGCTTAGTAATCCAAAGCAAACATCTCCTGGCTGTCTATGGCTCCTGAGGGCTTTTGTTTTGGTCTAGTGTTCTTGTTGGATGCCATAACAGCAATGGACGAATACAGACAACATCTGCGCAACAAGATTTGCAGGATTGTAGGGATTAGCTGAGCAGAAGTGTCACCCTTTTCTTGTATTCTTGCAACCAGGGTACTCAGTACCTACAGTACAGAAGTAGGTTAACACCATTACAGTCCTCTAATGCGATGAAAGAATAGTAGTCTGTTTCTACAGCTATAAAACATTGTTGTGTGCCTGACTGCCTGTTAACCATAGCAAAAGTCTTTTAGTGCTATCCTGCCAGTTCCAATCAATTTTTTTTTATATTAAAAGGAGGGCGTTTGTAGCAGAATTTACAATGGAAATGATGTTTGTCACAGAAAGTGTAGTTACTGAATGTTTGTGGAATAATTAATAAAGGCACGAGAATGTTAGTGAAAAACACTGTGCAAAACATACCTAATGTCTACCATGGATGTTATTTCTATGAAGTAGCCAGCGTTTGTACACAAATATGGATACATGACAAAACAGTTCCTAAAACTGTGCTAACATGTGATTATGACTAGGAATAACGTTACTGAACTAGACCTTTCCTGTGGTTTGCCTTTTTGACATTTAGGTTAGGAAATATTAGGTTACCCTGCAAATGAGCTTATAATTACCAGAATTAGCTCACACCTCCAATAGCGTTGTTGTGTGATAAGAGTAAATGATTCTGACTTGTTGCAACTAATCATGTGAACAGTTATTCTAACTATTATACCATCTATCCTCAAATCACGTGCGAGTATTTCATTGAATAATTTCTATATTCTTTGTTGTCCATCTATGGTCTCCTGTTCAACTGTTTGAGTGTTTGTCTCATGGTATAAGCTGGTTATTCACCCTGGAATCAGGAATATGTGTTTATCACAGCTCAGGCTAACACCCTCGCTGGATAAATCACATATTCTCTCTCCCTTGGTGAATAACCTATACTAATAGTAAATATTAGCCAAATATGCAACATCTGCATATATTGGATGCTTGTTTAACAAACTACAGCAAAAAATTACAGTAACATTTGATGACTGTAAGATAATATATAAGAAGTCAAATCTATGTCCGTCCATTACGTCAACAATTCATTTTACATGTTATTTAAATGAATTTTAATATTGTGCCAGGCTGGTCTTACCAGCTGAAATTAATGTACTACACTAGTACTTCTTATGAATCCAATTGTTAAGTCATACTGGGACAAATATTGAGGTGCTTACTGCGCTTTCACCCAGCTCTGTTCGGGTCACTTGGACCTATGTTGGACGACAATTTCAATCCTCATTTCCCTCATTGCTGTGTCCTCCTCCTGTCTTATTAGTGCATACTACATTTATTAAATGTAGGATATAAAGCCTAAATCATCTATCCATCCATCCATATAAAACAAAATCAAAAAGGTAATGTTGAAAGTTCCTGGAGTATATTAAAAGCACTATTATAAGTTTGTGACCCAACTGAACTCTGAAGCCAGCTTTATCAGCTCCATTGGAAATTTCCTGACTTCAAGCTGACTTGACTACTACACCAGATGTGATGGTGTAAAATCAACTTAATACACTTCTGGACCTTGTGTTGACTTCCTCATCCATCACAAGTGGAAAAAACATTTTCTGTTTCACAGTTTTTGATTTAGATAGCGATTTACAATATTGTGAACTTTCCTTTTTTCGATTTTACAGCGTTTTGTGTTTATATCGTCAGCTGTATGGGCAATAAACTTCAGCGATGTTTGGACAATGAGAATTAAAGAGGTATGTGAACTAGTATAGATGAAATTTAGATGAAATTCAAAATGTATTGCATACAAATGAAGAATATGACATTGTGGAGTGGCCTTCGTTATAAGAGCCAGGCATTTTGAGATTATAATTCACTATTATTTCGAAAAAAGAAAAAAAAAACTAATATTTTTTCAAAGCAAATTCCAATTTGATATCATATAATAATTAGAGTGACATCCAAATCTTCCTTAGCAATGTCGTACTGAATGTCATACATGTTCATGTGATGTTTTATTGTACAGTATAGTTGATGTCATCCATTTCAATGAGAGCAGGAAATTCATTGTGAGTCCTCCACCATCATGACTGTGACACAGCTTGAGCCATCCACTACCACTGCAAAATTTGAATTTTGAGACAGCTTAAATGATTGAGTGAGATCATTGCAACATCTATTCCTTGGAGCTGACATAGCTTGTTGTTTTAAGTTGTGATTACGGGCAGATAATCTTAGCTGAAAACAGCGCGCTATGTTCGCTCTAAGGAATTCTGAAACCATCTCATGCATGTAATCACTTAAGCTGACCCAGACTTCAAATTTTACAGTGTATTATTCAGCATAAATGATAGAGTACATTCTAAAAGATAAAGCTATGACACACAAATAAGGACCCCTGGTGGGCATTTTGGCTTGTCCTTCGTATAATTCTAATCTGGGTATAAGTGGAAATGCTTGACAGCTGTATTGTTATGAAAAATCAAAGTTCTATGCAAAAACTACTTGGTATATCAAAAACAAATTTTGATGAGTGATGATAAGATTTGGAGTTTGGCAAACACCCTATTTATTCAGTGATGTCAAGAATCTTTTACTTGCACAAGCTGCTAGGATAAATTAACACTAGATACAAATGGACTCCATTTGATGAGTCCATGTGCTCAGACAGAATACGGTTCCAGTACCGGACTTGGAAAATACATGTACAGCCACAAACCTAACCATTGAGAACTTGGAAAATAAATATAACTGACTTGTTTGTACCAAGCAAAACAAAATGATACCCCCTATAAGGCCTCTATACAGTCCAGCAGCAGACTGAGTCAGCTGGTAAAACTATCTATCCCACATAAGATGATTGATCTCATATGTAATTAGTGTGACTTACAGACTATGTCTGGCCAAAATTAAGTCTGATACCAGCCAGCTATATATATGGTGAACTCAAGCGCAGAGAGAATTGGGTGGGACATTATTGCTATCTCAGCGATGAGCAGAGGTCTGCGGTTAGAGACTGTTGTAGCCAATTCAGACAGACTCATTTTCTAAGGAGGTTTATGAATGGAATGGATAGTGAAACCCCACAAGTCAAGTTGTTGGTGTTTATAAGAGGTTGCTTGCTTGATGATATAATTAAAGTCAAGACATTTTATTTTGGCAGTAAGTTTTTAGCCAATGAAACAATCCATGATTAAGTCTGATGTTTAAGTTTTGGTTTATTGGACTGAGTACACCATGACCAAGCATGATGTGGATTAAATATGTGTCCTCTAATCCCCCAGCTTCATCATACAGGCACTTACAATTTTAATTTCTACTGCTCTTCAACACATTTAGAGCTATTTTTAGCATTCTGTTGTGACGTCATCAGCATTATAGGCTCTATGACATCACTGAAACAATGGTGACATCACAACAGCAGCAATAGAATAAAATGGCTTCTTGAGCTGTGTTGACAGCAATGTTATTCCAATGGGATTACCTCAAAACAAGGGCTACAACATGGCAATACTTCCAAATGTTTATGAAACTGCTTGGTCAAGGTGTCAGGAACAGCGGGAGACAAGTATTTTTGTCAAGAGTAAGGTATACCATATGTTTTTAATTATCAGCCAAAAACTTACTGCCAAAAAAAAAGACTTCACTATATCTGATTCGGGGGAGGTCACAGCATTAGAATCAGTAAATTTGTTATGCAAGAAGAGAGGACTATAGTGTACAGTGAAAATGGCAGTTCGTGAGTCATCATACTAATGATTTGTCATGCTCATAGTCATACCAATACTTTCAATGTTAATCTGATTTAAGAAGGCTAATCCCGCTTGTTGGTGACAGGTAAAGAAAGGATTATGCATCTGATTTTCACTTTAAAATCAATTACGGCAAATCAAACGGCCTTCTCTTGATCATGACTAATCAAACAGCCTCTGTGTTTTTCATGATGAATTAAGAGAGCATGACAATTCATCAGCTATTGTGAGTTTCACAGTGCAACAGTCCACTCTTTTTTGCATATGAGATTGACAGATTGTGAAGTTAGGTCACATACGTACATGACCACTGGGGACTAGGGTCATCTTTCTGCCACTCAGGTGGTCTTGTTGGGGCCGAATTGTATGTGTCGGTAACTTCAAAATGCTAACGTTGCTGTTAATCATAACACACTGCATGGCCCAGGGTCTTTCAGTTGCCCCGGCACAAAACACTGGATACAAGCTACCTACAGTTGATGCCACATGGCTTAGACTGAGTTTCATCTGTGGGATTCGAACCCACGCCCTATAGAGAGCTGGTGGTTGCACTGCAAAGCACTCTAACAGTGACACCAACAATGAAAGCACATCTAGTATAAACAATAAAACAAAATCCCAATGATGTTAAAAGACATTGCAGTGCCCACAGATTCTCCTCAAAATGAAGTAGAGCTCTCTTTACTGGGAGGCACAGAAGTCCTCACGTGCAGTGATGTCACAAGAGGCTTCCCTGTCACATGACACTTGGCACGCAGCGCCCCTTGTGGCACTAATTGCAACTGAAGTAAAAGGTCAACAGTGTAATGTCGTGACCACCACATTCATGCATGTGAGCTAGCTCTTTCCTGGTACTAGCCTTGACAAATATTCAACTGTAGGTCCACATATTCAAAGCTGAATCACATAACATTGTTAATTTACCCCCAGGGTTAGTCTATTTTTATTCTAGTGTAATATGACTCACTAGATGCGTGATATTAAAATTTATAAAATATCTGATGTAGTGTGAATGACATAAAGTTTCATAAAATATCTCAGAGATAATCATGAACTTCCCAATAACAACTTCACAATCACAAATTTATATATTTCACTCACCAAATCCAATAGCGTAGATTATCCAAAAGGCAATAGATAAAGATGGACACATACCTGGAAATAAAATAAAAATCCGTTAAATTTGCGAGTAAATGTATTTTCTCATTCAATAAACTATAGAAGCAACTGTCCTATCATGCGCAGGCCCAAGCCTAACAGAGTCTTGTCTTTATTTGTTGCTAGTATATCCAAGGGTACCGTGCTCTTACTGGGTCTAATATGTGAATGCCAAAGCATGAAGACGTGACCGCCTGAACGCAAAAAATACATTTTAAAGACTCTAAATTGTAATTATCTAAATTATTTGTCGAATTTCTTTAAAAAAAAAATTTTTCATTGATTTTTTTGACATTTTTTTTTTTTCGAACTTTTTTATTTCCAAATATACATTTATAAATTTTTTTATTATTTTTTTTGGCGCTCTGTCGCGTCTACTAACTTCATTTGGACAGAAAATAGGCCATTATATTAATTAGCCATTCATAGAAGTTCTTGCAAAGGTCACACTTGTAAGAGTTTTCTGATTTGCCGAGTTCAAAAGTGACCTACTTTATGACCAGATGAAGTTGGCAAGTAAGTGTTAGTTAGACACCGATTTGGAGGGTCCTGACATGCATTTTTGTCAGTTAGATCCCGAAGAGACAAAGAGGTGTCTTACTGACTTAGACATCATATGTTTCTTCTATTATACATCTTAACTTACATTTTCAGGGGCACCTCACGACAGGCTGGTTGCACATCTTTTGTGACACTAAGACTCATTTTTTTATGCAACTGGGAGAAAATATCTGTTATGCTGTCAGCTGGGTTGCCAGCCAGCCCAAGCATCATTCAGCACCTCCCAGCCAGCTGATATAAATCATTTTTTTCCAGCCAGCAACCGCAACTGCTTTCTCATTACCTGACTGCAAATTTCATTAGTTGAAAGCCAAAAATTGACTCCCAGCTGACAACTTTGCCAGCTGGGAACATCCTAGCTGACAGTCTGCCAGCCAGCCGGGCACCTGCTGCATAACAGATAATTGGTATAACAGATCATGGTGTGCCTCTGCATTTTTTGCAAAATAAAAAATTATCTGATGGTTTGTTTGTTGTTGTTTATTACTTTAACTTCTTCTCTACTTAAGAGAGACGACTTCATGCTCACAAAATTAGAAAGTGCGCTCTTATAACACAAGGACCTTGGTATTTGAAAAAGGGAAAAAAGTAACAAATTCAATGCGAAATGGCAACAATGACAGTGATGAAATACATTAAGAAGAAATGTGTTTGGCATTTGGCAAATCCCCTTCAAGGCCTAAATGGAAGCACCACGAATACAGTCACTCTTAATTTGATTGACTTATTTCCTGTGTTATCTTTGACTTGCAGGACTTGGAGGACTTGCAGCTTAAATTGGATCAAGGACTATTAGCTTAGAAAATAAGTGACTATTGCACACAGAGGAATAAAAAGAAATAAGTCACTCGGTTTAAAAAGCCCACGAAGAACCCAAATCGGTCGACATACGGGCCCTCGTTAATTATTTGCTTCTGAATTTCCAACATCAACTGACCATGTCAATAAGCCCATCAGATTTTGCATAATTCCCAAAGCAAACATGAAAAATCAAAATATTACCTAGGATTGGGCTCCTGTAGCAAGGGAGGCAAACATAGCTATCTATGTATTAGTTAGACACCGATTTGGAGGGTTCTAACTGACAAAAATGCATGTTAGGACCCGACAAAGAGGTGTCTAACTGACTCAGACATCATATGCTTCTTCTATTATTTGTTTTAACTTATAATTTTAGCAAAATTAACCATAATCTCATTGTTTGTTTGCTGTTGTAAACAGTGTTAATCCTTAGCAAGGCGCTAACATGCAATATTGTCAGTTAGATACCAGTTTTTCCAATGGTATAAGTATCTTGGTGATGTCTATCTATCTTGGTGCAGCTTGAAACATCCATCGAAGAAGATTATCTGAAGTTAGGTTGTCCAGACTGGATATCGAACAGAGGTCAACAGCTTATAGCCACTACCACTGAGGTTAGCTCTATATTTCAATGGGTGTGGTACAACAAACAGTCTATAATTCAGTTATCAAGAGCCCTTCTATCTTATCTAATATTATTGTTATAGGACTTTCTATGGTCAGCTTACATGCACTTAAAAGAGAGAAAAAAACCTCTAAGGACGCTTTGACCTTGGGATGAACTTATTTCCTGAGAGGTCATCCGATACTTCTTAGCTTAAGGACAAAGGTAACTTAACCTAAATGACTTTTTTCTTCCTCCTAATTCCAATTTTCTCTGTGAAAACTAATATCCTTTTCTCATTACGTTTAACATTAAGTCTTGCGCCTCCTTAAAGGTTCGTTTGTGAGGTTCTAAGAAGTCTTTAAAGGTTCTCTGATGTTTTAGAGGGTTCTTTGGAGACACTAAGGGCCTGTGGAATTTGTTGTGGGTTCTTCTATTACTGTAAATGTTAATTTGTCTAAACATAGTTGTCAAGAAAAGAAAAGAAGACACTCTTTCACTTGCCCAAAATTGGTTTTCGTAAAAAGAAACTGTTTAGACTTTACAGAAACCTCATCGAAACTAAATCCTGTTGAAGCTTACTGGAATAACAGATTAAAATCCAATTATTTTAAGATTGGAAGGACTTAAGAGAGAGGAGAGAAAGGTTTCTAAATAATATAAGGGGATTACGTTTAAAGAACTGCCAATGTATATAAAAATTTCAGCTATCTTTAAATATAATTGAGGCATCAATACCCAAACTAAACAATGCTGTTACATGCATTGCAAATTCTACAAGTACTAAGTCAAGAAATGGCATCAACTGTCGTTTGCTTGGCTGAAACATTGTTCTGCAGTAAGCATGCAACTGAAACGAGTGGTTATGATAAGCTTGCCTATTGGTTCACTCAGAGAGCAGAAGAAATTATAGTCTGCCTGTATGAGAAAAACAAAAACTCAATCACTGTACCAAACTGTGATACCCAGCAATACCTGTAGACCTGGCTTGTTATTCATCCAATCAGAAAATTATTTTTTAAAAGCCTGTGTTATTAATTGCCACTGTTTAATTTAGTGAGCTTTAACTTTTGATTACGAAACACAAGGATTATTCACAACCGTAAATGAATAGAGCAAATCTGAAAGACACATAGTTATCGGATGGATGTCGATATTGAGTAAACTAGTGTGTATACTATAGGGCAAAAATTTGGAATATAGTATTATCA
This sequence comes from Platynereis dumerilii, assembly GCA_026936325.1. Taxonomy (NCBI): domain Eukaryota; kingdom Metazoa; phylum Annelida; class Polychaeta; order Phyllodocida; family Nereididae; genus Platynereis; species Platynereis dumerilii. The sequence continues at coordinate 767,328 of JAPTHN010000076.1, forward strand.
GAATGTGCAGTCACATAATTTGTTACCATTGTGTTTCTATTTACGTATATATAACTAGATATACCCATTGAGGGACATTTTTAGTTGGAACGGAGGCCCCGCCACCCTGACCCCCCACTATATGTGAAAATGAAGAGGTTGATTCCCAGTGAAGGCACTGGAAATATTGACTGGGAAATGATAAAAATCTGCAGTTTGTCTGAAAGCATGTGCTTTGATTGAAAAGGTAGAGAATATACGTGAGCAGGGAAAAGATGTGAATGGATTTCAGGAAGTATTGGTAATGAAAAAGAGTTAGTGATATTTTAGCACGTAGCCAAATCCTACACAGCAGTTGTGTGCACTGAGTCCTCTGCGGTAAGATTGTGCTTGAAAATGAACCTGGCCAAAGTGAAAAATGCATTGGTGATTGGATTGTGCTATGCAGATTAGACTTGAGAGATAGCGTGTAGGAGCTTGGATAATAGTTGAGACATGTAGATACGTTTAGGGCTTGGAAAGAGCTGTAAAATGAGGGTAAGATGATGAAGATACGATGAGTAGAAGGGGTTCAGCCAGTGTGCAGGCATGGGAACCAGCTGACACTGGAGTGTGTGGATGTTTTGGCGGGAAGAGAGACGGTGGCGCCAGCATCTGGCGTGAGCAGTCAGTGAACTACGATGGAGATTCATGCGCCCCTGGTGGGGAAAAACAGCAGAGGCAGAAAAAGTAAATAAGGGAGCTGTTTCACTGTTATTTGCTGTTATCAGAAGGACAGGATAGATCAATAAGGATAGGTGGATAGTTTAGGTGAGTGGCATTGCTCGGGGAGGAGTTTTTAGCTGTTGAAGGTGTGAGCATGTCACCTATGATTTTTGCATCTTATACCCGGCAGGGATATCCATACATATCTAGCAACATACCAACCTTTGGTCTTATTTAACACATTATATTTCACCTCTATCATCTCCTCTCTGCTGTCACATTTTCCAGAAGGTTGTCACAAAATTACACAATGAGATTTCTGTGTAAAAGAATTCTGTTTGAAGTCTGAACCAGAGAAAATAACCTTCTATAGTTAGGAGAATTTTCTTCCCAGTACTCTGTCTTAAAATCTTAGAGCTTTGATGTTTAAGAAAGACACAGCTCCTGAATCTAAATTAAAATCCACACATCTTTCGCATCTAAAAATACTTGGTTTTTGCGTCTCTTTGCTCATTACCACACTGTATAGCTCTATTGAAGATAAAAATGACCAGACTGTACTAGATATTTTTTTACTCAACTTTTAAGATACATATCTTTTGAAATGCCGAGAAGTGTTTTGTAAAACCGACTTTTATAGCTGGTTCGCATGTCCAATTGTTCACACAAACACTTCATGTAAAATCTGACACAAATTCATATGATACTTTGTTTGAATTTTCTCAATTGCAATAACACATAAAATTGATCACTGTCAACTTGAAGATAAAAATGCTTGGTGATTTCAAGTGACCACTTTTCTGGTATGGTTGGTAAATGCACTACTGAAAAATGCTGCTCTACAGGTTATACTCTTTTTCATAGGCGTACCGGAGGGGGGGCAGGGGGGACGGTCGCCCCCCCCCCCCCCAAAAGTTTGGGAAACAGTGATATTCGGGCAAAAAGGCTAAAAAATTTGGGCAAACGATTTAATAAAAACTATTGAAAATTAATGATTTCCAGGAAATTTCATTTGAAATGGTATTAAATTTTAGTCTTTAAATTCGGGCAAATGTCGCTCGCACCCACAAAAATCGCGCTCCCGGTACGCCTATGCTCTTTTTTGTCAATCTTATATTACAGTCGACAAGTTACCAGCGTTTAAAGAAATACACGAGATTGTTCTTTATGCATGAGGTCACTCCCCTTTGCAAGCAATATTAATCTTCATTACCTATGATGTAAGCAGCCAGTGAGGTCATATCCTATAATCCAAGGCTATTAACCCAATTCACTGACTGAGTCACAGCACTAACCGCTAAGGTCACAAGTTACTCAACAACAAATTAACAGTTCAATGCAATGCAAACTACAGAGCTTGTTCGGATGTCATTGATGTCCACAAACAGCTCGATGTAAGTACTGTAATTGTAATTCTTTGATAATTCTTTGGTAAAAGTAGAATAGAAGAACTGCGAAAATAACACAGACCAAAGTCAAAGAATAAACTGAAAGAGCAATCGTTTTCTAGGACTTTGTTCGGTCTATTTTCGGAGTGTAGATTTACTGTAGAATTAAGACCTCATTAGGCTGGACTACAATGGTCAGACAGCCATTAATCTTTAAATGAACGATTGTAATCTGAACACCCGGTCTATTTGGGGGTTAATTATGTGCTTCAGTTGGGAAACACAGTTAAACAACAAAAGGTTCTTCTATAAATATGCTTTATCCCTTTAATAAAAGATAGAAGAGACAGGATAATGCCGCAGAGCGCCACATATTTGCTCCATGTCATGGTTCCCCTTAAGCCATTTCTAGATACGCCAAAGAAATTAACTAACTATACAGACTGACTCGGAAGTTCACCTGTTTGAGTTAGTTTTTCTACACATTACCAAAGTATACTAAAATTCCTTCCCTCCACATTCGACAATGACATATATAACTCAGTCATGATTGAATGAGCCATTACTTCAATAAATGACTGCAGTTATGACAGAGTACTCTCGATTAGTCTTTGTGATGATAGCTTCAGAATGATGAGGCACGGTTTGAAGACAAAGCACCAACACTCATGAAAAGTAGCCATTTCTCGACCTGGAATGACAGACTATGACGCGAGGTCAACTGTAACAAATGAGGCGACCTGCATCCTTGAGGGAAACACAATAACTCATAATTTCTTCATGTCTAACCTCGTGAGTGACCTAGTAAACCAGCTGCAGCTGCATGATGTGCTGAAGAGTAACAAAGACCTACAGTATAACTCAATCAATTTTCTGAGTAGATATTCACACTTGCATGCCCCACCACTTCTATACACTTCTATAACTTTGCACTTCCCAGCCCTGCCTTACAATCACTAACGCTACATAGGCCCATCAATGACAGACAATTTCTATAGAAACACTTTAATATTTTATTCAAAATTGCTCTTTTTAAAACACGAACACAGCAATGACCTTTCAATAATAAAGCAATTTTCCAAGCAAATGTTCACACTTTTGCACCACTTTGTTCAGTCTATTTTTGGAGTGTAGAATTAAGGACTCATTAGGCTGGACAACAATGGTCAGACAGTCACTAATCTTTGAATGAACGATTGTAATCTGAACACCCACGCAGTCTCTTTGGGGGTTAATTATGTGCTTTAGTTGGTAAACACAGTTAAACAACAAAATGTTCTTCTATAAATATGCCTTTATCCCTTTACTAAAAGATAGAAGAGACAGGATATTCTGCAGAGTGCCAACACTTAATTCCCTGCCTTTGCACTCCCAGCCCTCCCTTACACACACACCTCACTTAATTGTCACTAAAATTGTAACAGTTAATTTCTGTAGATAAATTTAAATAATATTATTTTATTCAAAATTGCTTTAAAAATGAACATATCAATGACTTTTCAATTATAAAGGAGATTTTAGGATTAATCTTCCTCATTTTAACTAATTTAAGGTGATTTACATTGTACACTGTAAAATTTGAGTTAGCTCAAATAATTAAGTTAGATGGTTGCACAATTTGTTTGAGCCATGATAGCTTGCCGTTTTGAGTTATGACAATCTTTATGTTGTTATAACTTGCAAACAACAAGCTATCTTGGCTCAAAGGAATTGTGCAACCATCTCACTCAATCAATTAAGCTAACTCAAAATTCAAAATTTACAGTGTACTTCTAGAGTGATCAGGGAAGTGGGGGAATGGAAGGGTGAGGGTAAGAACTGTACAAAGGGTGAGGAAGGACCAGCATCTTCCTGAGGGCAAGGGATTTAGGAAAATATTTTCAGCTGTACTGTACTGTACTGTACTTTATGTGACTTTGAGCAACTAAGAGTTACAATGGGATAATCGTGATATAAGGCATAGACATGAGGAAACTGCGTCACCTTGAGGAATCTCCTACATCGTGTCGTGACTGTCATCATGCCTCTGCTTCATGATATCACTAGAAGTTTGTTTAATATTAAGATGATATGACATGTAATATTTAATTGGCATCCTTCCAAATCTTCAATAACAACTGCTAAACTTGGCATATGTGGTTGCATTAAGTAAGCTAATAACCTTCTAATTTATCAATCAATCATCTCTTTTAAAACAGGACTCATTCAGTTGCAGGCCTACGTGATGATATTCTTAGCAGTTTTTGATACATTTAACCTATATATTTCCCAGAATGTTTCTCATTCTGATACATTGGGAAAAGGATTGTTTTACCGATCACTAGAAAGGTAACATTCAGTCTGTACAGTCAAGTTATCACTTCATGCATAGCCCATTTAGGCCCATACATATTCAAAAATTCAGACAGGCAGGAATAGAAGAGACAGAATGGTCCCTGCTATAACATAAAACCATAAAGTGGACATATTTCTAAGGAATGTACAGATAGGTGCGATATAAGTATGGTCGCAGCCCTCTAAGCCTAGTTCTTGGCGCTCACGAGGGTTAGGGACCGTTCAGAATTTATGACTGGGGGGGTGGGAGTTTTGGCCGAGGGGGTACTAACTTTTCACACGCGTTTCAAGGGGGTATTAATTTTTGACAACACTTTCAAGGGGGGGGTAAGAAAATTTAACAAGGAAAAAATGTTAAAAAACATGCATAAACTCATTTTATTTGGACTCCCAGTCATAAATTCTGAACGGTCCCTTAAGGCCTAGTTCAAAAATAATGAAGCCACGCAGCATATTTTCTGTAGGGGTCTCAAAATATGAGAATGGCTCTATGTGACAACCTAATGGTACACCATTGCTTCAAGTACATTCTTGTGCACATTTCCTGAAAATTTCATGACATTCGGTATCATAGTCATTGAGATAGAGTTGAATGACATTGAAAAACAAGAATTTTTTCACTTATAAAACGTGACATAACATTTTTGACCATTTGAACTCTTTCAGTTTTTCAAATTTGGACGTATTCTAAGGCAATTTCCCAACACTTTTTGGAATCTCTACATCCTCAGGCTTCATAAATCCATCAAATCAAGTATTTATATTTGCCTGTGTTGACATTATTGAGCTATTTGGATTCAAAGGTTGACTTCCAAAAATTAAGTCAAATTTGACGCTTACTGATCTGGGATGCTCTATAGTAGAGGAACGTGCCATAGGTTCCGTGACCAATTTCTCCGACTCAATTTTTTGATGCAAATTCTGTTAGATGGGTTCATAATAAGAAAATTTAGCGAGGGTACCCCTATCAAAAGTTCGGGCTAACTCCACCAACGGCCATTTTCCAAAATGGCCGCCAAAATTGAAAATTTGCCATAATTCCACTTCTATTTGGCCTAGAGATTCAAATCTTAGGTCAAACTATAGGTTTTCAGGGTCAAGAAACCCTATTAACATAATATTAGTCCCAAAGGTGTCTGCCCAACCCCTGTGGTTATAATCCAATATGGCAGCAAAAGTGGCCGACGAAAATGGGTAGCTCACAATTCCTGTATCATAAGCTCAAAATATGGAGTTGGACCTTCATACAATATGTTTACATACCTCAGAGAAGTCAAATATTGTGATTAATGATTTGTGTATTCAACCCCTATGGTGCCATATCCAATATGGCCACCAAAATGGCCATTCAAAATGCCCTAAATCTCACTTTTATCACAACGAAGCCAATATTTGGTCTTTTATTTGGTGAAAACATCAATATATGTACTTTAATTGTCCAAAACAACTGACTAATAACAATTCATAAGATTTACACACAAATCTGTTCTAATAATCCAATATGACTGCCAAAATGGCAGCCCAAATTACTAAAAATATATCACAATTTTACATAATTAATTGGTCTACATTGGTAATCTTGGCATTAATATAAATGTTTTTAATTGCCAAAGAGTTCTGTTATCAGCATTTGACAAATGAACACACTACCCTATGGTTAGAGATCCAATTATGCTGCCAAAAGGCCTCCCAAGAAGGTTCAAATGTGAATTTTAATCACAATTTATTATTGTCATGTTTACTAAATATCAATGTGAAATGGTCTATGAATTTCATTTAAATTGTTCATATACAGATTGTATGCACTTAATTTATCTGGCAAAATTCAAAGCTTCTGTCATTGTTAAATGTAATTGGACTGCCCATTTGCAATAAAGATTACTTTTTTTTAATAGCAATTCAAAGGCTCATGTCATCGGTTGAATAACATCTACCTTTGCGGTCTCAGAATGCATCCCTGAAGCACGGCTGATCAGCTACTGACTTCTGTGTCATCTGTCAGGTAGTAGTCTGCCTGTACTTAACATAGACTGTACATGTATTATTGTATTTATAACAATTTGTTGTATATTTGGTCCTTAATTGAGTGCTAGGCTGTGAAGTGTCTTGTCGTAAAAGTCACTGTAAAACTATTAAGTAACAGTAATATCACTCATAGGGAATTTCAGAATGTAATATCAACCTTACTGAATGATGAGAACTGAATATGTCTTCTACATAAACCAACAAAGAATGAAGAGATTCCTGAAGGTCTAATTCTGTCACCGCATACAAACAAATCATCAATTTGTGGGTTGTAAAAACATCTTTTAATCATTGACAATTTAAAGTGAAAGATTATAACAAATTATTGAGGCTGCTACAGTGCTACTGTCAAAGAATGGCAATGCCAAAGTTTCAAATCCCAATACACTCCAACTTGATATGTGAGGCGAATACAACAGTTAAAAGTTCAAGTTTGGGAGGAAAATCACTTTTCTGGATATGTGACTGCTGTACCAATTGGAGAAACAAAACAGTTGAAATCAACATCAAATTCAAATTCTCTGATTTGGCTCCCAGTCAATAATAGCTGTTTGTAAATCATTGTAAAACAGGAAACATTTTAGGATATTGTTAACATGATTCTTCCAATGACCATTCAGCAATGGTTACATCTGAAACCTGATTGTATAAGAGACTGTAGCTTGTTGTCATTGGAAATGGTATAGGTTGTTGGCTTTGCTGTAGCTACAGCCCCTTGATAATATATTTAAGTAGCCAATTATATCCTTGTACAAGATGCATGTAATAAGTTGTCAGTAGCGGATGGTTGCAATGTGTGTAGCAACATCTTATGAGACTTAAACATATGTGCAGGTTGTCAGGGAATTTCTTGGGAGAAAACTCAGTTATTAAAAAATTTAAGTCTAAATTTCTGGAAGGGCTTGCTGACTGGAAGACTGGGGATTAGTTACAGAAATTTTTGCACAATCTGAAAATGCATGTCATATGTTGCTAGCAACATTTCAGGACTTACAACCATCCTGTACTCAGTGACTGCAAGGATAGTGGTTGCTTATAATATATCAGGTGGCTATCATGTTTCAGATATATGACCATAGCTGAAGAGTCCTCAAAAGAATCTGTTCTTGTCAACAATGTCCTAATGTCCTGTTTTATTATTCCTGTTTTACAATGCTTTTACACTAACAGGCTCCGAGTAGCCGGAAGTCAAGTCTGGGAATTTATATATTTTGATAATTTACAGATTTTTCTCTCAGTTTGGTACAAGATTGTACATAAAAGAGATTTTTCTTCCATAATTTGAACTTTTGAACTTTTGTATTTGCCTTAATATATTAATATTAGAATTTTTTTATTAAATTATCTTTTTATAAATAGACTTACCTCTGGGACATTTTAGCTTATCAATGCGGAGCATTTGAACTGGCCCCAATAATAAAAAAGAAAACCCCACAGCGCCTCACGTGTGATCACGTGACCTCTCTCGACCAATAGCGCGCTTCGGCGCGAACTCCTCTCAAATGTCATATTCAATTTTGAAAAAGCAATCCACTACCTCCTTAGCGGGGAGGCGGGTGGGAATTAAATAAATGTCCCAGAGGTAAGTCTATTTATAAAAAGATAATTTAATAAAAAAATTCTAATTTTTATTACATTGTCGACTTACCTCTGGGACATTTTAGCTTAATTCAAAAAGACAAGGAGGTGGGTCTGGAGAGAGAGGTAAAATAAAGACGGAATCAACCTGCCTACTCAATGGGCCAGGAAGGTTATCATCGGCCGCTATGCCCTTTCCACGCAATCATTAGAGCCGCTTCCGGGGCACAGCTACGCTGGGGGTTATACCAACCAATGATTGCGATCCCAAGGGTCCTCTCTGCAGTAGGACAACCACCTAAGTCGCATGGCCCCCCCCTTTTTCCTGCCCCCGGCACAACTGCCCCGGAATCCTCCCTAGGGGACAAGAGCAGAGCACACCGGACAGCCGGAGGGGCCTCAAAGACAGCCAAGCGAAGGAATGTACACCGCCTGCAGTCTTGACAGCTTACTAGAAGGCAAGAAGTAGAATTAGTGCAGTAACTCACCCGAAGCTGAAGCGAAGAATCAGAACCGTAACTCACTTCCTTGATGGCCACCCGCCAGAGCAAGGCGGCCACCGCCGCTGTCATCTCTGGTCAACGGAACCACCCCTCCGTGTCCGTGTCTGGCACACCAAACCAAGAAGGGGAGAAGACCGTCACTTCCGCCCCCTCAACGAGCAAGAAGACAGGCCTGTCCAGGGACCAGCCCATAAAGTTGCAAGGGAACCCCGATGTAAGGCAGTGAACCATCCCAATCGATGTACAAGGTTGTGCAGGAAACCAACCGCAGCTTAACCGTAGTACCGTCCGCCAACGGTGTGCTATCCCAAAGAGTAAGGGTGTAGATACAAGCGGAACACAGGCAAAAAATTAGTTCAGGTCCGACCCACCCCTGTCACGGGGGTCATCCCTGTCCGAGTCACTCGAAGTTCCGGGGTCCTCGCCAGTAACATCTCCTTTGGAGGAGTGGGCATCGCAGGTAGACCCATCCCCCTCCGGATGTTCCTCATCTGTTGACTCGTCTGCATCCTGGTGGTCATCCTTGTCTGACCCACCACGGTCACGACGAGCGTCACTGTCAGACATCCCGCTGCCCTGGGGGTCATCACTGTCAGACTCACCGCTGCCCGGGACATCGTCTGATTCCATGCAGTCGTCTCCCGTCTCCTCGGAGGAAAAGGACTGCTGCGTCAGCTGCGCAATCGCCTTGCTGGAGTCGCGCCGTGCCCTCATGTCTGCAAACGACTGCAACTGACCAGCGAACAAGCGTTGCTCAGAGTCTGTGGGCGGAGCAAACCTTAAGAGTTCAACGTCCTCAGGCTTCAGCAGAGCCGGCTTCAGCACCTCCTCCCTCTTGGCCTGCAGCAAGGAAAGGTCCAGTCCGGCTAACACATACCCCAAGTCCTTGAGACTTTTGGTCTGAATGTCCACAAAGTCAGCAATGGAGTTCACCGCACTCAGAAACCGTTCGTCCGAGGTGGTGATTAACGAGCCCAGAAGGGTCTTGACAGCCTCACCAAAGAACATGGTCTGGTTTAAAATGCTAACGGCCCTGCCAGAGTCATCCAGGAAATCGTCCAATCGAGTGCGCTTGGGCTTGGAGATCCCCAGAACGGATATTAAGTTGCCATCCAAAATCGGAGCTTTGATGGGCCACATCGCAGGGGTTTCAACCAGCTTTTCATGTAGCACACAATAGTGTTTCATCTTTGGTTTGTACTTCGCCACACACTTCGAACCCAAGGCAACACCGTCAGCTGGGGGAGCGAGGTCGACAGACCAAGAGTAGTTTTTGGAACGCGTTGCCCCCTCCCACGTATCCCCAAAGGCCTTATCAAGGTCTTGGGAGAAAGGAAAAACCAACAAAGGCGGCCTGGGCTGCTGTGGCCGGAGGAACAAGTGGCTGTCATCGTCCGGATCCGGCACTGGATCTATACCCAAAACCTCATGTGCCAACCGAACCTGATGGCGGTAGTTGGAATCGGCGATGCGGTCCTCAACCGTATCCCAACCTGCAAATATAGAAAATGAAATTAATTCCGGGCCAACATGTAATGGAGATCGGAAAATTCACGTATTATCACCCACACGACAAATCAGGCACCATGCGGCCGACCACGTCGTCACAATAAAGGTTAACACGGTCAGCTTCACAGCACAGACATCTAACCCACAGAAAGAGGGTGATTACTAACCTTAGAGAGGCAAGAACCTCCAGAAAAGACCTGAACTGGTCAAAACCTTCCTGTCTTGACAACCCAATTTGGCGCCGGCCGCCATTTTGTAAGCGACCTGGCCGAACTGAATCGCCTAAGACGAAGGAAATGTTAGCCAAAAACGGTCATAACCTAAGAAATACGAAGTGTAAGTGCCCTAATAACCACCATTTACACAATTAAAAGGTTATAAGAGACCGATGGCTTGTTAAAGCTCGAAAATTAGCTAAATATCTGCCTGAAAAAAATTTGATTTTCGGCCAGACTAAATAGCAGTGTAAAACGCCCGCTCGCTGACACGTTTTCAGTGACCCAGCGAAGCCAGACGCAACCAAAACGAGCACTTAACTTGCGGATTCTTCGTTGTATCTTCATTCTTCTTTGTATCTTCGTCGTAGTCGTCAAATTCTTCCATTATTTCGCCAGAATAGCTAGCACGTGTTGTCAGTGCTGCCCCAAAATTGAATATGACATTTGAGAGGAGTTCGCGCCGAAGCGCGCTATTGGTCGAGAGAGGTCACGTGATCACACGTGAGGCGCTGTGGGGTTTTCTTTTTTATTATTGGGGCCAGTTCAAATGCTCCGCATTGATAAGCTAAAATGTCCCAGAGGTAAGTCGACAATGTAATAAAAATTTTGATTTAATTTGCAATTAAATATATTTAGGTAGGAGTGTGTTTGAAACTATCATGTTGCCAATCTTCGACAGTACCAGCGTCAGTAGTACATTTAGCTAAATATTCCAACTTTTACTGCTACTTACTAATAAGAATTTCACTTCAAATTGGCCATTAGCAGCAATAATTAAAAGAGGATTTGTGGCATGCAGGTTGGCTAATATGTATTAGTGAAGTTTTTGTTTGTATGTGGTGGCTTGGATTCCAAGATACCTGACATGTCTATTCATAACAGAACTATAGGAATCTCATTCTTTGTTGGTTTATGTGGAGGACATATTCGGTTCTTATCATTGGGTTGATATTACATTCTCCAATTCCCCATGAGTGAAATAAGTATTACTCCGTAATAGTTTTGCAGTAAACTTTTACTACAAGACACTTCATGGCCTAGCACCCATAGACCAAAAATACAACAAATTCTTATAAATACTATAATACAGCCTATGTTAAGTACAGGCAGACTACTACCTGACAGATGGATCAGAGGTCAGTATCTGATCAGCAGTGCTTCAGGGATGCATTCTGAGACTACATGCAAAGGTGGCAAAGGTAGATGTTATTCAACTGATGAAATGACCCTTTTAATTGCAATTAAAAAGGTAATCTTCATTGCAAATGGACAGTCCAGTTGCATTTAACTATGGCAGAAGCCTTAAATTTTGCCAATCAATTAAGTGCTAACAATCTGTATATTGATAATTTAAATGAGAATTCATAGAAAGTCCCACATTACTACAAATAAACGTGATAATAATGATAAAAATTCACATTTGAACCTACTGGGAGGCCTTTTGGCAGCCTTATTGGATTTCTAGCCATAGGGTTGTGTGTTCACTTGTCAAATACTGATAACAGAACTCTTTGGCAATTAAAAACATTTATATTAATGCCAAGATTACCAATGTAGACCAATTATTTATGTAAAATTGTGATATTTTTAGTAATTGGAGCAGCCATTTTAGAGCTTATTATGGTTATGGAAAAGTTAGTTCAATAAAAAATTCCAATGAATGGCAGGGTAGGTGAATCCATCGCAAGCGTAACACCCAGAATACTTTGTAGTGCCACAGAGCAATAAAAGTTCCATTTTATATCTGGTTTGGCTTGTAATATTGCAAAATCTATGTAGTTTTGAGAAACAATCAAGTAATCCAGGTCTGCAGATGGTTTCTGGTGGTAAAATGCAAAGATTTCTTAAATGGGACTTTGTCGCAAGCGTAACGCAATGGAAAATATTGATCATATTTCCATGGTTTTCTTGTAGAGAGTAAAGCAATCATTCTAGTGTTACTTGTAGTGATAATCAACACAACATTTCAGTAGTTGGAGTTTGTTTCAATGTTTAATTATCAAAAATTTTCTCTTTGTGAAGCTTTCCTCAAAATTTGGGGCCAATTTGTTGAAAAAGGCAATAACCAAAAAAAAATTCACTTTAATTTTGTAATTACTCTTACGCTTCATCCAGTTATTACTGATAATGCATATAAAATTGATTTGGGTCAAAACCAGAACACTTTTTTGACTTTTGTGTCATACCATTACCCAAAATTGGCTTTTTGTCTGGAAAAATAGGCTAAAATACACGCTTCTATCATCATTTGCTCTGTTCGTATTCACTTTGGTGGCACTTATTTGGTACCAATTCGAAGCCCACATACAGACGCATAACACAGGACAGGTGAAATCATTTTAGAGGAAAATATGTACATCTGGGGAGAAAATATATATGTTCTTTTTTTGTATTGCAACAAAATTTAACATAATACTGTTTTCCTCATGAAATATTTGGTGAATTTGGATGAAAACAGCCATGGAGAATTACGAGTATATGAGTTTTGTCATCCAACAAAAAAATTAGATTTAATATGAAAATAAGTTGCCTTTTAGTCTACTTTTCTTTCACTGCCATGGAAATAAAAATAAATATAATTAGGTAATATTCGGCTTTTATTAGTTATTTCCACAAATCACAGCAAAATGGTAAATACAGTTTCTAGAACTTGGACATGTTTGTTACAATATAATGTAGTCATTTGATACATATAAACATTTTAAAATTTTGATGGTCATGTCACACTTTGGCTTCATTATTTTTGAACTAGGCTTTAATTGATGAGATGGGAGAGCATGAATACTCAATATGTTACACAATCATTTATCCCGTGTGCTGATGAGGGGGGGGGGGGCTTCTACTTGCTCAGCACAGACACCAATACAAAGGATGATTACGTAATCTGAAATTCTAATACTACTTTCAAAGACATTTTTGTTTGGTTTTTATCAGCATACATGGGGAAAATACAGCTCCTTGAAGTATCAAATTACATTAAGTATAACAAAGACCTTGTTTGCACTTTGTAGCCATTGGTTGTGTAGCAACTTCTGATTGGTTTTGTGAAACTTTGATACAGGTCTTCTGTACTTATTCACTTCTCATTTTTTTCTGAACATTGAACTTTGAAGGCTAAATCAATTAAAAACTACATCATGACACTGAATCAAATTATTGAACTTTTGGCGAGAGAAATAAATTGACAACAAAATAAAATGTTTGAATATAAAGACATAGACTACAATGTATAATGTTTATGAAATTAATTTGAAAACAAGAATAACACAGTACAGTGAGTGAATAGAAGAGGATTTCAAGAAACATCTTTATTAAAATGACAAAGCTTTTCCTGAAAAGGATGGATGATTAGGACTTGTGCCCTGATTGTTAGGCAATTTTCGAAAGGAGGAGGAGAGAGCAATGGAGTTTATTCATGTTTGACAACTTTGCACACGACAAGTTTAAGTTGTGTTCTGCTTGAACAATTCTTTTGTTTTTGACAACTTTGACCAGAAGTAGTACGGCAGAGAGTCATGCTTGGCTGCTTCAAAACTTGTCATCTGGAGAGTACTGGTAGCTTATCAACCATGACTGATTATCAAACTTACAGATTAAGAGTTCACAGTTTCCATTAAAACCAAGCAAAGGGATCAAAAATTAACAATAAATGGAAGTTTCATAATGCTCAATTCTGACTTAATTTAGAATGAATGAAGGAAGGGTGGATGGCCGGGTGGTATGGCTTTACATCCCTCATTTGTGCACTGTTTAGGTTTAATTAGACTGGTAATAGTAATGGAGCAAAGATCCTTAAATAACCAATTCCTTTGGAATGGATGGATGATTGGGGCTTTATGTCCTGTATTTATGTACTAGGAAGGCTAATTAGGACAGGCCCTGGGGCAGGGCTTGGCAATGAGGCGAAGAATGATTGAAACAGCTGTCCAACACAGACCTCCTATGCCTTTGTGAAGGAAGAACAGACAGAAGAAAGAAGGGACAGAGGGAAGAAAGGAAGGATTGAAAGCATATAGGGGTATCAGTGGCTGCCCACAAAGCTTTGAGAAAACACCTGAATTCGGGCAAGGAGGCTAAAAATTCGGGCAGATGATTAAATATATATTATTGAAAATAAGGGGTTTTCTAGCAATTTATTGACATGGTATAGATATACATATATTTATTTATATAAAATTTGGATCGCAAAATTTGGGCAAATTTTGCTCTCCCCCCAAAATTCCCTATGCCCTAGCTAGGAAAACAAGAGGACAGGAAAACACAGCAGTAGGTGAAAGTGACCTGGCCACAGCAGGAATCGAACTCTGGACCAAGCAATCTCCAGAGATAACAGAAAAACAAATCGAAAGAGATGGACAGATTCACAGATGGATTGATAAATGGAAATAGATAGATAGACAGGTAGATAGATAGATAGATAGATAGATAGATAGATAGATAGATAGATAGATAGATAGATAGATAGACTTTTTTTCTACAAATATAAAGAACTTTTGTATGTTTTTTTTTAAATGTTGTATTTAATCCAATACACTTGGTTTCAAACAATTGTAAACATTAAATTTTGCTTTGTCCTATCAGTTTATGCTCCATTGCATTTGCAACCCAAAACAAAATGCCTCTGGCTTTCTCCACCTGAGAGGCTGAGACTGAACAAAAAAAAAAGTTTTTATTTTTCACCCTTTACTGAAAACTCACAATTTTTTGTAAGCTAATTCCCATCACTTTAGACAATAAATTTTGGAGGTGGTTTGTTAGTCCAGGAATTAGCACAGGATGCAGAGAACAACTGAACTATTTTACTCGGTGGATGTTTGCCTATGACAACTTCCAAGTGAGTGAGGCGTCTGAGGCAGAAGGTGTCAAAAACAAAAGAAAGTATTAATTTCCACACAGGTTATCAGGTACTTGTTACAACTCTGCTAAAGTGGAAGCTGTCATGACAAGTTTGTCAAACATGAATAAACTCCAATGAGGCAGAGGATTAGATAGGTTATCCTCTTACACCATGAAATGAGAAAAAAGAAGAAAAAAATTTTACGTTTTTACTCTGCAGTGTCCAAAAATTGTATACATGTCAGAATGACCAACATCAACATGCAATGAAGTCTATGCTGCCACCTGATACCAGCCTTTTGACATGGCAGCCATTTTGCTGCCTGAATTAGATTTGACTCATCCACATATGCCATAGGCATACCACTAAAAAAACTTCTTTGGGAGGCGCATAGAATTTGTTCGAATTTGAAGATCAAGATTTCATATAGGCCTACAGTGCAAAACCAGCTGCGTTACATTTACGGTAATTACCATAAAAACAACGGTTTATACTGCAAAACGGAATTTTTTCTACTAATTATGGCAACTGCCGAAAAAGTCACACCACTGGGTCTCAGGTGGGAATTCAGCTCGTACCGGGTAACCTGGGCCTATGTTGGAAAATAGGATGACTGTTTCAATCATCCTTCGCCTCATTGCCGTGTTTTCCTCCCATAATAATTAGCCTAAGAAGGGCATAAACACAGGACTTTTAAAAAGCCCCAATTATCCATATATCCTCCATGGCAGCATCCTCCAGCATCACATCAGAATAAGCATCAAAAGCAAACCATGACCTAAAATGTCCACAGCATCTGAGGCCGTTACCACAAATCGTGCTTACCTAGCCCACTCACAAAGTCACGACCACATTTTTGTCAAAGGCTCCCTTTTTTCGCTCACTCAGTCTTCTCACTAGGTGGGGTATCAATCTCCTGTCATTTGATTGGCTAACTTGAGCACGTGACAGCCCAATTAAGTTGTTTGGTTACCTGGCAACCAGGGATCAAAGATGTAATGGTTCCGCGTCAGCCAATCACCATCATGTTCTCTTTTTGTACACCTTTTTTGTGACATTTTGTCTTCCGAAGCTTGTACACATATGCTTTTAGTTTTAATAAATGAACATGTTATGGCTATGTGCAGCGACTTGCAGGCTATTTATAATTTACAGCTATTTGCAGTTGTGTAATATAAGCTTTTGAAATGGAGTGTCCTTTTTTGATCACAGAATTAATTATGACAAATTCGTGACAAGACAATTATTCGCTTAACATACATTTTATATGAGGTGCTGCTTAGATGTACACATGATAATTATGGTTGCTCAAGGCTCAATTGCTCATATATTTATAGTTACTACATTAATCAATAGGTATATCATAACTCATGAAATGAAAATTTAAAAGGGAAATGGTCCTCTCTTCCCTGAAACTAATGGATGCGCTGTAACGAGTAAGGTTGAATATCAATGATGGGCACTTCTTATCCCAATCTGCTTGAGTTTTTCTTTTGAATTATTCACATGTTTGAGTTTCGCTTGAAAACCGTTGTCCCTTCAAAAATGAGACCGAAGTTTGCGGCCAACTTCTCGATGCACCAATATTCATTTAATGAGGTGTCTGTATTACCAGAACAAAAAAAAACTGTTTTTGTGTGCTCCACTAATTGCCTATTGGACAGGAAGGAATTAATAACATCCGGGGAAACCTGTTAATTCTTAATGGCCGGTCAATCAACATTCAAGCTGAAAAATTGGTCAAGTGATTTTTTTCAGCAAGCAGATCGGGGAGCCTGGATGAGGATTGTATTTTGTTTCGTTGGTAATATGTATTAGCGAGGTCATGGTTGCCTTCTTTTTGCAGTTCAAGGAGAGATACACTCAAAAAAAAGCAAAGGTCATACAAAAACCCCAATTGGTTTCTCTGCTTTTCGCCATATCATTCCAATTATGGTTTTTCGGAAGTACCATACAGGAGCATTCTCATGAATTCAGTAAAGTTTTTGGGAATACCCAAACTTCAGTGAAAAAAAAATTTAGTATTTCAAAAAACAATTTTTGTCCAAATTTTTGAGAGTGTGTGAAGCAACAGGTTCGGATTCCAGAATACATATTATTTTGAAAACATCGTGTTTACTTCAATTGACCAACATCTTCAGCAGTAACTGATACAATGTATCTGCAGCGCAAGGAGCACGCAGACAAATATGATCATTGTGATGGTCTCTGCTTTACACACACCCTTTTTGTACTGCAGCTTTTGAAACCTGATTATTTTCCATGTTTTTTTTTCTCCTTGGTGCTTGAAAGTTTTCCATTTCATTGTATTTCAAACAGATTCCCATTTCCCATTATCAATGAGACCCATTTTTATTAATTCAGCCACATGTACTTCCATTGAAACTCAACAGCAATATGGGTGCTTGTATCTGTGGCATTTTCTGGCTCAATGACCTGCAATTTTCATGGTTTTAAAAAGCAAAAGCAATTAGGAAAAGGCACTCTGATACACTAAAAAGGGCAGGTCATTCTTCCCAGAGTGTCCTCCTCCTGTCTTAATTAGCCTACAAAGTGCACGAATACAGGATGTAAAGCTCCAACTATCCTTCATCAACTGTAATTCCAGCACACTCAAACCCAAGCATGCCAATTTTCTGACAGTTGCTTTTAAGAAAGACATATCACAATAGAGAGCATATTATCTAATATAGTTCAAATTTTATTTTGCAACTTTTGTCATACAGAAAAGTGAAAGAAACCGAATCATGCCTTATTCCATTACCATGACTTCTGGCTAATTTAGGTCTTCATGTGTAAGACATTTTACATAAAATGTCTGTGTTGATCTGGTTCAGCCACTTGGTGGGTTCAGCATGTTCTTGCGGCATTTCCTTGGTAACCAATATCTTTTCTCAATGGCACGACTGCATTTTTTAAACGATTCAAGGAAATTTTGGAAACAATAGGATCCAATTTGGTCAGAAACCACCAGCGGTTTCTTGTGTTACAGAAACCACCAGCGGTTTCTTGTGTTACATTGCCCCCCAGGCTGAATAAATTGTATACGTTTCATGGGCATATTTTCAGACCTATTAATTTCATGTTCTGTGAGTAATTAATCACATCAATTGAAACCTACATCTGCAATAATAGTTTCTTTATCACAAGGTGAGTCTCTACTTGTAATTACGGTGGGCAGATAGGATTTAGTAAAAATTTGGTCACCTGGTTCGATCGATCAGGCAGAAATTTGTGTTGCCTTGGAAACCAATATCTTTTCTCAATGACACGATTGCAATTTTTTGGCAATTAAGGAATCATGGAAAGCAATAGGATTAAATTTCCCAGTATTTGTCATTGATGACATCTTTTGCCTTGCTGGGAGTCAGGGAGTGTCCCATATCTCCAACAGTAACTGACACTTCAAGTACCAACATTTGCATAAAGATCAGTCCCACTGATAACACTATAACATACTGCTAAACTACTATACACATTGGATATCAGGATTTTGTGAAATATTCTGAATGCATCAACTATCAAGCCTTAACTTCAATCAAATATCTCATGATATAAAAATGTAGCACAGAATCATTAAAAAACTACAAAACAGGAAGGAGGACATCTGGGTATGTATATGCCAGGCACGAGATGTTTCGTGATTCTCAAAATGGGAAGTGGCCTCGTCTTCTCAGATGTACTAGAGTCATTCCTTTGAAACTATCAAGATAGGATATCATCTTAACAACATCCACCTAGATCTTTAATTGAGTTAAAATGATGTCAGCTCTAAAAGGCTCGCTGAGGGTTTATCCCAAGGCTAAGGAGACAGAGATGGGAGTCAGAGTTTTTTGTTGGAGTCAGATGGCTGATTTTGTTGTTTTTGAGGAATGGAGTCATACTTTAAAGGAAACTTTGCTCATGCCTCGCCTGCAGTATAATAAAGACAAATTATCTTTAACAGCTTCACTGACTACTGATCGACCAGCTACAGTCTCCCAAAGGATAAACGACCGCAAGGCAGAGCAACAAGAGAGTTTACGGCAGCAATTCTTTCATCTAAAGGAATTTGTTCTGCTCATGCCAAAGGCAAGGCAGAAATCTCAACATACCACACGGAAAAGCTTCAAGAGAGTTAGCCAACTAGAAATGTCATAACCGGAAACCGGTGATTGATGCGCTGCCCGGACTGAGTCCTAAGGGTGAATCACACATGTATCCGTAGTTAGTGTATATCCCTCTGTGTAATATTTCAGTCAAATCTTGGCTCACACGATCACTGCTGTCTTGGCTAAATACACATTTCCTGGCCATCCCACTGACCCAAACTATCCACCTGTCTTTGATTTTACTCTCCTGTCTTTCTGCCCAGGAGTAATTTACCAGTTTGTTATTGCTCTCTTATTTACGATTGGCAACACTGCTCTTGCATCTATCTATCTATCTATCTATCTATCTATCTATCTATCTATCTATCTATCTATCTATCTATCTATGTGTTTAGCTGGCTATCTATCTGTCTATCTATCTCGAGGCCTTCCCTTCCTTCCCCCACTACATTCGGCATAATCACGAAATAGCCCCCGCCCTCCGATATCGGAATGAGCGAGGCCATTGAAAGGCATAGGCTGCCACTCATTCCATCAGAGGTGCCGGGCTTATTTCGTGATTATGCCCTACATTCCTCCCTTCATGCCTTTTTTCATTCCTTTGTTCATTCCTTCCTTCATTCCTTCTTTTCTTCCTTCCTTCCTGCATTCTTTCTACCGAATTTGTAAACACAGGATCTAGCTGGCACTAGGATGCTTTTAGGACAAATTTAGTATAAACAAGTTGTTGATAACAGCTAACTTTTACAGTTAACATGAAACAGGACTGCTACAAGGTGTTTTATGTTTCTCACACCTAGTTCCATGTGATAAATGGACATTCTTGAAGTATAAAGTATATGCTGACCTGCTTTTTTCACTTCTAAGGGAATACTTGATATGTGAAGAGGAATTAAGGTATGTCTTTCTTTAGGCTTTCTTATCATTGTCAGCTAATAGTAAATAACATGTCACATGAAATGTTGTCCATTAGATTTGTAATATGATTGCACCACTTTCAATAAACTTCCTGTTGAGATTAATTTAGTACAAGGAAGCACTGACAAAGACCAACTGCACAAATCAAGTAAAAAAAATCATTGTACTTATATTTGAAAATTAAAGATTAGATCTACCAATTCTATGTAGAATTCAACTTGCATTAAAATAACACAAACTGGTAAATTCACAACATTGGGGTGATATGAAACAATACCAATCAACACAATTGCATGTTTGTCTGAATTAAGTGAGTTCAATTCATTTTATTAGTCCAGTAGAGCCCCACTATGTCATAGGAACCCAAAAAGCTGTAAAACAAATCTCACTGAATTGAAAGCGAGTGCCCCCCTCAATGATGACTGTGATGCAGCCATAGTCCTGTGCCCTGCTATGCGAATGCATACAGGCCAGGAGACCAGGCTAATGCAGCCATAGCCACACCGGGGGAGTGTGTGTGTGTAGGACTGGGCAAGAAATACTTTCAAAATGTCACAATAAAGGCACTAAATGTTAGTTTAAAGATTCGAGGACAAACTTTATGACAGTAACGTAACATACAGTGAAGAAGGGCTCTGAAAGTAGTGGCAGGTGACCAGTAGCTTTTACAGAAATTTGGGGCAAGAATGTTAACATTTCAGTGTGTGCAAAAAAGCTTGCTTACGAAACCAAGGACTTGCCCAAGGGGGGGCACCCCCAGGGCAGCGCAATAAGGGCTTATGATAACGAACGGAAACTGGACAAAGAAACCAGACCTGGTTGGAGAAGGAAGGAATAGTGGAAGAAAGGAACCCAGGAGAAGAAGAAACCAAAGCAGGAAAATATACACCGCGTTCCCAATTGTTATGCAACTATGCTTTTTTGCATTATCTCAAAAAGAAATAGCACTATTTGAATAGTCTTTTCACATAATGATAAGTGTACCACGGAGCTAATATCCTGCCAATTGTGTCCAATTTCAGTGACTCAGTTGAGAGTTATGCCATATAATGATGTTTTGGGGTGTTCCCAATTATTATGCAAATTCTTGGAAAAACATCCATGGCCACTCAAAATGACCTAAACTAATCTTAAGATGCCATCAACATATACCCCATAACACAAAAGAAAAAGTGTAACCATCATTTTAAACATAGATGCATTCATAGCCAGGAAATTCATGTTATTCCCCTGCATTGAAATAGCATTGAAATTATAATTTTATTGCAATAAAAAGCCTCTGTTAGCCAGACAAATGAAAAATCATTACCTAAGTCATTATCCACTTTCCTTAGGTTTAGAACTCTCCTGTAAACCAATGGCAACTAAGTTGCACAACTGTATTTAGAAATATCTTGAAATGAATTGTACACATCCAATTGCCAATGCTATTATATTTGGAAACAGAAGTGTGAGTTTTCGATTTAGTGTCATACTTTGCAGTGATACCAGATTTGGTGTTTCATCGCACAGTATGACCGTGGTGTGCTATAGATATGTCCTAAGCTGGAATTTTATTGATATTAAATTTTTTAAGACCTAGGGAGGCTTCTTTATTGAGAAAAAAGCCAATTTCAATGGTTTTTCAATGCAGTTGTATTACATTGATTTCTTGGCAATGAAGGCATCCACACTTGAAATGATAGTTCCATTTTTTATTTAGTGTTATGAGGTATATTCTAATGTCAATTCATAATCACCTTTGTTGATTTTGGGTGGCAATGGATGCTTTTCTAAGAATTTGCATAATAATTGGGAACACCCCAAAACATCATTATATGGCATAACTCTTAACTGTGTTATTGGAATTGGACAAAATTGGCAGGATATAAGCTCCATGGTACACTTATCATTATGTGAAAAGAATATTCAAATAGTGTTATTTCTTTTTTAGATAATGCAAAAAAGCATAGTTGCATAATAATTGGGAACGCAGTGTATGCATGAAGCAGAGGGAGGAATCAAACCAGGGAGCTTGGAGAGCTTGGAGAGAACAAGGAGCTTGGAGAGGACAAGGAAGACAACCATGAACTAAAGAAAGAAGATAACTGATTTTAAATAAAATTTTACATACTTACTTACCAAGGAAAGAAATGTGAAGAAGGGAAAGGAAGGAAAAGGCGAAAATAAGAAAGAGGAATACATGAGGTAGGTATGCAAGGAATGGTGATTTAATTTTCTTAGAGATAATTTAGATTTCATAGGGTATTTCAATAAGAAAATGATTCAAGGGCTTCTTAATTGCTTTTACTGGACATCAATTGGTCTCATTTTATTTCAATATATAAAATTCTCACTAAATACGAAGAATTTTTAGCGCAAGTAGTAAACAATTGACCTAAGACGCCACATGTGATTCTTGAAACTTCACTGCTGTGTCCTACTCCTGTACCAATCAGCCTACAAAGCACATAGAATAAAAGGCATACAACTCCAGTCATCCATCCATAAACCGCCAATCTGCCATACTTCATGTATGCCAATCTTTTGAATCACTCAGTTAAAATTGCAGTACACAATTCTGACATTTATTTTTAAAAAAAAACTAGATCAAAATAGAATGTATAGTATATTACCTGCATTATTTGATTTTTATCTTGCTATCTCTGTCATATGGAAAACTCAATGAAACCAAATCTTATTCCATAATTGCTGGCTAATTAAAATCTTCATGTGTAAGATATTCTTTCTTAAATACCTTTTATTGATCTGGTTCTGCATTTTCTGAAGACATTCCCTAGGAACTGATATCTTTTCTTAATGGCACGACTGCAATTTTTTAAGTGAAACAAGGAAATGTAAGAAACAATTGGATCCAATTCCGTCAGATGAAACCAACAGAGGCTACTTGTGTTACATTGCTTCCTAGGCTGAATAAACTGCATATTTTTCATGTGCATCTTTTCAGCAAATAATGACATAAATGGAAACCTACAGCTGCAATAATTATTTCTATCACAATGTGAGTCTTTATTTTATTAATAATCATCTTAGGATGGATAGATTGGAATTAATAAAAAATTTGGTCACTTGGTTTGATTGATCGAGCTGAAAATTGCGTTGCCTTGGTAACCGATATCTTTTCTCAATGAGACAATTTCAATTTTTTGGCAATTTAGGAATCGTCGAAAGCAATAAGACTGAATTTCATAGTATTTGTCATTTATGACATCTCCTGCCTTGCTGTCGCATATCTCTAACAGTAAATTACGCCTCAAGTGCCAACATTTACAAAAGCTCAAATTACTGTAAAATTCCAGATTGGACATGAAGATCAGTCCCATTAATATCACCACCACATTCTATTGAACTACCAGATGCATTGGAGGTTTAGCATAGAATCATAAAAAATAAGTAAAAAGTAAAGGCAGACATATGGGGATGTATTAAGAAGGGTAGACTAGCGCCCCTTTGGGCCCCATGGCAAAAAAGTCAATGAGCCCCTTCATTCAGCATTGTTTCAAAAGAGAAAAGCAAGGTTCCACAGCACATTCGGTAACTTTGTATTGTTTTATAGTTTAGGGCCCCCTGTGAATATATTTCAGATGCATGCATCACAAAATCATAATCTGAAAACGGAGTTTTGCTTTTGGCCTTTTTCTTAAATTTTTCATCTTTTGGTAACTTGCATAGGCCCGCCTGAGTGGATGGTTCCGTTGCAGCTGCCACTCTGCTACATAGGTCAGTCCGTCCTTGGATGTATATGCCAGGCATGAGATGTTTCGTGATTTTTGAAATGTGAAGTGGCCTTGGCATATCATCACAGATATTAATAATCATATCTTTCACACTGTTATGACACAATCTCATCTAAACAAGATCCACCTTTATCTTTAATTGACATCAACTCAAAAACAACAAACAGGATAGAAAATTAGTGAATAACACCAAATAACACAGGACCTTGATGCAGTTGGGAGTTAGCCATTGTCGGCTTTTCTGTTTTTGGTCAGTTGTAGTAAGTGTCACTGACCTGAATCTAAAGGTCGTTGTTGTAACACCTCTTTGGGACAACATGTCATTAAGCTGTCTTGTTACATGTTATTGTTGGCTGTAAAGTAGCAGAGGCACTGATGGTTATTATGGTTTGATGACTGCTTTTGTGGCCTTGTAAATTGATAGGTATCAGGCAAGAGAGTTGGAGAGAACATCCTCTCAACATTAAGCTCAAGCAAAAAACCTAGATTGGTTTTTGGGATAGTCCTTCTGATCATTCCAATTACGGTTTTCAGAAGTACCAAACAGCTGTATTGTCATGAATGCAATAGGTTTTTGGGACAACCAAAAATAAGAATTAAAAAAAAGGCAATTTAGTCCTAAATTTTTTTTAGAGCGATCTCACAAAGTGTGACCACAAAAACAAGTCGTTTGATTTGATTTCATGTGTTGGTAATTTTTCCAAAAGGCAACATGTTTGAAGGAGTGGACTGGTATTACATCCTGCATTTTGAACTCTCTGTATATCGTTATTCAGAATAGGAATCAAATCCCAGGTTTTTGGTGAAATTGCATAATGGAAAGTGTAAAGAAACTAGTATTTTATGGAGTATTCCATTATAAAATTTTTCATCATTGGCGTTTCAAATTATTTAGGTAAGAACCTACGCTAGCAACATTAATTATAATACATTACATTGTCAGGGATAGTACAGTTTAGTATTGCTATACTGTACACCACATCTATAGGTTGATGGCTATGTTGCCGTAAGTGCTGAGCAACATCCTTGATTGTCTGTTTATAACTTCATATAGATGAGAGAACATTCATAAAAGCAGACCCCTGGTAACATGGGGTGCTAGCATTGCCATAACACAGGCTTGAGACAAGCTCTGTTAATGACGACCACACCAAGCTGAAATGACTGTCATTTATACACAGGTTGTCTGCACAGACTTTCCGAATGAAAGGTAACATAGAATGACTTCATCGTAACACAAATTATGGACACGAGGGAAGCAAGTATTCAAGAAGAAGACAAGTTCTCTTAATGGATGTTAAACTGACAACAATGAGACGAGAAGACTGTTATAGCTCGGCTCTGTTAGGCACTAAACAGATATATTATAATGAAGACAGGTTGTCTCCAACAGCCTCCCTGATTACTGATCGACCAGCTACAGTCTCCCAAAGGATAAACGACCGCAAGGCAGAGCAACAAGAGAGTTTACGGCAGCAATTCTTTCATCTAAAGGAATTTGTTCTGCTCATGCCAAAGGCAAGGCAGAAATCTCAACATACCACACATAAGTTTCAAGTGAGTGGCTGATAAAAATTATGATAAGGAATGAAAACTGGACGAAAAGACAAGACCTGGTTGGAGAAGGAAGGAATAGTGGAAGAAAGGAACCCAGGAGAAGAAGAAACCAAAGCAGGAAAATATGCATGAAGCAAAGCAGGAACCAACATAGGAACTTGGGAAAGAAGGGAGGAACCAAAGCAGTGAACAGGGAAAGAACAAAGAAGAAAACCATGAACTAAAGAAAGAACAAGCTAAAGGAAGAACCTGGTAAGGTCATGTAACAAGGAAGGAAATGTGAAGAAGGAAAAGGAAGGAAATGGATTGAAAATAAGAAAGGAATAAGAGGTAGAAACCATGGAAGAAATAAATAGAGCTAGGAAAAGGCGAAAATAAGAAAGAGGAATACATGAGGTAGGGGAGGAACGGTAAGAGTACAGAGATATAGCAAGGGGAAGATCTGCACAAACAGAATGAAATTTCACATTCTACAGTACATGGAGTAAGACCCTAAGTCAGATTAAAACCAAGTATCATGGGATTACCTTGTCACTCGACCAACCCAAAATCTAAGTGGGCGGTTGATCACATTAATGGAAGCAATCTTGGATTTCAAGAACACATTAATATAATAATTAATTTGGAGGTAACTTTTTTTGTTGGGTATTTACACAGTCTCGGTGTTTGCTTAACAGATATATTTTCTACGTCTGTCTAGACCTGGACATCAGCATTTATCAGTGCTCTTTAGAGAAGAAAGGTGTCTGGTCCAATAGTATAGATGGCCAGATGGCCAGATGAAGTGTGGTGATTTTGTAAGGATTTTAAATATTTTCATTGGGTAAAAATAAAAGAATAGAAAGGGCTTTGTAATCACTTTTGCTGAATAATCGGTCTCACTTAATTTCAATATAATATTCTCATTAAATAGGAGGATTTTGAGCACATGCTGTAAACAATTAACTTGGGACACTTCATGTGATTCTTGAAACATCATTGTTTATTTCCGCCGTCTATCCGAATAAGCCTACAAAATGCATAAACAGGACATAAAACCTAAAAATCATCCATCCATTAACTACCACTCTGCCAAACTTCAAGCATGCCAATTTTTGAACCACTCTGGATACAATTACAGAACACAAGATTGAAATTTACTGAAAAAAAAGACCACATTACAATACAATATATATTAAATGACTTTGTTTAAATTTTATCGTGCTATCTCAGTCATACAGAAAATGCAATGAAACCAAATCAAGTCTTATTCCATAATTGCTGGCTAATTAAGATCTTCATGTGTAAGATTTTCTTTCATAAATAATTTTCTTTTATTGATCTGGTTCTGAAGACATTTCCTTGGAACTGATATCTTTTCTTAATGGCACAACTGCAATTTTTTTATAGTGATTCAAGGAAATGTATGAAACAATTGGATCCAATTCGGTCAGATGAAACCAACAGAGGCTACTTGTGTTACATTGCTTCCTTGGCTGAATAAACTGAAAAATTTGCGTGCGCATCTTTTCAGCAATTAATGACATCAATGGTAACCTGCATCTGCAATAATTATTTCTATCACAATGTGAGTCTTTATCTGATTAATAATCATCTTAGGATAGATAGATTGGAATTCATAAAATTGGTCACCTGGTTCCATCGATCAGGCAGAAATTTGTGTTGCCTTGGTAACCGATATCTTTTCTCAATGACACGATTGCATTTTTTTGGCAATTAAGGAATCATGGAAAACGATAGGATTGAATTTCTACCTATTTGTCATTGATGACACCTTCTGCCTTGATGGGAGTGTCTCAATCATACTGTAAGTCAGGGAGAATATGGTTGTGTATACTATACAGTTATAAACTTCTAAGGTTGCTATGTGTTGCCATAAGTGTTGGACAACATCCTTGATTGTCTGTCTATAACTTCATATAGATGAGAAAACATCCATAAAAACTGACCCCTTGTAACATTGGGTGCTAGGAGTGCCATAACACAGGCTTGAGACAAGCTCTGTTAATGACGACCACACCAAGCTAAATGACTGTCATTTATTCACAGGTGTCTTCACAGGCTGCTCTAATGAAAGGTAATATCGAATGACTTCATAGCAACCACTAGTATGCATACCAAGCAAGCAGGTACGTAAGAAGAAGACAAGCTCTTTGAATGGATGTTAAACAAATAACAATGAGACGAGAGGACCGTCATATCTCGCCTCTGTTCGGCACTAAACAGAGATATTAAAATAAAGACAGGTTGTCTTTAACAGCCTCCCTGACTACTAAATCGACCAGCTACAGTCACCCAAAGAATAAACGACCCCAAGGCAGTGCAACAAGCGAGTTTACGACAACAATTCTTTCATCTAAAGCAATTTGTGCAGCTCATGCCAAAGGCAAGGTAGAAATCTCAACATAACACACAGAAAAGTTTCAAGAGTGTTCGCTAATAGAGGCTTATAATAAAGAAGGAAAACTGCACAAAGAGACAAGACCTTTTTGGATGAGGAAACATATGTGGAAGAAAGCAGAGAGGAAGAGGGAAGGAAGCAAAGCAGGAACACATAAATGAAGGAATTAAAGTGTTGCCAAATAAAGAACTTGGGAAGGAGCCATGAGGGGAAGGAATCAAATAGGGAACTAGGAAGGAAGTAAGTAATTAAGGAAAGGACCAAGAAGAGACGAGGTAGAAATCAGAGAAGAAACAGGTAGGCCTAGAGGAAGGAAGAGGTGCAGAGAAAGAAGAAGGAAAAATACCCGAGGCAGGAAAAAAGATGGTAAGTGAAAAGAGAACAAAAAAAAAGAAATATTGGTAACTGATTTGTTAGTTTAGATGTACAATATATCCAAAATTGTTCTTACTGGTACAAACAAATTGAAATTTCACATATCAAAATACATGCAATAAGACCCAAAGCCAGATTAAAACCTAGTACTGGGCTTAGAATCACATTGTCACTTCACAAACCCAAAGTCTATGAGGGTGGATGATCACATTAATGGAAACAGGATTGGGTTCTAGAGAACATAAATCATTAATTTGGAGGTAACTATTTCTGTTGGGTATTTACACAGACTCAGTTTTTGCTGAACGGATATATTTTCTATGTCTGTCTGGACCTGGACTTCAGTATTTATGAGTGCTATTTAGGGCAGGAAGGTGCCTGGTCAAACAATATATAATGTTGATTTAAGATTTGTAAGGATAATTTTGGTTTAATCGGGTTATTGAATAAGAAAGGAGTCCAAGGGTTTCTTAATTACTTTTACTGAAAGACATTTGGTCTCATTTAATTTAAATATAATATTCTCATTAAATAGGGAGGATTTTGAGTTGTGCAGTAAAAAATTGACTTTTTATTCTTGAAACCTCATTGCTGTTTCCACCTTCTGTCCTAATTGGTCTACAAAGTGTACAAATAAAGGGCGTTCAACTCAAATCATCCACCCATTAACCACCACTCTGCCAAACTTCTGCATGCCAATCTTCTGAATCACTCCGTTACAATTACAGTACACAACTATGAAATTTAGTTTTAAAAAAAATAGAATGTATAGGCCTACCTATTACCTGATATTGTGTAAATTTTATCTCGCTATCTCTGTTATACAGAAAACTCAATCAAACCAAATCATGTCCTATTCTAATTGCTGGCTAATTAAGATCTTCATGTGTAAGATGCTCTTTCTTGAATATCTTTTATTGATCTGGTTCTGCATGTTCTGAAGACATTTCCTTGGAACTGATATCCTTTCTTAATGGCACGGCTGCAATTTTTTTTAGTGATTCAAGGAAATGTAGGAAACAAACAATTGGATCCAATTTGGTCAGATGAAACCAACAGAGGCTACTTGTGTTACAATGTTACATAGCTTCCTAGGCTGAACTGTACATTTTTCATGTGCATCTTTTCAGACCTATCAATTTCATGTCCTGTGAGCAATTAATGATATCAATGGAAACCTACTTCTGCAATAGTTATTTCTATATCCTAATGTGAGTCTTCACCTGAATAATTAACTTCTAACAATGGATGGATTGGAAATCATGAAAATTTGGTCACCTGGTTTGATTGATCGGGCGGAAAATTGTGTTGCCTTGGTAACCAATATCTTTTCTCAATAACACAATTGCAATTTTTTGGCAATTAAGGAATCGTGGAAAGCAATAGGATTGAATTTCATAGTATTTGTCAATGATGACATCTCCTGCCTTGCTGGGAGTGTCTCATATCCCCAATAGTAACTGAAGCCTCAAGTACCAACATTTGCAATAGCTCAAATTACTGTAAAATTTCAGATTGGACATGAAGATCAGTCCCATTAATATCACCACCACATTCTATTGAACTACCAGATGCATTGGATTGCAAAGACAGAATATTGGGACGTATTAACAGTGGCCATTTAGGCCTCATGGCAAAAAAGACAATGAGCCCCTAAGTCCCTACCTTCATTATTATTTCAAATGAGAAAAGCAAAGTTCTGCAGCACATTTGGTAAATTGTTATTAACTGAGTTTCCCCATGTGAGAAGGCCCTGTATTTTAGAATTAATTTCGGGTACATCAAAAAATCATAACCTGATAGTGGACTTTTGCTTTTCGGCTTTTTTCTTGAAATGTTATTGTTTGACAACTGGCACAGGCCAGCCTGATTGGATGGGTCCGTGGCAACTGCCACTCTGCAATGTCTGCCAGTACACCCTTGGAAATATATGCCGGGTACGAGATGTTCCGTGATTGCCGAAACGTGAAATAACCTTGGCATATCAAAGACACTAGTGGTCATATATTTCACACCATTAAGATAGTATTGCATCTGACCAACCCTCAACATGATCTTTAATTGATAATAGCTCTTAAACAACTAAAGAGAAAAGAAATAAATAAGCCATCAAAATAACACTTGAACTTTGAGCCGTATGCAGAGCCCGGCCGAAGATTTAGGGAGATGAAAAGAGTGCGACAGAGTCATGTTTTAAAATATTCCAGAAGTTGATTATCAAAAAGAAATTAAATTCAAAAAAATGCTTACAAACACAATGTTTGCTGTTATTGCAGTAGAGCTACAAAACTTGATGCAGTTAGGAGTTAGTCATTGTCGGTTTTTCTGCTTTTGGCCAGTCGCAGTAGCAGTGTCAGTGACCTGAATCTAAAGGTCTTTGTTGTAACACCTTCTTGGGACAACGTGTCATCAAGCTGTCTTGTTCCATGTTATTGTTGGCTGTAAAGTAGCAGTGGAACTGATGGTCATCTGGTTTGATGACTTGTTTTGTGGCCTTGTAATCCAAGAGGTACAGGCAACAGATTTGGAGAGAGCACACTCTTAAAAAAAAAAACTCATACAAGAACCTAGACAGGTTTCTGGAATAGTCTTTCAGATCATTCCAATTAAATGGTTTTCAAAAGTACCATACAGCTGTATTGTCATGAATGCAATCGATTCTTCGGCCAACCAAACTTCTGTCAAAAAAAAAATCAGTATTTCAAAAAACCAATTCAGTCCCAAATCTTTTAAGAGACAGATCTCAGAAAGTAGAAAGACAAAAGCATGTCATTTGATTTGAATTGATGTATTGGTCATTTTCCCAAAGCCAGTATGTTAGAAGAAATGGACTGGTGTTAAATCCTGTAATTTGGCACATGTAAGTCACAAAGTGGAAAAGTGAGAACCGTTTATGGGGCAAGATAAACCATGAGCATAAGATGCACTGTCTGTGTCATTATTCAGAATAGGAATGAAATCTGGATAGGAACATCAGCAGCACAGCCCAGGCTTTTGGTGAAATTGAATAATGCAAAGTGTAAAGAAATAATAATTTAAAAACAATAGTCTATCATACAACTTTCTATAATTGGTATTTCAAATGATATAGGCGAGCAATCACACTGGCTACATTCAATACATTATTTCTATGCAAGAATTCAAACATTGGTTTCTTGCCCAAAAATGAGCTTGCCCTTCAAGCGCTGTAAATGAAAGTGGATATTAGTCAGGAGAATATGCATGGTTGTATATACTATACAGTGTATAAAGCATGAAGGGTGGTGGCTGTGTTGCCATAAGTGCTGGGCAACATCCTTGATTGTCTGTTTATAACTTCATATAGATGAGAGAACATCCATAAAAGCTGACCCTTTGTAACAGGGGTGCTGGGAGTGCCATAACACAGGCTTGAGACAAGCTCTGTTAATGATGACCGCACCAAGCCGAAATGACTGTCATTTATACACAGGTTCTCTACACAAGTTTTTCTAATGAAAGGTAGCTTTGGATGACAACATAGCAACAACTAGTATGCATACCAAGCAGGCAAGTATACAACAAGAAGGCATTAATGGATGTTAAACTAACAACAATAAGACTGTTATAGCTCGGCTCTGTTAGGCACTAAATAGAGATAATACAGACAGGTTGTCTCTAACAGCTTCCCTGATTACTGATCGACCAGCTAAAGTCTCCCAAAGGATAAACGCCTGCAAGGCAGTGCAACAAGAGAGTTTACGACAACAATTCTTTCATGTATAATAATTAATTGTTCATTGGAACTTACTTTTTTTGGCAAAACGTTTCAGCCTCTCAGCAAGAGGCCTTGTTCACATGTGAATGGAACACAGGATGGCTTGTTGTGTTTGGTGTTAATTGTTAACATTCAGGAGTTGATTGTACTCAGGAGTTGATTGTACACAGGGGGGAGTTGGTAGCCTTGGTCACAATTCTTTCATCTAAAGCAATTCGTGCAGCTCATGCCAAAGGCAAGGTAGAAATCTCGACATAACACACAGAAGTTTCAAGTGAGTGGCTGATAGAGGCTTATGACAAAGAATGACAACTGCACATTGAGACAAGACCTTTTTGGATGAGGAAACATATGTGGAAGAAAGCAGAGAGGAAGAGGGAAGGAAGCAAAGCAGGAACACATAAATGAAGGAATTAAAGTGTTGCCAAATAAAGAACTTGGGAAGGAGCCATGAGGGGAAGGAATCAAAGAAAGAACTAGGAAGTAAGTAAGTAATTAAGGAAAGAATCAAGGAGAGAAGAGTTAGAAACCAGAGAAGGAGCAGGTAGACCTTGAGGAAGGAAAATGTGCAGAGAAAGAAGAAGAAAAAATACCTGAGGAAGGAAAAAGGATGGTAAGTGAAAAGTGAAAAGAGAACAAACAAAAGGAAAGATTGGTAACTGATTTGTTACCTTAGCTGTACAATATATCCAAAATTGTTCTTACTGTTACAAACAAATTGAAATATCACATTCCAAAATACATGCAATAAAACCCAAAGCCAGATTCAAACTTATTACTGGGCTTAGAATCACATTGTCACTTCACAAACCCAAAATCTAAGTGGGTGGTTGATCACATTTAATGGAAACAGGACTGGGTTTCTAGAGCACATCAATCATTAATTTGGAGGTAACTATTTCTGTTGGGTATTTACACAGACTTCACAATTTATGAGTGGTCTTTAAGGCAGAAAGGTGGGTGGTCAAACAGTATAGAATGGTGATTTAAGATTTGTAAGGATAATTTTGGTTTTAATAAGAAAGGAGTCCAAGGGTTTCTTAATTAATTTCACTGAAAGTCATTTGGTCTCATTTAATTTCAATATAATATTCTCATTAAATAGGAGGATTTTGAGCACATGCTGTAAACAATTAACTTGTGATTCTTGAAACCTCCTTGCTGTTTCCAACTTCTGTCCTTATTAGCCCACAAATTGTATAAATACACGGCATTCAACTGAAATCATCCATCCATTAACCACCACTCTGGCAAACTTCATGCGTGCCATTCTTTTGAATCACTCAGTTAAAATTACAGTACACAACTCTGACATTTATTATTTTTTAAACTACATCACAATAAAATATATATTACCTGAAATTGTTAAAACATCATCTCGCAATCTAAGTAATGGTAAAATCTCTATAGAACCAAATCATGTCTTACTCCATAATTGCTGGCTAATTAAGACCTTCATGTGTAAGATGCTCTTTCTTGAATATCTTTTATTGATCTGGTTCTGCATGTTCTGAAGACATTTCCTTGGAACTGATATCTTTTCTCAATGGCACGACTGCATTTTTTAAACGATTCAAGGAAATTTTGGAAACAATAGGATCCAATTTGGTCAGACGAAACCAATGGCTGTTTCTTGTGTTTCACTGTGTCCCGGGCTGAATAAACTGCATATCTTTCATGTGCATCTTTTCAGCAATTAATGACATCAATGGAAACCTACATCTGCAATAATTATTTCTATCACAATGTGAGTCTTTATCTGATGAATAATCATCTTATGATGATATATTGGAATAAATAAAAATTAGGTCACCTGGTTTGATTGATCAGGCAGAAATTTGTGTTGCCTTGGTAAGCGACATCTTTTCTCAATGACACGATTGCAATTTTTTGGCAATTAAGGAATCATGGAAAGCAATAGGATTGAATTTCCCAGTATTTGTCATTGATGACATCTTCTGCCTTGCTGGGAGTGTCCCATATCTCCAACAGTAACTGACACTTCAAGTACCAACATTTGCAATAGCTCAAATTACTGTAAAATTTCAGATTGGACATAAAGATCCCCATTAATATCATTGCAACATTCTGTTGCACTAAAATATGCATTGGATATGAGGCACAGAATCATAAAAAATAAGTATATAGAAAAGGCAGACATATGGGCATGTATCAACAGGGGTAGACTGGCGCCCCTTTTGGCTCCATGGCGAAAAAGTTAATCAGCACCTTAGTCCCTACCATGAGCATTATTTCAAATGAGAAAATGCTAACTTCTTCAGCACATTTGGTAAATCGTTATTATAGGGCTGCATGTCAGAAGGCTCTGTCCATTACACTTAATTTCAGATGCATCACACAATCACAACCAGAAGGCAAAGTTCTGCTTTTTGGATTTTTTTTCTTGAAATGTTTATCTTTTGGTAACTTGCATGGGCCCCCCTTAGTGAATGGGCCCGTGGTGGCTGCCAATCTGCTACATAGGTCAGTCCGTCCTTGGACGTAAATGTTGGGCATGAGATGTTTCATGACTGTTGAAATGTGAAGTGGCCTTGGCATATCATCAAAGATATTAGTAGTCATATCTTTCACACTGTTATGACAAAATCTCATCTGAAAAGATCCACCTTGATCTTTAATTGACTTCAGCTCAAAAACAATAGACAGAAAAGAAATAAACAAGACCAATAAACACAGGACCTTCTAAGTCGCATTCAGAGCAGGGCCGAAGATTTTGAGAGGAGTCAAGAGTGGGAGTCCAGAGTCTTATTAAGATTCAAGAAATTGATATTCATAATGAATTGAATGCAAAGAAATTCTTACAAACACGACGTGTTCTGTTATTGCAGTAAACTACAATTGATACATTGGGAGTTCAAGTCATCATCGACTTTTGGCCAATCACAGTGACAGTGTCACTGACCTGATCCTAAAGGTCTTAGTTGTAACACCTTCTTGGAACAATGTATCATTAACTCGTCTTGTTCCATGTTATTGCTGGCTGTAAAGTAGCAGTGGCAAGGTGGTTATTATGGCTTGATGACTTGTTTTGTGGCCTTGTAAACCTAGTGGTACAGGCAAGAGATTTAGAGAGAGCACACTCTAAAAAATAAAACTCATACAAAAACCTAGACAGGTTTCTGGAATAGTCTTTCAGATCATTCCAATTAAATGGTTTTCAAAATTACCATACAGCTGTATTGTCATGAATGCAATAGGTTTGGGACAAAAAAAAATCAGTATGTCAAAAAACCTATTTAGATCTATTCCTACAATTTCAGAGAGCGATCTCACAAAACATAACCACAGAAATATGTTATTTGATTTAATATGATATATTGGTAATTTTCCCAAAGGCAATATCTGTGAAGAAACGGACTGGTGTTTCATTCTGTATTTAGGCACAGATAATACACAACTTCACAAGTGGAAAAGTAAGCACCATTTATGAGACAAGATAGACCATGAGCATAAGATGCGCTGTCTGTATCACTATTCAGAATAGAAATGAAATACGGATATGAACATCAGTAGCCCAGCCCAGGCTTTTGTTAAAATAGAATAATGCAAAGTGTAAAGAAATAATAATTTAAAAACAATAGTCTATCATACAACTTTCTATAACTGGTATTTCAAATGATATAGGTGAGCAATCACACTGACTACATTAAATAAATCATTTCTATGCAAGAATTCAAACATTGGTTTCTTGCCCAAAGATGAGCTTGCCCTTCAAGCGCTGTAAATGAAAGAGGATATTAGTCAAGGAGAAAATGCATGGTTGTGTATACTATACAGTGTATAAAGCATGAAGGGTGGTGGCTGTGTTGCCATAATTGTTGAGTAACATCCTTGATTGTCTGTTTATAACTTCATATAGATGCGAAAACATCCATAAAAGATGACCCTTTGTAACAGGGGTGCTGGGAGTGCCATAACACACTAACACAGGCTTGAGACAAGCTCTGTTAATGATGACCACACCAAGCTGAAATGACTGTCATTTATACACAGGTTCTCTACACAAGTTTTTCTTATGAAAGGTAACATTGAATGATTTCATAGCAACAACTAGTACGCATACCAAGCAGGCAAGTAAACAAGAAGAAGGTAAGTTCTCTTAATGGATGTTAAACTAACAAAATAAGACTGTTATAGCTCGGCTCTGTTTGCACTAACACAGGCAGTATAATAAAGACAGATTATCTTTAACAGCTTCACTGACTACTGATCGACCAGCTACAGTCTCCCAAAGGATAAACGCCTGCAAGGCAGTGCAACAAGAGAGTTTACGACAACAATTCTTTCATCTAAAGCAATTTGTGCAGCTCATGCCAACGGCAAGGCAGAAATCTCGACATAACACACAGAAGTTTCAATTGAGTTGCTGATAGAGGCTAATAATAAAGAATGAAAACTGCGCATTGAGACAAGACCTGGTTGGGGGGAGTGAAGGAAGAGTGGAACGAATGAAGGAATCGAAGGGTAGCCAAGGAAAGAACAAGGGAAGTAACAAAGGGGAGCAGGAACCATGGGAGAGACCAATTAATAAAGGAGCCAAGGAAATAATCAGAGAAGGAACAAAGGAAGTAACTATAAGGAAGTAACCAAAGAATGAAATGTAGAGAAGGGTAAGGAAAGAATGGTAGGAAAAATAGAAAGGCAGAAAAGGAAAAGAGCAACCAAAAGAATGAAATGGTGCCTAAAAATAAGGTCTTATATAAGGATACATGTGGAAGGCAAACTATTGGTATCTTTACAGAGAAATAGCAAAAGGAAATATCTGTCTCCGAATTTTTACTTTGGACGTACAATACGTGTATAACCAAACTGTTATTTTTGGTGCAAACAAATTGAAATTTCACATTCCACTATACAATTGGATCCCCGGGAGGCAAAGTGAACCAACCCTGAAATTCAAAAACAGGTTTATCCAAATTTGTAATGCTTGTGGTTCGGAAACTTTTTTAGTTACATATATTGCAATTATAACACCTTTAATGTGTTTTTATGCTTTAAAGTTGTTGAAATTGCAATATATGTAAGTAAAAAAGCTTCCGAACCATGAGCATTACAAATTTGGATAAACCTGTTTTTGAATTTCAGGGTTGGTTCACTTTGCCTCCCGGAGATCATGCAGTAAGACCCTAACTCCCTAAGCCAGATTAAAACCTAGTGCCGTGCGCTAAGAAGCATCACATTGTCACTCCACCAACCCCAATCCAAGTGGGTAGGTGATCACATTAATGGAAACAGGATTGGGTTTCCAGAGGACATCAATAATTAATTTGGAGGTAACTATTTCTGTTGGGTATTTACACTGAACAAGTATTTGTTGAACACATATTTTTTCTAAGTCTGTCTGGACCTGGAGTTAAGCATTTATAAGTGCTCTTTAGGGCAGAAAGGTCCCTGGTCAATCACTGGATAAGATGCCCAGTAAATTGCCTAGCAAGGCAGAGGAAAAATAGTGATTTCATTTTTATAAAGATAATGTTTGGTAATTCCATTATGAAGAGAGTTCAAGGCCCCTTAATTATTATTACGCAGAAACATTAGGTCTCATTCAATTTCAATATGATATATTCTCATTA
Source organism: Platynereis dumerilii (assembly GCA_026936325.1). Lineage (NCBI taxonomy): Eukaryota > Metazoa > Annelida > Polychaeta > Phyllodocida > Nereididae > Platynereis > Platynereis dumerilii. The sequence continues at coordinate 804,813 of JAPTHN010000076.1, forward strand.
AATAGGGAAGATTTTGAGCGCATGCAGTAAACAATCGACTGGGGACACTTCATGTGATTATTGAAAAACATTAAGGTAATTATATATCTCTAATTGTTAATTGTTCGTGATTGTGAAATAATTTAGGCAATTATAAAGATAAGCCATATCCTTATTAAAACAGTCAATGATTCTGAAGATATATTACATCTCATCTCTATAAAACTTCTCTTTCTATTAACAGCTTATTTCTGCAACAATCATTACAGTTGATATGACAAATTGTGATTTAATTCTTCATAATTTGGACAGATAGGTTAGCAGGACACTATTGCTGGTTGGTAAACGTATAGGCTGATAGACTAACAGAAAAAGGTAGCCATAGGTAGGGCCAGACATAACTGATTTCTAGTTTCTCTGATCTTCTAGGATCCTCTTGAGGCACTTTTTCTAAATTGGGTTGGCAAGACAAGAAAAAAAAAGAAGAAGGATGTAATAATCTTTTTTATAATGTCAATTGAATGAAAATGTGAGGAAACTCATTTTTTTCTGAGGGACAAAAAATCTTGCATTGTTCATTATGTTCAATCTCAAGAAGCTAAAAAACAATTGTGTCTGGCCTAACAATGACACCCTTCTTCAAAGGAAACGGCTGGTGAACTGAAGTGACCTGTCTTGAGCCTTTTTAAGGGTTTACTCTGATAAGCCTCATCAACTCGTTGCTGGGAATCAAGCCTCTGCAGTGCACAGATAGCATTGATGTGCATGGAAATGTCATTAACTATGCACTATTTGAGTCGATATGACATCAACACAGTTTGCTTCATTTAATTGAAATGCATGAGCTCACATGTTAATGAGATCGGTCATTTCCGGTGGTTTACTCTACATCTCAACAATCTACACCGTATGTGTGTACTGTTGGTACCTCACTGCCTCAGTTCTCTTGGCGTCATGTCATAGACAAGCAACTGACCTCATGACAAATCAATGAGCGTAAGCAGGCCTATTGTGATTAAAAAGTAGTATCTCTTAAAGCAGGCATTGGTTCCATTTCTGTTGCCTGGCCATTCTTTCTTGAGGCAACTCTGCCTTCCAGTGAATATTTGTTGAATGGATGGGTGATTGATTTTGCCTCTAGTCCCATATATATAGACTTTGGTTGGAAGTGACCCTCAATTTGACAACATAGATTTCATTCAATTGCATATTTCTATTTCTTTATTTATTTCATGCCTGTGATCTATGTGCAAGGAATTTCCCTCAGGGCATTTGCTTATCCTCATCCTTATGATTGATTAGAGAGGGACCTAGCATATACACTCCTGCTCATAAATATGGAATACCTTTTTGGAAAAAAAGTGTCAAATAAAAGCAAATTTCAGAGTGTGAATGTAAGCAAGGTCGATTCTAAAGGTCAAGTCATCTACTCCAATCACTCTTTGAAAGCTTCAACTACATTTTTTGCAAGAATTTTTAATTTTTGATTTCATGCACCTCACCCTAAAAAACCCCTAAATTTCCATATTTCGTGCTGCTTAGGGTGGTCCATTTTTAGATGGGAAAAAATTATTTTGTGAATTTCAAATCGCATGCACTGTAATTTGATGAGGGAAGGTATTAAACTGATGCAGGTGAAATTTTAGGGAAATCCAACTAGAGGAAGCGGTCTCCCAAAGGCCTTAAAGTTTCAATGTTTTTTTAGTTTTTGACCATTTTCGTTAATCCGCGGTTCTCTATAACTTTGTCAGTATTTGTCATACAGCATTCCAATTGCCATGGTTGGAAAGCTCTCAAAAAGACCTACATTTTGCATCTAACATCAATGGTCTAGGACGATATCTTGACTCCCATTGGCTCTTCGGCCTGAACTTTTAAGAAACGAAAATGTTGCAGACTGCTTCATCCTGTTAAAAGAAGATTTTTTAATTTTTCTCACTGATTGGTTGCAGTGATTCACATTCTCCAAGTTCCAGAAAGAGCAATTAAAATATTTTTTAATTTTTGGCCACGGAAAATCCTGCTTTTTGAGCTGTGAAGATTTAATGATAATTTTGTTGGAAGTATGGAAACAAATCAGGGAGGGGCTGTTATATTTGTATTTTAACTTCATAAGAATTAAATATAGGGCAACATCACTGGTACCATGAGAATGCTGAGAGTATTTTCTTTCATGTGGTACCACTCATGTTGCCCTGCAATAAATTCTGACAAAGATATGATATGAAATGCAACAGACCCCATCTCACATTTTACGAGCTTTAAACTAACTTTAACATTAAAACGTCATAACTCATAAGCCAGGCACTGCCATAGTAAAAATCAAAAAGGTTTTATATTTGGTCATTCTGGAACTTAGAGAATGCATATCACTGCAACCAATCAGTGAAAAAAATTCAAAAGCCTTTTTTTAACAGGATTAAACAGTCTGCAACCTTTTCATTCTAAAAAGTGCAGGCTGAAGAGCCAATGGGAATCAAGATATCGTCCTAGACCATTGATGTTGGTATGCAAAATGAAGGTCTGTTTGAGAGCTTTCCAACCATGGCAATTAAAATGTTGTATGACTAATACTGACGAAGTTATAGAGAACCGCGGATTGGCGAAAATGGTCAAAAATTAAAAAAACATTGAAACTTTAAGGCCTTTGGGAGACCCCTTCCTCTTGTGGGATTTTCATAAAATTTAAACTGCATTGTTTTTGTGCCATTTCTCGCAAAATAGACGGGTATGCGAATTGATATTGACAAAAAAAGTTTTTTGGACCACCCTAGTGCTGCTGTAACATTTCCTGGGGTTAATGCTGTAGCATGCGTTGTAAATGACAGCATGTTTTTCCCTTTAGCTGCCATTGGAAGTATTTACCATTGAATCAAACCATCATGTGCTCCAACAGAAGTTGCTAAAGTTGTTAATTTCAATGGAGAATGTCAAAGTCTTCCATATTTATGAGCAACGGTGTACGCAAACATAAAGCCAGTTGGTTTCACAATCATGGATTATGTTACTCATTATGACATTATGTGTCACCTCATGACATCTGACTGCTGTTCTGGTACCAGCCTAATAAGGAAAGTCATCTGCATTGGTCAGGTAAACAATCATCTTCTCCAACAAACAGAAAACGTGTACATATCTTGTAATGCATCCTCGTTACCTTGATATCTCGTGACAGTTAGGTATTATTTGTGACAGAAGATTTGCTTGCTCGCCCACACAAACTGGCTTTTGGTTACAAGAATAAGTACATTTCTACCCATAACAAGGTTAACAAAAATCAGAATATTATATTGTTAAGAATCCATTAATACAATGTTAAAATGTATTTGGCATTTACTGGCTTCCCTTCTTTGTACTTGGTGGGCATCAGGTTACAGTAAAATATCTGCTTTGCCAAATTTTACCTTTGGAGAACTTTGTTGTACAGCTGACTTTGAACAGCGTAACATACTTTTTGGAGGTTCATGGGAATGAATCTCTCGATTTTTCCTTAGCATCATGCACAAAGACATGGATAGTCTACCCAGAAAGCAGACGGGGGTCCAGATAACTCTGGTTGGGGGGGGAGGGGAGGCGAGCCTATTTGGTAATCATGTCGCAGAACGCATGCCCCTGAACATAAGGTGACTCTAGTTTACTGCAGTAAGCAAGGGAGTATAGGCCTAATTGAGATGGTAAAGTCACAGTACGTCACATGTGGGATAGCCTACCAGCCAAATGTTACAGCATGGGAATGATCAATACTGAACATTGTGCGCAGGAGGTTTCAGTGTCTATATTTACTTTTTGTTCTCATTCCTAATCAGATTTCCATTTGCTACTGACAATATTTATTCAGACAACAAAGTAACCCAATCACGGCTCACAAAAATGGGTATATTTGTCTGGGAAACCTGAATAAAACAAGGAGACAATCTGCTACTGTTGAAACAAGAATATTGCACAAAGGCATTCCTTTTAAGAATTGATGGATGACACACACATGTCTTAAAAACATTTTATCCATTGTAGGTCTTCATCAGCAAAAATATAATAAGATATTTTTCAGAAACAGATAGATAGACTACATTAAGCCCAGCCATATGAGCTGCAGTTGCGGAATCTGGACGATTTTGAATGGAGATGGAGAGCGAACAAGAGTCAAAATGTCATACGTATACCCAATGTAATATGTGCGTGTAGCGGTCCATTTACTTGACCGGAACAGGGAGCATAAATCAATGCCGCTTCAGCAAATGGGCATCTTCTCTTGAAGGTCAACTTAAATATATTTTTGGATTTGTTGCCTAGGGTTTGAACCCACACTGGCAAAGAGGCATACCTGAAGTATAATGACAAGCAACTAACCTGATACATACAGCTATAAATCTGGTAGATAGACAGATAGATAGATAAAGACAGACAGATCTTGCTAAAAATAAATTCTATGCCAATGCAGCAGTTCAACAAAAATCACAAGTAAAATCCATTTGCTACAAAGTTTCAAACCCTGGGTGGTACTGAATAGCATTTTTTTTATGTTTCTAGTTTCTTCTTTTCAACTGGACCAACAGTACACACAAACAGTGCATGCAGATTGTAGAGTAGACTGTGAGTAATTTTCTTACCAGAAATGACCAATCTCGTTCGCATGTGAGATTATGCGTTTCAATCAAATGAAGCAAACTATGTAGATGTCATATCGACTTAAATAGTGCATAGTTAATGACACTTCTGTGCACATCAATGCTATCTATGTGCTACAGAGGCTTAATTCCCAACAACGAGTTAATTAAGCTTAGGGTAAACCATTAAACAGGCTCAGCACAGGTCACTTCAGTTCACCAGTAGTTTCAAATACAAGGTTGTTATTCTTACCTCTGGTGCACCTGTACACAGGGTTAGTACAACGAAATATTAGGGAGAGGATTGGAAAATACCTGCTTCTTACGAAAAACAAGCTGTCAACACGCAAAACACATGTAAGAAACGCATTAATTCAATTGACAAAATGTACCGAATGTAGATGTAATTTCCTGTCGGTATTCCGCAAGGATGCGTTATGTCAAAACCAATATGTGCATTAAGAAAATTCTCGTCATGATAAATACGGAACATGACAAAATACTATATGTAATATTTTCTTACCCAAAATACCACGATCTTTGTATGCCTAATGCATTTGCATATAGAAATATGATTATTTCCTTTGTAGTCGGTATGTGTTACTATAATGTATTGTACATGATGTGTTCGGTGAAGAATGACTTTTTTGTGTCTCGATATAGCAATCTGAATATAGAAGCAGCGGTTCATGCTACGGCTTGAATAAACATGTAAATTTGTAAATGCACTGAAAAGGAAAACGGTTTCTTTAAAATGGATGAAACAAAATGGTAGCTGGTGTCTCTCCAAAATTGTTTGTATATCGGGCAAGATTTATAATGTTAAACAGCCAAAGAAATTGTCATTCCCGATTATTTAATTATAAATGCGATTAGATCAAGGTAGTGTCGAAAATTGCCATACTTTTGTTTAAATTTATACAAAAAGTTTTTACTTATATCAGTGAATCTTTGTGTTTGTCTGTTTCGAAAACAAAACTTTTTTCAGAGTGGCAGCATATAGATAATGATAGGAGTTTGCATGCAAGCATAGTCCATTAAAAAAGCCTACTTATCCCCGCTAATCTTCTTTGAAAGGCTCATCTGCTGTTTTAGCCGGCATTTCCAATTTAAGCTGGGCATATACCACACAGTATAAAGGCCCACAATTTTTAGACATCGGTGCATTAAGCAGACTTTTAGGAAAGCTTCAGTGAAATCCACTGTTGGACAAGACATTGTGTTTGTAGGTATAATTTTCGAATTTTTTAGGAAAGTACAGAGAGTGCATTTATATAAGGATGTAGAAGATACCTCTGATTTAGATTATGTAATTCAATTTTTTTTTCAGTTTCGTTCGTATATATTTAATAAATGACTATTCACATTTAAATCGTTGTGTTTGGTTTGAGGTGCATCAGTGTCATTTAACAATGCATTTGATATAGGCCTACTAACTCTACTTCCATCAATAAAAATGAATCAATGCAACATTTTGAAATGATAGGAATAACACAAAATGTATAAATAATATATTATTTTGAAATGAGTAATTTAACTCTAATAAAATTGAAATTGAGTCTACAAAAAAAGCATTGCAAGAACTGATAGAATTCATCATCTAAGTACAACTTACAAGTATCACAATCTCTCCATAATGTAGAGTCAAGGAGGGTAAATCCGTCCACTTTTGGCTTAAACTGTCTTTCCAGGAATATGGGAATAGTCACAAAAATAAAAATTAGTCCATTAGAAGGGGGATATTCCATTCTTTCATCACCAGCCAAAAAAGTCAAATATTCAAATAAGTTTTGCTGAAACCATGGCAACGAAATTTGAAGGTTAGGGCACCTAAATCCGTCCAGATTGCTGGTAAATCCGTCCAGCAAGGATGGTAAATCCGTCCACAGGGAATTATACAGCACATAACTGTCATATCTTGTGATTTTTTCAAGTTTTGCAATCTAACAATATTCACAAAGCATTTTCTGTCAATTTCAGAATAGTGGGGAACTTATTGCAATTAAAATATAACAATTAAATAAAAGAGGTAAAGTTAACTATCAACAATTTCAATTGACTGCTTCAATTACAATTGAAGAACCCTTTTGACCCAATCAAGTGGTCTAATTGCTCAAACTAATTTATTTCATCAGTGTTATGCCATTTATAGGTATTAAAAATCATAAAAGTACTTTTAAATCCCATTTGAAATGGGTGGACGGATTTGCAATCACCCAGTCAAGCCAGATTTACAAATAATGATGGTAATTCCGTCCACTTTTATATCCATTATATCACCTGCTCAGGTATTGCAATCAAGCCATTGAAAGAATACTGCAAGAAATATAAAATCCTACTTCTCATGCAAAACTTTTTTTATTTTCAAAACGTTTTTTAGTTGATTGAAATATGCAATGAGATGCCAACAAGAAATTCACAAAATGGCTGTTATGACGTCACAGGATTTCATTGTATTTTGTCCTCTGTTTTTAAATGAACCTGAAATGTCATTAAGATGCTGCTAACATGATAAATACGGCAAAATTAGTTGAAAAACGAGTTTATCTTGTAATTAAAACTCACAAAACTATAATAAATTTAATTTCATGCCTATATTAGGCGGTGGACGGAATTACCCTCCTGGACGGATTTACCATCCCTGACTCTAATGTTATACAGCTAAAAGCTTAAACAAGCAGGTAATTTTTCATTTTCTTAATGACAGTATGAATCCATGGCTACCATGTACATATTCCTGTCTTGTGTGTCCTTGTCAGCACAAAAGCACACCTTAGATCATAAGCAGGGAGATCTACAGCAAGGTCACTTTTATCCTTATTTAATGAAGAAAACTTGTCAGCATTAATGTGGAGTTGTACCGGTATGTCAAAGAACAGTAAAAAAAAAAAAAAACACTAAGAAAAAAGGCTGAAAGATTTGTAGCATTAAAAAAACATAGTTCTAATGAATTCCATGGTAGAACAGAATCACAGCTCTGTCCTGGAAATTGAACACTCTAAAAATTTAGGAAAATTGGTTTGAAATACCAAATGGTTTCTGACACAGACATCTGGTTTTCCCCCAAAAACTTCTACAATCATGACAATCCAGCTGTATGGTACTTCCGGAAATCACAATTGGAATGATACAGCTCCTAGGACAAGCCCAAAAACCAGACTTATCTCAGTTTCTTAGTTTTTTTAAACCTGCTGACAGTTTAGAAAACAAGTTTTTAAAATCAGTACAAGAAAGCAGGACCAGAACAGCAAACTGTAAAGTAATTCTATTAGCCACAGTTAGTCACGTGAATGTGGAGCCATTAGGATAATTACTTCCAAATTACCCTATTACACAAAACATTGTCAACACGAAACGGCACAATTAACTAATAATGGTCCAAGCAGACATTGGTGGATAATTACTGTAGAACATGGTTTTGTTTCAACACTTTAAAGCAGATCATGTTCACACGGTAATTACAGCCAAGGAATTAGGAATGTTTAGTGAAACACACTAAAATACTCACTGTGAGGACATGTAAAACTCCACTTGCCATTCTTTATGACGCATAAACTGTATGTAGTAAATGAGGTCATATAATAAGACCAAATGGGTATGGTGGTTTTTTGAGATGTACTCCACGACGCACTCGTGGGTACAGAGGACTCAGGATATCTTCACTAGTGGGAGTACATCTCAAAATACCACCATTCAACCATTTGGTCTTATTCATACCCCATTATGTAACTCCAAAGAAAGCTGAACTTCACTCAGGTTATCTATACTCAACAGCTGCATCAGCCAATCAGAGCACAGAGAGCAGCTTAACTGATGATGTCACAATGTTGTGATGTCAACATGGACATGACGTCACAATGGCAAACAATGCAATGACATCATCAACAATGATCAAACCATGTGGTATACAAAAAACCATTGAGTATACAACGCAATATCACATGGGATATATCCACTGCTTTTTCATGTGGTATTGTAAACATTATGGGGTATTTATATATACTTGTCATGTTATCAGCAAAAATCATCAATGACGGAGCATGTCGCGATGTCATTGATGTTTACAAATAAAAGAGCAAGTTGTAAGTACTTGTAATTCTTTCACAGTCGCTAATTTTTCCATAAATACATCAGGGCCTATTAACTGTGGCTTCATAGCACAATGGTTAGGACAGCTGCCTTAAAAACTGAACTGGGGATGCAGGTTTGGAACCCGGTCCGGCAACTCACTACAATGGGGGCCGTGGTTGTTTAAAATTAAAAACCCGTAAATAGAACTAAACATTATTATTCGGCATATACCTTTTTTCGTCTTTCCACATATAGCATACAAGCCGCTCTATCCAACAACAACGAATATGTTGTTCAGCCCAGAACACACAGAGGAAAGAACAAGGTGCCCGATATTTGCAGAGTGTCGCTATTACAAGCCCGACTGGTGTCAGATGGCCAGAACAGGGTCAGATAACTGTGCTGTGTCAAGTGGCAAAGAGGAATGAGGGCCTATCTGTCTAACAGCAATATGGTGTCCAAAGGCAGTGCTAGAGACTGTGGTGTAAGGTTCTAGTGTTAGATTCCTCTGTAGGATCATTGTGTAGGATTTTAGTGTTAGGTTTTGGCAGTTGAATTTATTTGGAAATGTTTGATATATAAAAAGTACAGTGGTGACAGGTGTTTCGAAAGAATTTTAGCTCTCGAATGAAGCATTTGGTCCCAAGTGGATAAGGTGCTCGACTCGTGCACACATGGTTGTGGGTTCGAACCCCAGCCGTGGCATGGAGGAGTTGGGCTGATCCTCCTGAAACCACTGCCATACCCCACCTGGAATGAGCTCGTAAGCCCCTGCGGTTAACCCCGTGTTCAAGGCTGAATACACCCCAGGGAGTTGAGAAAGACTCTGGATTGGTCTACCAAGGATGCAATTGTAAAGTTGACAGAGTATGTCCATGACGTCGATGCAAACTGTAAACCCAATACATTTACATTTATACATTTACTCTTACAAATTATCCAGATATCAATGGAAGGCTAGCTCAGTTAGTGAGCCTCTTTGCTTCAAATTGTTGCTCTCAGGTTTGATTCCAGTTCTGGCTTGGTCTCTTTAGCCTTGTTGGACAGCAGTTTCAATCATCCTTCTCCTCATTGCCGCCTTCTTCACTTTTCCTTATTAGCCTATGCTAGTGCATAAATGAAGGACATAAACCTATATCAGCCCGTCAATTTTATTTTCCCAATATGGATATTCCAAGGCCTACAAAATTATTTTTGCACTTTTATGAACATCCTACAATTTCCAACATCAAAAACTTTCCGGAAACAATTGACAAAATTTTTCATTAAAAAACTAAACTTGTCTGGAAAAATTTACAAAGCGGCGTACGGGTAGAATGGTACAGCAAACAAAAATCGCAGATTTCTGCCAACTGACAACTCGCTGAGTCAGTGCCGACAATATCACTTTGCCCACACCTCATTGAATGACTTTGATATCCCCACTCTCTGTTGATATCATTCTGATTGATATTTTGAGTGCAACTTCAAAAGGACTAGTCCTCTTTGTTGTCATGTGATATCTTTCACCGAACAATCGAATTTCCTGTAACAAATAATAAATAAGCTAATATAGTCAGTTGTGAGAGGGTATGGAGCATACAGTGCAACCAAAATATTTTCCTAAATCCCAACATCCTCAGGAAGAAGCTCCTTCTTCTACACCTTTCAGTTCTGACCCTAACCCCTACCCTAACCCTAACCCCAACCCTCCATACCAACCCTCACTTCCAAAGCTCACTCTAAAAGTAAATCACTTTAAATAACTGACATTTTGAAGATGAATCCAAAAATCTATCTTACTATTGAAAGGTCATTAATTGCCATGTTCATGTTAAGAGTAAATGTAATTGTGAAGGAAATATTTTAGCTTATCGGTAGACATCAACTGTCCCCATTTCAGGAGGCGACCATTTAATAATCAGGGGGGCTTGGAGTTTCCCTCAGCCTGAAATTATTTATTTCACAGTAACAGTGGCCGTAATTATTAATTTCAAGCATGCTATGTCCTTGAATATTCATTCCTAAATCAAGCATCGCCTTCTTAAGAAAAACCTCCACCAGAAATTATGTATTTCAAGACTGCCCAGAAAGAATTTATTTATTTCACAAAACAGAGCCAGAAATTACTTATTTCAAAAAACTCCAAGCCCCCCCCCCTTGAGATGAAATGGTGGCCCCCTTAGTGACAGGTGAGTTTAGGTGAGGGCTGGGGAATGTTAAGACATGGATGAGCATGGAAATGCATGGAAGTGTTGGGTTGTTCAAGTGTGAACATCTGGTTTGAAAAAAAAATTATTGCCAATATTGGATTGTACTATATCTCATCAGTTGCTTGGATCACAGTAATGAGTTCATCCAAGTACACCACAACTACTGTGATTATTGCCTTATTGTGATCCTCGTACTCCATTTATGAAAATGTCCTTATACGTAGGATGTACAATTGTACATGTACAGTGCTGCCTATAAGTATAAGTAGGTGAAACACAGGCCCAGTGTTATTTAATAGGGAAGAGTGGTTCAAAAACATTGACCCATACCTAACTCTGACTTCAGCACTTACTTACAGGTGGCACTGTATGAACAAAATATGTTGAAAAACAAATAGGTCTATGTCATGCCTGTCTGATTAATCATGTTCAATGCAAAACTACAAGACATCAAGCCCTATGACAATAAATCTATAGTTTTGCATGCCATGACCATTGAACAACACATGTAAACATATAGGCCAATGCCTATCATTCTCCCTCTCAAACCAACCTTATCTTCCAACATACTTTGAACTTAAGTTGAGTATCTTGATCTGCAATACATTCTGTATACTGATAAAACCTGCCTGAAATATCCCAATCTCGCTCCATGTGAGAGTACACACGATTCTCACGAGATCTCACTGATAGCCAACTTCCTGGGACCTGAGAGATTTAACCTAAACACAAATATTAGAGATTTCGATTCCACCTACTTCAAATCTTAAGTGACCAATCTTCAGATTACAAGCATTTAGAAGTATCTCTATCTGATTCTAAGGGTTATGCCTTTTTTTCTCCTTGTATATTTTTTTTGCTAGAAGCATTTGAAGTATCTAGGCTTGCTTAATGGATATCCTCCGGAGACCGTTTACCAGATTTATTTTGGATGTTGTGCTCAAAGGTATGTACTTTATGGTCTTTCAAGCAATGCTTATCTTATTGCAGATGACACTTGCATGTTCCAACCTGTCACGACAAACATACAATTGACTGCAAATCGTGTAAATGATGATCTCGAAAAGGTGAAACGCTGGGCTGACAAATGGCTAGTGACCATTAATATAGACAAAACAGTCTACATGATTTTTAAAAGTGGTCGAGTATGGCCATTAGTTAATAGGATAAAACTAGGAGACACCTACTTGAAACAGGTGGAATTCCATTCCCACTTGTTCAATGTAAAAAATTCAACAAGTCTGCTATCTTTTAAACTTAAATTAAAAAAAATATTCCAACAGCCACCAGAGTTCTTTCCCCCTGGGTTGTCCAGAAAAGATGAAGTTATATTAGCACAACTTCGACTCGGCTTTTCCAACTTAAATTCTCACTTGTTCAGCAAAGGTTGTATTACTTCAGCACAGTGCAGTTGTCAGCAAAATGATGAAACAATTCATCATTACTTTTTTGTGTGCCCAAAGTATCAAGTTATCAGAGAAACCCTTATGAATGAATTAAGGGATTTGCTTCATGAAAATGCAATTTCCACTGAACTATTGTTATATGGTAGTAACGAACTTGAACCTAATGTTAATATAAACATAATAATGAGTACTTTAAATTATATTAATGCATCCAATCGATTCTAAATGATAACTGCAAGGTACTACTATTTTTTTTTTCTCTACTAACCCACTGAGCCTGTAATTGAGCCTTTGGCTCGTTGGTAAAGTGACTAATAAATATGTTTAAACCAAAGGTATATATTCCCCGAGAGAGCTGGTAATTTCAGCATATTTCAAAGATAAAGAAGTACATATATGAACATATGAGATACTTCATCAGATATATCTCTTTGAAATATTGAATTGAATTATTAAAGACTCTTACAAGTCCATTAGCAAAGGCTAAAAATAGATCATTCTTGGTATAGGCTGTTTACATAATGTCTTGTGAACTTCAAGACAATCTGTGGAAGACTTCAGTCAGAAAATGCTGAGAATGTGATATTTTTTAAAGAACGTTTCTAGTAAAACGTTCTTTTGAAGAAATATAATACACTGTATGTGTTTTGTGTGCGCTACAGAAAGGATAGTCTTTGAAATCTGTGTGTTATTTGTGACCAAGTTTGGGTCTAGTCTAGACAGAAAAGACCAGGAAAACAGAGGCAATGCATGCATGCTTCCAGAACTACTAAAATTTAAGGCTAAATCTATAATTCGATATGTAATCTAATCGATTAACATTTTCAAAGTAATTTAAAATCATTATTCTAGTAAATGTCAGAGGATGAGTACTTTTCCTATCCTACCTGCCTGTCATCAAAAACACTTCACCCAGAAAATCACACTTCTACAACTTCATAGAACTGAGACATCGCCTAAAATATTCTGAATATATAACACGTAACATTTCTCTCTCTGTGATATCTGCCTTTAATTTAAGACTATGGCCATTAACAGGTGCATGTGTTATGTAACATTAGACAGCTTTAATCATTAAACAAATGATTATTACGAGAGCCTAATTTCACACTTGTGTTTAACTTCAAAGACTTTTAATCTAAATGAGATAACTCTAAAATTAGAACAGCTTATCAAGCAAACTGAAAGAGTGAAGGAGATTTTGGAAAGAGATTTTAGAAAATTTTAGATACATCACCATGACAACCATGTTGCTTCAAGTTGACAACTGAGAAGTGTTTGTAATTGCTAAAATCAAATATTAATGTCACTTGTGTGAAAAAGGAGCATTATTAGCCCAGGGTGAAATTGTAAGGATGGCAAGGCATCTTGAATTAATAACCTTAAAACGCTTCTTGACAGACACAGAACTTTTTCTAAGTAACAGAATTTTGTGGATTAATAGGCCTCCCGAATTTAAGATGCTTTACAAGGTGCTTTATGAAGTAATCCCATGGGCTTCATAAATTCAGGCCAGTTCAAAGAGTCGGAGTGGAACTTTGGTTTTCATGTGGAGTTAGAGTCGAAAATTGATCTGGTTTTTTGCCTAACCAAATGAAATTTGTATGAAAATAACGCCTTAAATGGGAACCAAAGGGGTCAGTGCACATGTCTTCTAAAACCGGATGTTTCACACATTTCCCGATGACATTTCAAATATCACATGAAGTTTAATCAGGAATTATTGCTTAATTGAGGAATTGTGTTAAACCAGATTTAATACTCATGCCATGCAGCGAGTGAGTGCATGGCATTATGACAAAACACATAATGCCTGGGCAAGGTTTATAATCATAACACAAAAAAACTAACTAGGAATTTGTCGGAAATCATATGAAAATTGATTTGAACTTGCAATTTAGATTAATTTTCACTCAGTTCATGGTAGCGTTTGAACACTACACCACTCGATGGTTATACAGCCTACAGGTATATATATAGACAGCAAGGAATGTGTTCATTTACAGGTGAGAGGCAGGTGTGACAGCATTCCAATTAAATGGAAGGTTAAACTTGAAACGATGCTTTAATTTGATATCTGAGCTGCTGAGCCAAATATATTAAGCTTGGGATTAAATTGCCAGGGATCGTAAACATGTAAAAAGTACTATCTCTGAAAATTGCTTACCAAAAATAAGAGCGAGTTTTTAATAAGATAATTAATTTTTCCAGTGCATCGCCAAATCGAACCTGGGACTCAGCTATTTTATCTATTTATCCATCTTTTTAGCTAGCTATCTATCTATCGATCTATCCATCCAGCTATCTATCTATCTATCTATCAAATTGTGTGTCTGTTTGCACTGATTTCAATTAGCAAATTAAAAGCAATAAACAATGGAAGTAGAAACACTAATCAGCTAAGACACACCAAACGCATTAGATTTCCAAACCTTCTTGTTTCCATGGTAACAAATTGGATTTAAAAGAGACGTGAAATATGAAACAATAGAGTAATATTCTGTGAGATATCAGAAGATATTCAAATAACAGATATAGAAATTATAGCGCCCTTGAGATATAAAAGTGTTTTATAGACATCACTTACATATATGAGAATCTAATAAGGATATATTCAAAGAGATGCATTCAAAAGATTTGAAATCTGAAGCATTCTATTTAGATATTAACAAACATCAAAATTTGGGCATATATACTCGTATATAAGAAAAATTATATAGGCAGATCATTAGTAATTCTATCTCGTCTTAAAACTCATAGAATTGGATGTGTGCCTTTTCTGTCGAGGTGACAAACTGGATAATAGAATCAATTTCCAAGATTTAAATGTGAGTTTTATATATCATAAGCCTTCGTAATGTGGTGTCTGCACAGGTAGAGGAGTGGAGGACTGCCTCACTCACTCTGGTGTTAGAGTGAAATCTTAGTTCTGTAGCTTTTAGTCCTTCCAGATGGGTGAATAGATGATTAGGGCTTTACGTCCTGCATTTATGCACTGCATGGGTAGCCTAATTAGAACAGAAAAATGACACAGCAATGAGGTGGATACTCAACAATTGTTTTTTAAACTAAATGAGCTACTTTTGACACAAAGGAACAGATGAACACATTGAACATATGTCGTGGGCAGACACCAAGTGAAATCACCAAATTCTAAAACAGTGCTTTGGGAGTTTCAAAACTTTTACAAAGTACTGTAAATAAATCAAACATCACACAAAGGCTTATGCTCTTATTCAAATGTTCAGTATTCCACAATCAGACCAAGCGATACATATATTACAGTCCATAACAGAAACCAAATTGTTTTGTATATTTCTTTTGTCTCAGTTCAGATGTCAGGTCATCCCATTAGCCTTGCTATACATAGACAATTCCATTCATTGATTTACAGATTGCAGTATAATAGATGGCACTGTCTGTATCTGTGATGAATGCGAATGAGAAATGTAAAATTTCTTTTGTAATTAGTTTTTTATGTACATTTGTGTACAGCAGTCTTCTGTCATAAGAGCCACGCACAGAAAAGACCTTTCCTCTGAGTGTGGCAATTGAATCGTTGATGGATGGATAATTGAGGCTTCGCGTCCTGTATTCATGCACTGCAGTAGCTGATTAGGACAGGAGGAAGACACAGAAATGGGGGGGGGGGGGGAGATACATGTCCAGGTGACCAAGCCAGAACTGGATTCGAACTCGGGACTATGAGTCATTTTGAGTATGAAATTGGAAGCCCCAGGCACTATTATATACCAAGTGAGCCAGCTCCCTTCCTCTCTCCAGTGGCATTTTATTTAAAATAATTGAATGATGTCTATAGACAAGAAATAAATGATGCAGAACTTGATATCTGTCACCAAATTGCTTGAAATGCTGAACGCATTCAGTGCAAACAAGACAGGTGGATGGATTATTGGGGCTCTACGTCCTTTATCTATGCACCTGGTTGGCTAAATACATGTAGGACAGGAGTAGCACACAGCAATGAGGCGAAGGATGATTGAATATGCCCCCATGTGACCTGGCAAGAGCTGGAATTGAACCCGGGATCCAGCAATTGGGAGCCCAGCAGGCTAACACTGAACTAACCCTCCCCCAAGCACAAAAAAGAAAAAGAGGAATTATGTGTAATAACACATGTTCTCATGTGTTGTATGACAGTGATAGTATGTTATTCTTTATGTATTTCTTCTTTTCAGTCTACTTTAAGAAGTTGGCAGTCACTGCTTATGAGAACAATTCTGAAACATTGAGCCCATTTAGATTCAGACAAAGAAACTTTCTGCATGTCTGAAGGAAACTTCTGATTTTAAGCTGTATTCTAACAAACAAATGAAATGGAGGAATGGCTCCCTACACATCATTGCAGTGATTCCAAGCCTTTAATCAGGAGAATTTTGCATTTAGGAAGTAAAAACAGAAGAATTTTGAATCGCAAATTCTTGGGCGTGGGTTCCAATCCCACCCGGAACTCAATTTAGTCCGAGCCCATGGGACATTAAATGGAGGCGGGTTGTATCCAGTGTTCTATGCTGGGGCAACTGAAAGACCCTGGGCATCCCTGGTATGTACCAGACTAACAGTCTTCTCATCTGATCATCAAACGGTGATCGCCTGCCTCGATATAGCCCACTAAGGTGCTGCAGAGGCATAAAACACAAACAAACAAACAAATAAACAAATCGCAAATTCTTAGAAATCCCGCAATTTGACGCCAAAGCAGGTTTCACACGTCACTGCAGTTGTCCCAGATTTTGTGTTAGCTTCTTTTATTATTCTGTAAGTTTTGTTTTATCAATTCGCACAAGCCGTTTTGCTCCCAATGAAGATTATGAATTCATTTGTTAATGAAACACAATTATCATTAAAATTATTGAAATTTTGGTTTCTTAAAAGCAAGAAATGCAACATTATGGAATTCTGTGAAATCTGTTAGTGTCTTTATTGAACAACATTTGATTTGTGAATGGAATTTCAAATTTGTATTAGGTCATGGTAGCCAGAGAAATACCAAATATGTGTGATGCCATTCTGCTATGTGAGAGGTTTTTGGAGCAGACATTAGATTTTGGAGTTTTCCTCCAAGGAAAATTATTTATTTCGCATGATTATTACAAGTGGTTTGGTTGAGGATGTTTAAAGCATTGATAAAATGGCGCAATATCAAGTGTTTCACTTACGTACAGGTGGCACTGTATGCACAAAATATGTTGAAAAAATAAAAGGTCTATGTGTTGTTCAATGTTGACCATTGAACAACACATGTAAACATATAGGCCAATGCCTATCATTCTCCCTCTCAAACCGACCTTATCTTCCAACATACTCTGAGCTTAAGTTGAGTATCTTGATCTGCAATACAGTCTGTATACTGATAAGACCTGCCTGAAATATCCCAATCTCGCTCCATGTGAGAGTACACGCGATTCTCACGAGATCTCTCTGATAGCCAACTTCCTGGGACCTGAGAGATCTAACCTAAACACAAATCTTTGAGATTTCGATTCCACCTACTTCAAATCTTAAGTGACCAATCTTCAGATTACAAGAATTTAGAAGTATCTCTATCTGATTCTAAGGGTTATGCCTTTTTTTCTCCTTGTATATTTTTTTGCTTGCAGCATTTGAAGTATCTAGCCTTGCTTAATGGATATCCTCTGGAGACCGTTTACCAGATTTATTTTGGATGCTGTGCTCAAAGGTATATATTCCCCGAGAGAGCTGGTAATTTCAGCATATTTCAAAGATAAAGAAGTACATATGAACATATCTCTTTGAAATATTGAATTGAATTATTAAAGACTCTTACAAGTCCATTAGCAAAGGCTAAAAATAGATCATTCTTGGTATAGGCTGTTTACATAATGCCTAGTGAACTTCCAGACAGTCTGTGGAAGACTTCAGTCAGAATGTGCTGAGAATGTAATATTTTTTAAAGAACGTTTTTAGCAAAACGTTCTTTTGAAGAAATATAATACACTTTAGGCCTGTATGTCTTGTGTGCGCTACAGAAAGGATAGTCTTTGAAATCTGTGTGTTATTTGTGACCAAGTTTGGGTCTAGTCTAGACAGAAAAGACCAGTAAAACAGAGGCAACGAGTGCATGCTTGCAGAAAGTACTAAAAAAATTAAAGGCTAAATCTATAATTCGATATGTAATCTAATCGATTATGATTTTCAAAGTAATTTAAAATCATTATTCTAGTAAATGTCACAGGGTGAGTAGATGATATTACTGCGAAGAGGAAGACAAATTTATTACAGCTATTTCACAAGATTTTCCTATACTTGCCTAAGTACCAATGGCATCGCAAACACTTTTAAAACTGCACAGAACTGAGGCAACACCTACAATATTCTGAATATAACATGTGACACTGCTCTCTCTAGGGACGTCGGTGATTTTCTTAAAAGTTGGCCGATTTGGCCATATGATACATCATTTTAAAGCTTGCGAAGAGAGAAAAACATTTTTATTCAATTAAAGTTGATATTTGGCAGCTGAAAATCAATGCAGTACCAGAAAAGGTGAAAATCTGATAAAAGTTTCTGCACAAATTCTGCGAAATTATCTGCATATTTCATGTACTGTCTTGTACATAAAATAATAGGCATAATAATTGTTTTTTTTTCTAGAATAGAAACATATTCCATGATAGATATATGAAAACCAAATATAAAATGGCTAAGTAAAGATTATATCTTCATACAAGCCTATTTTCATCTACAACGTCTCGGTTGAAAAGGTGAAGTGACGTCACTGTTGGCGTAATTTGTTGTCACTTCTGCATTTATAACCTATTCATGCTTAAGTGTTGAAAAAAAAAAAGGAATGTATCATGAGATCAATATTGTGTTAAAGTGCTATCTTAAAAGAGACACAAAATCAAGTTGAGATTTCTAATCGCTATTGAGAAATAGGCGTACCAGAGTGTATCATCCATTATTGAGTAATGACTTGACTGCTCCCTTTATTGCAGATATCAAACAATAGTGTCAGAGCACCCATGTAAATTAGTGAAAATTCCTCAAATTACACAAATTAATTTTACTGACTTTTACAGAAAACATCTCTGCTTTAGTTAAAAAAAAAAAAAACAGAAATATATCGATATAGGCACTCAAATAATGATCTCTCCCTGTTCCCGCCAAAACGTGATTGTCACTTGAGCCTTATTTTGGAGACAGCAATTGCAGATCATTTTCAAGGTTCGAGCTATTGTATTTTTTGTAATATCAATGTCAATGAACTCAGCAGACAGAATAAATCCTATAAGTATTATTCATACATATACTAGTCGATAACACATATTTTTTATTAAGATGATGATGCATATAAATTATTATGGTATTATGCCGCTCCATAGTCCATGCACAAAATCAGCTGGAGCTGCAGAAAAAAAGGAGATTACACAGTTTTTGTGATGAGAGAAAGGCTTTCTATTTTTTTTTGCAAAACTTGATGGGTTTCATAAGCTTTTTAAAATTGTTAGGGGCAAATTGCCAAAAAAGTAGCCAATATTTGTAGGATGTAATAAAATCTCGACTGAGTATGTGAAGTATACATACATGCACTATGCAGCGTCAGATTTTAGGTCTATAATGTGAGCTGAAGTTGATCCCACCAAAATATTTTACAGTATCCTTTTATTCTTTGAAAAAAACCTTTATAACCAAAATATTTTTTTCTTTTCAAACATGTTACTGAAGCCATTGTCAAGTGAGTTTTTATGGCAAAAAAGAAACCAAACACGTGATGGACTATCATTTTCTATCCATTTTTATGATTATAATTTATTGAATTAAAAAGAAAAAGTGAAACACTTGGGAATAAAACTGTCATTTTTGGGACTAAGCCAAGGTAACCAAGGTTGCTAGGGGGACGAGCCAAGAGGAGGAGCTCAGGAGCAAACCACTTGTGCCTCATTCTGAGATCAGCAGCTATGTATTGCGACTGTGCGCGTTGTAAGCAGTGAGCAGGAGGCAGTTAATAAATTAACTTTCAAGGCTGCAAAGCGATGGAACCATGCAAGATTGTTTTAATGCACTTGTGACAGGGTTATATTATGTATAATTGCTTCCATAATATATCTTTCAGGGGTGGAACCAGAAAATGCGAATAAAAAATTAAAATGTACACAAATACACTAATTGCCTACCAAATTTATTTAAACCCTGAAATGTCACCGCTGGATCTGCTACACCTTCTGTCTTTTTTGCTATATTAATAACTTACATTATGGTGGAAATGCATCGTGGATGAGTCATTTTTAAGTAGTCTCCTAGCAGAAATCATGGCGGACGGGCAGTATCTAAAAAAAAAGCTAGCGGAGGACCCCCTCAGTTGGGGGCCCACCCTAAAGGCAATTAACCAAATAATAAATGCTGTAGTAATTTTGCTTTTTCTTCTTTGGGATAAGGCCTGCAGTAGGGACCCACCTTATGGGCACATCCAAATTGTGGCAACGTTGCAACAACGTCACCCTGTTCGTCAAATGACGTAGGATTGTATGGTTGAAATTATGTTGACACAACGTTGTGAAGCAACATCAAAGATATGATTTTAACTTGCATGAGTCATTGTGGAGACGTTTTTTTTTTCACAACGTTGCAAGGCAAAGTCAATGGTTCAACGTCAGCTTGCCACATTGCGGCAATGTTGTAAAAAAAAGCCCTGACGTCGTGTTCATGTTGTGGCAATAAAATATCTACCATACATATCTATGTGACTAACAGATCAGCCCAAAATGCTGCAAGTCTGCCCCAGGCACCCCTGATACCAATCCCTAAAAAAACATTTAATGCTCAACAAATAATTATGTCTCCTGACAAAAGAAAAAAATCTGGATTACACCAGCAACTACGAGCTAAAAGCAAAAAAAAATTGCGGTGATGATGCCAAATTGGTCTCTAGCCTATGGTACATGTTTTTTGTTGTTTTTTTTTCATGTTTCCAGGCATCCAACAGGGAAGAATGTCATTTATACACTGCATGTCAATACAAATATTTAATTTATTTAATTTTTTGTTACACATTTTTTAGTTATGTTTTTTAAAAATTAGCAGTGATTCAATACGTTGCTTGCTGAGCTTCTTGTGACACACTACATGTACACTGTTTTTTTTTTATTAACCACAAGACTGGTGTTGTTACTTGCAATTTAGGTACAATTCACTTCTTGAATAAAATTTATTGAAATTGAATGATTTTGGCCTAATAGAGTGATTTCTCTGTTATTTTAATCAAACCCCATGCAGAGAATGCCAGCCCAGACATTGTTAATAATAATAATAATAATAATAATAGGTATTTGTATAGCGCTAATTCCAGTAAACTGCTCACTAGCGCTTGTGCATGCTGGATTTATCTGTAGAAACTTTTAAACAGGTAAGTCTTAAGATTTCTCTTGAAACCTTCGAGTGTTTTGGAACCCTTGACTATCTCTGGGAGTTGGTTCCACAGTTTCGGAGCGGCATGCGAAAAGGCTCTGTCTTCATATTTGTTTTTAATGCAGGAGGGTGGTTCATTTAAGAGCATCTTGTTATTGCTTCTCAGATTGCAGTTTCGTTCAGATTTTGGCTGAATCATATTTTGAATATACAAGGGAGCTTGCCCGTTTATTGCTTTCCAAGTTGTTAACATGAGTTTGAATTGTATTCTTGCTGGAATGGGCAGCCAATGTAGTTGCTTCCTATGCTGGCTTACACTGTCATGCTTTCTCAATTTTTCAATGAGTCGAACGGCTGAGTTCTGGGCCACTTGAAGTTTATGCAGCAAACGACTCGATGTTCCGTAAAGAAGACCATTTCCATAGTCTAGGTGAGGTGTGACAAGAGCATTGACCGCTGTTTTACAGGTTTCCTTGTCCAATGACTTCCTGATTTTTGAAATGTTTCTAATATTGAAATAGGCATTGCGACACATTTTGTTAACTTGTTTTTCCATGGTCATGTTTTTGTCAAAGATTACTCCCAGATTTCTAACATGATCGACTGCATTAATTTGGACATTGTCGACATTGATTGATGATACTTGGAGTTTATTAAGTTGATGTGGACTGCCAATGAGCAGTAGTTCTGTTTTTTCTCCATTGTTACAGAGCTTATTTTCATGGAGAAATTTTCTGATATCAGCAATGCACTTTTCCATTTTGACTACGGCATTTCCTTGTTCTGAGAAAGTTGGTTTGAAAGAGAGTATAAGTTGCTCGTCATCGGCATACTTTTGGTCTTTCACTTGGTGTTTTTCAGCCACTTCACTTAATGGAGCGATGTATGAATTAAATAGGATTGGTCCTAATTTTGAACCTTGAGGAACTCCAAATTTGAGTGGCAGTCTGGTTGATGTCTTGTCGTTAATTATCACCGACTGTGACGTCTGGAACAAGCTCAAGTAGCTACATTCATGTAATTCATTGCATGTGGCTACAAAGTAGCAAGAAATTTATTACATTTTGTTAAAATTGCAATATTTGTTACACTGATTGATTTCTTTCATCATTTTAGTTAAATTAACAAAGAAATATTTGCAGAAAACAGTGTAATAAAGTGCCGCGAAAATAGTGATGACGCAACGTCACAGAATTGCAGAATTGACAAAAAAACACTACATAAAATGTGTCTATTTCTTAGAACATCCTTTTGCGCTGAAATGCGCTAATACATAGAAAAAAACTAATGACATAATCAGATACTACAGAGAGTGAACTAACACCCTGTGCTATCCCATTTTTTCCCAATACCATTTTTGAATGAAAATATGCTGCGTGAAAATTACCTAAAATCCTCCTGTCACATTACAGATAATTTTGATAAGCTGATAAGTAGGGAAATTTTTCAAACATCTATTTTTAGGAAATATGTTTTTCTTTATTTATTTAATAATGAATAAGACCTAACAACACTTTAACTGATGATTTTACCCTCACAATGTGACCCATGTCCAAACACATATCATGCATCATGACGTTGTCATTGTACAGCTGCTGCTTCCAAAATGGGTTAATTTACCAGAAAATTGTCATAAAATAACATGAAAAATTCATAATATTATCAATGGAATATTAAAGTTGACATCTGTATTTTCACTTTTATGAATTTAAGAAAAAACATAACAACCACAAGTCAGTAAAGATAGGCCTGCTGCATGGTATCAGAGAGGCAGGCTAAACAGTGGGCAAACTCTGACGTCCCTACTCTCTCTGTGATATCTGCCTTTAATTTGAGGCTACAGCTATTAACAGGTGCATGTGTTATGTAACATTAGACAGCTTTAATCATTAAACAAATGATTACTACGAGAGCCTAATTTCACACTTGTGTTTAACTTCAAAGACTTTTAATCTAAATGAGATAACTCTAAAATTAGAACAGCTTATCAGGCAAACTGAAAGAGTGAAGGAGATTCCAGAAAGGGATTTTAGAAAATTTTAGATACATCACCATGACAACCACGTTGCTTCAAGTTGACAACTGAGAAGTGTTTGTAATTGCCAAAATCAAATATTAATGTCACTTGTGTGAAAAAGGAGCATTATTAGCCCAGGGTGAAATTGTAAGGATGGCAAGGCATCTTGAATTAATAACCTTAAAATGTTTCTTGACAGACTCAGCACTTTTTCTGAGTAACAGAATTTTGCGAATTAATAGGCCTCCCGAATTTAAGATGCTTTACAAGGTGCTTTATGAAGTAATCCCATGGGCTTCATAAATTCAGGCCAGTTCAAAGAGTCGGAGTGGAACTTTGGTTTTTCGGTGGAGTTGAAGTCAAAAATTGATCTGGTGACTCCTGACTCCTAAAATGTTCAAATAATTGATAAAAACACATTATAAAACAACACGAAAAGCATTCTATTTTCAAAAACCAAACACACAAAACTTCCTAAAGTAATAATTTATTTATGGAAGAAATCATTCGGAAGCATTATACATTTTTCGACAACCACATGACATTTTTGTGCAAATAATGCCTTAAATGGGAGCCAAAGGGGTCAGTGTTGGAGTTGAAATTCAGATGAGGAATGGAGTTGGAAGCGTTTTTCAAGAAACAAAGGAGTCGAGAGTCGGGGTTGGTTCATTGATATACCATCTCCGAAATGTACCAGGAATGAATGGTTCGCTACAAGCCTACAACAGAAGTTATCTGTGTCATGATAAACTGCTTCCACAAATTTCTTAAGCCATCTTTACGAAATGTGTCCTCTAAAAACCGGATGTTTGACAACTTTCGAGATGACATTTTAAATATCACATGAAGTTTAATCAGGAATTATTGCTTAATTGAGGAATTGTGTTAAACCAGATTTAATACTCATGCCATGCAGCGAGTGAGTGCATGGCATTATGACAAAACACATAATGCCAAGGCAAGGTTTATAATCATAACACAATAAGACAATTAAATAATAGAATTTTTGGGAAAATGAAAAGTTATAGACAAAGCAAACTTAGGTGTAGTCTGGGGGCCAAAGACCAAAACTGATGGTTTCGTGTGCACCAAGAGAGGAATGGGCAATCTATACATCGTTGGAATTGGCAGGTTCCGTAGATTATGGAATGGGGGGATGCAGTAAAATCGCTTGCTGCAGTTTTTTGTAAATCAGTTACCATGGCAACGAAGTCATAATTGCAAAATACATAACTTTGCAAACATTATCACGATTTTCAATGATTTTGGTTTTAGTCAGGTGAAATTTAACTTCACTTTTGTAGTTCCACTAAATGTGGCTTTATTTGAGTGTTTTGAATTTTTTGGTCACATGACCCTCAGAGGGGGTATCCAGGGCTAAAGATACAAAATTCAATTTTTTATTCAAATTTTCACATAAAAGTTGTTATAACTCAGGATATATTAATGGTAGAGACTTGTTTATGGTGTTGTTGGAAAGCTATTTTTGTATCTGCTTGAAATATGTATTGTTTTGTTTTGGTATCCATGGCAACCAGACGTCAGAACAATGATATTTTGTTAAAGTACCATTTCTCTGGATTGACGAAAGACTCAATTTTCAGCAACATAGACCAAGCAAACATGCTTGATAGGTTTACTAGAAACATGATATGAGGTGAAATGTATTAAGTTGGTCATGTGACTAATGATCACATGCCTCTCCTATAAGTGAGGTGGCTGAAGAAAATGAGGTTGATGATCAAAAGTATGCCGATGATGAACAACTAATCCTTTCCTTCAAGCCAACTTTTCTTGAAGAGGAAAATGCAACAAAGAAAATGGAAAAATGCATCACAGAAATACGCAATTTTCTTCACAAAAACAATCTCTGTAACAATGGTGAAAAGACAGAGTTACTTCTCATTGGCTCACCATTTCAACTCAAGAAACTTCACATGTCGTCAATCAGTGTGGACAATGTTGAAATAAAAGCGACAGATCATGCCAGAAATTTAGGTGTATTCTTTGATAAACACATGTCAATGCATAAGCAAGTGAACAAAATGTGTCAAAACGCTTATTTTAACCTTCGAAACGTCTCAAAACTGCGTAAGTCACTGAACAAGGAGTCAATCAAAACAGCTGTCAATGCATTAGTCACTCCTCATTTAGACTATGGAAATGGATTGCTCTATGGCTCCTCAAAACAAGTGATAAATAAACTCCAGGTAGCGCAAAACTCTGCTGTACGACTGATTGAAGGGCTAAAAAG
This sequence comes from Platynereis dumerilii, assembly GCA_026936325.1. Lineage (NCBI taxonomy): Eukaryota > Metazoa > Annelida > Polychaeta > Phyllodocida > Nereididae > Platynereis > Platynereis dumerilii. Next base: position 830,726 of record JAPTHN010000076.1, read on the forward strand.
ACAAGATAAAGTTAGTCATTACAGAAAAGAGTTACACTGGCTTCCAATTCCTGCAAGGATCCAATTCAAACTTATGACAACTACATGGAAAGCGGTGAATAATCAAGCACCTCAGTACCTCAGATGTCTTATTCAACAAAAACCTGAAAATGACCTGAACCTCCGCAGCAATGGCAAAATGCTGTTAGAGGTACCTGCCACACAAAATCAAAACAAGTTTGAGGATAGAGCCTTTACCTATTCATCACCGATACTGTGGAATGGCTTACCTGAACATGTACGAAAATCAAGGACACTGGATAACTACAAGAAGCGATTGAAAACCTATCTTTTTGCAAAATTTTACGGAGATATCAGCTAATCTAACCAAGCGCCAATGAGCAGTTTACTGGAATTGGCGCTATATAAGTACTTAATATTATTATTATTATTAATATTAATTAACAAAAAAGTGGGAACTTAAGGCATTTTGTATGATATCGCTGACCCTTTTCGCAGTACTATTTGTGTTATAATTCAAGATATATTAACACTACAGACAAGTCCATGGCATTGTTGGAGAGCAAATTTAATTAGCTAGAATTTTGTGTTTCATCTGTGTTGGCATCCATGGTGACCAATCACCCCAGCAACGACATTTGAATATAATGGCGTATAGCTGAATTTGAGGAACATTACATCTTCACTGGCATAAACGTGGCAAACACATTCTTGGACTTACTCAACCTTAGTAGGTGGTTAAATGTATAATGATAGTCATGTGACTTGTGGTCACATGACATATGATAAGGTGATAATCATGGAAAAAGCTGAAATTTAACGCATTTCATATATATGCTTGCGACCTATTTCACAGTACTATTTGTGTCATAAGTTAGGATGAATACTGTGCTTGTTTTGGTATCCATGGTAACCAATCACTATAAAAACAATATTTTGAATATTGTAACATTTGATTTGATCTAAGAAGGCTGTTTTTACAGTGACAAGTACCAACAAAAATTTACTTGGACTTACCCTGAGTGTACTGAATTTCCAAAAAAACAATTCTGCAAGGAAGAAAGTACATTTTTGGTTAATGCAGGCCAGTAACCAGGGGGTGTGTGCACATACCTCCTCCCCCTACCCACAGCCATAACTCCCCGTTTAACCCGTAATGATATTATATGGGATAGAATAAGTCCTGCTACTGTCATTCTGCTGTGAGGTGAGGATGGTTGCAGAGATCAGACTTGCTTCTGATACCCAACTTAGCAACCCCACACACTCATCCTGTGAGCCACATGCATAGCAAGAAACCAGTTAAGGGGGGTTTTTGTTCCAGATGACATTGGTGAGGCCCAAAGGTCCAAAGCCTAATCGGCGAGGGTTTGGGGCCGCTTTAGGCCCCGAGAAGCAACCGATTTTGTTTATGGATATTGATTCTGAGCAGTTTTAAGGTTATATTACTTTCATGGAAGGTCTGGTATATCATGCTAAAATACTTGGTCTTTTGAGAAATTTCCGTGAATTACCATTATACAAACTGTGCCATGGTCAGGATATGACCAAAGTGTCCAATAATGCCTTTAATTTTTTAAAAATTTGGTTTGGAGTAAGTGTCAAGTCACTCTGGATTGGAAACTCTAATCGTTTGGATTTTGCATTATTTGAAGACAGTACTGGTGATTCCTGAATTTTCTGTACTGATTACATCAGTCCCTAAATACATGGCATTGTGGAATACACAAGGAAGGCATTTTTTTTGGAATCTAATTCCATTGATTTAAAAACTTTATCATAGACTTCCGTGATTAAAATGACCAAAATTCTCCAGTTGTCAGACATGCTACCTAATTATGGTTTGTCTTTTGGTAAAGTGTAAGAATAGGAAAATAGCCTTCAAAAGAAGAATTTACAGGCTCCGCAATTTCCAATTTACTATTATAATTTAGTTTAGTTTAGTTTATTTATTAAAGTCTCACGTCATCAGATACGATAAAAACAAGGTTAAGAATAATTGGGATAACCCATGTTTAAATTCTCTGACACCACAAACACACAGCTTATATTTACATGGAAACATACCGATAGAAATCTCCAGTGCTTTATATTCTTAATTGACAAATGAAGAGTCGTTACAGGGTTCACCTGGTAAAATACACAATTACACAAAAAATAGCAACAGAGGAAATTATGTTATGAACAGGTTTAATCTAGAGGAATGAATCAGAGAAATTTTTGTAAAATCCACGGTCGTTGTCCTCTAAATATCAGTCTGACGGCAAGAAAACCCTGGAACGAACATTTGTGATGAAAAGTATATTTTTTATTGTCAAATTTACATGTGAGGACTTCTCTTTAAAAGTCTGGTAAAGGGGGGGGGGGATGTTCTGACCCCCATATCTCCCCCCCCTTGGATTCACCCTGCAGTGTCAGCTAGGGCCAGGACTTAGCTGAAATTGCAATTGTCTTCATGAGACGGTAATTTCCTTGACAGAAAATCCTAGCTTTCGTTTTAGTGAAGCAAGGGGCCGAGTTCACTAACATAGTTCTAACAGTTAGACCTGGTCTTAAACCAGGTTTAACTAAGTCCCTTTCACCTACTGTGTTTTAGTCTTTAGACTCGTCAAGGATAAATGATTCTCAAACATTGCTCATATAACTAACAGAAGAGTGATGTAAAACTGTTTTCATGTCAAGTGATATTGTCTGGGAGCCGGTTGGGAGGGGGACACTGGTCATGATACCTTTGGTTTGTTGAGTTTTTCATTTTGTCTCTTTGTTCTCCTCCATTGTTTAAAACAACAAAAGTGCAGGTTTGCCCCTGGGTGAGAGGGAGGACAGATCCCCTCCCCCCCCCTCCCCCAAAAGGGACATGGCTCATAAATTAGGGAATTCGGGCATTACATTGCCTGGAAATTTCTGAATCTCACAGGAAATTTTGAAGCCTCCAAGTAGAGACGAATAAAGAGCATGGACATAGCACAATGTAAAACCAAACCTGTAATAGACCTATTAATACTCTCATTTATGCACTGCAATGTGGGTCTGAACATCAACATTTCTGAGGGCTGCCCATAAAACAATTTGCAGAAGTCTGAAAATAAGACAAAATATATGCACAGGACTTAGCTGGAATTGCCAGAACTATTTCCAAAAACGGAGAAATTCACATGCACCACATGCCCAGGAAATTCCGAAAAAGCTGGGATATGTTAAATAAAAGGGATATTTAGCTTTTTATGGAGATAGATAGATCAATAAATGGATACATTGATAGGCTGGTTGATAGGCTGGTTGATAGGCTGGTTGATAGGCTGGTTGATAGACTGGTTGATAGGCTGGTTGATAGGCTGGTTGATAGGCTGGTTAATAGGCTGGTTAATAGGCTGGTTAATAGGCTGGTTAATAGGCTTGTTAATAGGCTGGTTGATGGTATGGAGTTAATTTCCCCCCCCCCTAAATTTGATGGACATTTTTTAATCTTAAAAAGTACCAACCCTCCCCGAGTCCTCGTGTTTTGTAATACTCCTTGGCTTGCTTATGCAATTGAGATATTGTGTATGTAGCAGTTGTACTGTTCAGATACTATGTGCAAACTTTCACAAAACCTTTAATCTTTGATGCTGCTCTGCTTGACTGATTGGCTTAACCAAACCAGGTCTTAGCTTAGACCTAGCTCTTCTCTTGAGCCCAGATTTGTGAAATCGGGTCTAGGACTTTTCTTTCTTTTGGGGCATTTTATTGTGACTTTGCTATTTAAGATGTTGCCATGTTGAAGTTCTTTAGGAATTTTTACAAAAGATTTGCAGTACTATTTTACACCCTCTAGAATGCTCAGAATGCATTTCAGAGCATCTGAAATCCTGTTGGCTTCTGGAGGCTACTGTCACACGGTACTTCAGCTGCCACAAACGCTGGCCTTGCAGGCCTCCATTCATCCTAAATTACCTTCTGCACACCCTTACCCCCAAAATCTAGAGCTGTCAGGAATAATGATAAAATGCATTTCAAATTTGCCGTGTTGAAATATTTGAAAAAAAAAAATTGATTTAACTCAGTCGATATCTACACTATATAAGACGATTTCTCCTTATGCTATGCTTTAGTAAGTCCAAGTAAATGTTTACTTGGTCTCAAATGTTACAATATGCCTATTCAAATATTGTTTGTAGTGACTGGTTACCATGGCTACCAAAGGAAACACAATATTCTAACTGATCAAATTCTCTCTCTAATGACACCACAAACATATTTGTAGCATCAAAACATCCTAACTTATGACACAAATAGTACTGTGAAATAGGTCGCAAGCATATATATGAAATGCGTTAAATTTCAGCTTTTTCCATGATTATCACCTTATCATATGTCATGTGACCACAAGTCACATGACTATCATTATACATTTAACCACCTACTAAGGTTGAGTAAGTCCAAGAATGTGTTTGCCACGTTTATGCCAGTGAAGATGTAATGTTCCTCAAATTCAGCTAAACGCCACTATATTCAAATGTCGTTGCTGGGGTGACTGGTCACCATGGATACCAATACAGATGAATAACAAAATTCTAGAGCTCTAATTAAATTTGCTCTCCAACAATGCCATGGACATGTCTGTAGTGTTAAAATATCCTGAATTATAACACAAATAGTACTGCAAAAAGGGTCAGCGGTATCATACAAAATGCCTTAAGTTCCCACTTTTTTGTGGTTATCACCTTATATAGGCATGTGATCATTAGTCACATGACCAACTTAATACATTTCACCTCATATCATGTTTCTAGTAATCCTATCAAGCATGTTTGCTGAAAATTGAGTCTTTCGTCAACCCAAAGAAATGGTACTTTAACAAAATATCATTGTTCTGACGTCTGGTTGCCATGGATACCAAAACAAAACAATACATATTTCAAGCAGATACAAAAAAAGCTTTCCAACAACACCATAAACAAGTCTCTACCATTAATATATCCTGAGTTATAACAACTTTTATGTGAAAATTTGAATAAAAAATTGAATTTTGTATCTTTAGGCTTGGATCCCCCCTCTGAGGGTCATGTGACCAAAAAATTCAAAACACTCAAATAAAGCCACATTTAGTGGAAATACAAAAGTGAAGTTAAATTTCACCTGACTAAAACCAAAGTCATTGAAAATCGTGATAAAGTTTGCAAAGTTATGTATTTTGCAATTATGACTTGGTTGCCATGGTAAGCAATTTACAAAAAACTGCACCAAGCGATTTTACTGCATCCCCCCATTCCATAATCTACGGAACCTGGCGATTCCGACGATGTATAGATTGTCCATTCCTCTCTAGGTGCACACAAAACCATTAAATAAAGCACTTTTTGCTACTTGGCGCCCAGACTAGTGGGAAAAATACTAAATATTGTTCAACTAAACACAAATGTTAAATGACCTGATCTAATTGTTGATTTGATAAGAGCTAGCTCAATTGAAAAGATATTTGCCCTCTCTCCTGAAGACCTCAGGGTCCAAGCTTCGATTCCAGCTGTCACCTTGTCACCTGCACCAATTCTGGATGGCAGTTTAAATCATCCTGCACCACATGCTGTGTCCTCCTTTGTCATATTTAAAACCTGACAAGTGCATAACTACAGGACATAAAATGACAATCATTCATCCATCAAACTTGTGAGGCCCACAGGCTTGACTCCAGTTAAAAAACTAATTTGGGATTGTTGGGATATATATGAAAATAGAATTCAACTATATTTTGTTATATTTCATACATTTTTGTAAATTGAATTCAGATGTTGTCAAGAAAAAATGTAAAATATTTAAAGCTGTATGAATTTTCACTGAGTTCATTTTAGCACTTGAACACTACACCACTCCATGGTTATACAGCCTACATGTATATATATATATAGACTGCAAGGAATGCATTCATTTACAGGTGAGAGGCAGGTGTGAAAGCATTCCAATTAACTGGAAGGTTAAACTTGAAACGATGCTTTAATTTGATATCTGAGCTGCTGAGCCAAATATATTAAGCTTGGGATTAAATTGCCAGGGATCGTAAACATGTAAAAAGTACTATCTCTGAAAATTGCTTACCAAAAATAAGAGCGATCTTACATATTTTTGAAATTTCTTCTGTGAGTTTATAGCTGTTTGCAGATTGGCAGTCCACACAGTTTAAAAATTAATTTTCAACTTGGTCGTGTGATGTCACTGGCTTTAAAATGTTTTGTTTGTGTCAGTTATGGTAAATCAGTTGATTCAGTGCTTATCATATCTTGCGGCATAGATGACAATGAACAAACAGATTAAATGAGTTAAGGTACTTCATCAAATAAGAAGATTAGGAGACCAACAGAAAACTGTCAATGATGTGACAAAGCCAGTTTGAAAGTTGTAAATAAGATAATTAATGTTTCCAGTGCATCGCCAAATCGAACCTGGGACTCAGCTATTTTATCTATTTATCCATCTTTTTAGCTAGCTATCTATCTATCTATCTATTAAATTATGTGTCTGTTTGCACTGATTTCAATTAGCAAATTAAAAGCAATAAACAATGGAAGTAACACTAATCAGCTAAGACACACTGAATGCGTTAGATTTCCAAACCTTCTTGTTTCCATGGTTACAAATTGGATTTAAAAGAGACGTGAAATATGAAACAATAGAGTAATATTCTGTGAGATATCAGAAGATATTCAAATAACAGATATAGAAATTATAGCGCCCTTGAGATATAAAAGTGTTTTATATAAAAGTGGTTTTTAGCCATCACTTACATATATGAGAATCTTATGAGGATATATATTCAAAGAGACGCATTCAAAAGATTTGAAATCTGAAGAATTCTATGTAGACATTAACAAATATCAAAATGTGGGCATATATATATATAGGCAGATGATTAGTAATTCTATCTCATCTTAAAATTCATAGACCTGGATGTGTGCCTTTTCTGTGGAGGAAACAAACTGGATCACAGAATCAATTTCCCAGATTTAAATGTGAGTTTTATATATTATAAGCCTTTATAATTGGTGTCTGCACAGGTAAAGGAGTGGAGGGCTGCCTCACCCACTCTGGTGTTGGGAGTGAAATCATGCTTAGTTCTGTAGCTTTTAGTCCTTCCAGATAGATAAATGGATAATTAGGACTTTATGTCTCGTATTTATGCACTTAGTAGGCTAATCAGGATATGAAGAGGAAACAACAATGAGGTGGATACATTTTCAAACATTTTTTTTTAAACAAATGAGCTACTTCTGATACAAAGGAACAGATGAACACATTGAACATATGTCGTGGGCAGACACCAAGTGAAATCACAAAATTCTAAAACTGTGCTTTGGGAGTTTCAAAACTTTTGCAAAGTACTGTAAATAAATCACACATCGCACAAAGGCTTATGCTCTTATTCAAGTGCTCAGCATTCCACAATCAGACCAAGCGATACATATATTACAGTCCATAACAGAAACCAAATTGTTTTGTATATTTCTTTTGTCTCAGTTCAGATGTCAGGTCATCCCATTAGCCTTGCTATACATAGACAATTCCATTCATTGATTTACAGATTGCTGTATAATAGATGGCACTGTCCGTATCTGTGATGAATGCGAAAGAGAAATCTTAAAATCTCTTTTGTAATTAATTTTTTTTATGTACATTTGTGTATTTCAGTGTTCGGTTGCAAGAGCCGCACACAGAGAAGACCTTTCATCTGAGTGTGGCGAGTGAATCATTGATTGAGGATTATTGGAGCTTCACAGGAGAACGGTAAATGATTGGGGCTTTACATCCCGCAATTATGCACTTGGAAGGCTAATTAGTATTTAGGACAGGAAGAGGACATAGCAATGAGGTGAACAATAATTGAAATGTCATCCAACGCAGGCCCAAGTGCCCAGCAAGAGCTGGATTCAAACCCAGGATCCAGCAATTGGCAGCCGCAAGATGCCACTGTGCTAACCCTCCCCCTAGCACAAAAAAGAAAAAGAGGAATTATGTAATATAATAAATGACCTCATGTGTTGTATGAATGTGATAGTATTCTTTATATTTTTTTCTTCTCAGTCTACTTTAAGAAGTTGGCAGTCACTGCTTATGAGAACAATTCTGAAACATTGAGCCCATTTAGATTCAGACAAAGAAACTTGCTGCATGTCTGAAGGAAACTTCTGATTTTAAGCTGTATCCACACAAACAAATGAAATGGAGGAATGGCTCCCTACACATCATTGCAGTGATTCCAAGGCTTTAATCAGGAGAATTTTGCATTTAGGAAGCAAAAACACAAGAATTTTGAATCGCAAATTCTTAGAAATCCCACAATTTGACGCCAAAGCAGGTTTCGCACGTCACCGCAGTTGTCCCAGATTTTGTGTTAGCTTCTTTTATTATTCGGTAAGTTTTGTTTTATCAATTCGCACAAGCCGTTTTGCTACCAACGAAGATTATGAATTCATTTGCTAATGAAACACAATTATCATTAGAATTATTGAATTTTGGTTTCTTAAAAGCCTGAAATGCAACATTATGGAATTCTGTGAAATCTGTCAATGCTGTTATTGAACAACATTTGATTTGTGAAAGGAACTTAACATTTATATTACTTCATTGAATCTAGGGAAACACCAAATATGTGCAGTTCCATTCTGCAATGTGACAACTTTTTGGGCAAACACTACATATTGGAAATTTTTCTCTATGGGAAATAATTTTTTTTGCAGTTACAGTGAAAATAATTATTAAACTTGAGCAAGCAACATCCCAAAATATTCACGTCTAAATCGAACAGCAGACTGAAATTAAGAAATGGGCCATTTCAAAAAAGTTCAAGGCCCGTCCCTTGACATCTAATGGTAAGTTTTATTTTATCAGGTCCCACAAGCCATTTTGATACCAACACAGATTATGAATTCATCTGCTAATGAAACACAATTATCATTAAAATCATTAACTTTTGGTTTCTTTAAAGCAACAATGCAATATTATTAAATTTCGCAAACCTGTCAGTGCCTTTGTTGAACAACATTAATTATTATTTCGATTTGTGAAAGGAATTGGACATTTATATTAGTTCAACATGGCTGGGAATTACCAAATATGTATGATGCAATTTTGCTGTAATACAATATTACTGTCAATTGTTTATTTTCTATGGCCAGGCCGGCTTAAAGCATGGAAAACAATGGTTTCACTGATGTAGATCTATATCAATTTATTTACAGGTATATTTTGTGAGCATACAAGTAAGTCTTACTCTATTTAGCTGTATTTTACACAGCATAAAGTTGGCACCAAAAGCATCGTAAATGTGACCATTTGACCGCACATTCAACATTTCCTTTATGCAGTCAAATGCATGTGATGTGGCAAGAACATAATATTAATGTAGGGATAGGACATTACCAAGTGCATTTTGGTGATCATCATAATTATTTACAGCAAATTTGCTCGGATGTCTTTACAGACAGATCAAAGCAGTCTAATTTATGCAAAGTCATTTCAATAAATATGAAACGTTAACTTGAACAAGTGTGCACCTAAATATTTTCCAAAGGTGCCTTGTATTTAAAAACATGGTCTTAGCTCTCTATTTCAAGCTCATAGCAATTAAAATTCTAAAGCTTATGTGGTCCTCTTTGGAATGCAAACACTATATCACACTTACTAGTTAATTAAAAAATTGGGAATTCCATAATGACTAAGAAGTCAAAGATATATTGTCGTCTGACGGGGGGGGGGGGGGTTGATGCATCCCCTCTTTCCATTGTCATAACTTAAAACTGCAAGCTATGTCAGCTCAAAAAAAATTTGTTATCATCTCACTCAATCACTTTAACTGACTCAAATTTTACAGTGCAGCTTTTTAAAAGCGTCGAACCCAGGAACCAGAGGTAAGCTAATTGCAGGCTCCGACTGAGCTGGGCCTTAGGCCACAAAACATCATGGAGGGAAAAACTGACTTACATCCTGATATGACGACAGCTTCAAATTAGTATCAAATCAGAGACATCATTGAAGCAATTTGAATTGCAAACTGCATCAAGTCAAAAGTAACTTGAAGACCGTTGTTGAAGAACATTTGAGTTGGAGTGTTTTTAGATGTATTTGAGATATATGAGGAAGGCCTTAATGCAATTGTTCTATGTTTACAGTCTATTTAGAATCTAATCAGAGCACTTGATTGAAAAGAGGAACTGGATGATTTGCACGGTTATTCTATTGCGATTATGTTACGGAGTTACACGTACGTATGTAAATTCTACAAATGAGACCCAATGGACTAAACGATCAACTTCTTTGAAGTGATTTTGTAATTGCATTTTGATCTCCACTCTGGTTTCCCTCCCTCTTTATCTTTCCTTAGTTTCCTTTAGCTTTAATTTGGCTGGCTTTGCTTCTGTCAGCTTCTTTTAGGCTTTTTGCTAGCTTCTCAACTTCATCCTGGTGCTTTTCAGCATCACAGACAGTAACGTTATACGTCTTTCGTAAAGTGTTATTTTAAAGGAGTTCCACTCCATTTTCGTTCAATGCTTTATTTCTGATTTCTGGAGTTGAAGAAGAGAAAACTTCAGACAGAACTTCAGACAGAAAAAGGCAAGTTATAATGTCCTTCTCAAAACCATCAGACATGTCAGTTTAAGATTTTTCAATATCTTAATTTATTCGGAAAAAAACCAGTTCATTGCATACTTGTGGCTGAGTCTGAAGAGTAATTTTAATTGCATGTCATAAAAAAAGTTTTCCTACATGTCCCATTTGACCAATTAAATACCTAGAAGAAACATGGCTGATTAGTTTTCCATAGTCTATAAAACATAACAGAAAAATATAAGCACTGCCCCGAGTTCAAAAACACTTTGATTGGCTCTGAAGACAATGCTCTCGTTGAGGATACACCTCACGACTTTTGGGGGAGAGGGTAGAGCCACAAAGGCCAAAATAAACTTGGCACCCTCCTCGAGACCCTTCGTTCCCTGGTCTCCCATGATCCTGCTCCAACAAACTCTAAACCCTCTCGAAACCCCTTGCAAAGTCATCGTCCAGTCCCCGTCCGTCGAAATCCGTTTACCAGGGACTCTGCGAGAGACCATTCCAACAAGTACCACACCGAAGCTGGGTGTGGTTTTTGTGGCGAACGAGGCCACAGTAGTGATACTTGCGGCCATGGAAGGCCTATCAGGTGCCGAAGCTGCAATGGTTACAGGCACAAAGAAAAAAACTGCTGGTTCAAATAGGTTCCTGGCCATGATGAACAGGCCACAAGAGACTTGATAATGTGTACTTGCAAAAACTTGATTTTAAATGCCACAAATATTACAGATACTGATAACTATCTTGATTATTACCCAACTACCGGTTCATTGCCATCTAGTGATATCTCTTTTAATTGTGATAATGTTTTTTCATTGGATAGTGATAATGTGTCAATTGAGGATGATGTAAGCATAACTGAAAGTGAAGTTACTATTTCTGATGACATTGACTCAATTTATGATAATTCTTGTGTAATTGACTATGAGGTAATTACTGTCTGTGATGATGCTACGTCAGGTTTTATGTCGAAAGAAAATTATCCTACATGTAATGTCGCTGAAAATGAAACAACTGCGTTTCTCAATGACATGTCATCTGTTAGTAATGTCAGCTTGTGCAGTAGGATATAATACCAAGATCCATCGAATGTGATGATGATGAAATTCTAGTTGATCCTATTGCAAAAGTACTGACTGAACGTCGTTTAACAAGTCCTCATTCTGTTATTATCGGTCATGTTAATGTTAATAGCATTCGGTACAAATTTGATTATTTTCATGAAATTTTAACAAAGAATTTACTTGATGTACTGTGTATAACAGAGACTAAGTTCGATGATACATTCATGAAAAATCTGTTTCATTGTAATGGCATTCATTGTCATAGGAAAGACAAGACCTGCTTCTCAGGTGGTATCATGGTATGGGTCAGGTCGGATATACCTCATGAAAGAGCTACTGAATATGAGGTTGACAGCTCTGACAGTGATATCGAAAGTATTGTTATCTCATTCAACATAAAAAGTGTAAAATTCTACCTTACTTGTGTGTACAAAAAGCCATCAGTGGCTCATGGAGTATTCTCAAATGCCTTAGGTGTAAAGTTAGACAAGCTGACCAATTCGGGCAATGAAAATATTATTGTTGGTGATGTTAATATAAATATGGCCAGAGAAGATAATGTAATTGATGCTGAAATATGTGATGTTTATGGATTGAAAAACTTAATAGATTCACCTACATGTTTTAAATCTGAAAATAGTACGTTGATTGATCCTGTGATTGTTTCAGATACCTCCAGGTTTTGTAAGCCATTTAATGTGACATGTGGAAGTACTGATTGGCATAACATGGTTGGATGTACTGTAAAAATTTCATATATCCAAAAAGTGAACCATCCTTGATCACTTACAGAAATTATAAGCATTTCAATGAAGCCAAGTTTATACAAGAACTTGATAACCTCCCCACAAGTGTATGTGACACATTTGATAATGTAGATGATCAGTATTGGGCATTTTCAATATTGTATAGTTCTGTACTAGATGAACATGCACCGCTAAAAAGTAAAATGGCCCGCGGTAGAAGATACCTTATATGCATTCTGATCTTATGAAAGCAATGTATAAGCGAAATTATTACAAAAATCTTTATTTTAAACACAGAAGTCCTGAAAATTGGGAAACCTATCGTTGCCATCGCAACAAAGTGACAAATATGAGGAAAAAAGCTATAAAAGATTATTTTGTAAAATATTGTTCAAAAAGCACTTCTCCCAGAGATTTCTGGAGATGTTTTAAGCCTTTTTTGACAGATAAAAGGTAAACACAACAGCAGACATTGTACTCAAACATGATAATGAGTTTGTTTGTGACAGGAAAAAGGTGTGTGAGATAATGAATGATTTCTTTGTTTCAATTGCTGATGATATTGGTCAACCTGTGAAAGCCTTAGGTGAAGACCTTGTTGATGTTTTAAAGTGTTATGATAACCATGCAAGTGTTATTAAGATCAAAGAGATCAACAAAGAACCAGATAACTTTGACTTTAATCAAGTGGAACCTGCTTACATTTTGAAACTTTTGAAAAAGATAAATGCAAACAAGTCTACTGGCTTTGACAATGTACCACCTAAAATAGCTAAAATGTCTACCGAAAATATTGCAAGTCAAATATGTAAAATTGTTAACAGTGCCTTTCAAACTAGCACCTTCGCTAGTGATATGAAGAAATCAGAAGTTTCCCCATTATTCAAGAAAAAGGATCATATGAATAAGGAAAATTACAGACCAATAAGCATTATTTCAATTTTTTCAAAGATTATGGAAACAATTATTGCCGAGCAAATAACTGAACATATGAATGAATTGTTTGACAAACGTCTTGGTGCTTATAGAAAAAATCATGGGTGTAGCCAAGTTCTGATTTTAGCTCTTGATACGTGGAAAAAGTCTCTTGATGAAAACAAGTTTGTTGGTACTTTGTTAATGGATTTATCTAAAGCGTTTGACTCGATCCCTCATTGTTTATTGTTAGCAAAATCAAAATGTTTCGGATTTTCTGATAATGCATGTTCATTTATGGCTGGTTATATGACTGATAGGAAACAATGTGTAAAGATCAAAGACTGTAAAAGTTCTTGGCTCACTTTAAAGAGGGGAATTCCCCAAGGGTCGTGTCTAGGGCCGTTGTTATTTAATATATTAGTAAATGATTTGTTTTGTGTCATAGAATGTTCTGATCTATTTAATTATGCTGATGACAACACTCTTAGCGTTAGTCATAACAGCATTGAGTTAGTTATCGAATTATTGACAAAAGACACTAAAAACACAATGCAATGGTTTGTTGACAATTATATGCAAGCAAACCCTGAAAAATTTCACGTTATGTTCATGAAACTCCAAAGAAATATCACTGAATTACCGGGATGTATGACTATAGATGATGTTACCATAAAGACCAGTGAGAAAGTCAAACTATTGGGAATCACCATTGACAGAAATCTGAATTTTGATGAACATATTAAGACTATATGTACAAAGGCGTCTAATCAACTGAAAATTCTATTCCGCTTTAAGTCCTACTTAGGCATCAAGGAAAAGGAAATGATGTATCGAACGTTCATTCTTTCTAATTTTAATTTTTGTCCAGTTGTATGGAATTTTTGCAGTAGAACGTCTGCAAGAAAAATTGAAAAAATTCAAGAAAGAGCTCTAAGATTTCTCACTGGTCAACAGACTTTAAGTTATGAAGCACTCTTGCAAAAAACCAACTCAAAAACCATGCTTGTGAACAGGATAAAGACCAGTGAGAAAGTCAAACTATTGGGAAACACCATTGACAGAAATCTGAATTTTGATGAACATATTAAGACTATATGTACAAAGGCGTCTAATCAACTGAAAATTCTATTCCGCTTTAAGTCCTACTTAGGCATCAAGGAAAAGGAAATGATGTATCGAACGTTCGATCTTTCTAATTTTAATTTTTGTCCAGTTGTATGGAATTTTTGCAGTAGAACGTCTGCAAGAAAAATTGAAAAAATTCAAGAAAGAGCTCTAAGATTTCTCACTGGTCAACAGACTTTAAGTTATGAAGCACTCTTACAAAAGACCAACTCAAAAACCATGCTTGTGAATAGGATAAAATGTATTGCCGTTGAAGTTTTTAAATGCATCTATAACCTAAATCCTGCATTTATGAATGATATGTTTGTTGTAAAAAAAATTGACAGAGATATGAGAGATCGATGCTTATTGATTGTACCACGTTTTAACAAAATTATGTATGGCAAAAAAACATTTTCTTATTACGGAGCCCATCTCTGGAATCTTTTGCCTCCAGCCTATAAAGAGTGCTCAAGCATTGAGCAATTCAAGAATGCTATAAAGAGATGGGAAGGACCTAAGTGTAGTTGTAGTCTATGTTGTCTATGAAAGGATCTGTGATATTTTTGTTTTATGTGTGAAATGTATAAGTGCGTGATGTGTATAAGTGGCTAAATGTATGATTTTAGTCATTTTACATTTATTAATTTTACTAATTTTTTATACTAATTTTATTGATTTTGATTTTATAATTGTTGCTGTTTTTACATGTCGAATACTAGCTCAATGAGCTAATTGTTATTGTTATTTACTCGACTATAAATAAAATTTTATTCTATTCTATTCTATTATTCTATAAAAGTAACATTGTTAAAAGACACCAGCACACTGCGACGTAGTTGTTAGCCTCGATCCAAACAGTCAATGTAGTTATTCATTACAACCAGTGAGCCATTCGTATACATCAACGTTTATACCGAACTCACTAAATAAAGCGATTTTGACACACTACAGTCACCAAGCTCACCTCTATGCTTTCCACCTGCGACAACGAATGGGATTCGAACCGACTACCTCAGAGTCAGCCCCTTAAAAGCTTGCTATCTAATCACTTGAGCTAAAACGCTGGCCCCCAAGCGGGCAAACCATGTGCATAAGAGCAACCTATTATATAAATACCCAATGCACTATATAAGAGTACACTCTTTGCCCCTGTAGAACATTGTACTTTCTGCATTCGGAGCAGACATTCTCCATCCAGGCACTCATACTACACTGTCACTGAATTGACCAAACGTCATGGACACCATCACAATGGGCAGCTTTACAATGTCATCATGACCAAGTGCGGGGATGCCATGCCGGCTGTGCTCTGCCGCAGTCCTCCTTTCTTATCTTAAAACCTACATCCATACCGAGAAATGTGAGAAGCGTTTGCTCAGCACTCCTTTTGTGAAGGTGTGAAAGAAATAAGTACAGCGATGGCAGGAGTACACTCTTAACAAAAAGGTTAATAGGGAACCTTTAAGGGCAGGTTCCATAAGCTGGTATAGATAAGGAACCCTAAAAGGTTCATCATTAAACTTTTAAAAAGGTTCCAACAGCAGACAAAAACAACATTTAGATAATCCAGATGCACTGAACTCTCACAATGGAACCCCTTTCTCTTAAGTTAAGAGCGTTCCATCACAGGGCCTTCCCAAAAGTATTGAACCTTTTCAATTCACCTGAACCCTTAAGAAAATTTAGAATCTTCAGAGCAAAATTTTGAACCTTCAGAAGATAATTTAGATCCTTTCAATCAGGCTGTGAGAACATAGTACTACATACCATCAAGAACCTTTTGCGTTAAGAGTGTAGCGTCATTGCTGCGTCAAGACGTAGTAACAATGAAGTAGGTAAAGAAAGAGCTGAAAGGAGTGTGTAAGAAAGAAGGGGAAGTGAGAACAAGAAGAAAATATAGTGAGGACACGAAGAATGGATAGTGACGAGTGCTCGCTCGTGATTTCCCTTCCGATCGGAGGCTATCTTACAGATTTATTACGCCGACATCTTCCGAGAATCACCGTTAAGATGGCCGCCGTGTTACTTTGCCCCTTCCAAGGAGCCCACTCAAAAGGAAAGTGTCAGAGTAAATCAGTCCTCTAATGTACTAAGCTCATAGATTGTCTGTTTCTGTATATTAATCAAGGGAAGGTCTAGGTGAAAATAGCTAGGAGTTGGAAACTTTGCGCCATTACGGAATAGTAGATTTATCTACAAATGTAATAGAGTTTAAAACCTGTCTCTACCTAAAGTGAAGCAAACAAATATTGCTAAAATGAGTGTTAACGCATACATGGCTAGATCATGTACTTTAACAGTAGATCAAGTCCCTGCTGACCATTGCATACATGAAGATTGTAAAAGATATGACTCACCCACAACTGTCATGATCTTCATTCAAAGGAAAAAAGGACACATACCTGGAATAGAAAGAGAATATATTAGTTTTTTTGATAAGACAATAACATTTATACAGTACTTTCAAAGCAGCATTAACCAAAGGCACAGCAACATCATCAGGGTGAAATGTGGAATTTACAGGATTTTTATAACAGTGCAGTATACCCCACTCAAATTCATTATTGCCACTATATAAATGTCGACGACTCCGATCCTACTTGCAAAGATAATGAAATCAATATCAATGATACAGTTGGGATTATGACAGTTTCTAGCAACTCCCCTACTTTCATGTCATCATTTATATTGTTAGAACAAAATGGTCATTGATGGATCTTATAGCATCATGTAGGGTTCCAGTTAGAAGCAAGTGGTTCGATATATAGATGAGAATTCCGTAAAGTCTGATTAGCAGATTTGACAATTTAGCAGCCTGTGTATCTCTATCATTACACCTGAGCTATTTCATTGTTATCCAGACATGAGGCTAGGTAATAGGGGTATCAGGCAAGCCATCAATCAAAGTTCCAAGTGCAATAGGAGCTGAGCTACAAGGCAAAATGTCATGGTGTCGGACATACTCACACGATGTAAGTCCGACACCATGACGTTTTGACGCAGCTCAGCTCCTATTGTACTTGGAGCTTTGGTTGATGGCTTGTCTGATACCCCTATTACCTGGCCTCGTCCCTGTTTAACAATGAAATAGCTCAGGTGCAATGGTTGGGCTACACAAGCTGCTAAAGCGTGAAATATGTAAATCTGACTTTACGGATAGCCCAGATGCAGAATCTAGAGTTCTCTAAGTGTGTAAATCAATGTTCAATCAAAGTTAGTGGGATGCCGGCAGACCATCATCTTCTTAATATGTTGGGATTTTTCTTTTCCAAAGATTACGCACAGTTCATGTGTCTTGTGCGTGATAGTTACCTGCTTGTTAATTTTATTTGTCGAGACCTAACATTTATGGTTTCACACACACACAAGAGTAGTTTTGCCGTTTAAAGGTTTCCGATGTACAACTATGAAAACAAAACATGGGAAACCAAAAAGGTTATTGCGATTAATAATGAAATATTGCTATTTTCCATAAACATCGCTTTTTCTGGAAATACTATGGTTTTTCGGTCAGATGTGACTTATATTTTTGTCGCCAACAATTGCACATACATAAGAGATATTTTTCTCCTATTTTGGTATTACAGATTGGTCATATACTCCCACGCTGTTTACTTATGGTCTTATACGGAATACCTGGCTTTTTGCTTGATGGATTTTCTGATTCTGCATTTTTCATCTACTCAAGGCAAAATAAATGAATAAAAGAGAAAACAAAATATGACTCATACCCCCTCACACAAATAATTTCCTTAATTCCAAATCATACTAAAGTCTTTGCACATTGTTCTTGGTGATGATTACAATATCACATCATCATTGGGCAGTCCTGAGATATTAACAAGCTCTGGAACTTGGGTTTGCTTTTATATTGCTGACCTAATTGATTTTCGTTGCGGTGACATACCTCGGATCATCCAGAAAGAGGAGGAAGCTGCACATTTATTGTCGATGATTGTCTCATGAGGGCGAGATGAGAAGACTGGGAGTTTGGCACATATCCTATTAATTCAGGGATACCCAGGTCTTCCAATTGCCCCAGTACAGCAGATTGGACGCAACAGCTCTCCATTTAATGTTTCGTGGGCTCGGACTAAATTGAGGTCCAGGGTGGGAATCAAACCCGTATTTTCTGAGCAAGCACTAATACAAACAAGCACTCATAACCATTAGGCTATGGAGAAACACTTATCTCAGGCCAGATGGTTTATTCATCTTTAGCTGAGAGTGCAAAAAGCCTTATTGGGGACCCAATCCAACAATTCCTGTACTATTAAGTGCAGAACTACAGGATGTCAGGCCCTTTCACAAACACCCATATGAAGAAGGGGAGGGGGTTTGCTCAGTTGGTAACCATAGCCATAGGCAGCTGTTTTTAAAAGAGGTCCCATGTTCAATTCTTGCTATTGCCACATCATTTGACTTGTGGTGGACAACAATCAATCATCCATCAGAGAACGCACAAATAGAGGATGAAAAACCTCAATCATCGATCCATCCACCTCCAGCCAGTCCTCTGGAAATGACCTTTTGTGGTGCGTTCCAAGCAGAGGCGTGCGATGGCACAACCGCTCCCACAAGTTGACTCCGTTCCTCCTGTATCGTATTATTCATAATGTTTGCTGAAACGGAGAATTTAGCCAGAATCCACTAGCCTCATGCATAGAATCTGGTTAGATTGTTTAGTTAACCTGTTGGTGTTTGATTTCCTCCTGTCAACAGTTGGGTTTAGAATTTGTAAAGCTCAACCATGAGTTGCTCCATATATATTCATTGAGTATAGAAGAAAGGTGTGTGTTATAGTTGCTATAGTATGTCAGCAGTGCAATGCTACATGAAGTGAAACTGTCAAAAAATGCTCAATATGCAGATTCAGAGTTCCAATCCAGAGTTTTGAAATGATCTCTAGTGATAAAAATTCTGCGGTGATCTGCAAATTCACTTTTATGAAAATTCGTATCATTCATTACATAATATACTCTTGATAAGGTACAAGAAAATATTTAAAATTATTTTAGTATCGATCTGGATATTCCATTGATCAATGGCTAAAAACATTAAACGCAATATTAAAACAATTCATTATCTGGACAAACAGTCCGTGTCCAAAATTCTCTTTGGGTAAGCCGAAGAAAATTACATAGACAACCTTGAACGATATAGAACCCATAAAGCTATTATGTCCATGAGGAGGTTATTAGGCTATCATTTGGGGTTATTGTCCACTAAATCCCCATGGTGTTCTATCATGCCCAGGGCAGGATACCCATATGTTATAGTGGGTTCTGGGAGACAACAAGGATTTCTTGCTGATGAAAAGAAATTCTTGGTCAACTCTTGCATAAATTCTGTTTGTTAGAGTATAAGGTATCAACAGCAATTCTGCACATTGTTTGTTGTTTCATTTACAGTCTACGCATGTCAAGTGCTTACAGAATCGGATTGAAATGCCCCTTGTGAGGTCATAATTATGTTTATCTTTGACATCTTATTATCTATGACTCACAAACAATTTGTGAGGTCATATTGTTTACTTTTAATGTTATCAAAAAAGTCACCAACTGAGTATCAATGAGGTCACAATTTACTCTATGACAACTTGACAGTTCATTTCTATGCTATTCATAGGGCTTCTTGAGAGGACATTGATGTCCGCTAGCATCTGAATGTATACTAACTCATCATTCGAATGTAATGGTATGTGTATGTTCCACTGTTGGTAGACTTTCATAAAGTTGAACTAACATCAAACAATATAAAATTTATTCCCATAAAGGTATAATGAACAGATATAAATGTGTATAATTGAATGGGAATAATCATGTCTATATTTCTGTGTTTCACTTACCAAAACCCAGACACCAAATAAAATAACACAAACTCCCATTTAACAAAAAGAAACTTTCCTTTCCAAAACTGACCCAATTTTAAATGGATTACCTGATTAAGAAAGCAACCCATTATCTGTTTAAATTTGACACATCTTTAATTCAGTTCTGTCATCTTCAATTAGAAGCATTAAAGGAAATTAATGCCTTTCGCGTATCAGATTTCAAGGTTTAGGACAAAAAGGTGATGCCAAATGTGTCATGATGTTTCATCGTTTCCTTCGAAATTGTAACAGTTATCATGTGTGTGAAAAGGAAGCCGTAAGTGAGATAAATATTCCCCACTGTTCTTTGGATAACAGATCATCATAACACAAACCAATGGGCAATTAAGCATATACGTTGCAGCAATGTTGTGACAACATTGTGTCACAACATTGTGAGACAAGTTGAAGATATGACATTAGTTTACTACATTGTGGCAACATTGTCGCAGCATTGTGAAAATATCTCAATGATGTGTTCACGTTGTGGCATCATAATTTCGACCACATAATCTATGTGACAACAGTCTTCTAAAAAATAGCAATGTTGTGTTTACATTGTGTGCCCTTTGGGAAGTTATGTTAGATTCATGCAGTTTCCAGGAGAATATGTAAATCCAACATTTGCACTCTACAGTACACTGCTCCAAACATGAGCCTATGATATTTTCAGGTAACTGCCATCATTCAAACACTCTAAAAACTAAAGCTCCCCCAAATTCCTGATTGGTTTTATTGGGGTTTGTCCAGCATATTATTCTATACTGTACTGCTGTGTTGCCATGAATGATGTAGTTTGGGGGAACACCAAACCTTCATACAAAAACCACCTTAGTTGTTTCAGAAAACAGTTTACCATTTGAAAAGCCACTTTGTCCTGATTTCTTTAGAGTGTTCCCTTGGGTCAAAACAAGATAAAGCTCAACATTCCTTCGTAATCCGGCATTTAGTTGCATTCGTCACAGAAATGACAAAATCAAGGATCAAATGAGTCAAAGGTCTGAGATAAGGAAATGAATTGTGTGAAAATGTGACAGATTGATGGATGAAGATCTTGACAAAACAAGGCTAGCACATCTGGAATTGACTACTCATCTGGGAGTGCATATGTCAAATCTACAATACATCTGGATTCGACTATATACATCCGTGGCCTACAACAAGAGCGAGTCGCCTGAAGACAAATTATGCCAGTAGCTTGCATTCACAGAAACAAAGAAATAATTCATTGCAGAATTTTCTTCGAAGGTTATTAAGCTCAAAAGGTGAAAGAAAAGGGATGAATAATGATGTTGTTTCCTTCCAGTGATTCACTGCTCGCACTCCGAAGCTTTGCGCCAAGGTTTGACTTAAGACTAATGGATTTGACAAAGACCGTGCACGATTTGATTCAATACCACGTTAAATCCAGGTTTACGGAGGTCTGTGTGTTTTGTGATAAATGTATCACAACAAGACTTGGAAAAATCAATCAGATTTGCACATTATATTCTATGGAGAGGCTAGAATGGATGGATGACTGGGACTTTATGTCCTGTATTCATGAACATGGCAAGCTAATTACGGCAGGAAGACCGCACAGCAAAAAGCGAAGGATAATGAAAGTGCAGTCCAACATGGGACCAGATGATTTTGCCAGAGTGGGAATTTTTTTTCTTTCTAAGCTGCCAAAACTAAATTACTGGCTGCCTCTGCATCGGATTGTATCAATGCTTAACAAGGGTTATCCTATAAAGAGGTACTTTTCTGATATTGTGACAATGCTCAAGATCAGTTTATAACTAGTTTTGGCTGTCTGAGCTTATGTTATAACTTGACCAAATTATTTTTCAAGTGACCCTATTAGAAGATATGAGTTATACTAGTAAACCAGATTAGGATATAAACCATGAGGTGTAGCAATATGGATACCTGGTCTGGGAAAACAACCAAGATATTGATGAACCAATGTATATTTGATCCTGACTCTGGGTATTCCATTATAATAGTCTCTAATAGTCTAAAAATTTAGCTTACCAAAGCTTTCAGCCACCTCTCATGGCTTTCTTCAATGTTATGAAATAGCATGAGAGGTGGCTGAAAGCTTTGGTAAGCTAAATGTTTAGACTCTGAGAGACTATTATAACTATCTCATCAAGATATTGATGTTTCAACATGTGCCAAGAAAGCACCCATAATTACTTAATAGTCCCTGTTCCTGTCATTAAGATGTGTCAGTACAGAAAGCAGATACCACAAAGATGTATT
Source organism: Platynereis dumerilii (assembly GCA_026936325.1). Taxonomy (NCBI): domain Eukaryota; kingdom Metazoa; phylum Annelida; class Polychaeta; order Phyllodocida; family Nereididae; genus Platynereis; species Platynereis dumerilii. The sequence goes on from JAPTHN010000076.1 coordinate 853,258, forward strand.
TATCTTTTATTATCTCCATACCGAGGAGTGTATACAACTCAATGACAGCCCATTTGGATTTTGTTTACTGGTGATCAGGAAATATATCCATGAAGTATTTTGGCACCTGGTCAGACTAATGAAAGACCATGATAAAAAAGTTATTAGACTGCGATAGCATTTGCCGTAAAATTATGTACTGTGTATCTGCTTACTTTTGTCATAAGTCAACCTTTTGTCTGTCTTTCTGTTGGTCTCTCAGTGTATGTTGATATGGCTGTCCACTGGGCAGCAAGGCCTCTTCAGCAGGTCCAAATAAGGATTCTGTGGCACTGCAGCCTTTCAATATTACAAACACGCTCACATTGTTCAATTTGACCCTGTTAACCTCCAATTGAGGCTGGGAATGTGCTGCATTTCATGCTGCCTCATTTGCTCTCAAGTTAAAAAACCACACTGGCAGAACTGACAAGGGAAAATGCTTTTTCAACTTTCATTTTCAGCTTAAAATAATCTTGCTCTCCTTAAAAGATCCCATTTTCACCCTCAAAAACCAACCCTACCCTGCCATTCATTTCCTAAATTTGTCAACATGGGGGCCTTTGATTACTTTAGGAAACAATTGGAACGGTGTAAAAACACAAGAAAAAGGGATTGTTAAACAATGACAGAGAACAGGCGGTAAAACATTTTGTGCAAACACTTCCGATTGTGAGAAACAAAACAGTTTCCCATCAAAGAAGACAAGGTAAATGTTTGAAATGTTAACACAACCAGTAAAGAACCAAAATCAATATTGTAAAAATTCAGTTGTATAAAGGACATGGCCATTCAATAAAAATAATAAGAAAGTTCATTATGTGTAGGGAAAACACATTTTCTGATATTTGATGATGGACTAGACCGACAAAATTAACCTGACTAAAATCAACATGTCATATATTATGATACGTGTATATATGTAACTATGATACTGCATTTTGCTCTATCAGGATTGAATATACCCCTATGAGAAACAAACAATAAGAAACTGCTGTATTATCACAGTCCACTGTCCACAAATTGACTGGCTGTAATTTAGCATGGCAGAAGTACCGGAACAAAATGCTTGCAAATCCAACAGAGGTTCTCTCATCACGGAAAGTACTGTACAGCTGCATGTCTTTGTTCAGTTAACCAGCATACATACTAAGCGAGAGATTTGCACTTGGCCTAATTACCAATGGGAGTTAGTGCACACCAGGATTCTGTGGGCTTAAAATACCAGACAGCAACAGTCTGTGGTGCCTCAGGGAATAAACTAACAAAACTGTAATTACTGTGCATTGATAGGCACAGAGAATGGCGCTTTCTAATTCTAGTCCAAGACTTGTTCTTTGTAGCTGTATCCCAGAGTGGTCGTAAATGCATTTCGCAGACTAGAATAGGGATGAAATGGTGCACAGTTGTACCATTTAAACTGTGAAGTTCAAGAATGTAGGTATATACAAGTGATTTGCAGCTTTTTCGCAGTGAGATTTAATATTTATTTAGGCATACAACATAGTCTCTGTTTACAGGTGTTTGGTATACATTTGTGTAGGTACTATTGGTAAATAGAAGGATAGATGGGATGGATAGATATATAGACAGATAGACAGACAGACGGATGGATATAGGAAGAAAGAAGGAAAGGAAGAAAGAAAGAAAGAAAGAAAGGAAGAAAGAAAGAACGAAAGAAAAGAAGAAAGAAGGGAACATTGATGGAAATATAGATAGACAGATAAACAGATAAATAGATAGAGAAATGCAAAGAACATAATATCCTCTACAGCAATCTGAGATGAGCAGGTCACACTGAACAATATGAATTCACTGATGTCAATAACGGATGGAGCTGTTGGTGTTATTGAAAGGCGCACTGTTCAAATAGAATCCCTGATTTGAGTGCCACGAAGAGAGACAGCATGTCATTCCACCATTTGTCTGTCATATTGAAGCAGACATCCGTTAGCCCAGAAGCATTTTGCTTGTTTCTCAGCTAGGTCTCATTGTGTAATTAAAATCAGATGTAAGAGTGATTGATAAATCAGTCAATGGCTTAGAATAACCAAATATTTGCAGCAAATGTGTATACTTAGAGACATGACTTGAAAAGATCTTCATTAAATTCTCATTAGCTCTTCTACTGTTTGGTATTTCAATATGAAATAGCAAATACTATACTAGTGAAGGATATTTCATAATTATGCTGAAAAGCTGGTTCTTGGTATCTAAGCCATATTCAATTGACCAGCGACGACACTTGCTGCACTTTTCAATTAAGAATTACATTGTGTAAAAATAAACTCATGATTGCTCTAAAAACTAAAGAGCATTGAATCATTACATTTCTCAATGCATCTTTAATTGATAATTAATAACCAAACGGAAAAACCTCAGGCAGTGTTATTGCTGATTGCCAATTAATTAGAGGTTTGAATTGCAGTTACAAAGTAAAAACCTCGGTCATCCCATTTCTTGTTTTTCTTGCATGGTGATGGAGCTTTCTTCGTAATCGATATCAAATCGCGATGACACAATTGCAATTCCTTGGCAATTAAGGAGTTTTTGAATCGATAGGATTCCATTTCAGAGTATTTGTCATTTATGACATTTTCTGCTTTGGGCAAAGTGTATTCATTACTGTAGGTGACTCAAGCAGCCAAGATGGTAAAAAACCAAACAAGAAAGAAAACTCCGCAACAATTGATTTTGCTGTCCACAAGTGTACCATACTTCCCCAAAAGGAAATTCAGACATTCATTGCACTGCAGCATTTCAATTTCAACAAACTAATTCACATTGTTCAATGTGACCCTGTTAACCTCCAATTGAGGCTGGGAATGTGGTGCATTACATTCTGCTTCATTTGCTCTTGAGGTAAAACACCACACTGGCAGAACTGAGAAGGAAAAATGCTTTTTCAACTTTCATTTTCGGCTTAAAATAATCTTGCTCTCCTTAAAAGATCCCATTTTCACTCTCAAAAACCAACCCTACCCTGTCATTCATTTCCTACATTTGTCAACAGGGCAGCCTTTGATTATTTTACGAAACAATTGGAACTGGAAAAAAACAGAGGAAAAAAGAAATTGTTAAACAATGACAGAGAACAGGCAGCAAAGCATTTTGTGCAAACACCCTCCAATTGTGAGAAACAAAATGGTTTCCCATCAAAGAAGACAAGGTAAATGTTTGAAATGTTAAAACAATGAATGAAACAAATCAATATTGCCAAAGTTAATTTGCATGCGAGACATGGCCATTCAATTAAAAACAGCGAACTATTTTATTGTGTGTTGGGAAACCACATATTGACTGAGGATTCTAAACAAAAAAGCCACCAGGATGGCATATACTCCTGTGAAAAACATGATATGAGATCACTATGCAGAATTCAGGCTCTACATGAGACAGTAACGCACAATCAAGACCAACCTCGGAGAAGAGGGAGATGACTTTGACGTACAGCACAACCAAAATAAAGTAAGAACATTTTCTGTCAGAAGTCCTCTGTTTACCTATTTTGCCCTCCTTTCTCCTCTCCACCCCGAATCTCCTTTCAACTACTTTTGTCTCCTTACCACAACCTTTCTCCTTGTTACGAAGTCTATAAAGACAAGTACCAATGGAATTGAAATTAACAAAGGGGCACAATATCAAAGAAATAAAACACAATAGGGGTAACAGAGTTTGAATTTGTGTTGGGTCAATATGAATTTAATGTAATTTCAAATGGTAGTTGAAAGTAGGTAAAGGTAGGAAGTGATAGGAAGGGAGCCAAAAGGTGTGAAAGGGTAAAGTAGTGGCTGATTCTTCCTTCCTGCAGGGGTAATCGTACTTTATGTTGGGTTGTACTGTACCAGCTCCAACAGTCAATTTGTAATGTGGAAAGATAATGTTGCTTCTCAGTGAAATGTGCAGTTTCCTTATAGCTGATGAATGGTAAAAATTGTAGCATAGGAACCAGAGAGGCCATTTTTGTATATTAGCCATAATCAACATGATTTTTCACAGCAGATTTTATTGTAAGTATCAGATTAATTTTCCTTTTGTTTGTTAGATACAATTGAACACACAACATGAATCTCCCAAATCTGAAGTACTATAAAACATGAGGCTTTGATCATGACAAATCATCGTATGGTGACTCGCATGCAAAGTGCTATCTTGATAGTGCATTAGTCCTCTGTATCCACATAACAAATTGACCGCCTGTAATTTATCATGACAGAAGTACCAGAAAAGAGTGGTTCTCTCATCATGAGAGTACTGTACAGCTGCATGTCTTTGTTCAGTTAACCAGCATGCATACTAAGCGAGAGATTTGCACTTGGCCTAATTACCAATGGGAGTTAGTGCACACCAGGATTCTGTAGGCTTAAAATACCAGACAGCAATAGTCTGCGGTGCCTCGGGGAATCAACTAACAAAACTGTAATTACTGTGCATTGTTAGGCACAGAGAATGGCGCTTTCTACTTCTATTCCAAGACTGGTTCTTTTAGCAGTATCCCAGAGTGGTCTTAAATGCATTTCTCAGACCAGAATAGGGATCAAATGGTGCACAGTTGTACCATTTGAACTGTGAAGTTGAAGAATGTATGCATATACAAGCGATTTACAGATTTTTCGCAGTGAGATTTAATATTTATTCAAGCCTACAACATAGTCTCTGTTTACAGGTTTTTGGTATACATTTGTAGCTCAGGAATTACCCCAGCCACAAAAAACTCCAATGCACTTCAATCAGATGGAATTCTAGGACTTGAGTTCTACTTCATTTGGTGGTCCCATAACTGGGTAAATAGATGGATAGATGGAACGGATAGACAGAAAGATTGATAAATAGATAGATGTGCATACAAGTTAGGGCCATGTAAGTCAGGCAGTTGAACAAAATGGCAACAAACCATACATGCTTTTCAGAGAACTGTATGTCTTTGGTCAGTCAACAAGCATGCATACTAAGCGAGAAATTTGGCCTAATTACCAATGGGAGTTAGAGCACACCAGCATTCTGTAGACTTAAAACACCAGACAGCAATAGTCTGCCTCAGGGAATCTACTAACAAAACTGTAATTACTGCATATTGTTAGACACAGAGAATTGCACTTTCCACCTCCACTCCAAGACTTGTTCTTTTCAGCTGCATCTCAGAGTGGTATATGCGTTTCACAGAGTAGAATGGAGATGAAATGGTGCACAGTTGAACCATTCGAACTACCATATGAAGATGTATGAATGGGTATGTTCATGCGAATGACAAGCTTGAGTACTTAGTGAGATTTTTTTTCTTCTTTAGAACTGCCACATTTCCAAGACTTGTTCTTTCAGCTCTGTATCCCAGAGTGGTCTTAAATGCATTTCGCAGACTATAATAAGCATAAAATGGTGCACAGTCATGCCATTTAAACTATGAAGTCGAAAAATATATGTATACACAAGCGATTCACAGATTTTTCAAAGTGATATTTAATACTTATTCAAGCATACAACAAACTCTCTGTTTACAGATTTTTGGTATACATTTGCAGCTCAGGAATTACCCCAGGAACAACAACCTCCAATGCACTTCAATCATATGGAATTCTAAGAGAGGAGTTCTATATCAATTGGGGGTCCTATAACTAGATAAAAATGGATAGAAGGGATGGATAGATAGATAGACAGACAGATAGATAGAGAAAGAAAGCAAGAAAGAAAGCAAGTACAAAAGATAGAAAGAAAGAAGAATGAAAGTAATAAGGAAATACATGTATAGATAGATTGATAGATCGATAGATAGATAGATAGACAGATAGATAGATAGTTAGATAGATAGGTTGACATGGCAATCACAGCCCTCTGAGGCCAGATCTTGGTGCTCTCCCAAGCATCACAATGTTGTCTTGTTATTAAGAAGAAGAGTAGAAACACGACAGGGGTAAATTTGGAAAACGCAAAGTACAGAAATCCTCCACAGCAATCTGAGGTAAACAGGTCACACTGAACAACATCAGTTCGCTAATGTCAATAAAGAATGGAACTGTGGGTGTTATTGAAAGGCACTGCTCAAATAGAATTTCTGATTTGAGTGCCACGAAGAGAGACAGCCATGTCAATCATCCTTTTGTCAGATATTCAAGCAGACATCCATATGAAAGAAAATGTTTTGCTTATGTTATGCTCTACAAGAGTTTCTCTGTCTGAGATCAATAAAGTATATCTTATCTTATCTTGTATCTGAAGTCTCATTGTGTCATTTGAAATGCAACGAAAGAGTGATTGATAAGTCAGTTGACGGCTTAGAATAGCCAAATATTTGCAGCAAATATGTATACTTAGATACATGAAAGAGACATGACTTGAAAAGGCCTTCATTAAATTCTCATTAGCTCTTCTACTGTTTGGTATTACAATATGAAATAGCGAATACTAATGAAGGATATTTTGTAATTAGTCTATGCTGAAAAATTGGTTTTGGTAATCTAAGCCATATTCAATTGACCAGTGATGGCACTTGCTGCACTTTCAATTAAGAATTACATTCGGTAAAAATTATACTGTCAGTGACAATTCAATTGCTGAAGTTGGAATCACTCATGTTCAAATTACGTGTATCACGTTAGTTTCTCTTGCCATTTTTCTATCAAGAGAATCATGCACACTGCGCAATATGTCCAAGATATATAAAGTTTTGCATAAGAAAATAGTTATCTTATGTGATCAATAATTAAGAAACAATGAATTCAAAAACACTGTATTATCATCTGAAATCTTACAATCAGTAAGACTAACAACCAGAATCTACTTCATCACAAAAACAATAATTATTGGTGAAACACTGAAGACGAAAAACCAAAAATATAGGTTGTGTTTTACCAGTTGCATATAACCAGTGTTATACACCATGAAATTACCTGACAAAAACACAGTAGTACTTCAATGTACTAAACATCTGCAGTAATATAGACAGGTTGTCTTCAACAGCTTCTCTGAATACTGATTGACCAGCCACAGTCTCCCAAAGGATAAACGACCGCAAGGCAGAGCAACAAGAGAGTTTACGACAACAATTCTTTCATCTAAAGCAATTTGTGCGGCACACTGCCGAAGGCAAGGAAGAAATCTTAAGGCAATACGCAGACAACATGGGGTAATGTTCTCCATAAGGATGAAGAAGACAAAGAAAGAAGACAGTTGATCCTCGTTAACAATATAGAAAATTTTATAATTAGACAGAATGATAGAGATATATGAAGCTTGCGTAGGCAGATAGATGGATACAGATGAAGAAATAGAGAGAATATATATATATATTATAATAAAACCCACTCAGGATGGTGGATCAGTCAACTGAAGTCCATGTGTGGTCTGGCTGGCGGAGGAACGCACGAGTGACGTAGTTTGTGAGAACACTCATCAGAGGTTTCTACGTCACAGAATATGCAGATATGAATGTAATTAGTATGATCTTCACAATTATATTAGAGTGAGTGAGTGAGTGAGTTTGTGTTTTACGCCCCATCAGCACCAGTGTGGGCTATTTAGAGGCAGCACAATTATATTAGATGTTAAGAGAACCATGGAGCAATTATTCTAAAAGGCCCTCAAAGGAGAGATTGGATTCGGAAAATGTTAACTCACAGTCTGTTTCGGAGTTTAATGCAAAATTCTGCAATTAAGTCACTTCAATCCTACAGGGATTATCAAACATGTTTTTTTTATTATAGAGACGAAAGTCATCTCTGGATTCCGAGCAATGAATTAATGGCTTATTGTCCCTATAGACTAATTTAGATGTGACAATGCATTTTATTAAATTTCATGAGGTATTTATTTTAATTAATATTATCACTAATATGTCTTTTTAGCACATGCTCAATAGAGTGAATATTATCATGCCTAATTGGAGTGAGCTATTCATGTACATGTTGGATAATAATTTCTTTTATAAAATACAAAGACATGGGAACACAGTCCTGTGGGATATGACCCTTTTCCTGAAAGGTCGCATAAGTCTGACTTAGCAATTGTGTCAATTTTCCTGCGATTTGGACAAATCGTTTTACTCGGTATTACACAGGGTAATACCAAATGATACTCAAATGATTTTTTTAAATCATGAGATTTCCGAAACATTGCATGATGCAATATCTGAAGAAATTTCAAGTTGGTATGACACTGATTTACCGAAATCACATCATTCCAGCATCTTGCCATACCAACTTGAAATTTCTTCAGATATTGCATCATGCAATGTTTCGGAAATCTCATGATTTAAAAAAATCATTAGAGTATCATTTGGTATTACCCTGTGTAATACCGAGTAAAACGATTTGTCCAAATCGCAGGAAAATTGACACAATTGCTAAGTCAGACTTATGCGACCTTTCAGGAAAAGGGTCATATCCCACAGGACTGTGTTATGTCTTCTTTGGGAGTATCAAATTATGATACAGTGTCTTAATATAGACTTTAAAGGATATGAGGACATTAAAATTTTCCATTAAATTCTTACCAGACAAATAACTGGTAGGCTTCAAAAGTTACTCAAAATTAGAATTTGTTAATACACTACAATAGAAAAATGGCCCAATCGAAAAACAAAATAAGACTATGGTTCTATGTGCACATACGCAAACATTGGGCGGCTGAAAAGACACAAGTTTTAAGGCAACTTCATTATATTCTGTTCTGCTGTTTTTTTAGAGACAGCGCCATTATCCTTTCTGATGGCAAAACACAATTCTTCTAAAAATTTCAAATTTTACATTGCAGCAACTAAAAAATCAAATTTTGCAGTGTACGAAAAAAGAATAATGCACCTAATGTGAATCTGGACGGATTGTATAACACAACTAAAAGTAAGTATTCTGGCAAATTTCCAGCATCTTGAATTCCGGAGTACAAAGTATGTATAGAAAATATCGCACTTATCTGAAACCTCGGCAGAAATATTTCTCAAAATTCCAAATGGTACTCACCTGAAAAATGGAAAAGAGAACAATTTAGTAAAGATGTTTTAGTTAATAAAGCATCAACATATTATGAAATCAAATTCTTTGTCTTATACAAACTCAGATCGGCAAAAACAAAAAATACCACACATACCTACAATGCGTGGCATAACGGAATAGTAATTAAATGTGGACATCATCAATAATCAAATTTTTTGATATTTCTAGTCAAATATTAGGTAAAACAGATAAAATCTTGAAAGCACAGAAATTGTTATTGTGCTGTCCTGCTGGATGTGATTTTGGGTCCTTTATTTATTATAATGTTCATCTGTGACCGGGTATGTATACAGCATTAATTCTAAGTTTGCAATATTACGTCACCCCAGTCTAATACCGTAATGCTTTTGTATGACACAAAATAATAAAAAAATGATTGATGCTTCCCAAAAATCTAACAATAGAGTATGAACAATTATGTAATGATCATAAAAGTTTCATAAGGTCCACTTCCATGGATGTATCATGAGAGATGGTAGAAATTTTAAGAAAAGCAAAAAAGTACGATCTTTGTGCATGGAATAACTTGTAATTTATGAACTCCCAAAGATAAGGATCAAACCTCTATGGATTCATGTGTGGTACTCTTATCTCCTTCACATGTATATCATCTTTATCTGATGGAATACTACACTTTGATTCAGAAGAACTAGAAGAGTTGAAGACAAGGATCTAAAAAGAATCTTTATGACAAACAGAAGGACAAAGGCTCCAAGAAGTCATTGAGAACAAAATGAGATAAAAACAGATATCAAGGGGACAAAGAGGCCTCACCAGACAAAGAAGGAGCGATCAATCATCCAGATGAAAATGAACACATCATCACTAGTATGCATGTGTAAAGCCAGAGATGCTGAAAAGCTTCAAAGTTGTAAAAGAATAGAACTAATATCAGAAAGAAAACTGCTTGGATCATGGAAGGAACAATACAAAGATCAAGAGAGAAAAGACAATATATAAGCTGAAGATTGTATGATTTCAAAGTGAACAAGAATGTGGAGATAATGACGAGAGAGAAAGAAAAGTAAGGACAGATGAAAAGTAAAAAAACCGAGACAGAGAAGAGTACTACAACAAAGAAAATAGATGATCCTGACAGACAAAGGACCTATCGGCAACTGATTAATATTGGAGAAGGACTGGCTCCTCAGGGTTCAAACTGCAACAGGTTATAAATCAGGTTCCTTGTTCCACTGTTGCAGGTGAGAGGAAAAAGGCAAGAAAATAAACAAATTTAGGAATCTTGGCAAGCATCAATCCCCATCCATCGTATTTTACACTTCTTGACTCTGAAAATCCAAGACTAAAACTTTATGATGTGATATTTGCTTTCTGTGTAGGAAGTTGACACACATAAGAATTGTTTCAATCTGTATGGAGTCGCCATCATTCAAAAAGATAAATCTGAGTTTACAAGTGGAACCTGGTATTCAATTCATATTCGAGGCAACGGATCACTCTGGAACATCAAACTGAGTGCTTGTGGTGTTTGTGAAAGTTCAAGTCATCAAAGAAAAAGAAATCGTCAAGTTTCGGCACATATCTCTAATTTATAATAATCATTAATCTGATGAAAAAAGTCAGGCTATCTCATTGCTTAGAGCTCTTTGCAGATTGGCGGTCCACTGGAATAATTAATTTTCTTATTTTCAATTTGCAAACTGGCTTTGCCACATCGACAGTTTGCTGTTGATCTCCTAGTCCTCCTATTTTATTAAGTACCTTTAGTCATTTAATTAGTTGGTTTATTGTCATCTATGCTGCTATTTATGATAAGCACTGGATCAACTTTTTAACCATAACTGACACAAACAAAACATTTTAAGCCACTGATATCACACGACCAGGTTGAAAGTTAATTTTGAAACCGTTTGGACCGCTATTACACAACAGCTCTAATGACAATCATCCGAGATATCAAGAAGGTTGTAATTTAAAGTACTAATTAAAAACATTGGTGACATAATTTAATTGATTTGAAGATACTTGGTTTCGTTCACAGCTGAAATTATCCCTCAATGACACAATTGCAATTTTTGGGCAATCAAGAACATTTGGAATTGATTGGATTTCATTTCCGAATATTCGTGATTTATGACAAATTGTCTCGTGTGCTAAGTGTCTTCATTACCATGAAAGATATTTCAATTGCAGAGGCTGGACTCACTTTTTTTCAAACTTTAATTACACTTTTGAGATTCAAGTGCTCTGCATCAATCAAGAGATTCTGCACATTTTGAAAGTAAGACTCAAGGAGATTCATATGCACATTATAAATTTAGAACCTAATATTGATTTAAAATACTGTTTTTTCTTTCCATTAAGAGGAGTATGTCTCCATATATAGCTGGCACGTTAGTCCTTGCCCTGTGGTTTTTACTTGTGATATATTTATTGACACATGGCTAATTATCTTGTGTTTGAATTGGTGAATGATTTGTATTAAAATTGGTGAATTATTCGAAAAATTGAGGAAAATTGATCGGTTTGAGTGATATTCTTAAACTTGGCATTTCACAGACAAACTGATATAAATGGTTTAAAGTGCATGAATTGAAATTGCATTGATATCAAATAATGTCAAATAACTGGCAGAACATTACTCTTTACCACTCACACTGCCTCGTCTAAAACTTTGTAAAGATAATGAGGCTGGATATGAAATGATACAGATCAGTGCTTGTTTTAGTTACCAATGTTAGAGCATACTAGAATCTGTCAGTGGCGGATACAGGCGGGGGTCTGGGATTAGACCCCTGAGATTAATAATAGTATTTTGAAGAAAATACACGACAACGCGGGCCTGCAAATGCCAAAACACACCCAATGGTCCATGATACCACAGAGAATTAGGCCATTTCTTATGTATTTAACGTATTACGTACTACACCAGAAACACAGTTCGTTATCTCTTACCAAGTTGATTATCATTAAATTTCTATCATGCACATCCATCTTTAATTGCTCATAAAATTTAATAAAATGCATTGTCACACCTAAATTAGTCTATGGGGAGAATAAGCCATTAATTCATCACTTGGCTTCCTTAGATGACTTCAGTCTCTATAATCAAAAACATTTTAGATAATCCCTGCAGGATTGAAATGACTTAATTGCAGAATTTTGCATTAAACTCCCATCAACAGACTGAAGTAACATTTTTCGAATTCAATCTCTCTTTTGAGAGCCTTTTAGAATAATTGCTCCATGGTTGTATTATCATCAATTAAAATTGTGAAGATCATACTCATTACACTCATATCTGCATATTCTGCGTCTTAGAATCCTCCGATGATTTTTCTTCGAATTACAGCAGTTGCTCTAAAATTATTTGTTTATATGAAGTGTGTCTTCCTTCACTGTAGTTCATGTGCATCTTCAGACAGACCTATATCTGCTAAGCAGTATAACTCGATCGATGTAATCTTTCTATTTATCTATCATCAAGTAAAATAAAACTTCCTTGTGTCCATTTCTTTCTCTGTCTATCTACCTATCTACTTATATGTGTATTTATGTTGTTCTTCTTACACATGGCTCTTTAAATGGCTTGGTCAAGAATTGGTTCTTATTCCAAACCAAGGAAATAAATCTTACTGGACTATAACACCCTGAGGCATGAAATAAGGCATATGCACAGATGACAATTGAATCTCACTATTCCTGCTCCATCAAACATATATGCACATACTAAGAGCCATTCTAGCTTGTAAGGGATTCACATACTGTGCAAGGCTTAAGTTCACATCACTGGGGAATTCTAAGATTATCATTAGGCTTCCATATACAAACCAGCATAAGCTAAAAACAGCTCGTTGGTTCATGGGTTGATATAAGCAACGTGGAAAAAATGGCATATTGTTTGTTTGCCTCTTGTCACTGTGCATGTATATAGATAGATGGATAGATACATAGACAGATAGATAGATAGATAGATAGATAGATAGATAGATAGATAGATAGATAGATAGACAGACAGACAGATAGAAAGATAGAAACATACATACATAGGCATAATGTACACAAACATTATTTTTGGAAGGGGGGATCTAGCAACATCTTCCCAATTTTCAGAATTTCTGCAGATCGACACTGTTTGCGCACATGCAACTTTAATTCTGGATATACAAAATTGCCTATAAAATTACATTAACTCTGTAACAGCCTTGTTAGACAACATTACCTCAAAGCTCTCTGGTACATTACTCCAAAATAGCAAATGATAAAAAATTAGGTCAATTACGCCAAAATTGTCCATTAAGTGCACATATCTGTTATATGAATTCCACCATATATAGATACACTTAGTTAACGTAATTTGTTGGTAGACATGTCTAGAATCCTACATTAATGCAAAAGTTATCCGTTAGCAACATTAAATCATGCACTTTACATAGCAGTTGGAAATAAGTATTCAACCCCCTCTCCAGATTTTCTATTCTGAATAGTAATGTTTCTTGCATACTTTTTTCGTTAATTTTTTTTTCTATGATGTATTCTGTGCACAATCTCTTCATGTTTTATGCCATCAAAGTACATGTAACCTATCAGTTGCAATCCACTTTTGGCCTAAATCTATTTTTTCTAAATCTACTTTATGTAAATCTACTTTTCCAAAGCTGTCCACATCCCTTAAATTCACATAGGTCTTCTTTTACCCAGATTTTTGACAGGATTACAAATTGATATACTGCGGAGATGCACTGTTATATGCATGATCACGTACAAGCCACGTACCCAAAAAGCAATTTACATGAAAAACGTATATATGATCACAGGCTTAGACTTATCTCGAAAAACGCTGTCAGTATATGTTCACCTCTAAGTATGTATAACTACAAAAGTCCTTTAAAGGTATCAAAGTCTCATATTATAGCTTTCTTACATTTTTTGTGTTCTTATAATCCTTTCGAAGCAGGTTCGTAGTGGTTATAGTATATAGATTATTCAGCTGGGGAAAGGGAATATGTGATTTACCCAGCATGGGCTTCAGACCGAGCTGCGATGAACACATATTCCTCATCCCATGGTGAATAACCAGCTTAGGCTTATACCATGAGATTAACACTCAAACATATTAATATTGTATTGATTGGATGACAGAGGTTTTGAATGGTATAACTGGCTGTCCTCTCCGAACTTAATGCTATAACAAAATTAATGGCCATGATTTCTTCAGTGGTATCTCATGACTGTCCAGATGATGTAGCAAAAATCACAAATGTGTTGAAATCTGGATTTAACAGCTCTCACAATAATTCTTGTATATTTTATCCCTACAATGCAGACGAAAAACGTCTAAGTTAGCCTTATAGGAATTTACCAGTTTATCAGTTTTCTGCGGAAGTTTCTGCAACATCAAACCGAAAAAAGCGGGTCTCATATCAGTTTCATATCAGTTTCATTGAGCATATTCAGAGAGTTGTACTGAGTAATTATTCTACATAACATATTCACTGAAATCGGTAGCATGAAACAACCAGAAAGGACCACAAAGAGCCTCAATGGCTGGTAATTCATCATCCCTCTCCTAAAAGATAAAGAAAAACATGACTGTTGAGTGTTGAAGTCTCGAATCAGAGGAGATCCGGAGACTTGAGGACAAGGTTCTTTTCAAGAACCTTTATGACAAACAAGAAGGACAAAGACTCCAAGAAGTTAATGAGGACGAAAGCAGATAGAAAAAGAGACAAGAAAGAGACAAGAAGGAGACGAAGAGGCCTCACCAGACAAAGAAGGAGCGATCAATCATCTAGATCAAAATGAACACGTCATCACTAGTACTGGTGTGTGAAGCCAGAGATGTGCTTTATAAGTTATGGTAGAAAAATATAACATGAAAGATAATCTAGAGAACCTTGCTAGGAAAACCAGTTTTTCAAACAAAAATCATTTGGATGTTAAGAAGTACAAAGATCAGAAGAGGAAATATTTGTAACTTAACAGTGGTTAAATTGAGGAAAGGAAGAAGTTTTCTATAGAAGTCCAATCATTTCTATGATATCAAATCAACAAGAAGTGGGATAGACATCAGTTACATTAATCAGATTGAAAGAGTGGTACTGTATAATTATGCTACACAACATATACACTGAAATCAGTAGCATGAAACAACCACACACCAGAAAAGACCACAAAGAGCCTCAATGGCACCGTAATTCATCATTCCTTTCCTTAAAGATAAAGAAAAACATGACTGTTGAAGTCTCGAAACAGAGGAAATCCGGAAACTTGAGGACAAAGTTCTTTACAAGAACCTTTATGACAAACAAGAAGGACAAAGACTCCAAGAAGTCAATGAGGACGAAAGCAGATAGAAAAAGAGACAAGAAAAAGACAGGAAGGAGACGAAGAGGCCTCACCAGACAAAGAAGGGGCGATCAATCATCCAGATGAAAATGAACACGTCATCACTAGTACTGGTGTGTGAAGCCAGAGATGTGCTTTTTAAGTTATGGTAGAAAAATATAACAAGAATGATAATCTACAGAACTTCCCAAGGAAAACCAGTTGTTCAAAGCAAAATCAGTGGGATGTTCAAAAAGTACAAAGATCAAAAGAGGAGAGATTTGTAACTTGACAATGGTTAAATTGTAGATAGGAAGACGGGAGAAAATGAGAAGCTGGCTCGAAGATTGGAGACTTTAAAAAATAATTAATGCACTCAGAAAGGCTACATTATTTGTTATCCATATGTTCAGACTAAAAACATCTATGCTTGCCTGAATGGATTGTACAAAATAAAGATATATTACCAGTTTATCAGTTTTCTGTAGAAGTTTGATCATTTCTATGATATCTAACAAAGAAAAGCGGGTTAGACATCAATTACATTAATCAGATTCAGAGAGTTGTACAGAATAATTATGCTATGCAACATATTCACTGAAATCAGTAGCATGAAACAACCAAACACCAGAAAAAACCACAAAGAGCCTCAATGGCACCGTAATTCATCATTCCTCTCCTTAAAGATAAAGAAAAACATGACTGTTGAAGTCTCGAATCAAGGTTCCTTACAAGAATCTTTATGACAAACAGAAGGACAAAGACTCCAAGAAGTCAATGAGGACAAACAAGATAGAAAAAGAGACAAGAAAGAGACAAGAAGGAGACGAAGAGGCCTCACCAGACAAAAAGAAGGAGCGATCAATCATCTAGATCAAAATGAACACGTCATCACTAGTACTGGCGTGTGAAGCCAGAGATACGCTTTTCAAGTCATCGTAATAATCTACAGAGCTTTGCAAGGAAAATCTGTTGTTCAAACAAAAAGCATTTGGATGTTAAAAAGTACAAAGATCAAAAGAGGAAAGATTTGTAACTTAACAATGGTTAAATTGAAGAAAGGAGGACGAGAGAAAATGAGATGATGGCTCGAAGATTATTCTTTATGTGTTCAACGTATTATGTACTGCACCAGAAACACAGTTTGTTATCTCTTACCAAGCTGTTTATCATTTAAATTTTTATCATGCACATCCATCTTTAATTGCTCATAAAATTTAATAAAATGCATTGTCACACCGAAATTAGTCTATGGGGGAGAACAAGCCATTAATTCATCACTTGACTTCCATTGATGACTTCAGTCTCTATAATCAAAAACATTTTAGATAATCCCTGCAGGATTGAAATGACTTAATTGCAGAATTTTGCATTAAACTCCCATCAACAGACTGTGAGGTAACATTTTCCGAATTATATCTCTCTTTTGGGGGTCTTTTAGAATAATTGCTCCATGGTTGTATTATCATCTATTAAAATTGTGAAGATTATACTCATTCCATTCATATCTGCATATTCTGTGTCGTAGAAACCTCCGATGATTTTTCTTCAAATTGCAGCAGTTGCTCTAAAATAGTTTATTTGTTTAAATGAAATGTGTCTTCCTAGTTCATGTGCATCTTCAGACTGGTCTATCTGCTAAGCAGTAACTCCCTTCATAAATAACATTATCGATTGATATAATCTTTCTATTTATCTATCATCAAGTAGAAAAAGCTTCTTTGTTTCCATTTATTTCTCTGTCTATCTACCTATCTACTTATCTGTGTATTTATGTTTCTCTTCTTACATTTGGCTCTATAAATGGCTTGGTCAAGAATTGGTTCTTATTCCAAACCAAGGAAACAAATCTTACTGGACTATAACCCTGAGGCATGAAATAAGGCATTTGCACAGATGACAATTGAATCTCACTATTCCTGCTCTATCAAACATATATGCACATACTGAGAGCCATTCTAGCTTTTAAGGGATTCACATACTGTGCAAGGCTTAAGTTCACATCACTGGGGAATTCTAAGATTATCATTAGGTTTCCATATACAAACCAGCATAAGCTAAAAAAAAGCTTGTTGGTTCAAGTTTGACATAAGCAATGCAGAAAATGGCATATGGATTTTTTTTTAGATAGATAGAAACATACACACATACATAGGCGTGACGTACGCAAAATATTTTTTGGAGGGGGGATCGAACGACACATGCTAAATTTCAGGATTTTTAATGGCGACGCCATTTGCGCACAACTTTGATTTTTGATATAAAAAACATGCCTATCAAATTACATTAACTCGGTAACAGGCTTGTCAGTCAACAGGAAATCTTCAGTACACTACTCCAAAATATCAGATGATAAAAATCAGCTCAATTACACCAAAATTGTCCATTAAGTGAACATATCTCTTATATGAATTCCACCATACTATATGGATACACTAAGTTAACGTAATTTGCTGGTGGAAATTTTCAGAATCCTACAGTAATGCAAATGTTATCTATACTTAGCAACATTTAATTATGCACTCTACAAAGACTTTGGAAGTGAGTATTCAACTCTCCGTCCAAATATTTAATGTTAAATAGTAGACCAGTAGGAATGTTTCTTGCATACATTTCTCGTATTTCCTTTGCTATGATGTATTTTGTGAACAAACTCTTCATGTTTTATGCTATCAAAACCGCATGTAACCTATCAGTTGCAACTCACTATTTGCCTAAATCTAAATGTCTAAATCTACTTTATCTAAATCTACTTTGCCAATACTGTGCAAATACCCATAAATTCACATACTAGGTCTTCTTTTACCCAGAATTTTTTGACTGGATTACAAATTGATATACTGCAGAGATGCGCTGAAATATGCATGATCACATACTTGCCACATACCCAAAAAGCAATTTACATGAAAAACGTATGTTTCACAGGCTTACACTTATCTAGAAAAATGCTATGAGTATATGTTCAAAATATAACGTGAATGATAATCTACAGAAATTCGCAAGGAAACAAAAATCATTTGGATGTTAAAAAGTACAAAGATCAAAAGAGGAAAGATTTGTAACTTAACAATGGTTAAAGTGAAGAAAGGAAAATTGTAGAAAATGAGAATATGCCTCGATGATTGGAGCCTTGAATTTGAGAATTAATCAATGGTCTCAGGTAGGCTACATTATTTGCAAGAAAACACCAAAATTAGGAAAATGATGTTTGTAAGGCAGCTGGAATCAAACTCGGTCCTAGCAACTGGAAGGTGAGTGTTTCTAAATGTGCTGAGAGAAAATTAGATCGCAACAAGAAACGAGAAGATAACAATTAATCTGATAACAATAACAAATAAATACACCAACCTAGTTTTGGATTGCTGAAGGAGACCACATTATCTTTATCATCAAATGATATGAACACTTGGACAGCAGTAAAAGCTGTCACATCAAACCACTTCATACAAAGACAGTCATCATTGAACTTGCAGGAAAGATAGCTCTGTGAAGAATTCATTATTTCTTTCCAATTTTTCTGAAGAGCCAAGGCCCCAATTTATTGTGGCCAATTCTCATTGCACTTGGAATATTGGTAATATATTGACATAGATATTTGTTGGCAGTTCTTAACCTGCAAACATCTACACTGAAAGTCCTTATAACTAGTTCACTTAGTCAAAATGACTAAATAACTGCGTAATTTGATGAATTTTCAAAAGGTAACACAATTAAAAAAGACTTATAACAATTTGGAAATGTGGGAGTGATGACCTGCTCAGCAAAAATGCAAACATGATGACAAGAAAAGAGGAACGTGACAATTACTGCAAAAAAGACACACCTCCAGACAATCATGGAAGTGCAGGATTGGGACAAGAACAATCAGACAGCAGTATATCTGAGACAATCTGTGATTCCAAGTGACATCAAACCGGCTCATTCAAAGAGAGTCATCATGGAACTGGCTGTGAAGATTGCTCAGTGAAGAATTCATTATTTCTTTCCGACTTTCTTGAAGAGAGAGGACCCCAATTAATCCTGGCCCAATATACATTGCACACGGAATGTTGGCCATATTTGGAATCCCGAGATGTGTTGACAGTTCTAGGAGATTTGTCGAGAGTTCTTGATGCAGGAAGACATGGTATGACAAAGGTTTTTTTAGGATGTGGGCACATGGCTCAATCATTAGTTAATCAAGTTCCAAAAATAGAAACCATCTATTTTCAAATGATGAGTCATAATTTACTTGCATGACGATGGATGGATGGATGAGTGGGGCTTTACGTCCTGTATTTAATGCACTCGGAAGGCTAATTAGGACCAGAGGATGACACGGCAATTAGGCAAAGGATGATTGAAACAACCATCCAACATAGGCCCTGGTGACCTGGCAAGAGGTGGATTCGAACCCTGGACCCAAAGAGTTGCAGTCCAGCACGCTACCACTAGACCAACCCTCCCCCTACTTGCATGGGGAAATTCACATGTGTATAGACAAAAGAAATAAATCAATCAAGAGATAAGAACTATTGTCAGGGCACAAACGTTAAAATTGGTTATGGTTTGCAACTTCTTTTGTAAATTAGAAAAATATTTACAGAATTAGGCCACATGATTTATAATTGTGGAGCAGTGACGGTCCATGCATGCACAAATTATTGTTGTGTAACGTGTATGAGATAATGTCCGGACACAGAGTTGTTTTATTATTAGGGTAGAGGCATTTCTATTGTTATGTCTGTTTGAGATACATCAGGCTATTTTCCAATTCATATGGCATCACTCTCTCAGTGAAGAAAGGAAGTAAACTTTTGAAAGAAAAAAACACTATTCCACATGCACATCTAAATTAGAAGCTAATTTAAGGTGAAATTACTCCAAAACTTTATCTCATTAATGTTGCTGGAAATGATATATATACCTGTGAAAGCTAATAAAGCCCTCTGGACTAAAATGGAAACCAGAAACAGGATTTTTAAAAGCGGTTCCAAGAAAAGCTTGAGTATATGAATCTGTACCGCTGATCACGTAGACTGCAGTAGCTTATATATATGCCAGCTGTCTGAGTTCGGTTTTATCCGCAGGCTCATTCAAGATAAAAAGAACGTCAAGAAAAAATTATCTTAATTCAAAGAGATGAAGAAGAGGGAATGCATTTGAGATGAAGAAAAAGTAAAAATGTGGACAGCGGAATAATGAATACAGCTAATGAAAGGATGAGAAAGCTTCTATGTCTCCTGCGCTGAATGTGGAATTTTTGTTTGATTGTGAATGTATGCTGTACCTATAAGTGTACATCTTTTGCCGTCTATAGTGCCTGGTGATAACTTTAAACGTAAACAAGGACTCGACTCTGTTAAGTTGTCACATCAAGGTGACAGGTAATTTTTTCACATTGCATGCCACAATGTTGCAAATACTAACATCATATCTTGATATAGCTTCACAGCATTGTGACAACACCATTTCTACAACACGATACTTCATAAATTTCACCAAAATTGCCATGTTGTCATGAAGTGGTCAACAACATTGGCACAAAGTTGGAGTAACTAAGAGGTTTGCCCATTGGGAGACAACATGAACATGCATGCCTCTCAAGAAACATGTCATTCACTGCATGTCTTACATTGGCATAGAGTTCACCCTTGGCTGGGTGCTACCTTCCGGGTTGTAATCTTGTTAAGTTAGTTTCTTATGATCAAAGTTAACGCTATAATCGTGATACATTTATAAGGCTTTTTAAGCTGTACATGCAAGGCAGGAGAATGTTAAGCTTTATTCTACTTCAAACTTCTTAGCATGTGATTAGGTGAAGTACAGGAAATGACAGGGGATTGTACTTCAAGGTTATTTTACTGCAGCCATGCTTTTGGGAAATGCTTAGGAGCAATGTTATAACCACACTCTTGACGCAAAGGGTTCTTGATGGCATATTTAAAGAACCCACAGGCGAAAAATTTTGATAAGAATTCAACTGAATTGGAAATAATTAGAAGAACAAATGCACAAAACCAGGTGAAACGCCAAAATGATATTCATATAGATGTTCAACAACTCATACAGACATACACTGATATGCCATGTCAGATTTTATTGTTTATTGTGTCAAGTTGAAACTTTCAACAAACTGTGTGTTCCCACATCCCTATTCCCACACAAATTAACCCAGATTTCGATTTTGTAATCATGTTTTTCACTCTGTCAGAATTATATTGAAATAATGTTGAGGAACATGTATATGCAGTATCACGACCTTGCAACAAAAATATACCCAAAGAGCAAATTACATGATAATACATAATTATTTCATTGTCTCCTATAATATGAAAGAATGTAGGAGGACCTTTATATGAGAACCCTAACAATGAGAGATTTCCCTTCATTCACAAACAATATTCTTTGATCGTATGCAAGAAATTAAAAGTCCAGTAAGCCATATAATATCACGGTGTATCATAATTCTGATTACATGCAAAATACGGAAGATATATGTAGGTGTTTCAAACTACATGCCTTTGTCAATATATTTGAGCCCAGTGCCAATCACAATATAAGCTGTGGCATGTTCAGTTATGTGGCAAACAAAAGGACAAATTCAATTGAAATATTTTGAATAGGCAGTTTAACAATATTTATGTTATTAGTAGGTACTATAGCAATTGAAACATATTACATTCAATCCTCTGCTTTATCAAATGAGGAACAATTCAATGTCTGTGCAGACATTTTTGTATTTCTTTCGTGAATTGTAAAGACGTCAATCAATCAATCAGTCAATCAGCTTTGAAAAAAATTAATAAGTAATCAAACTCAGACTCATACTAAGTAAAAATGTAAATCAAAAATAATAATAAGTAAGAAGGAGCAAAGGGAATCTCTTCAAAGTATTCGGAGATAGATAAATAGTTAGATATTAGTGATAGTAAGTGCAGCTTTTACGCCCAGTTCGTGGCACTCATGCGGATTGACTGATGAGATGGGAGAGAGAGAGCGACGGTGCTCAACTTGTCACTCATTTATCCTATGTGAGGATCTTTTACTTGCCCAGCAGCACAGCCACTGACACAAGCAGCCAGCAATCTGACAATCTGAATGACATCCAGCTGGGATTTTGCTCATGAAGGTCCACTGAAAATTTTCAATCAAGGGTTCGAAAAAAATCAGCAAAAGACCTTCAGCAGAGCAAGTGGGAACCTAAACCACTCTGCCACCAAGCTTCCTATTTTCAGACACAGGACCTTTAATGAACCGACAAAATAGTTTTTAAACGTGCGGTGCACGTATATACTTGTTATATCTCTCTATCTATTCTTTCTGTCTGATGATCACATATATTTCGGTCAAGGTCACTTAAAAATTTCAAATATATCATTCCTTATGCAATACTATAAATCTTAATTTTTGGTATTTAAGTAGCGGCTTTGGACCCAAAATTGGCTTAAAAGCAATCGTTTAATGTAATTGTCTCACACCGCAAAATAACAATGATATATTGAAGGCTTTATCATCATTCAAAACACTGTAAAGCACCAATGAGATAGGATTTTGACATTCGATATGATTTCTGTTTCAAACGACATTTATCGTAAAAACAAGGATAATAGGTGATCAGGGAAATATATTGCCCCATCCCATTCAGCACTATGACATAGGCACCACTCTTGTTGTCTGAGCTTCTTCTGAAGGTTTTGCTTTTGATCTTTCTTTCTATAAATCTGTACAACCAAAGTGACTTACTTACCGATTAAATTATCAATACACAAGGCCATCTGTCCATCAGCCAGTCTATCTATCCACCTACTGTAAATCAAATGCCCTTCTATCTATGTATAAACCCAAAGTTGATGATTTTAAAATGAAAATAGATGGCTGCAATTCCAAAGGGGGTTATTGAGTAACAAGATGACATATCAGAGCGTTATCTTTTTTTCATTCCTCCAATCTACATGCACCCCTCATCCTAATTCTCCTAATAGTTCCTATTATTCAATAAATTCATTGTGAGGACACAATAAAAAGTCATCACTTCAAATGATGACTTAGATTCTCTTATATCACAAACAATTTCAGGAGAAAAATCATGCCGAATTCAAGTGACTTATTTGTAGATCTGTTGCATCAAACTCCCTTCAACGGACTGTTGAGTTCGAATTTTCTGAACCAAATCTCTCCTCGGAGGCTATTATTTATTTATGGATGGAAGTATAAGAGATAGTGCTCATAAAATCTGTTTTGCAAAATGGTCTCATGTCCATACTAATTGAATGATGACTCACAGTCAATTAGGGGTGATTCGATGAATTTGAGCACATGATCTGCATCTAGCATTCTAGCTATCTTAAGACTATCTGTTGTGCAAATTTTCTATTTGCCTATCTACCCACCTATCGATCTATCTGTCTATCTATCTATCTATCTCTCTCTCTCACTCTGACTCCTGCAGGCCTTTTTCATTAATCTATGTGCATCTATCTAGTACTTCTGAAGGGTTTCCCTATGTCTCATATAACCCTAACATTAACAAGGCCTGTACGAGCTTAGACTGTTTTATTCCTCTTGTCTTGTTGTTTTTCTTTATGGAGGACTTTACAACATCTCTTCAGTGTATTATGTTAAGATTTCTACCTTGCCTTTGGCAGTGTGCCGCACAAATTGCTTTAGATGAAAGAATTGTTGTCGTAAACTCTCTTGTTGCTCTGCCTTGCAGTCGTTTATCCTTTGGGAGACTGTAGCTGGTCGATCAGTAGTCAGGGAAGCTGTTAAAGACAACCTGTCTTTATTATAGTGTCTGTGTTTAGTACATTGTAGCACTCTACGGTTGTTTGGTAATCCGAGTTGGGAGTTGTAGTAATTTAGATTGATTGCATGCTCTTAGCCCTCAAGAGGATGATATAAAGGCAGTCTTGTAAGCATTAAAATCCCATTCTTTTCTATCAGTATTTGTGAGCATTGTTTTAATGAGCAGTGGGGATATAAACAGCTGTCATGATACATTTACCATTGGAAAGGGCCGAAAGCTGGAATCTAACTGACAATTTTGCACCTTAGCACCCTGCTAAAAGAGCAGCAGCAAACAAACAATCAGATTGTAATTTCTTTAACTCACCAGTTGGGATCTAAATGACAAAAAACGATGTTAGAATCCGTTAATGATTAAATATGAATAGAGCCCAAAAGTCATAATAAAGGTAGCTATACCCATCGAAAATTTAAGACAATAATTCAAAAACATTGGACAAAACAGTTTGAATTTCATTTATTTTCCGTATCAATATTTAATAGAGTAATAACTGATATTTTAAAAGGAATCAGCAAATACTGTCATGATAACATAAATTGTCATGATTTCTTATTGTTTGTCACACTATTAGCCATAAATGCTGCTTGTTAGGAGGATAGTCTTGAGGCATTTTTCAGTGCTCCAATTTTATGAGGTAGATCACCTCCCCCCTCAAGCACTTTATGGATGATCTCTCATCTTTATGAGGATACAAACAGACACAATCAAGGATGTTGCCCAACACTTAGTGTCTGAATAGGAGAAGCAAAGCTACAGCATCGATCAGAGAGCCACTTTAAAACCAGGTTAGTAGATGACTGTGGCGCAGTGTTGCAGTGGGATGTTTAATCCCTTGAAGAGCAATAAGAGAGGTTGATCTCTTGGCGTTTTACAACAACTTAATTATGGTTTTGATATTCACATATATACATATGACTGATAAATTTATTCTAGTTCTCTCACACATGGGCAATTCAATCATTTAGAAGTCCTATAATGCTGTACATCTATTAAGCTCATTTTGGATGAAAGCATGGCACTAGAAACTCAAACCGCATTGGAACGCATTCAAGGCCTAGCAATTTCAGCTTTGACAATTGAATTGTCGCTCATGGTAATGAGTGCTCACAGGAAAAGATGTTACAATGACAAATTCTCAGCAACTGAATCCTATCACTTCCCATAATTCATTAATCGCCCATTGTGTCATTGAGAATAGACATTGGTTACAAAGGAAATGCAATGCCTGCAAATCAAGCAAATCTGGTGAGCGATATTTAACTGCTGAGCCCCAACTACCTCCCCCTCCTCTATAATTTTAATTGATCGGTCGTCAGCTAATATTGCCTGAGGTTTAACCCATCACATTAATAATTGACAATTAGAGAGGCATTGAAGACAAAATTATTTCTTGCTCTCCACTTGTGAAATCTCACGAACATTTCAGCTTATTTTAGCAGAATCATGTTTAGAAATGGAAATGTGGTGAATGCAATATTTTACTCTTATTCAAAGTTTCAAAGAACATTAACACTGACATGAAGTATAAAATTTTCTAAACTTCTAAACAGATATAGCGTTACTGTGTATGTTGCCTTGCACTGGTATCTTATATAAGTGAGATGTATGCCAATATTTACGGCATCAAATGGCAACAATAATATCACAGAATATGATCCTGGGTGCTAGTGCTAGGAATGGTATCGGAACTCAGAACTTACTTTCACTGTTGGAGTGTACGATACATTTAAGTTGCTTTTGGTATGTAACTCACAAAATGGTGATCATATAATGCAATTTAGGAATATACAAGGGTAGCCACATTTCTTTCCCACCCTGCTTGCAAAAGAGATACACGTATTGTATATGGTTATGGGTTACACAACATTTAAAAATTTCTTTTCGTTTGTCGATGGTATTTCATAGTTTTTTAGCTGCTATCATTGTACCATTGTTCACGTTTTCCTTGTTCTCCAATAGAAATACATGCCCTCTGCCTTATCTCTTTGAATTAAGAATACTCATCTTGATGGTCATTTTGGTTAAATGAGGCAAAGGATGATATCAACCTAAGGCAACTGGCATATGTCCATACTCTACAGCAGTCCCGCAGATCTGCAGCTGTACAGATTCATATTATAGGTATTTTTGGAACCACTTGAATGTTGTCCATACTCTGATGTAGGTCCAGGAGGCATGATTACCTTTTACTGGTATCCATCGTGGCCAACTATCTTCTCGAAAGAAGAGTGGGAGTTAGCAGAGTATCACATACAGTGGTCATACATATCTCTAATTACTCTTCAATTACCCAAATCTGCAGCTGATTTTGAAATAAAACTAGTGAGACTTATTCCTTAAATTTGTCTATCTCTACATGTGTCTTAAAATCTCCATAGTTATGTCTGAGGAAGAAGTTGTCCTTATTATATGCACCACAGTAATAACCATAAGGCATCATCAGGGCAAAGCCCAATATCAGTTCAAATTTATCTTGAAACCAGTTGCAGACACTGAAAAAGGAGTTTTGCATCAAACTTGCATTTCAAGTAATTTTTCTAACAATTCCTATATTGAAGTTGAATTTGCTAATGATTCAGCCATGTTCTGCAAAATAAAGCACAGTTTAAAATGTTTTTCTCATTTGATGCTTCAGAGCCAAGAACAGTTACTGACTACAAATCTTAAGAGTCCGTATATGGCCAACATTCTGTATGCAATGTATATTGGGCCAGGAATTATTGGGGTCCTTGCTCTTCAGAAAAGTTGGAAGGAGATAATGAATTCTTCACTGTTCAAACAATCATCACAGTGCGATGAGGACAGTCTTTGAATGAGATGATTTGATGTAACTTGGAATCACGATGTATATTAGATATATCATTTTCTGATTGTTCATATCACACTTGAGGACTGGCACCGTAGGCACTGTTTTTCAGGAAAAGTCACATCCCTAGTTCTTGTCGCAGAAAGTCCTGTCTATGATTTTGTGAGAACAGTCTAAAATTGCTTCATATATGTTTTTTCTAAGTCGGCTGTTATTTTTGCCGATTTTAGTTTTCCGTAATGTAATATTATATAACTGATACTCTATTTCCAGCTATAACAAAAATTCATGATTTAAGTGTGTCAAATTGTCAATACACTGTATGAATTATGATAAAATTATTTCAGCAAATACAAAGGCATTTATTTTGCTGTTTCTATGCATCCTCTGACATTTTGCTACTAATCTATCAACATCTACTTTTCCTTCCATATATCTGTCAACTGATTGATCTGGCATGTATCATTCTATCTATCCGTCTGTCTGTCCATCTACAATAAATAAATTGGTAAAAATATAATTGTCATTTTATGAAGGAAAATTAAAAATTACAATCCACAAGTGGAATAATGCAATCCCCTGGCCACCAATGATACACCAGCACAAGATCGTATTTTTATTTTCATTCCTAGCTCCATATTATTATTGATAAAATCTTCTGTTAGTCAATAAATTGCATTGTCACATTTTAATTAAACCATTGGGAGAACACAAGATATTGAGTTCTTCAATAAGCCTCAAATGACAGCTTATGATTCTCTTATCAATAAAATTCGGAGCAACCAATCTTGTTATTCCAATCTAAGCAAGAATTTCATTTACATCACCGAAACGCCAGAAGTAATTATTTTTTCGTTGCACACAACAAAAATATACTTTTTTAAATTAACCAAGACCGTACTAGGGCAAAAATTTAAAATAATTATCTTTTTTCTTACCATGCTAGGGTAAAAATTATTATCTTTTCGAAGATTGCCCAGAAGCTATTTTTTTCTATGAAAACAGAAAATTTAAAAAAAAAGTTATATAAAAAAACCCAAGTGCCCACCCCTTAAAGTCCAATGATTGTGCCATACAGCAAAAACCCCCAATAAGATCGAAATGACTTTATTGCAGAAATGTTGCTTTTAGCTCCCATCAACAGACTGTGAGTGTAAAAGCCATCTGTCCTTGAAGGCTATTTAAAGTAATTTCTTGATAGTAAAACCATAAAAAATGTAAGATTACGCTCATTATATGTGCTGTGTGAGTGCATACCAATGGAATAATAATATGAATTCCCTCCAATCGGGGGTTATTTAATGAATTGAAGCTCATTATTAAACTGTTTTTGGCTAGCCGTCTGTCTTGTAAGTTATCTATCTTAATTTATCTCAATGTCTATCTAGCTTTTGGTTGATCTATCAGTCATTCAATTTGTATATTATATCTATACCTTTCTAATGTTCAATCAATCGGTCTCTCTCTCTATCTCTATCTGGCTATCTATCTATTGATCTTTTGTTTCATATCTACCTTATTAAGGGTTTCTGTCATTGTTATATAACCCTCACAGGGCACATATTGCTATGTTTCTTTAGTTTAGTTTTTCTTTATGGAGGTTTTTGCAACATCTCTTCAATGTATTATGTTAAGATTTCTACCTTGCCTTTGGCAGTGTGCCGCACAAATTGCTTTAGATGAAAGAATTGTTGTCGTAAACTCTCTTGTTGCTCTGCCTTGCAGTCGTTTATCCTTTGGGAGACTGTAGCTGGTCGATCAGTAGTCAGGGAAGCTGTTAAAGACAACCTGTCTTTATTATAGTGTCTGTGTTTGGTACATTGTAGCACTCTACTGTTGTTTGGTAATGTGAGTTGGGAGTTGTAGTCATTTAGATTCATTACCTGCTCTAAGGCCTCAAGAGGATGATATAACGGTAGTCTTGCAAGCATTAAAATCCCATTCTTTACTATCAGCATTTGTGGGCATTGTTGTAATGAGCAGTAGGGATATAAAAGTTCCCATAATACTTTTACCATTCGAAAGGCTGGAATCGATCTGACAATTTACTCTGCATTTGCGAAGTAACAAAAATGCATGTTAGAACCTGTTAATGGTAATTTATGAATAGAGCCTAGTACATGTAGTAAGGTTAATGGAAGCTACTAAGTATCAACAGAGAATTTTACAAAAAATAATTATAATACAAACACAAAGTGCTCAGTTAGAATTGCATTTTGATTTCCCTGTCAATATTTAAAAGAATAATAACTGATATTTTAAAAGGATTCGGCAAATACTGTCACGGCAACATCAATAGTCATCATTTTTTATTGTTAGTCATACCAGCAATAAACGCTACTTGTTTGGAGCATTGCCTTGACAAATTTTTTCAGTGCTCCCATTTTATGAGGTAGATCATCTCCAAACTCAAGCATTTTATGGACGATCTCTCATCTTTATGAGGATACAAACAGACACAATCAAGGATGTTGTCCAACACTTAGTGTCTGAATAGGAGAAGCAAAGCTACAGCATCGATCAGAGAGCCACTTTAAAACCAGGACAGCAGATGAATAATTATATAGCGCAGTCTTGCAGTGTGACGTTTTATTACTGTGTACAGCAATGACAGTGAAAGTAGATCTCTTTGCTTTCGACAACAACTAAATCATGGTTTTGATATTATTATTTGCATGACTTTTAAGTTGTTCTAGTTGTTAAAGAATACCACTCATTTTTGCAGCACAGCAGGCTGTCCTGATGAAAGCATGGCACTAGAAACTCAAACCTCATTGTGTCATTGACAATAGACGTTGGTCACAAGGGAAATCCAATGTCTTCAAATCAAGCAAATCTGGTGAGCGATATTTAACTGCTTAGCCCAAACGCACACTACCTCCCACCTTCTATAGTTTTAATTGATCGGTCGTCAGCTAATATTGCATTTAACCCATCACATTAATGATTGACAATTAGGAGGTATTGAAAACAAAATATTGCTTGCTCTTCACTTGTGAAATCTAAGGAACATTTCATCTTATTTTAGCAGAATCATGTTTAGAAATGGAAATGTGGTGAATGCAATATTTCACTCTTATTCAAAGTTTCAAGGAACATTAACACTGATAGGAAGTACATCTACAATAAATAAATTGGTAAAAATATAATTGGCATTTTATATTATAAAGAAAAATTAATAGTTATCATCCACAAGTGGAATATTGCAATCCCCTGGCCACCAATGATACACCAGCACATGATCCTCTTTTTATTTTCATTCCTGGCTCCGTATAATTACTGATAATATCTCCTGTTACTCAATAAATTGCATTGTCACATTTTAATTAAACCATTGGTAGAACACAAGATATTAAGTTCCGCAATAAGCCTCAAATGACAGCTTATGATTCTCTTATCAATAAAACTTGGAGCAACCAAGCAGTATTCAGGGGAGCATGACCAATTTTGTGTTTCCAATCTAAGCAAGAATTTCATTTACATCACAGAAACGCCGGAAGTAATTATTTTTGCGTTGCACACAAGAACTTTTTTCTAAATTAACCAACACCGTGCTAGGATATCCACCCACAATAATAATATATGATTTCAAAGATTGCCCAGAAGCAATTTTTTAAAATGAAAACAGAAAATTGGAAAACAATGTTTACGTAAAAAAATTGGAAAAATCCCCCCATAAGATCAAAATGACTTTATTGCAGAAATGTTGCTTTTAGCTCCCATCAACAGACTATTAGTCTCTGCTTGATGGCTATTTAAAGTAATTTCTTGATGGTAAAACCATAAAAAATGTAAGATTACACCCATAATATGTGCTGTGTGAGTGCATGCCAATTGAATAATAATGTGAATTCCCCAAATCAGGGGTTATTTGATTAATTGAAGCCTACTAACCGGTTTTGGCTGGCTGTCTGTCTTTCAACATACCTATCTCAATTTAATTCTATGTCGATCTAGCTTTCTGTCTATCTATCTGTCATTCAATTTGTATATTATATCTATACCTTTCTGTTTGTCAATCAATCGGTCTATCTGTCTATTGATCTTTTGGTTTATATCAACCCTTATTAAGGGTTTCTGTCATTGTTATGTAACCCTCACAAGGCATACTGATTTGTTTCTTTAGTGTTGCTTTTCTTTATGGAGGACTTTGCAACATCTCTTCAGTGTATTATGTTAAGATTTCTACCTTGCCTTTGGCAGTGTGCCGCACAAATTGCTTTAGATGAAAGAATTGTTGTCGTAAACTCTCTTGTTGCTCTGCCTTGCGGTCGTTTATCCTTTAGGAGACTGTAGCTAGTCGATCAGTAGTCAGGGAAGCTGTTAAAGACAACCTGTCTTTATTATAGTGTCTGTGTTTGGTACATTGTAGCACTCAACTGTTGTTTGGTAATGCGAGTTGGGAGTTGTAGTAATTTAGATTGATTACATGCTCTTAGCCCTCAAGAGGATGATATAAAGGCAGTCTTGTAAGCATTAAAATCCCATTCTTTTCTGTCAGTAATTGTGAGCATTGTTTTGTTGAGCAGTGGTATAAAGAGCTTGTAGTTTAATAGTCATTTATGAGTAGAGCCCACAAATCCAAACATCAGATAAAAGCAGGCTACCCTCAGAGAAAAAAAAAAAATATCATAAATAATTCTATATTGGGTCAAGGTAAATACATTTTCTGTCACCCGAATGCATTTCACATAATAAATGGCTTATCATTTGATGGGATAATCCGGAATATCATTTTCAAATATTCATCAAATACAGTCATGACAACCTACATGGGTCATGCATTGGACACTCAGTGTGTTGTTGTTAGTCATACTATTGGCCATAAACACTACTTGTTTAGAAGAATTTCTTGAGACATTTTTTCAGTGCTCCCATTTTATGAGGTGGATCACCTCCCCCCTCAAGCATTTTATGGATGATCTCTCATCTTTATGAGTATACAAACAGACGCAATCAAGGATGTTGCCCCACACTTAGGAGAGGCAAAGCAGCAGCAATGCAACATCCATCAGAGAGCAACTTTAAAACCAGGATAGTAGATGACTATGGCAGAGTGTTGCAGTGGGACGTTTAATCACTGTGGAGAGCAATGACAGTAGAGAAGAGGTTGCTTTTGATAACAACTTAATTATGATTTTCACATTCACATATATACATAACTGATAAATTGGTTCTATAGTTGTCTCACACGTGGGCAATTCAATCATTTAGAAGTCCCATAGTGTTGTACATCTATACAGCTCATTCTGTATGAAAGCATCGTCATTGGAACGCATTCAAGGCCGTGCAATTTCAGCTTGGGCAATTGAAATGTCGCTCATGGTAATGAGCGCTCATTGGACAAGATGTTGCAATGACAAATTCTCTGGAACTGAATCCTACCTACCACTTCCCATAATTCCTTAATAGCCCATTGTGTCATTGAGAATAGACGTTGGTCACAAAGGAAATCTAATTAGCCCAAACTAACACTACCACCCTGGTCGGTCGTCATCTAATATTGCCTGTGGTCTAACGCATCACATTAATAATTGACAATTAGAGAGGCATTGAAGACAAAATTATTTCTTGTCCTCCAGTATTGAAGTCTCATGAACATTTCAGTTTATTTTAGCAGAATCATGTGTCGAAATGGAAATGCTGAGAGTGCAATTATCTACTTGTAGTCTCAAAGTTTCAAAGATCATTAACAATGACATTCAGAAAAAACATTTTTAACAGATACATTGGGGTAGTTTTAGTGCATGTTACCTTGTACTGGTATCATGTATAATTGCAATGTGCGCAAATATTTATGGCAACAAATGAAAACAATAATTGTACAGAATATGATCGTAGATGAAGTGCTAAGAATAGTCTGAAAAGCATTCCAGCAGGAGCGTGCTTAAAGTTAACTCACAAGATGGTGATCATAATACCTTCAGGAATATACAAGGGTAGCAACTTTTCTTTCCTACCCTGCATTCAAAGGAAATATATACGGTTACAGAACACCAAGATAATTCTTTGCATTCTATGTCAATTGACTTTCAAGCTTCTCAGGCTTTTTTTAGCTTCTATTGTACATGTATATTCATTTTTCTTTTTTCTCTGCTTGAAGTGCATACTCTCTGCTCTATCTCTTAGAATTGAGAACACTCTTCTTGAGGGTCTTTTTTCATTAAATGAGGCAAAGGATGATATCAAGCTAAGGCAACAGGCATCTATAAGCTACAGCAGTCTTGCAAATCTGCAGCTGTACAGATTCATATTATAGGTATTTTTGGAACCACTTAAATGTTCCTCTTGCTCTGGTCTGGGCTTAGGAGGCTTGATTACCTTTTACCGGTATCCATCGTGGCCAGCTATCTTCTCGGGAAAGAAGCGTGGGAGTTAGCATATAGTATCACACACATTTCATTAAGTGCTCTTCAATTATCTGAATCTTCAGCTAATTTAGACATGAAACTCTTAAGATTTTTTCTTAAAGTTGTCTCTGCCTACACATACCTTCAAATTAATCATGGTTTTATATGAAGAAGTTGTAGAAAAAATGGTGTCTCTTATGCAACAGTTCTAACCATTGGGCATCTGCAGGGCACAACTCAGTATAAATTCAAGCTGTTCCTGTGACTTCCTCTCCAAGCAGCTTCAAGGTTGCGTCACTAATATGCCAAATTTAGCAATTTTGATTTTCACCGTTTATTTCTTTGAAAAATCAGGATCTGAAATCCTTATTATACATCACAAAATTATTGTATAAAATTGGTTTATAAAACTGGATCAATCACTTGGTCAAATGTGTCATTTAAGAATGTGTGAAACGTGGCATCACATCATGTTCTAAATTTTGTGATTAAGCCACGTTCGGCATATAAACTATAAAGGTACTGTTCAACAAGTTTTTCACTTCAAAGCTTTAGAGCCAAGAACTGTCAACAAATCTTGGAGTTGATATATGACCAACACTGTGTACATTGCGCCAGGATTAATTGGGGTCTTTGCTTCTCAGAAAAGTCGGAAAGAAATAATGAATTCTTCACTGAGCAATCTTTACAGCCAGTTCTTTGATGACTATCTCTGAATGAGGTGGTTTGATGTCACTCTGAAATCACCACGCATCTAAGATCTATTGCTGTCCAATTGTCTTCATCCCACTGTCAGAACAACCATGATTGTCTTTATGAACGCACTTTCTTTGCACCAATTGTCACATTCTTAGTTTCTTTGTCAGACTAAGTCATGTTCGTAATCTTCTAAGAACAGACTGAAGAGTGTCAGATTGCCGGATACACATTTAAATTGTGCTTGGCAGTTGTGTGATTTCTACCTTTTTTACCGTTTCCTGGTATACCATATTAATTTTTTTTGCACTTAATGAATGATAAATAATATTTAGTGCAAATGAAAATGCAAATATATCATTCCAATAATCCAGTTCAAAAATCTAATCAGTGCCATCTCTGCAAATCAACACATGCTTGCCGTAATTTCTCGCTGGATCACTTTCTTTAGCAATTACATTTTTCCTCACGGCTTCTGTACTTCTTGACTTTTCTTGAATTATAGTTGTTTCCTCTCTGCTAAAGCTCAGAGCTTGATTGGAGCTGTTATCGGATTACAATCCTTGTTGAGCCAGTCATTCCTCATGATTTATCAACTACTGATGGGTCCTTCACAGTTAAGGACGATCTGTTTTTATTCTTCTCTTTTTTTGTTTTCTCAGCTGATTTTGCACTCTCCATTGTAATTTCTTTCTTCCTTCTCATTATCTCTTATTTCATTCTTTAGAATCTTCCTAGTCTTTCCCTTCTTGAACTTAGTGCAGTGCCCAACCAAATAGTCTTCCTCGCAATGATGATTTAATGGCATAGATAGATAGATAGATATGGTAAGTGCAGCCCTCTAAGCCCAGTTCTGGGCGCTCACGAGGGTTGATTGATGAGATGAGAGAGAGAGCAGGAGTCCTCAACATGTTACACATTTACCCCATGTGAGGGATCTTTTACTTGCCCAGCACAGACACTGATACAAGGGGCCGCCAATTTAACGTCTCATCCGAACGACATCCAGCTGGGATTTTGCTCATAAAGGTACACTGAAAATTTCGGGTTCCCCAACCGGGAGTCGAACCCATGCAGGCAAAGACCTTCAGCGGAGCAGGCGGGAACCTTAACCACTACACCACCCAGCTGCATATGGTTAGAGCACAGGTCACAGCCTATTTAGAGACACAGTTATCACTAATATATGCAAGGCACAGCATTTTGACTAAACCTTTTTAAATGTGACCCATGTAAGAACTTCTCTGATTGGCTGAGTCCAAATTTATGTGACCTACTTTCTGTCTTGAAGAAGTTGGATGGCTCAGTGAGATTGTAATACTTTCGAATATACTAAAGACAAGGCTATTCTATTTGGCTTGGACCAGAGTGTAGTGGATGATATCAAATCCGGGGAACTAAAATGTATATCAGCCTGGACATACCATGATGAAGGTATAACAGAAGTGTTTTGAAAATAAAGCCCTCTTCCTTGAACTACTCTTCTACATATAAAGCAATGTTCAACTTGGATTTTCAGTGTTCATCTTGACTCTCTTCTTAGAACTGCAGTTGAAGAACTGCTGTGAAATCTCCAAGAACTGTAAACAAATCTCCAGCTCCATATTTGGCCAACATTCCGTGTGCAATGTATATTGGGCCAGGATTAATTGGGGTCCTTGCTCTACAGAAAAGTCGGAAAGAAATAATGAATTCTTCACTGAGCAATCATCACAGCAAGTTCCATGATGACTGTCTTTGAATGAGATGGTTTGATGTCACTTGCAAATCAGAACATGACTTAGATCTATTGTCGTCTGATTGTTTTTACTGCTCCTGGACTGCAATGATTGTCTTGATGCGCAATTTTCCCCACTAATTGTCACGCTCCACGGTTTCCTTGTCATACATGTAAACAACTTTGTTGGAGCTGTGAAACAACATGACATAACTTGGAAATGAGTCTGTTTGTTAGTTGGTTTGTCAACCCTTTGTTTTGCTGAAATATTTCATATCCTAAAAACGTAAATTTGGTGTCATTCTTTTTCATTATTTTTTTTTCACGCCAATAAAAGTTGGATTGTTGCTTATACAAGTTATCATAAATTGTTGAAAACTCTTTGTCAGCAGAATTTCAAATACAATGAATGTGGAATCATCATGAGGGAATGAGAGAATATATATTTCGTAATTCTATGTCCTTTCTGGGATTCCACATGACTGTGAAATGAAGCACTATATAAATAATACATATTTTCTCGGAGACGGATCTATAGGTCAAAATCATACAAAATCAAGAGGAAAAGATACACTTTCGAAACGCAAATAAGTTATAAGGATATTTTCAAAAATCTTTTCAATCATCAAAATGTGTAGCTTTCAAGAAGTGCTCCATCAGATCAACTCTTCCTGTATAATGCCTGGATTTCCTATTTGGCTTCTTTTTTTTCCGAATATATTTTTTACCAAAGCCCCTTTTTACTTCTTGACTTTTCTGCCTTTTTGTTTTATTGTTTCTTCTCAGCTAAAACTTGGGAGCCCAATGGGAGCTGTTATCGGATTACAATCCTTGATGAGCCAGTCCTTCCTCATGATTAATCAAGAGCGAAAAAGTCCTTGCAGTTAAGAACGATTCATTTACTGTTCTTCTCTTTTTTGTTTGCCACTCTGTTGTGATTTCTATTTCTCTTTTCTTCATCTCCTGTTGACGTGATCACACTCTCGCAATTTGCAACCTTTAAGTCCATACTCTTTCTTGATCTCTCCATTGCAATATCCAACTAATTTTTCTCACATAAATTAATGGATATGGTAAGTGCAACTCTCCAAGCCATGTTCTAGGCACTCACAAGAGTCGATTAATGAGATGAAAGAGAGAGCAGGAGTCCTGAATGTGTCACACATTTACCTCAAGTGAGGGATCTTTCATTTGCCAAGCACAGACACTGATACGAGGGGCCACCAATTTTTAATGTCACATCCGAACAACATCCATGAAGCATCGATTGTTCATGAAGGTCCACTAAAATAATTGGATTTGTTCACCGGGGTTCGAACCCTTGCGGGCAAAGACCTTCAGCAGAGCAGTAAATGGTCTCTAACCACTCACCCACCCATCAAACCAGCTGCCTTTTGATAGTACTGAGCTTTTGTTGTATATATTTACTAAATTTGGAATGTCTTTTCATATCTATGGCTTTACACACAGTATACTCAAAGAGCTGTTCATTTTGATCTAGATGATTGATTGCTCCTTCTTTGTCTGGTGAGTCCTCTTCGTCTCCTTCTTGTCTCTTTCTTGTCTCTTTTTCTATCTGCTTTCGTTCTCATTGACTTCTTGGAGCCTTTGTCCCTCAGTTTGTCATCAAGATTCTTATGAAGATCCTAGTCCTCAAGTCCTTACTTCTCTTCTGATCTTATGATTCCTTAAGTCTTTACATCTCTTCTGAATCGAATGTCTTATTATTCTCTTTTCTCTGAGAGAAAAATGTACATCTGAATTCGACGCAGGTACCTCGCGTATCCAATATTCCAACTTCTGACTAATTAGACACTCTTCTGAAATGACAACTCCATGTTCATTCAAGACAGAAATAAGAACTTTTTTAAACAAAACTACATGTAGTGGTTTTGAGATTATCAAAATTAGCTTTCCCCCCTTTCAGCATTAAATGTACAATGCACTATATCTAATGATATCTAATAATTGTGGTCCTGCTATAAGCCTGAACAAGCTTGGATCTTTCTCAGCTCCCAAGAGAGCATATACCAGTGTGTTGCAAATTTCATGCGCTGCTTGGTCCAGAATTCCACAATTGCACTGCCCAAATTTACAAGCACCCGTCTAGTGTATCAAGTGAGTGAGTGAGTGAGTTTTTGGGCTATTTAGAGGCAACAGCAGTGTATCAAAAGTATAGATTTCACTTTAAAGTCATATTTATTAAACTGGTACAAAAAAAAAAAGGAAGTACATATACCATGTTCTGAGACCAGCAATCAGATCAACACACTAGCCGGGAAGCATACTTGATTTTTATTCCCCAATCGATCGACCCAACAAATTACCACCATAAAAAAGGACACTTTTTATTGAATTTACCCCATAAAAAATTGAGATTGCAGCTTTTTTTTTTGGCCTGCCGACTGACCCTAGAAAGGTGCCTCGAGAAGATCCAAGAAGCTAAAGATCATTAGTCAGGCCAAAAAGGTGAACATATTGTCAGTGTTTTTGGAGATAACTTCTGACCTGTTATATATATCATTCTTTTAAATTACTCTCTTGGTATATAGCTAGTGCGTGTGACTGCAAATAGCAATGGCTCTTAGTAGTCTATCAATTTGGGATCTTGTAAAATTGTTGCGAAAAAAAATAATGAAGCGCCTTCATAAGGAAAAATTTGTGCCCCATTGGGAGTATGTGGAAAGAGGCAAATCCGAAGGCGGATAGACAATAACTAGTGATATGCAAACAATTTAATATGTGTAATTAATAAAAGTCTTACAAAATCTTGGCACACACGTGCAAAACATACTGTAAAGTTGTCATAAGTAGCCAACAATGGAATAAGACATTACATCACGTTAGAACTTGTTAGTTTCACGATACATGTCTGTTACGAGTTGCTGACAGTTTTCATGCATTCCGGCAAGTTCTGCTAATTTTCGCATCCCCCAAGGACGTTCTGAGACATGTCGTAAATATATCATGTCATGTGACGTTCTGACAGGGTGTATGACGTCACAAGAACGACGTGTGACAGGCTATCAGCTCATCACTTCCAGAATAGAGGCTTCACACCACTTACAGGTAAGTTTATAGCATGCAATAATGCAACAAGCCAAGCTTTCAGGTACAAAACGAGGTCATGATCAAGTAGCTGTTGTTGCAGATCTATTATGACCAAAAGGTCATCTTCAAGAAAACATGCCTTATACATTACTCCACATTTAGGCCTCAACATTAATTAATTTTGGGATTGCATGCATACAAAATTACAAATGCTATGTAGCTAACAAAGCCCCGGCCTGTGGTGATTTAAGTTAGGTCAGAGTCTCAGTGGAACGTTTGAGCATATTTATTGGAATTATTCATTATTAACATATTTGCTTGATTTCTGGAATCTTATGCCTTGGCAATTACACTAAAACTTTGTTAATACAATCCTATTTTGAAAAAGCATGTGAAGAAACCAATTTGTGCATGTGACGCTATTGCTTAGTGCGTTCCAGGATACGATTCATGAAATTTTCTGTGAACCTTCCACAATGACGCAGCTAAGGGCAGTAGAGAATGTAGAGACAATGATGTTAATTTATTACCTTCGTTGTTCTGGTACCAAAAAATTATACAATTCCACAAAGATAATTTGTTAATGGTTATTGTTATGCATTCGTAATGAAAGCATTATTAATGTTGTTAGCCACCATGCTAATATTTTATAATTAAATTTCTTAATAACATCATTAGAAATTCCTTAATAACATTATTTAGATGTCTGCACTGTATGTATTACATTTCAAAGCAGCATTCTCATCTAATCCCACTGCTTCTAGATATTTGCACACTTCAAAGTTAGCATCAGTCTGCAGAAAATTGGTTTTAATGCTGATTTCTGGTAATCTTTGTAATATTATTTCTGATATCCTAGCACATCAGAAATCAGGGAAATATTGAAGCTCAGAGGGATTTCATTTTAATGAGACTCAAAATTGAAGTCTTTTGTTTGCGAAGTTTAATGAAATGTGGGATGATGCATCAAAGTGGAAAAGCATTATTACTGAATTCGAAGTTATCATTACAGAGATATTCGCAATTTCGTCAATATTCCGTCGAGGCGCATATTGCAGAACATGGTGTATTTACGTACATACACATAATCACTTGTATTAATTCGTCTGCATGCTAGAATTAAGCTCGATAGACTGATTGGAATTCTTGGAAGACACAGAGACTCATTGACAGAAAGAAAGATAAATAGATAGATAAATAGATAGATAGACAGATAAATAACATTATGATAGCTAATAGAGCTATTTCGATGAGCTGAGTGGGCCTCGGGCCGGTCAGATCTGCCTGGAATTCACTTTCAACCCCTAGCCTGGTTAATAAGATTGATGTTTCAAGAGTGCACTTCGCATTATTTTCCTTTTCTGTGCCAGTCCACTTATAATATCTCTTCATGCTTGTCAAAAATTAAAAACAGGATGTAAAGCCCTATCACCCATCTATACACCAGGGTTAGTCCCCACTCCTTTATTATACACTGTACATCTTGCAATGAAATACAACCTTTTTTTAATGATCGGGATAAGTTATTCTGTGGCTGACTTATATTTTTTATATGAAATCATATAAATGTCATAGAATTACAATTTTTAAAAACATATCCATTGTGTTTTACTTCTATTTAAAGGAGAACTTTGGCACAATCTCTAACAATGTTTCCAGACACTGGCCTCCATTTTTCGAAGCAGAAATACTCGGGTGAAAAAAGCCGACGTAAACTGATGTGAAATGCAAAGAGGTCGTTAGTAGGTAAGCAGCTTATTTGCCAATCTCGCTTTTGTTGAACTTCTTGCTGATTTCAGTGGAAATGTCGTGCAAAGCCATGCAGGAATTGGCTAGTATGGGCTGCAATGGGCTACCTTTCACAGCAGAGCACAAACATAGCCTATGCGGCAATGTAACAACAGCTGGCAACTACCCTGTATGGCTCAACAGCCAAACAGCACAAATGGCCAAAGAAGCACAAACAGCCCATGACAAATAGTAGAAAGGGCAACTAATGTTGGCTAGCATTTCTTGGTATTCTTGTGAGCCCCAGCAACTAATTGCCATCCTACACCATGTCAACCTTCAGGAGAGCAAAAGTAAAGCCGCAAAGGTCTCTGATATTTGACCGCCGATATATCCTTAGTTTGCGCAATTCTAATTTCGAAAAGTCGAGAGAAGTTTCAAACTCAAACACCAGATTTCAAGACTAATACTGATGCAACCAAAGCAGTGAAACCTCTGTTTGACCTTCTTGTAATAGAAAATTATCAATTTATTTACTTTGGCCTGCATTGTTCATATACTGTAGAAAAAAAGTGCTCTAGTACTGGTAAAGTCAGGAGAGTTCAATTTAAATTCAAACTCCAACGTGTTATATTCTCT
Organism: Platynereis dumerilii; assembly: GCA_026936325.1. Taxonomy (NCBI): domain Eukaryota; kingdom Metazoa; phylum Annelida; class Polychaeta; order Phyllodocida; family Nereididae; genus Platynereis; species Platynereis dumerilii. Next base: position 894,323 of record JAPTHN010000076.1, read on the forward strand.
GTTCTTGGATCTTGGTGTTTAACTAATGCATGCAATGTATCAATCAATATTGATACAGCACATGTATATGTGTCAAAAACATTGCTCAAACCTGTGCTAAATAGTAAAGCCAATAAGGTAAACGTGACCAAGTCATGCCTCATAATCTTTTTTTCCTATTTTCCACTTGGCTCATTTTGCTTTCGTGCCGAAAGGTTGAAGAACAAGTACAGGCGTGCGAAATGAAGAAGCTGTATGTTATTTAAATTACCATATTACATTGCATGCAACACATTAAAAGTTAAATAACATTAAATTTATCATAAAATTTGGCAAATACAGGAAAAAGTGTTATTTTCCATTATTCGCAATGTACATATAAAATGGGGCCTACTTCACACAAACTTGCGTCTGAAATGTGCAAAGTTGAAAGCATTTAACTCCAGCGAAATGACATACTTCATGCAAATTTGAATTGGAAATGTGCAAATTATTCAACCCAACGAAATAACATACTTCACTCAAACTCGCATCCGAATAACATACAAGTATTCAACCCAAGCGAAATAGCACCCGGAGCCTGAGCCCGCAGATACATACTGCCTAATGATAGACAAAGTGTGATACAGATAAACCACCTACATGTATACATAACATTACTTTTAGACAAACAACCACTAATTGCATCACACTGTCCCTTTACTTCGTGTCTTTCCCGAGGCAAGTAAATTACCTTTGGGCCTAGAAAGGGGGAAACCCCCCACTTCAATTATTTGTCAATTAACTATTTATTAGGTGACTTTGCTTGGAGGTTGACCACTCATATAATGAAATGCATGTGGTTCACAACCATGAACCACATGGTGTGAATCACATGGTTTTTTGCCAGAACTTCACTGCCTATTGTGGGATATAGTTTAAGCCAACACAGCTTGTTGTTTTCAGGTAAATAGATATTCTGTTTGTTATCTCAGGTGAAAACAACAAGCTATTTCAGCTCTAACAATTAGTGCAATCGTCTCACTCAATCATTTAAACTGACTCAGTTCATCCAATTTTACTGTGTATGACATTTCAATTTGTTCATAGTCATGGACTGCTTCAAATGTCAGCCAATGTGATGCAAGTGTTTCCTACTGTCAAGTTGTCATAAGTAGCCGACAATGGAACAAGACATTTATTACATCACATTAGAACTTGTTAGTTTCATGATACATGTCTGTTACGTCGAGTTGTTGACAGTTTTCATGTGTTCTAGCAAGTTCTGCAAATTTTCGCATCCCCCAAGGACGGCCTGAGACATGTTGTAAATATATCATGTCATGTGACGTTGTGACAGGGTGTATGACGTCACAAGAACGACATGTGACAGGCTATCACCTTGTCACTTCCAGAATAGAGGCTTCACACCACTTACAGGTAAGTTTATAGCATGCAATAATGCAACAAGCTTAGTTTAGAGATACAAACAAGGTCATGATTAAGTAGCTGTTGTTGCAGATCTATTAATTGTAATAAAGGTTATCTCAAAGAGAACTTGTCAAACTGTAGCCCATGTGAATTTATCCATCACTTTATTTTAGGACTACATAACAAATATTATGTTACAAGGTCATGGCTGTGGTGATCTAAGTTAGGTCAGACTCGGAGAAAAAGGCTTTTAGCATATTTCTTGAAATTATTATGCATATTCGCTTAATTTGTGGAATCTTATCACTTAGTAATTATGCACACTCTCCGTTAATGCAACCCTGTTTTGAAACTTATAATAAGCATGTGAAGAAAACAATTTGTGATATGTGACACTACACTCTTAACAAAAAGGTTTTATATGGAACCTTTAAGGGTTCTATAAGCTGGCATAGATAAGGAATCCTAAAAGGTTCATTATTCAACTTTGTAACAAGATTCCAAGAGCAAACAAAAACAATACTTAGATAATCCAGCTGCAATGATCTCCGACAATGGAACTCCTTTCTCTCAAATTAGGAGTATAGGGCTCCATGATGATAGGGTCTTCCCACCAGTATTAAACCTTATCTATTCAGTTGAACCCTTAACAAGAGTTTTCGGTGGTGTTTTCTTTACATTTACCATCAAGAAGCTTTTGCGTTTAAAGTGTATTGCTAAGCATGTTCCAGAATATGATTCGTGAAATTTTCTGTGAACCTTCGACAATGACGCAGCTAAAGGCAACAGAAAATATAGAGACAATGATGTTAATTTATTACTTTCCTTGTTCTGCTGACCAAAAACAATACAATTCCACAAAGATAATTTGTTAAAGATTATTGTTATGCAATAATGAAAGCATTGTTAATGTTGTTGGCCACCATGCTAATATTTTATAATTAAATTTCTTAATAACATTATTAGAAATTTCTTAATAACATTATTAGATGTCTGCACTGTATGCATTGCACTTCAAAGCAGAGTTCTCTTTTAATCCACAATGCTTTTAGATATTTGCACACTTCAAAGTTAGCATCAGTCTACAGAATATTAGTTTATGCTGATTTCTGATAATCTTTGTAACATTTTTTCTGATATCCTAACACATCAGAAATCAGGGAAATATTGAAGCTCAGAGGGATTTCATTTTAATGAGACTCAAAATTGAAGTCTTTTGTTTGCGAAGTTTAATGAAATGTGGGATGATGCATCAAAGTGGAAAAGCATTATTACTGAATTCGAAGTTATCATTACAATGATATTTGCAATTTCGTCAATATTATGTTGGCGCACATATTTAGAACACGGTGTATTAGTGTACATATACACAATCAGTTGTCTTAATTTCTCTGCATGCTAGAATTAAGCTGGATAGAAAGATTGAAATTTTGACACAGAGTCTGAGCGACAGACAGAAAAATAAATAGATAGATAAATAGATAGATAGACAGATAAATAACATTATGATAGCTAATAGAGCTATTTTCATGAGCTGAGGAGGCCTCGGGCCGATCAGATCTGCCTGGAACTCACTTTCGAGCCCTAACCTGGTTAATAAGATTGATGTTTCAAGAGTGCACTTCGCATTATTTTCCTTTTCTGTGCTTTTCCACTTATAATATACAATGTATCTTCATGTCAAAAACTGAAAACAGGATGTCAAGCCCCATCACTCGCCTATATACCATGGTAAGTCCCCACATCTGTATATAATAATAATATACATCTTGCAATGAATTACAACCTTTTTGTAATGATCTGGATAAGTTCTTCTGTGGCTGACTTATATTTTTTATATGAAATCATATAAATGTCATAGAATTACAATTTTTGAAAACATATCCATTGTATGTTACTTCTGTGCAAAGGAGAACTTTGGCACAATCTCTAACAATGTTTCCAGACACTGGCCTCCATTTTTCGAAGCAGAAATACTCGCGGAAAATCGCCAACGCCAACCGATGCAAAGAGGTCGTTAGTAGGTAAGCAGCTTATTTGCCAATCTCGCTTTTGTTGAACTTCTTGCTGATTTCAGTGGAAATGTCGTGCAAAGCCATGCAGGAATTGGCTAGTATGGGGTGCAATGGGCTACCTTTCACAGGAAAGCACAAACATAGCCTATGCGGCAATGTAACAACAGCTGGCAACTACCCTGTATGGCTCAACAGCCAAACAGCACAAATGGCCAAAGAAGCACAAACAGCCCATGACAAATAGTAGAAAGGGCAACTAATGTTGGCTAGCATTTCTTGGTATTCTTGTGAGCCCCAACAACTAATTGCAATCCTACACCATGTCAACCTTCAGGAGAGCAAAAGTAAAGCCGCAAAGGTCTCTGATATTTGACCGCCGATATATCCTTAGTTTGCGCAATTCTAATTTCGAAAAGTCGAGAGAAGTTTCACAGAAGTTTCAAACTCGAAAGACCAGATTTCAGTACTAATATTGATTTATCCAAAGCAGGAAAAGCCTCTTGTAATAGAAAGTCATCAATGTATTTTCTGTAGCCTGTATTGTTTGTGTACTGTGGAAAAAGCGCCCGAGTGGTTGGACAGTCAGTGGAGTTCAATTTACCTTCAAACTCCAGCATGTTATATTCTCGTTCTTGGATCAAGGTATTTAACCAACGCATACAACACATAAATCAATTTTGATTCAGCACATGTGCATGTGTCAAAACATTGCTCAAACATTTGCTTAATAAGAATGTCAATAAGGTAAATGTGACCGAAAAATGCCGTATAATCTTTTTATCCTATTTTCCACTTGGCCCATTTTGCTTTCATGCAGAAAGGTTGAAGAGCAAGTACAGGCGCGCAAAACAAAGAAGCAGTATGTAATTTAGAGTTACAATATAACACTGAATGCAACAAATTAAAAGTTAAATAACATCAAAATTATCATAAAATTTGGCAAATACAGGAAAAAGTGTTATTTTCCATTATTCGCAATGTACATATAACTTATGTCTGAAATTTCCAAAGTATTTAACTCCATCAAAATAATATACTTCATGCAAATTTGAATTTGAAATTTCCAAAGTATCAACCCAACAAAATAACATACTTCTCTCAAACTCGCATCCAAAATGTGCAAAATATTCAACTCCACGAAATGACATAGAGTAGGTCGGGGCAAGAAGCCCAGGGGTCATTCCGTGTCAAATCATCAAATTTTCCAGAAATTTTCCACCAACCCGTCTGCGATTTGGCTGGAAAAATTATAGACTTTTTGCGATCTCAATGAATGTACTTCCTGAAAATTTCATCATATTCAGTTAATTTTCCAGGATTTGGCAGAGGTTTGAAAATTGCTGATTTTACCAGTTTTTCGGACATCGGTTTTACCACAATTACACTTTTTGCTCAATAAATATGTTAATAATCCACCTAGAACATTGAAATTCGGGATCTACACTAACTGGACAATGGCAAAGGTCCGTGGGTTGACACCTAGTGCCTTGTTAAAACAGCAATGCAGCTATGGCCTTGTTAAACTACCCCCTCGAAAATCAATGTTCAGTACAATAAAATTCATATCTCCAGGGGTATACTGGGTATAAATATGAAACTCCTAGGATATATTCTGCATATGTATGGTCAAATAATACTTGAAAATTGGAGATGTGTTCAGCCTCATTTTTTTAATATAAATTTTTGAAAAATATTCTATGTATTTGGCTAAGTCCAAAGCAAAATTAGCTAAATCTCAAGGGGTATAGGTGGCATACGCCTTAAACTTTTTAATTATATTTCATGTATGTAGGGTATAATACAGGAAAGAATTCAGGAACGTGTTCAGCTTACTTTCGGTTCTGAGGAAATTCGAATATTTTTATATCTGTAACAGCAGTGCAACTGGCAAAATTCTGCAAAACCAAAAGTAAAGTGAACATCTTCCTGAATTCTGTCCTGTATTATACCCTACAAATATGCAAGACTACCGGAAATTTTCAGGGATGTATCCCCTATACCCATTGATGTTTCGCTGGATTTGTTATTGACTTAGCCTAACATATAGAATATTTTTCAAAAATTTATATTAAAAAAACGAGGCTGAACACATCGACAATTTTCAAGTATTATTTGACCATACATATGCAGACTATATGTGAGAAGTTTAAGGCAGTCTCTAAAATACCCTTTACAGAAGGGCTACTCGCCAGTTGCACTACTATTACAGATCTATATAATATTCAAAATTCTGCAGAACCGAAAGTAAACTGAACATCTTCCTGAATTCTTTCCTGTAGTATTCCCTACAGATATGAAAGATAATAAGAAAGTTTCGGGGGTTTGCCACCGATACACCTTGAGATATAGCTAGTTTTGCTTTTGGCTTAGCCTTAGACATAGGATATTTTTCAAAAATGTATATTTAACAAAGGAGGCTGAACACATCTCAAATTTTCAAGAAATATTTGACAATACTTATGACGAATATATCTGAGAAGTTTAAAGGCTGTCTCTATAATACCCTTTGCAGAAAGGCTACTCACCAGTAGCACTACTGTTACAGGTATAAAAATATTCAAAATTCCAAAGAACCCAAAAGAAGCTGTACATGTTCCTGAATTCTTCCCTGTATATTATACCCCACAGCCATGAAAGATAATTAGAAAATTTGAGGGGTATGCTACCTATACCCCTTGAGATATAGCTAGTTTTGCCTTAGACTTAGCCAAAGACATGGAATATTTTTTAAAAATTTATATTAAAAAAATGAGGCTGAACACATCTCCAATTTTCAAGTATTATTTGACCATACATATGCAGAATATATCCTAGGAGTTTCATATTTATACCTGGTATACCCCTGGAGATATGAATTTTATTGTACTGAACATTGATTTTCGAGGGGGTAGTTTAACAAGACCATAGCTGCATTGCCTTTTTAACAAGGCACTAGGTGTCAACCCACGGACCTTTGCCATTGTCCAGTTAGTGTAGATCCTGAATTTCAATGTTCTAGGTGGATTATTAACATATTTATTGAGCAAAAAGTGTAATTGTGGTCAAACCGATGTCCGAAAAACTGGTAAAATCAGCAATTTTCAATCCTTTGTCAAATCGTGAAAAATACGCTGATTAAGCTGAAATTTTCAGGAAGTTCATCCTTTGAGACATAAAGCAACATATAATTTTTTCTGCTAATTCGCAGATGGGTTGGTGGAAACCACTTGTTGATCTGACATGGAATGACCCCCCTGGAGGTTAGGTGAGAGACCCCCCCAGGGTTATATCTAAACTTGCATTTTTGGTGCATTTTCTTATTGATAGGATTGAAGCTAGAGACTTTTTAGGTGACATGACAAATTTTCAGGACAAGCAGCACCATACCATAGTAGAAATTAAAAAAACAAAAAAAAGTGCATGGTTTCTGTAACTTTGATTAATTCTTTGAAAGGGGTTGTCAGAAATAACTTTGGAAATTTTTAAAAGTATAATGGATATCTGCATTGCTTCACTTTATGACCATCACGTAAACATGATTTGGATCATGTTTTTTGCATTTTAGTTCAAAATATAGAGGTCAAATTAAAATATGTGGGTTTGGGGCGAGAAGCCCCACATGGTATGGGGCATGAGGCCCCCTTCACTGGGGCCTTGAAGCTGATTCAGGAACCATTTAATAATGTGTACTTAACCTCAAATCCAGATAGAATAGCTGATTAAAATAGAAAATAATTTTTGCCGAAATTGAAACAGCGCAAAAAATATTAAAACATAGGTGTATGAACAGAAATATTCAGAAATTCAGAAAAAGTGAACAGAATGCCTTAAAAATGATGGAAGAACCCCAAGAAATTACTTTCAGGCTGAATGCGTCCGCAAAAAAAAATTGCCATAGGATTATAATAGGGGGGCTTCTTGCGCCGATGGGTGGGGTAAAGCGGCCATTTAAAATTTTTTACAAAAATGGCCGTAACTCCTTTATTAAAATTGGTAGACATTTGTTTCACTAGTTATAAGTAGAGTCAAGTGATCCCTTCCTGACAGCACAAGCATTCAAATAATCAACCATAAAAAGTTGGTCAAATCGCACCTCGAAGTTAAGGGGGGCTGCATGCCCCGACCTACTCTACTTCTGTATTCAACCCCAGAGAAACAGCACCTGGAGTTGGCACTTGCGGATATACGTATACAGCATAATGACAGAGAAATTGTGAATGTGAAACAGATAAACCACTTACATGTATACATAACACTACTCTTAGACAAACAACCACTAATTGCATCACACTGTCCCTTTACTTTGTGTCTTTCCCGAGGCAAGTAAATTACCTTTGGGCCTAGAAAGGGGAAGACCTCCCACTTCAATTATTTGTCAATTATCTATTCTATTGGGTCACTTTGCTTGGAGGTTGACCACTCATACAATTGCATTATATAAATTTAGCAATATGGGTTGACAATCCTAAGACATCTATTCTTCTTCTGTTATGCTCTTCCGTCCTAAAAATATGAACCATGGCCTTTTCTCCCCGAAATACCATGAAATCAGGTCAATAATTGTTCATTCCATCTGAATTATACAGTAGACTTACAGGTGTCTAACCTTATTTTAAACCCACATAACAATTAATTTGTTTCAAATACATGTAGTACTTGTGCGGACCCAAATTTTTCTTTTCTCAAACTAATTACTAAATATAGAAAATGACAATAGGATACCAGTCTGAGCACTAATGAACAAGTTTCATAATGATTGTTTTAAGGGCATCAGGAAATAACAAGAGCATTGATTTGCTCTACTTTCAGAAATAAGGCCATTCTAAAAACGACTTCTAATGTCAATTACACTCTAAAAAATTACAGACAAAATTGGTTTTTTACAGACAAAATTGGTTTTTTAAAAAATCCATGTTGGTTTTTTGCATTGAAATTTGGTTTTTCAAAAAACCATTTTGAATCTAAAAAACCAATTTTGTCCCGACATTTTTTAGAGTGTATCTTCTCAAATTACTGTTTCTAAAAATGTGACAGAAACAGGAGAAGTAGTCTGAGTTAACATTTTCCAAACACAATTCTGAATGCTCAATAAATGTGCTGCTCATATTGACAGCAATTTAAGATATTGAAATTTGGAGATCACATACTATTGCCACTCTAGACCCCATTTGAAATAGCATGGAGTCCTTATCTTCTGTTGTCTTTAAGAAACAGTATACCTTCATTTCAAAATCAATTTCCTCCTCTCTAAGATTTCAATTTCCTTTTGGAATGTACAATTGTATATTTTCGACTGAAATTGATCCTTCTGCATAATGATAAAATTTCAATTTCAGTTTCGCAAAACCAATTTCTGGAAAACCAATTTCTGCAATTCCATTTCATGGTATATTATATGGTATCAATGTCGTGTGATTGCAAAATAACTAATCAAATCTCTTTATTTTATGTGCCGTTATTAAATTGTATGCACTTGCAAGGGAACTAGGATGAAGATGGGCACAGCGATGAGATGAAGGATGCTGTCAAACATAATAATAATTATGATAGGTGCCCTGGCTAAAGCAGGAATCGAACCTGTGATCCTGCAGTTGGCAGCCCGGTGCGTAAAACTAATATCCCCGCCCCCCTTCACCCCCCTTCACCCCCCCACCCCCCTCCGATCAAAAAAGTGCAGCCCTCTAAAACCAGCTCTTCACACACCGCTTACAAGAAAATGAATGATTGATGGGTCAATAATAAGTCAAAATCTTACTAGCGCCAAAGGAGTCAAGAAAATTAGATTTCATGAATAGGCAACGCAGGAAAACTACATGAAGGGTCATGGGAACAGGTTTTAAAAAAATTCAGGACAAAAACAGCAGCTGCTTTTTATTTCAGGTATTTTAAGATTAATATCATTACGTTAACTGTGAAGTTGGATGCCATTCTATCGGTGTTCTTTTTAGGATTTCATATCACCAATAAAGTGTTGAGTCGATGCGGCCAAGGTCTGCTCAGAGCATTACATTAAATTCCTGATGAAATATCAGATTCATATATCACAAGGCTAATATTTTAAAGCCACATTTCACTCCCAAAAAGAGCAGTAACAAATATCAATTTTATGCTTCACTATTTCAGATTGAAATGGAGCAATAGCGGAGGGGAGGGGAAGACGCCAAGGTCTGCGCCAAGTGCTAAATTAAATATAACGAGAATGTAAAGACCGCCATGAAAAGTGAACGAAAGAAGCAGAAATCTTGAGAAAAATTACAGCACGATTCCAAGGTTAGAGGGAGTAATTGATTCCTTAGGACAAAAGACAGCTTGTTAGGATGAAGATAATGTGAAGCTTAAAGAATTAGTTGTCTTTGAGACCATGTGTGGAATTCTAAATGGCTGTCGAACAAACAACTTTGGGGGAAAAACCTGAAACGAAAAGCACGATCGAGCTATTGAGACTAAGGCCAAGCTTCAGCAATTAATGATTCCGAAGCTATTGATGTTAGAAGTTATTCAGTTCAATTCAACTAAACAAGGTCTCTCTAAATACAAACACTAAATCATTGGGAAACTTTAGATAATTATCAATAATAATCAAGGTGAAATTACTAATTTGGAATTGAAATGAATTTCTAAAATAGAATCCACATATCTCTCACGGGCAGACGATATTTCTCAATGATCAAGGTTGAATAATTGATTTTTATATAAAATAAACTTGTGATGTATATGGCATCGTAAATTTCTGCTATTCTCTCTGAAATTTCTCAAGGTAGAAATATTTTGATTTTGCGTATAGAGGAGCTTTGTGATTTGTTCACTCTTTCTAACTAGAATAATTTTTAGTAAATCACTTGAAGAACATTCTATTTCAGCAGCCTTCAGCGAGAAAAATCAAACCATGCTAAAAGTCATAAAAATTGTATTGACCCACTGATGGGTACATTCTCAGGATCTCTTCAACATCGCTTTTATACGTATTAGTGACACTACCTCGTATTATTATGATACCTACACTCTAAAAAATGTCGGGACAAAATTGGTTTTTTAGATTCAAAATGGTTTTTTGAAAAACCAAATTTCAATGCAAAACCAACATGGATTTTAAAAAAATCCATGTTGGTTTTTTGCATTGAAATTTGATTTTTTTTTAAAATCCATGTTGGTTTTGCATTGAAATTTGGTTTTTCAAAAAACCATTTTGAATCTAGAAAACCAATTTTGTCTGAATTTTTTTAGAGTGTAAGGTGGTCCTCGGGTGCACCTCCCGACGAGCATTAATCGCACTACATTTTACAACCTCTTCCTTCCTCTTGGTAATACACTATTATTTCAACATTCCTGACATCTTCAATTCTGCAGAAAAGGGGGTTCATCATCATCTATATATAATCATTGTCTGTATTGACATTTCTTTCGATCCTTCCTTCGACCCATCTTTTGATCCTTCTTTTGATCCTTCTTTCGATCCTTCCTTCTGTCTTTCTTTTTGTCTTTCCTTCTTCAAAAATATTCCTTCATCTTTAGATATTTACCTTAGATATGAGATTAGGTATTAAAATATATCAAACCTGGCTATCCAAAATTCCAATTTGTCCTGTAGCTGGTATAGCGTACTGCAGGTGGTCACCTCGACATATTTTCTTTTGCAAAAAATTGTTATTTCCGCTTGTCCACCATAAAGCACAATTACTGCTTCACCGAAGAAACCGCCTTATACAAAATGTATGGCAAATATAGAACCTTTAAAATGTCGCCTTGTTATCACACTGGATTATATAGCAGGGAAGCAGGTGGCCGATTGAAAACGATATGACCAGAAATGATTTAGTAGATCATAACAATATCAGTATACAAAAATTTTAAGAAATACTTCTGGTAAAAACCCAGCATTAGACCTTTCTTGTAAAGCGAATCTTCTTTAATAAGCAATGAGCAGCTGGAATTTTCTATCGAGTTGGTATAATTGCCCATTAATCTAGAATCAGAGGAATTACCCCGGGTTTTCAAGTAAGCGCGCACTGACATTTTATATGATCAGAACTTCTTTGGTGTATATCAGTACTATAAAATGTATCATACAGGGTAAGAACAGTTTGTGTGAAAGTTTTTGTTTTAACTCAACTTTTTAAAATCTGAGATCCTGTGTCACACAACAATTCAGTTTGCCACATGAAACAAATTATCTTTTAGACATTAGTTTGGTCAGGAGTGCTAATTGTATAAGTCATTCCATCAATTCAATGCATTATTCAAACAATTCTTCTTAAACAATTCGTAAAAAAAAACAAAAAACATTTTAACCTGACCACGAGAGAGCAGAAGTTAATTTAATTATTGCAAGAGTTCAGAAGAACAGAACACCTATCTAAGTTTTCAATTATCAGTCAAGTTACAACTTGCGCAGGTTTTTTGCTGTATACAACTTTCCGTGTAATACTAACATGACTTTTTTTCTTGTTATCAAGGTAACAGAGCATACTGCTATTCTCAAGGCAGTTGCTGCAGTGTAGGTGGCCAATTTGTCACAGTTCCCATGATGCAGTGCACAGGAAGTGCCTGTGTGACCCTCCAGTAAGCTGCCATAAGCCGCGTCTTGTTGATGCTGTCGGATTGCTCAGTTGACAGCTCATCACACGCTTTTCGAAAAAACAAACATATTTTATGATGAATTATTAGTACTAGCACTAAGACAGAAAGAACCTCAAGAAAAAGGAGTACACACTAAAAGTAGATGGATGGTACTGCTGTAAAGTAATCTCTGTTTTATATGATACAAAGAAAAAAGGACTATATTATGCACGACATTGCACGTACAGTGCCATTTGCAAGTAAGAGAAATGGGTGATGTTTTGCCATAGACTAAAAGCCAAACATCAAGATGTGAAGAAAATAACTGGGATCATAAAGGACAATATTTCAGCCTCGGTGGATATATAAAGCTAGTTGCTCTACAAATAATCGTATTGGTCAAATTCTTTGATCAGTTAGTGCACTCTCTTTCCCATTGGAATGTGAACACTCTTTCCCATTGGAATAACCCTGGCCTTGTTTTCACTTACTCATCAAAGTTTTTGACCAATAGCTAACTCTTGAGTACAGAAAAGAAAACTGGCAGCTATTGTTATACTACATGCCTCTAATACTGTCCGTTATGATCTAGTTTGTTTTCATCTCATAGGATGAGAATTCACGCTTTATAATGAAGTATGGTTGAGGACGTGCAGCATTGACACAATGACAAATCATTACTCATTGCACTTACTCACAGGTGGCACTGTAACACACAGTTTGAAATTAAAGGGTCTCAGTTTGAATCCAGTGTTCTTTGATGAGGTAGCTGAAACATGCATGTGCACATGCAGGAGACCAATGAGGCATTCATATACACAAAAAGAAAATTCTGCCTCAAGATACTTTTCAAATTAGGACATCTACTAGGATATATAATTCAGTTTTCAAAAATGGTCTGCATCACAGAAAATATTTCAATGCTTCTCAGCTGAAATAAAGCTCAAAGCCACATCAAAAGTTACATCTGAACTTCTCGACCTAAAAAGTGTTACTTTATACAAGATAGCAACAAACTTTAAGTTGATACCATCTAGATAAAGCTAATGTACTAGCTGAAGCCTCGGCTTGCACCACATAACTTGAGCTGGAAGCTGAGACATCCATGGAATTTATTTTATGACCAATAAATTTGTTCCCGGCTGTAAAAAGAGTGATAGAATATTTGTGGCCCCATAGATCCTAACCTAATGGAAAACAACTGATCTTTATGAATATGGAAACTCCCCGAAGCATCCATTACCTGATAACTTGTTGCGTAACTCGACGAATAACTTTACGCATAATCAACTTGATGCATAACTTGTTGCATTTACAATATTTAGGAGGATAGTGAAGGAGGTTTGACGTCCTGAATTTCTATACCGAACCACAAACTATGAATAGAATGCATAGATCTATGGAAATGAGGGGAAAAGTACCAAAAATAACATACTTATCTTATTAAAATGATAGAACTGACAGTATAGGCTGTAAGTCGAGCCCCTTCTACAGAATAAGGAATAACTGTTACTGGATACATAATACAAATTTTATGGTTTGGAAATAATAGTACAACAGTCGTGTACTTTTGCCACTGCCACAAAATTGAACCCAATACCTGCCAATAAGAACCTAAGCGCCTTACCGCTCAGCTGACCTCCCAAGTCTTCACACTTATTCACGGTTAAATCTAAACACAATTGTCAATGGGAACCAAAAATAGAAAAATTTCTTGAAATTCTGTCGCAATAAGAATGTAAACGGTTAATTGGCAACCCTTAAATGCAATTGTCATGCAAGGAAGCATGCAAAGCAGCATTAATTGGAAATGAGCAAAAGCTCCAAGCATGACAATTGGTGATTTGGCATGTTGAACTCAAGTATTTAAGCTTAAATCTTAAGAACAGCATGTAAAACCTTTGTTAGCATTAAATATTTATAAAAATATCAAATGCTGACAAAAAAGGCAGAGTGGCAACCAAAATCATTCATGCAGTTGGCCAATCACCATTTCCATGCATGCAGCTTTGCATTACTTTGCATGGTAGGCCAGAATGTGGTGACCTTCCAGATGTGTTTTCTTTTCACCTTTACCTTCTGAATACCCCCTTTATCTTTCATGTTTCCTCTTATAATATCTGATCGTTCATCCTTCCTATCTCTCCTATATACACTTTCAGGGGGAGGGATCCAGAAAATGTCGGACGGGTTTAAAATATCCAGATAAAAAAAAAAATTAAAATGTAGAGGCCAAAGGGGGGGGGGATGGGTAGATTTATATCCTCTATTCCTTTCTCTTCCTTTCCTCCTTCCTCTTATCATCCATACTCTCCTATCTTTCTCCTTTCCTTCCCTCTTCCCATATTCCTTTTCCTATATTCCCCTGTGTCTCCCTTCTTTGGCTCTTCCCTCCTTTTTCTCTGATTCCCTTCATCCCTCCACGTTTCAACTCTCCTTTTTCCCCCTCCCCTATATGTTTCAATTTTCTTCCTTCTTGTATTCCTCTCTCACAAAATTCCTAAAGTTCCTTAAGATATACATTGTATAATAAGACAGCTTCTATCAGTATAGTGATTCACTATATATTTCTAATGTTCTCTATCAACTTATTCTTCATTCATCTAAAATGTATCTGTTTGCCAGGAACTTTTCAGCTGACTCCATTAATCCCTGAGGCCTGAGGCATCAATATATTTCCTTAATTCAATGAATTAAGACATCTCAGCAAGCCAGAGTAAGAATGATGTAAAAGGAGGCAATAAATAAATTCTGGAGTGGTCCACATGTTAACACTAAAACATAATAAGGAGGAAGTCCATGCCAGTAAGAGAAAACAGCTTCAGACCAGGTCTGTCAAGAAACCATAAAAGTTCCATTTTATGAGCTTAGAAATCCCCTACTCACCAAACAGCCTGGGAAAACATTCAGAATTACTCACTTCCAATCTCTATCAAGGCATTTTGCAGTAAACTACTTCAAGAGATAATGCTACGAGGGCACTAAATTAACTTTATGTAGTACAATCATCTCCAAAATGCATATGTTCAGTTGTATGTTCCAGTCTGGAGATTACCTGTAAACATCAGAAGCTTCCTTTATGTGTTTGTATGAAAACTGAAATAACAAATAAGGTTAACAATAACATTTTTAGAGTGGAATTTTTTTTTATAAATGAAGGATGACTTTAGATTACTTTAGATTGCTACATTGGAGTATAGGTACATTGCACATGCCAAATACATATTGCAGAATTCCTCCATAGGTTGAGCTAGGCATTGGGTAGATAGAGAGAAATAACAGAATAGATAGTATATATAAATAGCAGATTAAGGCACAAGCAAGGAAAATCATTTTCAGCAGCCTATCTGTTTTTTGTCCTCTGAACATTGATATTGTCATTATTTTGCGTATAGGCTGATTAAGAGATTATGTTGTGTCACCAATAAGATTACATCACATTCGCAAATTCCCATAAAGATTAAAATGTCCATGAATATTGAAATCCCATAAGGATTAGGATTTTGGACTTGTCATCACGTGATGGCTGCTGCTTAAGAATGTAAAAAGTGCTAATGATGTAGGAGAAGCGAGCTATCAGCGGCACTTTTTTACATAAAAAAACACAGCATAGACCGTAAAATGTTCACTAAAGATATGTTTCCATAAGCAACCTTCTTTTATTACACAGGAGAGGGTTGGTATAGTGGCAACATGCTGGGCTGCCAATCGCTGGGTCCAAGGTTCGAATTCAGCTCTTGCCAGGTCACCTAGGCCCATGCTGGATGTTTGTTAAAATCATCCTTCGCCTCATTGCCATGTCCTCCTCCAGTCCTAATTAGCATACCCAGTGCATAAATACAGCACATCAAGCCCCAATCATCCATCCATCCATCTTTTATTACAGACAGATTTATTATTGCAAGTGCAGCTCTCTTATCCCATTTCGGAGCTCTGGGTTGAATTCACATGATCACTGCAGGCGCTTGCCTCAGAGCTTGCAACATATTTGCCTCAGAGCTTGTAACATATTTGCCTCAGAGCTTGCAACATATTTGCCTCAGAGCTTGCAACATATTTGCCTCAGAGCTTGTAACATATTTGCCTCAGAGCTTGCAACATATTTGCCTCAGAGCTTGCAACATGCTTGCCTCAGAGCTTGCAATGCATTTGCCTCAGAGCTTGCAACGTATTTACTCAAAGGTACTAAACATTGAAAACACTCAACAGCACTTGATCAAACTGACATCAGTGTGTGCTCGAGATTAACACATCAATTTATTAATGCCTTAATCCCATAAAACCTATACATCACCATCAAATTGCATGGTGTTACATGTATACTGCATGCCATGTATTGTGACAAACACCTGCTCTGTAACAAAAGGTATTGCCCGAAGGACAGTGTGAATGAATTTATTGGTAAACAATCATCGCTTTTGAGCGAAAGGGTACAATGAGTTATAACGCCTGCATTTTCCATGTTTTTGTGCTTCTCTGATGTTCATGAATTGTTAATAAGAATTTAGATTGAAAGGTAGGAGAAGACGTTACGCACTTTTTTGTGATGTCATGAGTCTCGATGATCTCTTTTATGACATCATAATATCTTGTGGGAGTGATAGATTAAATACCATAAGGTGACAAAGTAGGATTTTGTCAGAATATTGCTGAGTCTGCTCAGACAGGGACCATTGTAACCTGCAGATCTAACGGTCAGGGATATAGTACAGGTCCAAGATGTTAGCAACTGAGTGTACTATGACTGAGCTATATGCCCGAAGTCCTTCTCCAAAATTATGTACAGAAGTAATCAATGAAGACAAGGAATTGGTGAAACATTGGCCTTGGTTATGATAGTGAGACAAAAGTTTTGGAGACTTGGCAGGAAAGAACAGGAGAGCTGATGAAGGCCATGTCAGATTCAAATGTATGGTACTTTTGAGGAAAATAATACTTTACAGGTTATCTGAGCAGTCCATTTGTAAATTGCATAAAATGAATATGTAGTACCATTGTATACCGAACAGATTTCGGCATCTCACGAGACATAATTTTGGCTCCTTTAAGAGTCCTTTAGAAAGTAACTTATTTGTATATTTAGTGCCGCAGTACTACCATACATAATGAAGTGCCTTCATTTTCATTGTTGTATGAGTTATGCTCGATCCATGCATCCATGCAAGTAAAGTATTTGTCAGAAATGTAATACATCAGCAAAATTTGTCATATGCTGAGCGACAAATGTGACTTACATCCACCAGTGCCATATGTGCATCAGAAGTAATATTGCCAAAGTGGGTTGCGCCAGGGCATGGAGAGACAAAATGGTCCTCTGCCAGGGCAAGTGAGACACACAATGTAGCATGTGTCATGAAAGTCTAACTGAAACCAGCTGCAATAGATTCTGACATTTAAGTACACTGCCCTCTCTCTGGATTCACCTGCTTGCACAGCAGTTTAAAAAAGGCACTGCGTCACAAAACACAACATAATATGCACACCATATAAACCACTATCAAGGCACATATAATGAGCAGGTAGGCTATGTACTAAACGTCATAGACACCATAATCATTAAATTTTGATAAAAAAAACTGAGTGAGATGAATAATGATTTGTGACTGCAAAGTCACAATTAAATCAAAGAATTACTACAAAAAGTTATTAAAAGTCAGTTGTCTTCTTTCAAACTATTTAAGTGATGACTTCTTCATCAATATACTTCTTGATTTCCTGAACTGGACCAGCAGAACAAAAGAGCTGCTGTTTCAGGATGTTCTTTTTTCAAAAAGGAAACGATGATTGCTTTTGTACTTTTTTTTAGTATGCAATGAGAAAGAAGACAACTTTTGGACAATTTTGGGCTAACATTGAGTCCGCTTCATCACGTTCGTTGTTCATTATTTCAACATTTCAAATATTTGCCGAATTTTCTTTGATTGAAAAACTTTTTTGAATCTTGGAATAGATGGTATTTACTAAACACATTTACTATCCCCTTCCCTGTCTTTGTCTACAAATGTCAAACCATGGTTTTTATTTCTTTTGTTGATTTTTCCTGATTGCTTTTGTGAAATAACCAAAGGCCTGCACCATCACTCTAAAAAATTACAGACAAATTTTTTTAGATTCAAAATGGTTTTTTGAAAAACCAAATTTCAATGCAAAAAACCAACATGGATTTTTTAAAAAATCCATGTTGGTTTTGCATTGAAAAAAAAAAAAAAAAAAAACCATTTTGAATCTAAAAAACCAATTTTGTCCCGACATTTTTTAGAGTGCATGGTAGACATTGTTTTTAGAGTGAGAAAGGAATTTCTTAAAAGAGACAAAGATTATCTTAATCACAAGATGAAATTTGGCGTTTCATTTCGTTGTGTCAGAAATGACGTGGCATTTTAAATGGAATTGGAACTCATCCAATGCATGCATCTCCAGCGATTGCATAATCTGAGACTGAATAATTGGGATTGTTAATTGAATTTTGAGGTCAAGTACCCACCAAGACAATGATTTTATATTAGAACAATTCAACTAAAAATCAATCAATTATCCAATGTATCAGTCCATCTGTCAATATATCAATCCAGCAAACAATCAATCTCCTTATCTATCTATCTATCTATCTATCTATCTGTATATTTATCTATCTGTCTATCTATCTGTCAATACACCAATATATCGACCCTATCTATTTGTCAATAAGCTGAACGCAACAGTTGTCATAGCCTCTGGACTGTTTTAAATTTAATGTATTCCCAGGTATATGAATCAATGTTGACTAGTCTACAATCGACACTTTTCATAATAATGTAAAATGGAATCATACATGAGGTATGTCTGTCTTTATATTGTTATATTGGTAGTCTAGAATGCAATAATGATTTCTGTATAGCATTACCGCTTGCAATCTAGGTAAATCGACCGATTTTGGCTTCTGTGTGCCACAAAGAAAAAGAGGAAAAATTCTGCCTATCGGATCTACTCCGTATGGAATAACTGTCAGGAAACAAAACAGAAAATGGTGGTGTTTCCTTTGCTGCCTTGTTGACAAAGTTCCAAGGGAAATTGATTATTTGTGACCTAACCAAGGATAGAGTGTGCAGCGCGTTTTCTCACCATAAATAAAGCGCATGTAGCGAATAATTGACTGCAGCACGGTATTCCTGTTTTTGGTTCTGCATTGTTTTTGGGTCCATTTCTGTGGGATGTGATTGCACATACGCCATCATTTTTCACCTCTGAAATTGCGAACGTATTCATGGATTTTTGAGTCTGCAAATATATCGCAGCCAGCAAAATATTATCCTCTAGAATGTTAGAAAGTTTGTTTGAAAAACTGTGGAACTTTATGTTATGTTTTTGACTTCTACAACTGTGGAATAAATATTGCAGTTTATTTTCTTTCACATCTTTTGTTCCAATAGAAAATGAAAATACAGGGACTCATTTACAAAGCATTATCTTACAGATTTGGTTGAAGAATAATCAGAGATAGATGACACATAACATACATTTATCGGTCACAAATAGTGATATTGGATTTCTATGAATTCGAGAATTTCAAATTTGCAGAATTTCAAAACGGCA
Organism: Platynereis dumerilii; assembly: GCA_026936325.1. Taxonomy (NCBI): domain Eukaryota; kingdom Metazoa; phylum Annelida; class Polychaeta; order Phyllodocida; family Nereididae; genus Platynereis; species Platynereis dumerilii. The sequence continues at coordinate 913,834 of JAPTHN010000076.1, forward strand.
GAATTTAGATTGAGCATCCAGACACCTTTATAAAGCTCAGAGTTTTCATGAACATGCAGTGTAGAGAAATAAAAGTGCTTTCAAATCTGTTCGATTAAACTGACTGGAGTTTTTAGCCAACAGACCCATATCTCCCAAAGAAATGTCTAAGACATCCTTGTTATGTGTCATATAAACGTATTGCATTATTGATGCTATTCATAGTAATCCTTCGGGTAATCCAAAAAGCTGTTGTTGTAACATGACATCTGCTGGGTAATCCAAAAAGGCATTATTGCAACCTGATATCTTGAGATCCCAACTATTCATTATGAATTTCTTGCTCTACATCTACATTGTAAGTCACAAAAGCCTGTCTACACTATAATGCAGTTCTTTTACAAGAAAAATGAAGGACAGTTTTTTGGAAACTGGTGACTCGTTATCTTTACATGATCAGAAAACAATAATATTATTATTGAAGAACCTGTTCATTCCGTTGTTACTTCTTCGATTGATTATGGTTAAGCCATGGTTTACAGCTTACCTGACTGGAGCATAAAAGATATTACAAAGACTGCTAAATGCTACAACCGCTAAATTGTTTTGCAAATCGAAAGAACATTAGACTTATCGCCCAAAAATACTGGCATGTGATCGGCTGACAGAGGTGTCAAATGGTATAACAGGTTATCTCCTAACTTTACTTGGCCAATGACATAGTAAATCCAGAATTTAAATAATACAAATGTAGAGATAAAGCTTTTCTAATCACCACTATTTCACAACTGAATACAACTGCATTAATGTAGAAAAAATTTGACAAGATTGTGGTTGTCTTAACACATCTTTTTATCTAAATTTTCGATCTCTGTCACAGAAATACCTATTTCTTCATATGGAAAACCTTGCCAGCAGATCAAAAATGTACTCTTAATCACATTGCATTAGATTTCTTGGTAAATCAGCTTTTGGTATTTGCACATAATGCTGAAGGCAATATTTAATTTGATTAAATTTTTGTCTCAAGATGACTTCCATTGTATCTTTTGTGATGAAATGATGTATTAAGGAAAGATTTGAGCAAATCTACTCTGCTAGTGAATGGCATGCATGTACTGAAAACAGTTTCCTTACAGAAAAAGAATGTCAGGGTCATAAACTTTTTTCCCATAATTAATAAATATTTGAATGTCTATCAATTTGTATCCTCTGTCATAATCTTTTATGTTTACCAAATTTTGGGAAGGCCTGTGGTTGTATCTTATTCTCAGTAGTTTGCAGAAATGGCATCAACATGCTTCTCTTGAACTGTTACAGCATGGAACTTGTTGGCTGCCCAGACAGTGTTGCCATAAAGGCTGGTCAAAATGAATACCCGAATACCACTTTTACGGTGGGCTGGGAACCACAGTCGTAAAACTAATCATGGCATTACGACTGGTCACTGCACGGTCGTAATGGATTACTGCAATGTTGTGGACACGTCGTAATGACAATTGCTATTACCTCAAACACATTTCGTTTCATTTCCCACAGAAACTTGGTGCAACTAAGCAATGGTCAGCAAGCAAAAAAGCATCTGAAATAGTGCAGAATGGCCGAAGGAATTGCTATTTGGTCAGCGATGGGCCTACTGAAACCTACTGTGACCAATAAAACAGGTAATATGTAGGTGATATATATAAACGTAATGGCCACATACCAGAAATAATTGTCATCCCAGTCAACCAGGATGTGGCATAAATCTCATGACTTTTAGGCCTTTTTGAGCAGCTGCTGTAACTATAGGGCCGCATCTTTTTGGGTGATGCCAAGTTGTTAACCAATCTTGGCGCACTGCCATCATATGTTGGTAGCAGTTGTCAATTATTATGTATAAGCTTTTTAAGTCACCAAACAGTTACATTCACAGAAAAATACTACACCCAAGCTGGTATAATAAAGACCAGGCATATTTAATTGTGCTTTTGAAGAATTTATGACAAGATAATTAACATGATACCCTGGTAATGTGGTTCTCAGTACCAAAAATCAAATTGGAAAAATGAAATTGTAAACAAAGCTTCAACTGACAAGTCTACAAAAGATAAGAAATTAAATGTTATCGTGAGCTCTATTCTCAGGGGTGTGTTTAAAATAGCAGTTATATTTAACTGATGGCACCCTCACGATGCACCAGAATGAGTATAATATTATTATTCATTACTTTACTGATGGAATGCATCAATATATGAAAGGGTGATATATTATGTATGAGTGATGTGCACATGTATGTTATAAACAAAAATCCAAAAATTTAAATGATCGAACATGCAGAAAAACGAGATAATTACAATGGCTGCATCTTCTATTTTTATGCAGCCTATATGACTCATGTAATAACTCTTTCGAATACGAAGCCATCATTGTCTGGTTTTGTATGCCGTAAAGTATTATTTTTCTTTGAACTCATGTCAAAGCGATTGGTCGATATCATTGTCCCTTTGGAAACATGATACCAGCATTGTTCACAGTAACACAGGGTTGCCTCAGAAACATCAAAGGCCTGTGATATATGAAATAAAGATATAAACAAAATATATCTATTGTGGCTGTGGAATGCCTTTCTGATCACCAAACCACAACTTATACATAAGAAAAAAATATTGTCCAAATTGGCCTGCCTGAGTAAATATTTGTAGTTCTTCATAATGCAATTCCATTAAATAACTTGAGTGCACACTGCACAGGTAAAGATCTGATTACTACAATAATAAAGCTTGTCCTTTTAATTATTCAAAAGTGTTATATCTTTTGCCATTAATAAAATAGTGATTTATGATTGTCTCAGATAATCGTCTTGTTCTAGTAGAAAAATTATGCCATATATACTGAATGGGCCCTACATAAAATGTTTTGAGTATAAGCCTGAAGGCCATTTAGAATAGACTGTCAAACGTCAGACATGCATCTGTCAACAAGCATCCTCTGAAACGGCATTTATAATCATTCAAGTTATAATATACTGTTACCTTTTCATTGGTTAATACAAACTTATTAAAAAAGTGAATGAAATTATTGGCTTACCTGTAGAGTCCGAGTATGAAAAGAAAGAAAAAAGATACATTAGTCATCAATATCATAAATCAAGTTTAGCCCAGGGTACACAATAAATTTACATTGTATCTTATATTAGCAAACAGGACATAACAAAATTACAAAAGGCATAACCTGTTACAGGCAAAGTTACCTGTTCACACAATGGGTCTTTCTCTGTGAGGATACGGTTTTCAGTTGGCCAGCACTTTCAACCAGTGATATGTGATAGGGAAGCCCACTCTATAAAACGTGTGTTTGTTGACACAGCATGCTGCAATACTTCCAAGGTTTCACACCAAAGTGTTTTAAGTGCTTTGATTCTTTCCCTCAAGAAAAGAACAAGAACAAGTGAAACATGAAGGAAATAAACAAACATGTCTATTCCAATGATAGTTATGATTACTGAAGGCAACTGCAACCTACAACAAGCTGAATATGACTGCTGAGGGGATTCCAAAAAACTGTCATCACCAACTTATGCACCTGTATAATAGAACCCTGGAATTGGCGACAGACCCATTATAGTTTTAATTTTCACACTTTCCATGAAATTCAAATTCCTGCCCATGTCTTAAATTTCTTTGCTCTTAATCTTATATGCAATGTAGGTCAGAAGACTATACATTTTCTAAGACAGTTTAGTAACATCATGACAATAAAAAAACCAAGCTTCCAAGATAAGTGACTTTAATTAATGTTTCGAAAAAACCAAACGTTCTATAATGGCGCTGTAACTTCCTGTAACCTGACTTCAGAACCGCAACTTCAGATGGATATGAATGATTAAAGTGTGCCATTTGGAGGTGAAATTACACTCATGTTATTTAAAACGCATTCTTTGTTGTTAAATTAATTTTGCATTTCAGGACACCAAAAATGTCTTGCAACATAAGTTTTAAGAACGTCCCTTTACAGCCAGCAAAATATGTATGATTACTGAAAACGACAGTGATGTCATTGTCAGTCCTATCTTTTACATGGCAGTAGGTGGTTATGTTGACTCAGAGAGATGTCTTACATCACTATAGTGAATGATATAATTCATTAACTTAACTAACATGTGCCAATGACAAAGCTGTTCAAAGTCATCTTTTCAAAGTGAAAATGCAAAACTCACCAACTACCTTTTTAAAGTGAAAGTGCAAACCTACTAGGCTCTAGCTATCATTTAATAAAGAGGGTTTGCGCGGCGGTGAAGACGGACGGACTGCACAACTGCTCCAGCAAAATTGACTCTTCAGCCTTTGAAAATAGCTGTTAAGTACCTTCCCATACAATACGACTATGAGATGATCAAGGAAGATATAGAGCGGGATTTCCCTAATTACTGGGCTAAAAAAGTTAGTATTAGCCATTGAAAAACTGAATCCATGAGGCTCGGAAAATATCCAACATGACAGCGCCCACTGGGCGGGAAGAAAGCACGTGGTAAACTGAATGCCAAAGTTAAATGTATGATTATCAGTGCGACTGTAACTGAATTTAACCCTAATATTACTTATTGTGTCACACTGTGTAGTGTGTTGTGCTGCTGTTTATTATTGTGCCATGGCTGCCAGTCAGCCAAAAGACTCAAAACTCTGGGCTTCTAAAAATAACCAGCCCAACTGAATCACCCTACAACAAACTTGAACCCAATACCTGCCAATAAGAACCTAAGCGCTTTACCGCTCAGCTGACCTCCCAAGTCTTCACACCTACTCATGGTTAAATCTAAACACAATTGTCAATGGGAACCAAAAATAGAAAAATTCTTGAAATTCTGTCGCAATAAGAATGTAAACGGTTAATTGGCAACCCTTAAATGCAATTGTCATGCAAGGAAGCATGCAAAGCAGCTTTAATTGGAAATGAGCAGTAAGCATGACAATTGGTGATTTGGCATGTTGAACACCAGTATTTAAGCTTAAATTTTAAGAACAGCATGTAAAACCTTTGTTAGCATTAAATATTTATAAAAATATCAAATGCTGACAAAAAAGGCAGAGTAGCAACCAAAATCATGGTTGGCTATCACCATTTCCATGCATGCAGCTTTGTGTTACTTTGCATGGTAGGCCAGAATGTGGTGACCTTTCAGAATGTTTTCTTTTCACCTTCTGAATACCCCCTTTCTCTTTCATGTTTCCTGTTATAATATCTCCTCGTTCATCCTTCCTCTTTCTCCTATATATACTTTCAGGGGGGGGGGGATCCAGAAAATGTCGGACGGGTTTAAAAATATCCAGATTAAAAGAAAAAAAATTAAAATGTAGAGGGTGGGTAGATATATATCCTCTTTTCATTTCTCTTCCTTTCCTCCTTCCTATTTTCCTCATCCATACTCTCCTATCTTTCTCCTTTCCTTCCCTCTTCCCATATTCCTTTTCCTATATTGTCTCCCTTCTTTGGCTCTTCCCTCCTTTTTCTCTGATTCCCTTCCTCCCTCCACGTTTCAACTCTCCTTTTTCCCTCTTTATTTCAACTGTCCTCCTTCCTCTATTCCTCTCTCACAAAATTCCTAAAGTTCCTTAAGATATACATTGTATAATAAGACAGCTTCTATCAGTATAGTGATTCACTATATATTTCTAATGTTCTCTATCAACTCATCCTTCGTCCATCTAAAATGTATCTGATTCCCAGGAACTGTTCAGCTGACTCCATTAATCCCTGAGGCCTGAGGCATCAACAGTATATCTCCTTAATTCAATAAATTAAGACATCTCAGCAAGCCAGAGCAAGAATGATGTAAAAGGAGGTAATAAATAAATTCTGGAGTGGTCCACATGTTAACACTAAAACATAACAAGGAGGAAGTCCATGGCAGTAAGAGAAAAGAGCTTCAGACCAGGTCTGTCAAGAAACCATAAAAGTTCCATTTTATGAGCTTAGAAATCCCCTACTCACCAAACAGCCTGGGAAAACATTCAGAATTACTCACTTCCAATCTCTATCAAGGCATTTTGCAGTAAACTACTTCAAGAGATAACGTTACGAGGGCACTAAATTAACTTTATGTGGTACAATCATCTCTAAAATGCATGTGTGTAGTTGTATGTTCCAGTCTGGGGATTACCTGTATGCATCAGAAGCTTGCTTTAAATGTATCTGTATGGAAAGCGAAATAACAACTAAAGATAATTGTAACATTTTAGAGCGGAAAAAAGATTTATAGAAATAAAAAATGACTTTAGATTACTTTCGATGGCTACATTGGAGTATAGGTACTTTGTAGAAATACAGAATTGCTCCATAGGTAGAGCTTGGTACTAATAGATAGAGAGACAGAAATGACATTATAGATGGAATGATGGATAGATAGATCCAAGTAAGTAGCAGATTAAGACGTGGAAAAAGGATTTATAGAAATGAAGGACAACTTAAGTTAAGATTACTTTCGATGGCTACACTGAGGAACAGCTACATTGCAACATGCAGATGCCAGATAGATTACACAGAATTGCCCCACAGATAGAGCTTGGTATTAGGCAGATAGATGGACACAAAAGACAGATTAGATGGAATGGTGTATACATAGATACAGGTAAGTAGATTAAAACACACATCAAGGAAAACCATTTTCAGCCTAGCGATTATGTTGTGTCACCAATCATATTACATCACATTCGCAAATTCTCATAGAGATTAAAATGTCCATGAATATTGAAATCCCATTAAGATTAGGATTTTGGACTTGTCACCACGTGATGGCAGCTGTTTCAGAATGCATGCTGCTGATTTAGGATAATCGAGCCATCAGCAGCACCTTTTTACATTAAAAAAAAACACAGCATAGACAGTAAAATGTTCACTAAACATATGTTTCAATAAGCATCCTTCTTTTATTACACAGGAGAGGGTTGGTCTCGTGGTAACATGCTCTTGCCAGGTCATTTGGCCCTTGCTGGATGGTTGTTAAAATCATCCTTCGCCTCTTTGCCATGTCCTCCTCCAGTCCTAATCAGCCTACGAAGTGCATAAATACAATGTACAGCATGTCAAGCCCTGATCATCCATCCATCCATCTTTTATTACAGACAGATTTATTATTGCAAGTGCAGCTCTCTTATCACATTTCGGAGCTCTGGGTTGAATTCATGTGATTACCGCAGGCATTTGCCTCTGAGCTTGCAACGTATTTACTCAAAGGTACTAAACATTGAAAACACCAAAAAGCACTTGATGAAACTGACATCAGTGTGTGCTCAAGATTAAGACATCAAATTATTAATGCCTTAATCCCATAAAAGATATACATCATCATCAAATTGCATGGTGTTACATACTGCATGCCATTTATTGTGACAAACACCTGCTCTGTAACAAAAGGTATTGCGCAAAGGACAGTGTGAATGAATTTGTGGCTAAACAATCATCGCTTTTGAGCAAAAGGGTCCAGTTATAATGCCTGCATTTTCCATGTTTTGTCTTGCTTCAATGTTCATGAATTGTTAATAAGAATTTTGATTGAACAGTTGAAGAACATGTTTACGCACTTTTTTTGCAATTTCATGAGTCCTGTTGCGCTCTTTTGCGACATTTAATATGCCATGGGAGTGATAGATTAAATACCATAAGGTGACAAAGTAGGATTTTGTCAGAATATTGCTGAGTCTGCTCAGGCAGGGACCATTGTAACCTGCAGGTCTAACGGTCAGGGATATAGTACAGGTCCAAGATGTTAGCAACTGAGTGTACTATGACTGAGCTGTACCCCAAGTCCTTCTCCAAAATTATGTACAGAAGTAATCAATGAAGACAAGGAATTGGTGAAACATTGGCCTTTGGTTATGATAGTGAGACAAAAGTTTTGGAAGCTTGGCAGAAAAGAACAGTAGAGCGATGAAGGCCATGTCTGATTCAAATGTATGCTATTCCTGTGAGGAAAATAATACAGGTTATCTGAGTAGTCCGTTTGTAAATTGCATAAAATGAATATGTAGTACCATTGTATACCGAACAGATTTCGGCATCTCACGAGACATAATTTTGGCTCCTTTAAGAGTCCTTTAGAAAGTAACTTATTTATATCTTTAGTGCCGCAGTACTACCATACATAATGAAGTGCCTTCATTTTCATTGTTGTATGAGTTATGCTCCATGCATCTATAATGCAAGTAAAGTATTTGTCAGAAATGTAATACATCAGCAAAATTTGTCATATGCTGAGCGACAAATGTGACTTACATCCACCAGTGCCATATGTGCATTAGAAGTAATATTGCCAAAGTGGGTTGCGCCAGGGCATGGAGAGACAAAATGGTCCTCTGCCAGGACAAGTGAGACACACAATGTAGCATGTGTCATGAAAGTCTAACTGAAACCAGCTGCAATAGATTCTGACATTTAAGTACACTGCCCTCTCTCCGGATTCACCTGCTTGCACAGCAGTTTAAAAAAGGCATTGCGTCACAAAACGGAACATAATATGCACACCATATAAACCACGATCAAGGCACATATAATGAGCAGGTAGGCTATATGTACTATGCGTCATAGACACCATAATCATTAAATTTTGATTTAAAAAAACTGAGTGAGATGAATAATGATTTGTGACCGCAAAGTCACAACAAAATTAAAGAATTACTATAAAAAGTTGTTAAAAGTCTGTTGACTTCTATCAATCTAAAGTGATGACTACTTCATCAATATACTTCTTGATTTCCTGACCTGGGCCAGAAGAACAAAAAGTAGCTGCTGATTCAGGATGTTCTTTTTTTTTCAAAAGGAAAAGATGATGGCTTTTTTTCCGTTTGAGATGAGAAAGAATGGAGACTTTTTTGTTGTGTTATTATTGAGTCTGCCTCATTGTTCATTATTTCAACATTTCAAATATTTGCCGAGTTTTCTTTGATTGAAAAACTTTTTTGAATCTTGGAATAGATGGTATTCACCAAGCACTATCCTATGCCTTTGTCTTACAAATGTCAAACAGTGCTTTTATTTCCTGTGTTGATTTTTCCTGATTGCTTTGTGAAATAACCGAAGGCCTACCCCCTTGACAACTGCAGGAGATGAAAAGACATGGTAGACATGGTTTTTAGTGTGAGAAAGGAATTTCTTAAAAGAGACAAAGATTATCTTAATCACTAGATGAAGGTTCGCATTTCATTTTGTTGTGTCAGGAATTACGTGGCATTTTAAATGGAATTGAAATGCATCCAATGCATGCATCTCCAGCGATTGCATAATCTGAGACTGAATAATTGGGATTTGCAAACTGAATTTTGAGGTCAAAATACCCACTGAAGCAAGGATTTACAGCAACTAAGTTAAAATCAATCAATTAAGCTATGTTTCAGTCCATCTATCAATATCTCAATCCATAAATCAACCAATCTCCCTATCTATCTATCTGTCTATCTGTCTATCTATCTATCTGTCTATCTATCTATCTGTCTATCTATCTATCTATCTATCTATCTATCTATCTATCTATCTATCTATCTATCTATCTATCTATCTATCTATCTATCTGTCTATCCATCTATCTGTCAATACACCAATATATCGACCCTATCTATTTGTCAATAAGCTGAACGCAACAGTTGTCATAGCCTTTCTGGACTGTTTTTAATTTTATAGATTCCCGGGTATAAGAATCAATGTTGAATTGTCTACAATCGACACTTTCCATAACAATGTAAAATGGAATCATACATGAGGTATGTCTGTCTTTATATTGTTATATTGGTAGTCTAGAATGCAATAATGATTTCTGTATAGCATTACCGCGTGCAATCTACGTAAATCGACCGATTTGGCTTCCGTGTGCCACAAAGAAAAAGAGGAACAATTCTGCCTATCGGATCTACTCCGTATGGAATAACTGTCAGGAAACAAAACAGAAAATGGCAGAGTTTCCTTTTCTGCCTTGTTGACAAAGTTCCAAAGGAAATTGATTATCTGTGACCTAACAAAGGATAGAGTGTGCAGCGAGTTTTCTCACCATAAATAAAGCGCATCTAGGGAATAATTGACTGCTGCACGGTATTCCTGTTTTTGGTTCTGCATTGTTTTTGGGTCCATTTCTGGGATGTGATTGCACATATGCTATCATTTTTCACCTCTGAAATTGCGAACGTATTCATGGATTTTTGAGTCTGCAAATATATTTCAGCCAGCAGAATGTTATCCTCTAGAATGTTAGAAAGTTTGTTTGAAAAACTGTGGAACTTTATGTTATGTCCTTTTTGACTTCTACAACTGTGGAATAAATATTGCAGTTTATTTTCTTTCACATCTTTTGTTCCAATAGAAAATGAAAATACAGGGACTCATTTACAAAGCATTATCTTACAGATTTGGTTGAAGAATAATCTACCAGTTGTCTTAACTTCAGAGATAGATAACACATAACATACATTTATCGATCACAAATAGTGGAATTGGATTTCTATGAATTCGAGAATTTCAAATTTGCAGAATTTCAAAACAGCAGAATTTGGATTGAGCATCCAGACACCTTTATAAAGCTCAGAGTTTTCATGAACATGCAGTGTAGAGAAATAAAAGTGCTTTCAAATCTGTTCGATCAAACTGACTGGAGTTTTTTAGCCAACAGACCCATATCTCCCAAAGAAATGTCTCAGTGCTAAGACATCCTTGTTATGTGTCATATGAAGGTATTGCATTATTGATGCTATTCATAGTAATCCTTCGGGTAATCCAAAAAGCTGTTGTTGTAACATGACATCTGCTGGGTAATCCAAAAAGGCATTATTGCAACCTGATATCTTGAGATCCTAAGTATTCGTTATGCATTTCTTGTTCTACATCTACATTGTAAGTCACAAAAGCCTGTCTACACTATAATGCAGTTCTTTTTAGAACAATGAAGGACAGTTTTTTGGAAACTGGCGACTCATTATCTTTACATGATCAGAAAACAATATTATTATTGAAGAACCTGTTCATTCCGTTGTTACTTCTTTGATTGATTATGGTTAAGCCATGGTTTACAGCTTACCTGACTGGAGCATAAAGAAAATTTAAGAAATTACAAAGACTGCAAAATGCTACAACCCCTAAATTGATTTGCAAATCGAAAGAACATGGGAATTATCGCCCAAAAATACTGGCATGTGATCGGCTGACAGAGGTGTCAAATGGTAATTATGGTATAACAGGTTATCTCCGAACTTTACTTGGTCAATGACATAGTAAATCCAGAATCTAAATAATACAAATGTAGAGATAAAGCTTTTCTAATCACCACTATTTCACAACTGAATACAATTGCATTAATGTAGAAAAAATATGACAAGATTGAGTTTGTCTTTTTATCAAAATTTTCGATCTCTGTCACAGATAGACCTATTTCGTCATACGGAAAACCTTGCCAGCAGATCAAAAATTTACTCTTAATCACATTGCATTAGATTTCTTGGTAAATCAGCTTTTGGTATTTGCACATAATGCTGAAGGCAATATTTAATTTGATTAAATTTTTGTTTCAAGATGACTTCCATTGTATCTTTTGTGATGAAATGATGTAGGCCTACTAAGGAAAAATTGGAGCAGATCTACTCTGCTAGTTAATGGCATGCATGTACTGAAAACAGTTTCCTTACAGAAAGAAAATGTCAGGGTTATAAACTTTTTCCCCATAATCAATAAATATTTGAACGTCTATCAATTCATATCTTCTGTCATAATCTTTTATGTTTACCAAATTTTGGGAAAGTCTGTGGTTATATCATATTCTCAGTAGTCTGCAGAAATGGCATCAACATGCTTCTCTTGAACTGTTACAGCATGGAACTTGTTGGCTGCCCAGACAGTGTTGCCATAAAGGCTGGTCAAAATGAATACCCGAATACCACTTTTACGGTGGGCTGGGAACCACAGTCGTAAAACTAATCATGGCATTACGACTGGTCACTGCACGGTCGTAATGGATTACTGCAATGTTGTGGACACGTCGTAATGACAATTGCTATTACCTCAAACACATTTCGCTTCATTTCCCACAGAAACTTGGTGCAACTAAGCAATGGTCAGCAAGCAAAAAAACATCTGAAATAGTGCAGAATGACCGAAAGGAATTGCTATTAGGTCAGCGATGGGCCTACTGAAACCTACTGTGACCAATAAAACAGGTAATATGTAGGTGATATATATAAACGTAATGGCCACATACCAGAAATAATTGTCATCCCAGTCAACAAGGATGCGGCATAAATCTCATGACTTTTAGGCCTTTGTGAGCAGCTGCTGTAACTATAGGGCCACATCTTTTTGGGTGATGTCAAGTTGTTAACCAATCTTGGCGCACTGCCATCATGTTATGTTGGTAGCAGTTGTCAATTATTATGTATAAGCTTTTTAAGTCACCAAACAGTTACATTCACAGAAAAATACTACACTCAAGCAGGTACAATAAAGACTAGGTATATTGTGCTTTTGATGCATTTATGACAAGAAATCTATCATGATATCCTGGTAATATGGTTCTCAGTGCCAAAAACCAATATGAAAAATGAAATTATATACAAACTGACAAGTCTACAAAAGATAAGAAATTAAATGTTATCCTGAACTCTATTCTGAGCTGAAGTGTTTCACAACATCACCATACAACAAAGTATATTTCATTCACATAATTCTATTTACCACAGGGGTCAGGGGTGTGTTTAAAAAAGCAGTTATCTTTAACTAGTGGCACTCCTCCTCACGGCGCAATAGAATGAGTATATTATTCATTACTGTACTGATGGAATGCATCAATATATGAAAGGGTGATATATTATGTATGAGTGATGTGCACATGTATGTTATAAACAAAAATCCAAAAATTTAAATGATCGAACATGCAGAAAAACGAGATAATCACAATGGCTGTATTTTTATGCAGCCTATATGACTCATGTAATAACTCTTCCGAATATCAAGCCGTAATTGTCTGGTTTTTATGCCATAAAGTATTATTTTTCTTTGAACTCATGTCAAAGCGATCAGTCGATATCATTGTCCCTTTGGAAACATGATATTTGCATTGTTCATAGTAACACAGGGTTGCCTCAGAAACATCAAAGGCCTGTGATATATGAAATAAAGATATAAACATCTATTGTGGATGTAGAATTTGTCTCTCATCATCAAACCACAAATTATACACAAGAAAAGATATTGTCTAATTTGGCCTGCTGGAGTAAATATTTGTAGTGTTTCATGATGCAATTCCACTATAACTTGAGGGCACACTGCACAGGTAAGGATCTGATTACTATAATAATAAAGCTTGTCCTTATAATTATTCAAAAGTTTTACATCTTTTGCCATTAATAAAATTAGGATTCATGATTGTCTCAGATAATCGTGTGGTTCTAGTAGAAAAATTATGCCATATATACTGAATGGGCCCTACATAAAATGTTTTGAGTATAAGCCTGAAGGCCATTTAGAATAGCCTGTCAAACATCAGACATGCATCTGTCAACATGCATCCTCTTAAATGGCATTATATAATGTTACCTTGTCATTGGTTAAGACAAACTTATTAAAAAAGTGAATAAAATCATTGGCTTACCTGTAGAATCCGAGTATGAAAAGAAAGAAAAAAAGATATATTAGTCATCAATAGGAAATATCAAGTTTAGGTGATAAATACACAATAATTTACATTGTATCTTATATATTAGCAAACATGACTTAACAAAATCACAAAAGGCATAACCTGTTCAAGGCAAAGCTACCTGATTACACAATAGGTCCTTCTCTATAAGGATACTGATTTCAGTTGGGCAGCACTTTCAACCAGTGATATGTGATAGGGGAAGCCCACTCGATAAAATGTGTGTTTGTTGACACAACAAGCTATGACACTTCAAAGTTTTTACACCGAAATGTTTTAAGTGCTTTGATAGTTTCCCACAAGAGAACAGTAAGAACAAGTGAAACCTTAAGCTGAAGAAAACAAACATGTCTATTCTAATGAAAGTTATGATTACTCAAGGCAACTGCAACCAACAACGAGCTGATTGTGACTGCTGAGGGGATGCATCATCCCAAGTCATACCATGACAAAATGGCCCATAACCTTTGCTAATTCATGAATACTTAATTAACTGACCCGGTTTTGGCTCGGCCAATCAGGGACTGCTACATCAGAGTTTGAAATTGTTGCTTCTGTTTCACACAGTTACAAATGGAGAAATTGTGTATTGTTGAAAGGTGCTATCACAGTTCTGAAAATTCCATTGAATTATGTATTTTCACAGTTCTGAAATGAAACTGTTTGAAAGTTTGCTTGTTTTACACTGTTTTTCTTAGTTGCCAGTAATCCTCTAAGTGTCAATAATCGGACTAAATCTGCCTGCAAAATGCTTATGACCTACATAAGCAGCCAATCACAGAAGAGGTTGGAAATAGCAGAAAGCCCTGTCCATTTTAGCAGGGCTTGCGTGGGGAGGATGAGGGGATGCCAAAAAGCAGTCATCACCAACTAAAATATGCACCTGTACATTACTATGGAAGTGCAATTGGCGACAGACGCATTCTATAGTTTTAATTTTCACACTCTCCGTGAAATTGCCACCCATCTCTTTTTCGATTTGTTTTTTAATCTTATGAGCAATGTGAAGTCAGAGACACAATACATTGTCTAAGTAACATCATGACAAAAAGAAAAAAACTGAGCTTTCAAGATAAGTTACTTTTATTTTAAAATGCTTCGCAAAACCCAAACCTTTTATGATGGTGCTGTAATTTCCTGTAACCTGACTTCAGAACCGTAACTTCAGATGGATATGAATGATTAAAGTGTGCCATTTGGAGGTGAAATTTCACTCACCTTGTGTGTGTTATTTAAAACGTATTCTTTGCCGTTAAATCAATTTTGCATTCCAGGACACCAAAAATGTCATACAACATAAGTACAAATAAGTGCAAGCAAAGATGGGAGGTTTCACACTTTTGTCATTGCACTGCTGCATGTACTTTAACTAAACCTTTATGTGAATAAGAATAGATAAAAAATGCCGCATAATAGTTACTTTCGTTTTATTTCTTAAACATGTACAACTACTATCTGTTTTTAGAATGAACTTGAGCATCTTTATGGCAACCATTCTCCTGTGAAACTGACACATCACAGTGATAGAAATTCTTCCGCAGGCCATCACAAAGAGTTATTCGTTTAATCAAGTTTCAAACAATGTTAGAATTATATTTATGCCAAAATTAGGGATCTGATATTGCTGATATCTCACTAGACAAACGCTGAGAAGTTTTGTACAACTTTGTTTTAGCCCTTGGGCTTTGATGGCTGAGAATGGATGAATGATTCGGCCTTTGTGTCCAGTATATGCACTTGCTATAAGGACAGGAAGAGGAAACCGCAATGAGACTAAGGATGATTGAAAGTGCAATCCAACATAGGACCAAGTGACCTTGAGAGCACTTCATTTGAACCCTGGAAGACATGCTCATTTGATGACAATATGTCATCATGCACCTGCATTTTATATGAAAAACGCCCACATTTAAAATAAAATATCATCCTATCAGTTTAAACATTGATCTTCTATTTTAAAATTAAAGATGAGAATTTGTATTGCACTAGTTCAAGCTCACCAGCTTCACGTCAGGAAATGATATTCGCTGTGAATAATTCATGTCAACACAATTTTTCCATGCATCATGACATCACATAATCAAATTGGTGTCAAAAACCATTAGGATATTTAACTAAACTTGTAAAAAGTAGGTTAATGAAGCATAATGTGGTCCTTCAAATGAACCTTGCTGGCATAGATATTTGGTTTCCAAGCTTAGAATTATCAGCCTGATTGATCTCTCTCGATCAATTTGCAGCAATTTTCCATTTATATATATTTAATTCATATCTCTGATGAAGGGATAATGTAATTTCAATTATCATACACTGTAAATTCTGAAATTCTGAGTTAGCTCAAATGATTGAGTGAGACGGTTGCACAATTTGTTTGAGCCATGATAGCTTGCTGTTTTGAATTATGATAATCTTTATCTTGTTATAACTTGCAAACAACAAGCTATCTTTGCTCAAAGGAATTGTGCAACCATCTCACTCAATCAATTAAGCTAACTCAAAATTCAAAATTTACAGATATACTATGCATTATCTCCAACCTCCCTGCCCCAATAGTTATCACCACAAAACCAGCCTTGAGCAGTGAGCACTCATTTCTGAAAATGCAAACCATTATTTTCCCTGTATCGACTGCCTTCTTCATTCTATTAATTATCCATTTTTCAAACTCGAATATTTTATTGTGGATTCATCCCTTCTGTCTGCGATGATATCCATTCTGACAACATTTTAAAAACGAGCTTAATTAACCTTGTCATTGATGGTACGAGCAGGGTTAAACAGCTTAAAGTCTTCTAATGTCGCCAAATTAAATGATGTGCTCCGCCGAACTCAATTTGACACAGAAATTAGAGAACTTTTGAAGTTTAAGAGACACATTAAAAGACCAATATGACATGGGGTATTACTGACCCTGACCCATCATTCACAAAATACCATATTATGATCAAGGAGATTTTGCTTGAGCAATAAAATGTCATATTATCAGTTGGCCAGTATAGATACGAGACTGGAAGTAATGAGCAGTAAAAGCATTTTGAATCATAAAGGATATATATTGCTCATATATTCTGTTTCAAAATTTGAATCATTATTCAAACTGCAGCAATCGGCTTGAAATAGAAAATGTGGCCCTTCAGGGCAAATTATTCTCTTTCAGAAAAAGCAGCATTTACCTGGAGGGTTGCTTGTGCAGTGGCTTAACCAGGAGTTTCTGAGTGGTGGGGGCACCTGGGGGGGTAGGTACATAATATTCCAGAGGGGCACCCACTCACTGTACTGTTGACAGTAATTATGTATTTTAGCCAGGATAATCAGTTTTATATGGCAGGCGCCTGGAGGGCACAGGCTCAAAATAGGGGCCTCATTGAGATACCACTGTGCTTTTCAAGAGGCTATTCACAAAATTCAAGGTGATTGAGATTCAGGAAAGTTCCCAGGCAGCACAAAAAATATAATTTGCACATTTTTCATTTCCGAAGAACATCATATTTTACACGGCTACCATTACACCATACAAGGTTTTCCGCACAAGTAGATTTGTGATTAAATACCAAGACCTTCGAGCATTCGTGTACACTGAAAGGAACATACAATCTGAACCACCTTTTCTGTGTTCAAATTGATTTTTCCTTTGGGTTATTAATTTTCTTTAGCCTTTGTGCAAATCAGATATATGTGAAGATTTTCAAAAGACATTCGCTATATGATGTAACCTTATGCAGTCTTCATTCAATGTGCACGCCTTATATTGTAAAAAATTCATAATGGCTAAGAATTTCAATACTTTACTCAATGTATTCTTGGTGCATCGGCTTCTACTGTAGTCAATGTAATACGGGTAATTCGGCATTGAATCAAAAGTAACAACTGTACAGTGTACCATTTGCTTGCAGGAGACATGGCTCACGGCGGACAGCGACTTGTGGGATACCACTTAATTTCTGTTGGTAAGTCATGCAGTGCACATGGTGGAGTTTGTATTTATCTTAAAGAACGTTATGATTATAACATTATTAATTTAGAAATTTCTTCTGAATTCTGGGATGGCCAGCTAATAGAAGTTATAGTAAAGGATAAATATGACATTAGTAAGAAATTAGTTATCGGCAATTTCTATAGACTTCCTCGTCCTAATTATGAGAATATTTATAACTTTATCGATGATATGAATGCTATCTTTGATAAACTTAAAAAATTTAAGCATGTTGCTATTACAGGGGATTTCAATATAAACTTATTGAATGTGAAACAAAACAAATCTGTTTGTGATTTTATAAACAATGTGATGTCTAATGGCTATCTACCAAAGATTACTGTCCCTACTCGTCTCACTCAGCGTAATGGAACGCTAATAGACAATTTTTTTGTAAAGTTCTCAGATGATTTCTCTGACTCAACTGCAGGAGTGTTATTAAGTGACATTTCAGATCACTTGCCATATTTTCTTTCTTTGAAGTACATCAAGTGCAATAAATACAACATGAAATATATTAAAACTTATTCTAGCAGTCCCCAACAATTTGAAAACCTTAAACATGATATAAATAGCTTAGAAGTAACAGAAAAACTTAAAAATATCCTAAAGGACAATCCCACAGACAGTTGCAAAAATTTCACAAACATTATATCACATTATCTCGAAAAGCACTTCCCTTGCAAATATGTTAAATTTAACAGATATAAACATAAAAAGTCAAGTTGGATCACAAAAGCCATTCTAAAATCTATATCTTTCAAGGATAAGCTTTATGTTAAATTGAAATCACTATCGCCCAACAGTCCGCTATATCACACATCTCTTACAAACTTCAAAACTTATAGTAAAATTTTAAAGCAAACAATTTCTAATGCAAAAAAGCTTTACTACAATAACTGTTTCCAGAAGTTTAAAACAGAAATGAAAAACACTTGGGCAACTATTAATAACCTGATAAACAAATCGAAAAAATCTAGTGACTATCAAAAAGAATTCCTTATAAATGACATTCCAAATTCTGATATTAATGATATCGTTAATGAATTTAATGAATATTATGTTGAAATTGGTCCAAAATTAGCACAAAATATCAATACTCCAAGAAATAAATCATTTAAAAACTATTTGAATAACCCAGTAAAATCAACGTTCTCATTTAAAATGGTAGGAACTGAAGATGTTATAAAGGCAATAGACTCTTTAAAACCCAAAACTAGTTATGGACAGGACAAAATAACTAACAAGTTACTGAAATTCATCAAAAACGAAACAGCATGGCCTTTGATGCAAATAATTAACCAGGTTTTTCAAAGCGCTATATTTCCGGACTCCATGAAAATTGCAAAAGTTATACCACTGTACAAAAAGAATGAGAAAAATCTCTTCAGCAATTATCGCCCTGTTTCCATTCTGTCTAGTGTGTCAAAGGTCTTCGAAAAGATAATGCATAATCAAATTTATGAATATTTTAATAACTTTAATCTTTTTTATGCGAGTCAGTATGGATTTAGAAGCAACCATTCTACAGAATATGCTGCAATGGAATTGGTAGAAAGAATAATTGGTGAAATGGATAACAAAAACATACCAATAAATATCTTCATGGACTTATCGAAGGCTTTTGACACACTGGACCATCAAATTTTATTTCACAAATTGGAATACTATGGTTTGAGGGGTAAATCCTTAGAACTATTAAAGTGCTATTTAAGTGACAGGAAGCAATTCGTAGAAATTGACAGTGTACAATCAGACCTAATGAATATTACTTGTGGTGTCCCCCAGGGATCTATCCTTGGCCCTTTACTATTCATAATTTATCTAAACGATCTACCATCCATTACAACCAATTTAAAGGCTCTTATTTATGCAGATAATACCACTTTATTTGCTACCTTGAACAATAACAACTTCAATACCATTGAAAGTGAAATTAATCAAGAATTAAAGTCAATTACTACCTGGTTAAAGTTAAACAAATTGTCTTTGAATATTGAGAAGTCAAAGGCCATGCTGTTTCATACGATAAACAGACAAGTTGAAATACCAGACATCTATATTGATGATATCAAAATTGACTTTGCTGATGACTTTAACTTCCTTGGTCTTGTTCTAGACAAAAACTTAAAATGGAAATCTCATGTGAATCTCATATCCAAAAAGATTAGTAAAACCATAGGTATTATGACAAAGCTAAAGAAATTCCTGCCACTTAATGCATTGCTAAGTATTTATAATGCTCTGATTTTACCCCACCTGCATTATTGTTCCTCAATTTGGGGGTGGCAATCGCAAAATTTAGTTAAACTTCAGAAAAAAGCAATACGTGTGATAACTAACAGCAAGTACAATGCCCATACAAGTATGTTATTTAAACAGTTAAAGACCCTCAAAATCCAAGATATATGTGCACTGCATGACTACAAATTTTGCTACAAATTAATTAATGGTTTAACTCCTATATTCTTTTTACGTCACTTGGATCCCTTTGCAGCTGTTAATCATAACTACAACACCAGACATGCAACTGACTTGCGTCTGCCCGCTGTGAGACATGAATTCGCAAGAAATGGCATCAGGTACAGGTTTCCAAAACTTTATAATAATATGCCTTATCTCTTCAAACAAAAAATATTTACACATAGTTTTCTAGGCTTTAAATTTTATATTAAAAATTACTTGTTGGAAAGTTATACTAGTACATGTACGAATCCTTATTGTTATGTCTGTAGTTAATTTTTCAGTTTCTTCTAAATTGGATGGTCTCCTTTTCTAGCGGTCAACCATAAGTATTAATTTTCTATTGAAGTGTTTTCTTTTTATCTTTCTTTCAAAATTTTCTAATATTACCAGCCACTGTACCAATATATTGTGAATGAGGTAAACAACAGGGACTCCTCGACAGCGGCATAATTTTGCCTTTGAGGAGGTCCTGTAGCTTGTTTTTATACAATTTTGATATTTCGTTATAAAGGATGTTTGATATGAGCTACGAATAAAAGATCTGAATCTGAATCTGAATAAGTTATTGATGTTTCAGTAATTTCTTGCAGTCTCCTAAGCAGTCCTAATCTCTCTATCGTTGCATCTGTCTGAAGTAAATCCATCTCTTGTATGCATTTCCAATCCACATTTCTCGTAAGTCTTTTCAATGAAATATGTCTAAAATATCAAAAAGCTACAGCAAGGACCAATCTAAGCCATACTTCTCCCCATCCTACATTTCCATTTCCATGATGCTAATGGGCCCATCCTTGGAAGAGCATCATGTGCTGATGTCCCAATAATTGTACAGACCTTGCTTTGCTGATAGTTGACACCAACTCAAAAACTATCAACCTCCAATATTCTGGTCATAGAAAAAGTATGGTAATGTTATGGCGCAGGTCAATTTTATATCTTTGTCAGATTAATTTAGTCATGGTTCTGAAGGAGAACTCAGTTATGATTGGTTTGTAAGAAAGTGAGCATTAGGATGAATGCATGATACATGATGTGTGAAAACTTTTGAGAACTGACTAGATACCTGGATAGAAGACACTGAAAGATAAATGCTTACATGCTTTCGCAATGAATGCTTGTAACGCTAGCTTCACTCCAATCGAACAGAAAAGTGTCTATACTGCCTGCAAAGACACACGTTAAAGGTCAATAAGTACTTTATAGAGAGAGAAAAATGTGCTGCAAGAAAGTAATTGAAAAAGATTATGTTTTCATGAAATACACTTTCTTCTCATCGGACAGGAATACTTGCTTCCAATTTTGAAGCACTTTGCTACACAGGATGTTAGAATTTACCCAACTGCATATCATCACCTGTTTCACATGCTTTTGAGAAATACTGTTACAAATTTAGTCAACTGAAGCGATAAATCTATGTGACAACATGATACAGTGCCTCTTTCTGTTTAATGTCATGCAGGTGTGTTTTCATATCCAAAAATTCATTTAGAATTATTATGTCTGGTTCTTTCTCAAACATCAAATCCGGCAACTGGCATTTTGCAATTGAATTGATTCGGAAATTACGTCTGGTCTTTGTTTTAAAATTTGAACTAGCGTCATTCAATCGCAAGAAAATTTTTTACTTTTTTGGTCCATTATAACAATGAGTAGTGAGTTGTATCAGTTAGCCAAGAGCAATTTTAAGGAGTGGTCCTGAGGAACCAAATTGCACAAATTATAAATTTAAGTCAGGCAATCTAACATCACGTAAATTAAAGCCAGGCAATCTAACATCATACACTTTCAATCAGAAATAAGAGTAAATCAGTTCCACAGGCACAGGTTGCACATCCCTGGAACATCGCCTATGCAGAGGCGTTACTGGATGTTCTTGAGCATGAAGGCCGGGTTGAAGGGGTACCTGTCGGGGACAGGTGATATTCAGACAGGACACCCATTGTTCTAATCAATCTTATAATTCAACTAAGACAACCAGTTTTATATGGAGGGGCACCAGTACTGTAGGGCACAGGCCTATGATGGGGGCCCTAACCCCCCTAACATTGGGATACCACTGCACTTACTCGTATGAGGGGGCTGTTCACAAATTCAAGGTGATATAGTTCTATACAAAGTTGTTCCAAAGTAACGTAAAATGCTACAATATTTCATTTCTGAAGAACACCATATTTTGTACAGTTTCCATTACATCTTACATTTGGCTTACAAGGTTTTCCGCCCAAGTAGATTTGTGATTTAGTGCCAAGACCTTCAAATATTCATGTGCACAGAAAGGAACATATGATCTGAACCACCTTTTCTGTGTTCAATGGATTTTTCCTTTTGGTTATTAATTTTCATTTGGTTTGTGCAAATCGTATGTCTGAGGATTTCCAAGAGAAGCCAGCTATAACCAGCCTGCATTCAATGCATGGTCTACATAAAATTTCATAATCACTCAGCATTTTGAAAAAATATAAGGTCGTCTTGGCACATTGGCATGCACTGTACTCAATGTAATCATGGAACATTGCCATTCAATCAAAAGTAAAATCCCTCTTTCAGCACAACTGTCCAACTGATATTTCAATATTTTTCTTGCTATCTCCTGTTCATTCTCTAATCTCTCTATTGTTGCATCTTTCTCAACTATATCCATCTTTTGTCATCTCCAATTCATACTTCTGTAAGTCTTTTTGGAACCTTCATGTAGACGTGCATTCCTTTCAAGGAAATATGTCTAAAATCTTGAAAAGTTGCAGCAATGATCAATCTAAGCCATACTTCTTCCTACATTTCCATGCTGCTAATGGGCTCAGCCATGGAAGAGCATTATACATGTGCTGGTGTCCCAATAATTGTACAGACCTTGCTGTGCTGAAAGTTGACGCCAACTTAAAAACTACCAACCTTCTAATTTTTGCCGACGAAGAAGTATGGTAATGCTACACGATTAAGGTCAGTTTTATATCATTGACAGACACATTTCTTCTTCATGGAAGGACAGTTTAGTTAAGATTGGTTTGCAAAAGAGCAAACACAAGGATTGATGCATAATGCACAATGGGTTACGAAATATTTGACTACCATCCTCCTGCACTAAGTAGCATATTATATCCTGACGAGAGACTGCACCCCATGATAGAGCACTTCGCAACAGCCGAAGGGGCGGTCTTATAACGCAGGGATCACTGTATTTATTTATGGTGAAAAATAACCTCCTTTACTTGCTATCTAGCACAATTTTTAAATTTTACGCAATAAATATATCAACCAACAGAACAACATCCTCTCAATGAGTAATGTGTTCTTATGTCAGAATTGCATTTAGAAACATTATGTCTGGTTATCAGGCATCACATCCAGCAACTGGCATTTGCTAAAAATTTGATAGAGAACATTATTTCTGCCCCTTGTTTTCCACTCAAATCTAGCATTAATCAAATCTAACAAGATGTATTCGAACTGCTTTTATTGCAATAATGAGTACCATATCCATTTGGCAAGAGAAATTTAAGGAATCATTTTGCAGAAATCGTACAGCAGTTTTTAAAGGCAGACATGAAAACTTCATTAAAGTGGCGTTTTTGGAAAACCATACATTTTGACAATCTGATATTTGTTCAAAATTGAGGTTCAACATCAGTCTAAAGCTCTGTTACTTGATCTGTAAATCATTACAAGTGTTTTTCTGTCCTGTCCCATTAGCAGAAAAATATCTATAAAAAGTTATATTTCAAAACTGGTTGGTTTATTCATTTACTTGAACCAAGTCGTTGCCAAAATACACAGATGGTTAGCCAAAGGCTTCTAACTACTTCCAACATAAAGTAAACTTAATAAGCAATATTACTTTTTTATATCAATATTTATTGTTCATGAACAGAGCGTGAGCGTGACATTTTGTGAAACCCAATATTCCACCTACACTTACTGAGAAAGCTTATACAACTAGGGGAAAAACAGAGAAACTAAACACGCTTGTCCCTCGGCTATTCTGCAAATACATATGTATAAGGTATATTTAAAAAATTACAGACTTTCGAGTGTTAACAATCACCTAATTCAGGTGTGCAGGAAGGAAATGCGGGCTGCAGGGGTGGTCATGACGAAGAAGGACAGATCATGTTCGTGCTAATTTCGGTTGACTGAATTTTAATAGAGAGTCAATACAATTTGGAATAGATCTATATAATTTCTAATTTGTGCCTGAAATTACTAAATTGAGGCAGAATAACGGTTTTTCATTTATGAAGGGCACACCTTGCCCTCCAAAGACAAGGATGGGGGGGGGGGTGTAATTGTTCCCCCTGTCCCACCTATTCTGGCACCTCTGAGCTTAATCACCTGACGAAGCCCATTTCCAAATTGTAACAAAAAACTGACAATTATGACAGACGGACATCAAAATTACATTTTGTGCTGGAGAGAATATCAGTACATTTAGAGAGTAGAATTATCAATCATAAATTAACTCAAAACTGGTCTTGCCAGAATTGAGCTGGCACTTACGTGATCGATCAGCTGCTGCACTGGTTTGAACAAATGGCTCTGTGTAAGAGGTCATGCAGGCTCACAGAATATTCAGGGCAAGCAGAAACAGTAACAAATTGACAGGATAGGGGTTACTGTGTTGTAGCCACAGTTCAAGGATCTTTACAACCTGGTATATGTCAAAGTGTCATATCCAAGGCTAGCGACACAGTACTGCGCATGTCGGATTGTCGCAAGATACATCATCAAATTGACAAAATCTATTGTGAGCTAGTTTAAATCATCTTTCCATATCAATGACGAAGCTGGTTTAACGTCAATACGCCCTGCTTTGCTCCATATAATTTTGTTGTATGATACGGTATGGTGAAACCGTCGTATTAAAATTACCCTCTTAACAAAAAAGGTTCTTGATGGTATATATAAAGAACCCACAGCCGAAAAAGAGGTTCAAAATTTTCTTAGGGTTCTATTGAATTGAAAAGGTTCGATTCTTGGTGGGCAGGCTTCTGTATGACATATTGCAATTCAATTAGGGATATCATAATATTGACAACATCAATATGTATATGGTGAGCAACAAGATCTACATACACCTGCAGGCCTTATGCTAGATAACAACTATTCTTATTTGTTCATATTAAAAACAAGGATTAAAAGGCAATATACAGGAAATTACTACCATGAAGTTGATATAACATCTTTAGGCCTACATGAAAACATCTGATGCTTTGACCTTAATATTCTTCAAATACTGAGAACTTGACAGAAACATGGCTGGAACATGAGAAGCAGAGTAAATGAAACATGGAGAATGAATAGGGATCCTAAATCACAGAACACTCCCAAGGTGTCACTTGACTCCCAAGGTGCAGTTTTGTGATTAATGTTAACTTTCATGTTATAACGATCCAATCTTTCAACTCTGTCTCCGGAGAGTTTGATCCGGTAGATTCATAGTTGTTTACGGGTCTTTGATAGTTTGATTGATTGGTATACCTCAGGGGGCTGTATAATAGTAAAATTTGTTGAGTATATTATGCAATTTCAGTAGTAGCAAAGTTTACTTTAAGTTGTATTCAATCTGGAAAATAAGTAAAGAGTATACAACAAATACAGTCAACTAAGCACGACACTTATTTTCAAATCAAATTATATAGTTAAAAGAAACATATTTCTATCTTCACCCAAAAATAAATTTCAGATGATTCTGAGACATCCATGATACCTGCAAAACATTCACTATAAACTGCTTTGTGTAAAATTACAAGTCTTCTTTTCAAGCACAAACAATAAATTGAAGGTGAACATTTTGAGTGCATTAAATGTTCTGGCAGGTCTATACACATTTATTGAGACATCAGCAAATGATGATGCTGTCCAAAGGCTGGGCCTATTAGAAGCATGGAGATTTTGGATGGAGAAATATGGCTCAGATTGATTGCTAATGCAACTAACGAGACATATTCCAAAGTAAGAGAGCGAATGTGCAGAAAGACGACAAGTTCCACCAATATAGAAGCCAAGATACATCATCTGATTCCTTATGGAGAAAATGGAATTTGCAGTATTATTATAATGTGAAGGCCCCAGGGGAAAATGAAATCACATTCTGTTGTTGTTAGGATACAAATATTGCTGATATTATATCCATTGAAACATTGGGAAGGTGTTATAACCAGTGATTGTTATTCGTAAGGATTTATGAAAGCTGTAGAGAATCAGAGTGGCAAATATTGCCCTGTAAAACTTTGACATAGACTTTCTAAAAGACAACATGGATTACCTTATTTCTAAGAATATTATTATAGGTCCGTTGAATGAAGAAACAGATTTTCAACTGCATATAACAGCAAAATATGTTTACATTTCCAATCTGTAAGAGGGAAACTATAAAGCTTAAATTCACAGACATAATATAACGCTTGTGACTTGGTTAAATCTCCACAACGAAGACAGAACTAATTAATAAAGGACATCTTTAATATTCCTTATACCACTCGACACCTCTGTCAGCCAATCATGAGCCAGTATTTCACTGCAATAAAACCCATATTCTTTGTTGTCCAGTTATCCTCCCATGGGAGAATAATAAGTGAAGCTGTGAAAAAAACACAGCAACAAATTTCAGCTTTGTCTTATGGTATAAGCCGGTTATTCACCGCGGTATCGGCAATATGTGTTTATCACAGCTCGGGCTAACGCCCTCGCTGGATATATCACATATTGCCTCTCCCTAGGTGAATAACCTATACTTATTCATATCTCGCTATACGAGATTCCCTGTCTCATAGAATTCTTAAAGAGGTATTTCTGGAGTATCAAATTATCAATATATATTGCTATGAAAATCATTTGTATTCTATTCTCATCCTGTTTCATTTCTGTGGTTCTTGACCTGTATGAAGATTATTTGCTTGCCCTAAAACAAGGACAATATTAATGCACATATTCCTGAGTCATTGCAGGGCACTCTTGGTTATGAAACATATTTTTAATATTTGTCTATTGTTTTATTGTAATTTCCTGTAATTAACTTTGATATCACCATAATTAATTTTGACGCCAGACTCAATACTTCTATTATATTGATAAATCTTGGATGTCCTTGGAATGTCCATGATCTGGCACTCCTTCAAAATTCAAGTCTTAACTTGATATCTTAATGAGGACTATGAGAAGTTTCAATTTAAAAAAACAAGTCCTATTTAATTGGCACTTGCCTTAAATTTTGACTACCAGACTCTCCTCTCATTATTACTGGCATGTTGGCATCAATCAACAGTGACAGTATATACAGTACAAATTGCTAAAAGTGGCTCGTCAATTAAAATCTAGCCTTAGCTATCTGTCCAGAGCCATTTTAAGCTAAACCTAGCTACACTTATCCATAGCTATCCATAGCTATCCACAATTGCTATTGTTTGAACAAGGGGTAAAGTACAAACGGACAGCTATGGATAGATATATGGATAAGACTAGTAATGAATAGCTATAGACAGCTAAGTTGAGCCACATTTAGAAATTTGTACTGTACATAGGCATCGGAAGTAGTTCTTTGTTTATGGGAATTGTATGCTAAGGAAGAAAGACAGACAGACAGACTGAGGCCAGATGTCGAAGAGAGAGAGTCATTGATCAATCTGACTGACAGTTCTATTAGATCGAAATCTCTGACTCTTAAAAGATAGGAAAGCAAAACATTTAACTTCTCACAATCACACCAAATTAATCTTCTCATTTTCAAACAATGGAGGAATACACCATATGTTAACAAATATATCACTCTTTAACAGAAACAATAATTCACAACAAAATGAAATCAAACATAGCAGAAACAGTGCTTCCTGAAAGAACTTCACTAATAAAAAAAACAGACTGTAACTTCATTAGAAGAACTTCAGTGTCCAACACACTTGCATGTCATAAGTAATATTTTAAAAGACTTCACCCTCACTGCTGCCTCATGTTGAATGATAATTTATCATTACCTTGGGAATTCCACAGGTTGGTTGACGATTGATTTAGGCAAACCTCAGGCTGAAGTCTTCCAAGGAACTGTCTACTTCCCACATTAAGAAAAGTCAAAAGTCTGCTATGCCAGATGCGTCTGACTCTGAGTATGTGCAAAAACAGCCCCAAGCCTTGAATACAGGATGTGTCATTAGTGCATTCAGAAGTAAAAGTGCATAATGCATACAATCAGGTTGTTGCTTTAAGATGCAATACCTCTATATTATGCTTTGAGAGATGCACATGAATTAGTCTGAATGTACGTACATATCAGAGTACCTTGATAGCAGTATACATACAACAAAACTTGTAGTGACTATGCTTCATTTTTCTGAGGAGTATTATTATCAATGACTTAAGATGGAAAATGCTACATGGTATTCTGTAAAGTGCTCTCATGTTTGCCAAATGAAACGTCCAACTAAACATCACTCAAGTGACTCCCTACCCTCCCTAAAATATTATTATAATCAGACTTGTCACTCTCTACGCTTTATTTGTACACTAATCCCCGGCCCTCCCCTTTCCCTATTCCTCCCACCACCTCCTAGCCATGTACTCCTGAGTGTGGACACAGCTGCAAGTAAAATCTTCCTGAAGTCTACGAAGACAGGTTAAGCAGCTCAGTTGACATAGCAAGGCGCCCCTCTTAGACCTTTACACATTTTATGTCAAGGTCTTGTTTCGGGAGCCTATCTTCTGTACATCAGAGCCTTGTCCATATCTTAGGCTATTCTTACGCAATTTGAGGTTGTCTTCTGAGCCTGTCTTAGGCCATTGCCACTGGTTGTCTTTGGCCACTTTGTAGATTTTGTTTGGGGTTGCAGGAATATGGGGATTACTATGTCATAGGTGAGCTGCTCTGGTAAGATATAGACAGCAATTTGCTGTTGATTATAATCCAGACAAGTTCAGAGAACAAATGTCCTCCGTTCCATAGGATGTGTTTTGAAAAAGGGTATTTTCGAGCCTTTGGCTAACTGTTCTCTTTTATTATTTTCAGTCACTGACAGTTAATTATAAAAAAAAGGGATTTATTGGCAGATTGATTCCAAGTAGCAACCAGGTCAAGAAATAGACTGGAAAAAGAGTAACAATGACTTACAAGGGCACAAGTAAAAGAATCATGACATTGTTACAAAAATAAATATGATTCATTGGCACAAAGAAAGAAATGCTTCTTGAAACTCACCATACTGAAATTTTTTCAGCCAAACCTTAAGAATTTAGTTCAGTGCCAGACTAATTTGATCCGCTAAATCTGTGACATCTCGCTTCTAGTTCTAATCTAAGTTGAACAGCATGTGTTCTGTCTCTCACACCAGTCCAGAGCTTATACTCCTGATTATCGGCTGACCGTGTGCAGTAATCTGGGGGGAGGGGTAGGAAAGGGCGATTGATAACAGGATATTTGCTCTACAGACCTTCGGTGGCCAACAGGACATCCCGCAGTTAGAGCTGTAAAGACTAAAGGGGTTGAACTAATTAATGTTTAGCTAAACATAAGACATACATTGGAAGGTTGCAGACAGGCCAAGATATATGGCAGGCTATTATAAAATGCGTCTGAGATATTTACATTTTATATGGAGCTGCAGAGAAGCAACTGCGTTGTAAGACCCCCAGGCCTGTTGTAAGACCGACTTGCCTTATATGACCACCTTTCTTAGGCTTTAAGAAGTATTTTTAGTGCATTTTGCACCCCGACCAGAGACTTCACCCCTACGAGAGACTGCTTCATGACCGCAGAAGGAGCGGTCTTATAACG
This sequence comes from Platynereis dumerilii, assembly GCA_026936325.1. Classification (NCBI taxonomy): domain Eukaryota; kingdom Metazoa; phylum Annelida; class Polychaeta; order Phyllodocida; family Nereididae; genus Platynereis; species Platynereis dumerilii. Next base: position 943,651 of record JAPTHN010000076.1, read on the forward strand.
CAGGGACCACTTTATTTGTTAATTTTTCAAGTAGGAAAATCTAAAATATCAATCATCAAATTATTCATAACTGCTCTTTCATGTATTTGTTTGCATTTTAACAATCTATTGGCCGCTGAACTGGTTTTAACAAATGGCTCTGTGCAAGAAGTCATACAGGCTCACAGAATATTGAGGCCTAGCAGAAACCATAACAAATTGACAGGAAAGGGGTTACTGTGTTGTAACCACAGTTCAAGGATCTTTACAACCTGCTATAAGTCAGGGTGTCATATCCAAGGATAGCGACACAGTACTGCGCATATTGTAAGAAAAATGTATTATAAAATCTACCTCATCATAGTGAACTAGTCTTAACAATCCTTCCTTAACAATAACGAAGCTGGTTTAACAATAACGAAGCTGGTTTAACGTCAAGATGCACTCATTTTTACCCCTACAATTTGTCTTCTCAACATGCAAACTGGTGTTTGGCCTGATTGCTCAGCATCTACAGGTCACACTAGAAATACACATACTCATGGGTAGAATAGTTCTTTTGTCATTTATCAATCATGTTTTTGTGATGTTTTGGTGTCGTTTTTGTCAGATTTTTTACGACGAGCGTCATGCTAAAAATGAGATAGACTGTATGTGTACACTGCTAAAAAATAATTGTCAGATTACAGATATTTCGGGAAATTTTTTTTCCAGAGGTCTCAGTAAGGTTACTGAAATCCATTTGTGTGTATACTGGATATTTCTGTAATCACACAGGCAGATTCTGTAGTGAATTTTCTGTGGGATTACAGAAAAATCAGTCATATATCGATGATTTGTGATAGGTGTCACAAATACCAAAACTGAGATTGACAGTTTCATTTTTGCTTCAGTTCCCCATGAAATCACACATTAATCTACTTGTAGAAGTTTAAAGGCTCTATCATTCTACTACTTTTCATTACAAAACACTCTGGGACTTTAAACAAAATCCACTGAGGAAGGAAAAAAACTAAGGATACCCTGCAAACCCTTTTTGCAATAGAAAAACTGCTTTAGGATCTATGAGACAGCAAATTATTTGTAATCATTTATAAGTTTAAAGTGGTGAAGGTTTTTGATATGCTTTCAATTCATCCTTCTGACATTCATCAATAAATGATTAATGTTTACTTTTAACTTACACAGATCCAATACTTGAAGTTAAAACTAGTGTGGACAATAACAACTATTTTAATATATTAGCAGTATGGGCCTAATGAAATTTGTCATTTTATTAAATAAGCGAATTAAGCTTCTAAACAAATGAAAAGAAAATATTTCGGAATTGTATCTCCCAGATGATTTTTTAATGTTTTTATGTGTTATTCTTAAATCTCGAGACAAGGTGCCCTGCAAGATATCCAGTAACGGAATAGAAAGTGAGATACCAGAGTGGACTTTTTAAGTAAAAAAAGTAAGCAGTGGCAAATGTTGGTGCATGTGTGACTGATGACATTAGTGACTTGGCTTGAATTGTGTTGTACTGGTATACACCCAGTGGCGTATTTAGGGGGGGCATTTGGCCATGACCCCCCCCCCCCCGGCCAAAAATTAACATGGAAGAGATAGGAAAAGCCGCAGAGTGCCCTGTATTCACCCCATGTAAGCCCCCCCCCCAGGCAATTTCTAGATACGCCCCTGTATACACCGGATCAGCCAGGGCCGCTCAACCACCATCTTTTGTGGAGGGAGCTGCACTTTTTCATTTTTGGTGGCCACCATAGGACAATGAGATGAGAAGTCTGGAACAAGACCTATTAATTCAGGGATGCATAGGGTCTTCCAGTTGTCCCAACATAGAATACCCGCCTCAATTTAATGTCCCTTGGATTCGGACTAAGGTGAGTACCCAGGGTGAGATTTGAACCCACACTCTCAAAACCATTGGACCAGGGTTCGTGACCGTTAGGCCACAATGGAACATGAAGCCACACATGGAAATGATTCCTAAGAAACAACATCGGAACGAGCAATGGCAAGTGATGGAGTGGACAAAAAAGTTTAGTGACAATAAAATACCAGTAATTTGGCATGGGTGACTAGACATTATTATTCCAACCAGAATTGTCTTGAGTCCCCCCCCCTGCTGCTCCCATTTTTGATTCATGTTCTGGTTGAATCACAAGTACATGTTGTGGACAACAGTTTCAACAACCGTTCACCTCATTGCTGTGTCCCTGAAGGGAGGGTGGAGGGGTGCTGTAATTTACTTTACAAAAGAATGACTTGCAAGCAGTTCAATGCTTTAGGAAATTGAAACAATGAAATTGTAGGCATTTTTCACACCCGGGATGATTAGCAACTTATCCATGTTAGTTTTGGGCTTAAAACCATGAACATGTAACGGGATAACCAGGGGGAAATTTATAGTTGTTGCCCCTGGACCCCTGATAGCATATTTCGCATGAACTGCATCTCAAATATTGCTGGACCTCCCTTTGACTGCAGTTTTATAAATAATATGCTGTTGGCCTCAATAGCCATTTCTAGTGCTCATGATGGTGAAGAGATTTTTGTTTTTAACAATATAAACCTAAACAGACTTCCAAGACATTCGTTGGAGCAAGGGACTGTAACCACTCAGTCAACCAACTTTGCAAAAGTTACTGTTTAATCTGTTCCCTGGAAGTTAAGCAACAAATTATGAGTTCTGATAGATTAGTTTGTTCCTTATCAAACAACAATTTATGGTAGAACCCATGAAGATGTGATGTCTACTAGGCATAAATTATACCTAAAGTAGTTTATCGCAGATTTTAACAGATGTTACTGAGGAAGAGCCATACAATGGGAAAAAATAATAGCAAAAAAAAATCATCAATCATAAATTTGATAAAGATATGCCTTCAAAAAATGTTCTGCTGTATGTTTATTATTACTCTATCTTGTCATTCTTCAGACACCAGTAGTGAAATCAACTTGCCATTCTTCAGATGAAAGTTCGAAGACAATTGGAAGTTCACATGTTTATGCTGTAGAAGCCAAATTTCTGACAGCACTGAAATTCAAAACCTTTGATGAGACTCACATGCTCCATGGCATTTTTCATTTCATATAAAATCATCTTTCAGCAAGATAAACATTTTTACATCTTTATGACATGTACGTCCAAACACAGAATTATCATGTCATGTAAAAATATTTTGTAAGACTTTATCAAAAAATATTTTGTAAGACTTTATCGAAAAATAATTCATGCAAATGAATATGAAATCAGGTTATTTAAACAGTGGCTTTTCAAAATCAATATTTTTAAATACTCTGTAAAAAAAACTGCACAGTGCACATAGTCACTATCAATAATCACACAATGTACAAATCATCAATTGCATGATATTAAAAGAACCTGCAACAAACAGCATCATCATATTATCTGTCAGTTTCTTTTTTGGTGTTGTCATTTCTGAGTCTGGGGAGAGGGCGGGTTAGCTCAGTCATTTGCGTGCTCAGTTGCCAATCGCTGGGTCCTGGGTTTGACTCACATACTGGCCAGGTCACCTGGATCTATGTTGACCAGCAGCTACAATGTTCTTATGCCTTATTCCAATTTCTTTCTTCCAGTGCAAAAATACAGGACATGAAGCCTCATCCATTACCACTTCTGGAGTATATCCTGAAAAGAGAAAATCATAATTATAACTACCCAACAAATCTGATAACTGATTTGTATGTTTTATTTTGTCATCAACCAATAAAATCACTTGAAATAGGCCTGTTGTGACTGTGACATAAATACCTATGAAGCAATAATTTTGGTATTAACGTAATTTTATAGTCCACCAGGACCATAAATTTAATCATATTGGATCAAAGTAGTTGACAAATTAACAAGTGAATTTTCTTCCTTGCTCAATAATTGCTTCTGCTTTTCCAAGATATCAATCACCAAGTCTAGTATATGTACATGAGCAAACCGAATTATATTCCAAAAATTTGCATTAGTCAATCATAGAAGAGAAAAACCAGTAACAACACCTGTTATTTCAATGCGATTTTTTTTGTTGGGCAACGGTGTGTGGGGAAGTTACAACTTCGTTCTTTCAGAAATTATAGCTCAAACCTTCATTGTTTCTAAGGTCATTGTTTTTGTTTCTTGTATTGGGCCATAGGCATAGGAGGGAAGCAGACTTTTCATGCAGTTTTGGGCAGACAATTTTGTTTTTATTTTTTGTGGCAATTTGGCCAATATTTTTTTGGGCAGCCCCCCCCCCCAAAAAAAAAAATTTATGAGCTATACTCGTTCCATTTACCATACTGCCTCAATTGTAGCATTGTAAAGTATATCGTGAAAAATAAAAATCTTGCATGGTATATCATACTAAATAAATAAGGTGCCACTCAAATCATGCCAAAAATCCCAGATTAAATTAGGCAACACAAAATTTTAGATAGGCCTATGCCTCCTGCAAACTGTCAGCAATGAGCCCGAGTGACATAACCTAATTATCAATAATATTTTGCAAATGAGAAATATTATAGTCCATAATCATTCCTCAGTGTTTGCAACAATAAAGTTGATTTTAAAGTATGATATTTACCAGCTTTTGTTATTACTTAATAATGGGCACAGAGTGTCATTACCTTCTTTCCTTTTTTTTTCAGGTGGCCAACTTACCCCAATTTCCCCTTTTTTTATTGGCTACTTCTAAATCTTTCATATCATTTTTCAAAGCTTTATTTGATCACCTGCACCAACAAATTTGCACTTTTATGGTAATTAGGTGAATCTAAAAAACTACATTTCTGTTACATGTATCTCCTCTCTAAAATAAAGAAATCATCTCTTACCTTTCACTGTTCTCAGCTGTTTAGATTGTAAAGTACAAATGAGTTCCTCCAAAATCGATTCTATGATCTTCTTTTGTGTTTCTATTCAGTGGTGTGATTGAAAAACTATCACAGAGATTATTAAATTGTGATACAACAACACCTTATTTATAATGGATGAGGCATTTCACACATATCTGTTCAGACTGTACATATACTTTTAAAGCCAGTTCTTGTACAGATTCATGTGTAATGACGTTCATTACAGAAATGTTCTGTTGGCAATGTGCCAACAGAGAAGAGTCTGTAAGCATTACTGAACTTGCAGCTGTCCAACAGATTTTTCTGTAGCTTTACAGAATTTTCTGTGCCTCTACGCAAAATTTTTAACAGTGTACTACAGTACAACCCGAAATAAAGTACGATTACCTCAGCCGGAATGAAGAAGCAGCCACTACTTTACCCTTTCACACCTTTTGACTACCTCTGAATCACTTCCTACTTTTACCTACTTGAAACCACCTTTTAAAATTGCATTAAAATCATATTTAAACAACACCAATTTAAAGTCAATCAACCCCATTGTGTTTGATTTACTTGATATTTTGCACCTCTGCTAATTGCAGTTACATTGGTAGCTGTCTAAATAGAGTTCTTAATGTGAGCTAAGGTTGTTGTAAGGAGTCAAAGGGAGTTGTAAGGAGATTTGGGGTGGAGAGGAGAAAATATGACAAAATAGGTAAACAGAGGACTTCTGACAGAAAATTTTCTTACTTTATTTTGGGTTGTACTGTACATTGTGAAACAGCCGTATAAAAATCATGTGGCAATGGAGCACCCAAGAAAAGCTTATGAATAACAAATTACAATTGTTTTATTGCGAGTAGCGTAATATTTCAAACAATAGAGGAATAGTTTTACTTAAAGTAATATCTACAATGACTTGCAATATTAGACAACTACAATCCCAATTCTGTATTGTTTAAAAGCATTCAAATGTGTCATACACGATATTTGTCATTGCCAGAAATTTGTGATAATATTCTTCTTATGAAACCCTTCGAAAAACAAGATTTACTTTGACCCAAATTTGCCTCAAACCATAAGATATTGACAGACATATGTTAGGAACACAAGATGATGAGATGCAGTATAAATGAGACATGGAGAATGAAGGGGGATCCCAAATCACAGAAAACTCCCAAGGTGTCACTTGACTCCCAAAGGTGCAGTTTTGTGATTAATGTAAACTTTCATGTTATAATTATCCGATCTTTAATTTCTGTCTCGGGAGAGTTTCGTTAGATCTATTCATGGTTGTTTATGGTTCTTTGATAGTTTGATTGAGAGCCATACTTAGGGGTGCTATATAACTAAACTGTAAACAGTAAAATGTGCAGAGCACATTTCTCAATTTCTGCATAATTTTTGCTCAATATCATGAAATACATGTTAATTTGTACAGCACTTCAATTGATAAGCACCAACGTGACCATTATATTTTAATAAATAAAAAAATACATCTGGACTAAGGAAAATTTTGTACATCAAGGTATTTGTGAATATCATTCCAACAATCCTACATGGAAAGCTAATGACTGAACTAAAGCACCATGATAGAGACCCTGTGTTATACTTCTATTATGTACTGGTGTTCAGTGTGATTACATTACTATGTTGGGTCTTGTCATTATCTGCAGGATTGGTTCCTGATCGCAGACATAAATACCTAATAACTGATGCTTGTCCACGTAAGCTTCAAGTAAGAATCTCTTGGGTATCAGATATAATTCAACAGCATGTGTACTTTGATGGTGTTTCAGCCACACCAAATGATACACCTTATAATTCCAAGTATATACCTAATATAAAGTTTTCCAGCAGAGTAAGCTAGGTCAACACATTTATTGGGACATCAGCACATGATAATGCTGTCCCAAGGCTGGGCCCATTAGCAGCATGGAGATGTTGGAAGGAGAAATATAGCTCGGATTGATTGCTAATGCAACTTTCCAAGATCACAGACACATCCAAATGAGAAAAGGCATAATATTATATAAAAAGATTGCTAGTTCAACTTTATTAATTATAGATAGTTTTGAGCATCACCTGCATGATTGCATAATTATAGAGGAGTATGGACATGACAGCACTTTCTTTTTGGATAAGGGGAACAGATATACAAAGTTTCTGACTTTCATAAATTTTATATGTCTATCAAATATACACGTATCAAGCATATATGTTCTATTTCTAAGGTTCAAGACTTTCTGTGTAAAAAAAAACTAAGAGCCGAGGTGTACATACACTTGAAAAATATTCATTAAAATATTTGAAAGGTGTTACAACCAGTGATTGTTATTTTCAAGGATTTTCAATAGTAGAATATATGAAAGCTTTAGAGAATCATAAAAGCAAATATTGTCTGATAATGTGCGTGCCCCTTCAAACTTTCACATATACTTCATTTCTAAAAGACAAAAATGTATAACCAGATTGAATGAATCGATTTTCAGATACATATAATGGCAAAATATGATTCAATTTCTTATCTATGACAGCCAAAATGGATCTGCTGTGACTGGAGGAATGTATCGAATAAAACAGCGAAAGGCTTAACAGAATCTGATGTTATGTTCTTTTTGAATTTTTATTTATCATATTTATCCTTCAGAATATATACCTCAGCATTTCCAACAAGGTTTAATTGTTTTTGATTGCACCATTTCTTGCCTTACATTGCTTAAATTGACAGACATGATATATAGCCCACGATTGGATGAACTCTCCACAACAAAGACAGATCTTATTAAAGGACATATCTAATATTCCATAGTCATATTTTGGTCAATGGGATTCTCCATCTCTCAGAATTCTTATAGAGACATCCATAGAGTATCAAATTATTAATATATATGGATATGAAAATCATTTGTATTCTATTCTTGTCCCATTTCTTTCGTGTGGTTGTTGACCTTTCTGAAGATTACTTGTTTACCCTGAAAAAGGGCAATATCTAAGTATTCCTAAGTCAGTGTAGAAAATGAGAAAATGAGTCCTCTCCCCCCCCCCCCCCACGCAGCCTGTTTACAATTGTATATACGGATCTTGAAGTTCGAACCATGACGCAGGTGTCTGAAAAGGGGATTGAACAAAAATTATCAAAAAGCACTGACACTTCTTTATATTAAACTGATATTACCTTCAATGCACAGATATTCAAAGAAGCTGCTAAATAGCCAGTTTGTTCAACTTCTACTTCTACTTGGATACTGGACTACTGGACTACAGCAGTTCCCTATCAGCGTGCCTCGGCGGCCCAACGTCAGCCAAAGCCGGTCCGATGCTGTTGACATCAGACCGCCGAGGCACGCTGACAGCGTTGCATCGACGTCCAGGGTGCAGGTCACGTGATCAGTACAGAGCAGATAAAATCATTTAAAAATTAAAATCCTTGAAATACACTGTTCAAATCCATAATAAAAACAGTTCGGTACAGCACTTTAAAAGAGGAAGACTGTGTTGCTGCCAAGTTCTGGCACATATGCCCTTTGTAATGGCACATATGCCTTTGAGGTATCCGCCAACCAAACTTGCGTTGATTTTCTGTTTCAATATGTTTATGAATATCTGTCTATTGGTCAATAAATTTGAATTTGAATTCTTGTCTTGCAGCTGGTGACAGGATCCTAGCTGAACGTTCGATTATTGTTATGGATTTCTACATCAGGTTATTAATCATTTCTTCAAAGACATAAACGTATTTCAAACACCTCTAACTGCATTACAGTCCTCGTCATAATTACATGGAATCTCAGCTCTCTTCTATGCTGTTGAAGTGTAATGTCAAAGATGACTCCATTCTCTAGCATTGCAATATATGTAAGTTAACTAAAAGCTGTGATGTCATTTTAAACTGGGTCAGGTTTCCCAGCTTCCAGCCAATGTGAATCCATCAAAACGGAAATAAAACATAGAGGCGAAACTGCTTTCTGAAACATAAAGTCTAAAGAACTACTCTAAAATTTCAAAAACAGTCAATAATTCAAAACAAAACAGATATAAACCTTGGTAAATGAAACTGAAATCTCATTGGAAAAAGAAAAAACCATACACTCCAAAAAAAATAAATTCAGAAAATTTTAATTACAGAAAATTATGGGTGGAAACTAAAACAACATAACTACAATGTCTGCAAGTCCAACACTGTTGCATGTCATAAGTAACATTTTATAAGACTTTACTCTCAATGTTGTATCGTGCTGGATGACAATTTATCATTACCTTGGGAATTCCACAGGTTGGGTGACAATTGATTTTAGCAAACCTCAGGCTAAAGTCTTCCAAGGAACTGTCTACTTCCCACATTAAGAAAAGTCAAAAGTCTCCTCTACCAGTTCCTTCTAACTCTGAATATAATATGTATGTGCAGAAACAGCCCCCAGCCTTGAATACAGGATGTGTCACAAGTACATGCAGAAGCAACTACACATAATGCATACACTCAGGTTGTTGCTCTAAGTTGCAATGCTCCAATGTTAAGCATCAATGGATGTACTAGAATCCGAAATAATTTCATCCATTGTAGAATATTTGATTAACATAACTCTACTAAATTTATGTATAGCACTGCTGCAGTGAATATACCATGTTTCAATGAAGATGATCAGAAGCAACAGTGAAGTTTAAAAATTGTGATTCCTCTTCAAAATCATTGTGTCCTCACTTGTTCCTAACCCTGTGCCCATAATCGTACACACTGATTCTCTCCATCCCTCTCCTACCCCTTTCGGTCATGTTACTCCTGAGTGTGGACACAGCTGCAAGTGAAATCTTCCTGAAGTCTTACTAAGACAGGTTAAGCAGCTCAGTTGACATACCAAGGCACACATCTTATACCTTTACACATTTTATGTCAAGCCCTTGTTTCTTCTGTGCATCAGAGCCTTCTTCATACATTTTGCTATTCTTAGCCAATTTGAGGGTTTTTCTTGATCCTATGTCCGATGTTGTCTTAGGCATCCTCTAAGTCAACTCATCCGGGGCTTGTTAGGAGATTTTGTGTAGGGATTATAGTAATATACCAGATTACTATGCCATAGGTGAGGCTAGTATGGTAAGATGTTGACACCAATTTGTTGTTGTCTAATGTCTATACTACAGTAAAGCTGAAAACAAATCTAGTCTCCACTCCATAGACTGTGGCTTGGCAATAGTTATTATCTGAGCTTTTGGCTATTTGTAGTTGTTTTTCAATTATTATCCATCAGTTTGCTGTATAAGAGGGGGAAACACTGCAGTACAAGAATGGCTCACATTGGTTGATGCATTGACTGGTTGATTCAAATTGGCAACAAGGTCAAGAAATAGACTGGAAGAAATGATCCATGACTTATAAGCACACAAGTAAAAAAATCCTGAAGCTACACAACTGTAGTCATTTGCACGAAATAAATTGAACACTTTTCAATGCTACCACCCAGAAATCTTAATTCTCACCTTTCCCTGGCTTCAAAATTCAGATCAGTGCCAGACTAATTTGATCCACTAAATCTGTGACTTCCAGCTTCTAGTTCTAATCTAAGTTGAACAGCATGTGTTCTGTCTCCCACACCAGTCCAGAGCTTATACTCCTGATTATCGGATGACCGTGTCAGTAATCTGACAGACAAGAAAGTTTTCGCTAACAGAAAGATATTTGTTCAGTGGACTACAGTTGGCCAACAGGACAGCCAGTAATCAGACCTATATTGGGTTAAGGGTTTGAATCGAAAACAGCCAAAGACAAAACCTGCTAAAAACAGAGGTTTGGATGGCTCAGCAGTTGGATAGACTAGTTATATGAATGGAAAGTTGGGTAAAGGTATATATTGTCATATTTATGTAGCAAAAGTGGTAATTCAATATCACTCTATATCCATCCTTTTTTCTTGACTCATCGTCCAGTAAATAACTTCCTATATATATAGATGAAATGAGACAAAAAGCTACCCAACTGATATCTCCTTAAAATATTAAAAAAATAGGAATCTGGGACTGTGTATTCAGATTCCTTCTCATGTACACACTATAAAATTTCTTAAGAGTTCCTTGAAAGCTATAAAGACACAGCTTTCCATATCTCAAACAATATTATATACATATATTGAAGGCAGTGAAAATAGAATTTCAATAATGAACTTAGTCTAATCTATTTATCGAACAATTTTGTCTGAAATACTAGAGCTGCAAAAGCTTTTGACAGTATCTAAAGGATATACATGTTATGCTTCAAGATAAGAAAAGGGAAATATTCTGTTTTAGAGCACTATACAAAGAGCAGATATATCGAACACATTCAATGTTTTTTATCACCATATGTCTTTTAACATCATGACCATTGATTTTTTTCCACTTTTTTACCCGAATATCCAAATTAAAATTGCGCAATGTACTTTGAGATTGTATCTTAGCAGAATGAACCTAGCTCTTTTTGTGGCATCAAAGAATTTGTATCACATTTCCTTCTTTCATTTGTTGTAAACAACTTCTCTTCAGTTTAAGATGTGTTCTGAGAGAAACTGTACACTAGTTTGTGTGAGCAGAATAAATACATCAGATCAAAAGACTGGGGGGGTGTTTGGTAGATGAGAACAGAAGGGCTCTGGAAAAGCAGAGCCGACCAAATCAGAACAATACAGTATTTCCACCAACTCAAATTGTTTAAATGATAATTGTATAGGACAAGGACAAAAATCAGTCTTTTTATGAACTTCATTTTCAAGAGTGAGGATGACTGACATTGACTGTAACTGTCTTCTGACAATGTACACCGATACAGACAACAATACATCAACCCTGACTGTTGACCATGTGTCATCTTTCCATTATGTACTGATGGTAAGTGTGTCCTTCCATTATAATGTTGGGTCATGTCATTACCTTTTGGTCTGGTTCCTGATCGAAGACATGAATACCTGATTACCACATGTCCTTGCTTGTCTCTATTAGCTTGCAGCCACAGGATCTGGGGATGTCACACCCAATTCAACACATGGGGTAAGAACATGTGCACATGTATGATATTGTATTTTTAGTTCTTTGCTATCTTTCTATCTGCACAGACAGTCTGTCTATGAAGTACAAGTTGTACAACCCAAACAATTTTTCCTAAATCCGATGTTTTCAGGAAAAAATAATGCTTGCCCTTTCACACCCTCCAGTTGTCAACCTACCCCTCATTGCCCTTAATTCCCAGCTCACTCAAAAAGTAAATTAGGTAAAAAAGAAAAAAAATCATCAATCAACTATGCTGTACCTAATACTAATACTAGGTTTGCCCCTTACGTAGGCCGCATGCAGGTTCTAAAGCAAATGAACATTAATTCAAAGTCTTATCCATTGTCCTCAATCTTGCCACCAAAAACACAATAATCTTGAATAATAATATTTGAAACAATAATATTTGGAAGTACTACCTGAGCCTCGACATTATTATCACAAGTCATGTTTTCAATGAGAATATTATTATTTCCCACTAAATATTGCATTTTCTCTCAAACGGTATTGCCATTGTAATGTCATAATTCTGAGGTATGGGATGGACTATTTATTAAAGTTTCTATTAAAAACAATGTTTTTCTGAATAAAACTATTATATTAGGTAATATTTACAGACCCCCTCGTCTAAACTTGAATAATATAAACACTTTTAAAAACGAATTGACTGAAATATTTGATTCTCTTAGAATTTATGATGATGTTTACATAACGGGGGATTTCAATTTAGACCTCTTAAAGTTCAAAGAAAATAATGGTATAAACTTATTCTTCGAATTCATGATCTCAAACAATTTTTTTCCACAAATTACTCAACCAACTAGACTGAATGAAAGAGGAGGAACTCTAATAGATAATATTTTTGTAAAGCAATCCAACATCTATTCCCAGATCTCTTCAGGTATAATTATGACACAAATTTCTGATCATCAACCTTACTTTGCGGCAATAAACAATCTGAGACACAGTCAAGCTAAATTAAAGCACATTAAGGTGGTGTCATCGGACACTAAATCGTATGAAAATTTCAAAACAGATCTGAATAGTCGCTACTTCCAGGAAAAAATTAACCAAGCACAGTCGTACTCTGCAAATGATAGCTATACAAACCTTAACAACTTAATCGGCTCATTGATAAGTAAGCACTTTCCTGTAAAATATGTTAAATTCAGAAAGTACAAACATAAAAAGTCCAAATGGATTAGTGAAGGTATCCTTAAGTCAATAAAGTACAAAGATAAACTCTATGTTCAACTAAAAGCGACAGCAGTGAATGATCCACTGTTTCACATAAGACAAACCAATTTCAAAACATATTCTAAAATTTTAAAACGAGCAATTAAGTCTGCAAAGAATACCTACTATAAAAACTGTTTTGAAAAATATAAATGTGATATTAAAAATACCTGGTCAACAATCAACAGTCTACTTAATAAGCAAAAAGATAAGCAAGATTTCCAACCGTATTTTGATATTTGTGGAATAAATGTCAGTGATCAGACAACTGTCTGCAATGAATTTAATAAGTATTTTACTAATATTGGCCCGCAACTAGCACAAAACATTCAGCAAGTAGGTATTGGCTCATTCAAAGATTATTTACAAAATGCATCTGAATCCGAATTTAATTTTCAAACAGTTACTCCAGAAATTGTTATAAATGTTATCAACTCTCTCAAATCTAAGACTAGTCAGAGTTTCGATAGAATTTCAAATAAATTACTAAAACATGTTAAAGTTGAACTGTCAAACATTCTATCCGGCATTTTTAACCAATGTGTAGCAGAAGGATCTTTTCCAGACCTACTTAAAAAAGCTAGAGTTATTCCAGTGTATAAGCAAAAAGAGAAATATCTTTTTACAAATTATAGGCCAATTTCTATCCTACCTAGTGTATCAAAGGTCTTTGAGAGAATTATATATAACCAAATTTATGAATATTTTTCAAGAAATAATATCTTCTATAAAAGTCAGTATGGTTTCAGAAAAAATCATTCAACTGAACATGCAACCCTTGAACTTGTTGATAGAATAACTCAAAAGATGGACAAAAATCAGCTTCCACTAAATATTTACCTTGATCTCTCAAAGGCCTTTGATACTTTAGATCATCAAACACTTCTTTTTAAACTCAGTTATTATGGCATCAAAGGATCAGCCCTCGATTTATTAAAGGACTATTTAACCAATAGAACACAGCAAGTTGAATATAATGACACTGTATCTGATCCATTAACTTTAAAATGTGGAGTACCCCAAGGGTCTATATTGGGACCATTGCTATTTATTATCTATATGAATGATATCGTCAAAGCTAGTAATTATTTCTACCCCATTCTCTATGCTGATGACACCACCTTATGTGCTACTCTTAATGTTTCCTGGAATAGGAGCGATAATGAAATAATAAACAATGAACTGTCTGCAATAAGCAATTGGCTGAAATCAAATAAGCTCTCGTTAAATGTTTCCAAAACTAAAGCAATGCTTTTTTCGGCTAGTAACAGAACAATAGCTTCCCCAGAACTATTTATTAACAATACCAAAATTGAATTTGTCAACGAATTTAAATTCCTTGGCATAATTTTACAAAATAATCTAAAGTGGAAAGCTCATACAGACATGATTGGTAAAAAAATTTCAAAAACACTTGGCGTTATGAAAAAACTGAAAAGGACCATACCTTTAAAAGCCTTGCTAGATATATATAATGCTCTCATATCACCACACTTAAATTACGGGAATATCATTTGGGGAAGGCAACAAAGTAACTTATGGAAGCTTCAAAAAAGTGCAGTTAGGACAATTACCAACAGTAGATATAATTCTCACACTGACCCACTTTTCAAAAAATTAAATATTCTTAAAATGAGTGACCTATGTGCACTGCATGAGCTGAAGTTTTGTTATAAATTTGAAAATGAATTGTTACCTGACTATTTCTTAAAGCATATGTTGTCCAGCACCTCTAGAATTACCAGTAATGCCACCCGGCAATTTAATACCTTTCGCCTGCCTTCCGTGAGCCATGAATTTGCAAGACATAGCATATCTTTTAGATTTCCTAAGGTTTTTAATAACATTGAATTACCTGTTAGGCAAAAGATTTATACACATAGTATAGATGGTTACAAAAAATATATAAAAAATATTTTTATCAATAAATATAATTCAACTTGTAGTATACAGAATTGCTACATTTGCCATAGGCATTTGGTCGGTCAGTGAAAAAGAAAAAACCCCTCTACTTAATATAATGTTATTGTTTCTATTTTATAAACCTTGTCGACAGTGTTAGGGCCCTCTTCACCAGCAGTGCAAGACCTACAAATTTTACGAAGCCTAGGTGGCCCCTTGATAGCGATACTTGTAGGTATCATAAAGGGGTCACCTAGCTCATTAGTATTCTTGTTTCTTACTTATTTCTCTGAATATGGACTTGTATATACTAATGAGCAAATAAATGATTGAAATTGAAATTGAATTGAAATTGAATTGTCATATTCTCTGTTTCTGTCAAGTTACCTTGACATTAAATAAAATTCATAATTAATTAGTGACCTCAACATCATTGATTACCCATTAACCTGCTTAGTATAGCATTACCATACTGTTCTTCAAGAATGACAAATCGAAGGTGAAATTTTGGGTGGCATCAGATTTTCCATCAAGAAAGCAAGGTTTGCACATTTATTGGGACATCAGCACATGATGCTGTCCCAAGGCTGGACCGATTAGCAGCATGGAGATGTTGGATTGGGGAAATATGGCTCGCATTGATTGCTAATGCAACTTGAAGATCATATCTACCATAGAAGGAGTGAACGACTGCCATATGTGCTTTGTAGGCATGTCTCATTTCTCAAGATTGTAGATGTTACTTATAAACTAAAGTTGACCGAAACCTACTGAGCTGAGAGGAACATGTCCATCGAAGCTTTGGGAGGGTATTAGGCCTACAGCCTGTGATTACAGGAAAGTAGTGATAGCGGGGCAGGTAGAAGCAAGAAACATATTCAGATAGGGAGCCATCACCGATTTAGCTTGAGTTACTATTGGCAGCCATTTTCCAGATTCAGATTCAGATTTATTATTGACAGCCATTTTCCAAAATCAAGATATTCCGTAAACACTTGAAATTCTTTGGCTGTAACCAATCGCTAGTCTGATTTGGATACTCAGCTCAAGATAGAAGGCATCGTGATCAATTGGTGTGTACGGAAAACTGCTTCGGTGAAATTCAGAGGAAATTGGAAATTTGCAAGTGAAATATCTAAAGTTACTCCAAAACTTTTGTGCGTCACCTTGAATTTTTCTTTATCACACATTTCCATCACAACATACCAGGGATAATATGGTGGCTCGAGTGGTCTATGACTGTTTCATTGTTGCCTTGAGTTAATTGGACAGAAATGATATCATAGCTTGATATATATAAAACAAATTGCATTAATTTGATTTATTCATACATGTATATACTCTAAAATATAAAGCTCACAGAAAAGCCTTGAATGTTTTCTTGGCTTACTTCCCAGTCATTTCAATTATGGTTTTCCAAAATACCATACAGCTGCAATGTCATGGTTACAGTAGGTCTTTTTGGAAACCGGCCATCTGTGCGAAGAAATAATTGGTATATAAAAATAATAATTTTGACCTAAATCTTACAATAAAAACAATCGATGGAATGGCCACATCAACAGAGATCATGATAAAAGGACGCTCTTATTCATATTTAGACCTGGATACCATTCTCTGTCTCACTCTTATTATGCTTATAGAAATCTTCTTGGGAGTATCAAATTATTAATAAACCTGATATGAAATTCATTTGCATTGTGGTCATGCCCTATTTCTTTATCATGGTTGTTGACCTTTCTTAGGAGTATTTGTTCAACCTGGAATGAGTGTAATATCAATATATACAAATTTACAAAATAAATTGTCATCGGATACAATGGCACATGTGACCATGCAATGATGATTGGGGCTACATTGTATGTACTTATGCACTTGGTAGGCTAAAAGGACAGGAGGAAGACACAGCAATGAGGCAAATGATGATTGAACAGCCATCCAAAATAGGCACAGGTACCCCGGCAAGAACTGGATTCAAACCCGGGCACCGACGATTGGCCGTCTAGCACACTATGACTGAGCCATTCTTCCCTATGCGGTAAGAAGGCACCAGGAGATAGAAAGTTTTTCTATAGACTGGATGATAAAATGAGCTATGTCATATTGCAAGTAAAAGCACAATCTGACCAAAAAACATTCATATCTGGACTGGAACTTGTATTTTCGTTTGATGGTCCTTGACAGCCTTATATCAACTGGTTTATTTATTTCTAAATCTGAATCTTACGTACAATTATCATATGCCCAAATTCCACAGAAAAAGAATCTCTGAAACCCATCTTGACTTCATATTGTCTTCTCCTTATGAGAAAAAGCGTCTTCTCATAAGCATGCATAATGTAATATTTGAATGGCTAATCTTTGCTGTATGTATACATGAATTGCTATGGAAAACAGACATTTCCAAGCAGCGACGTCGCCCACTCAAACGCAAAAGCCAAAGTGGACCAAAGACTTTAAGGGCTTCCAACGAACACATTAGACGAATATATATGTAGAAAGTACAGCCAGCAGCCATAAAATACCATTACAATAGATTTATATAGTACATTCCACAAGAGCAACGCCAAATATACTTGGAGAGGATAAATTTTGTCCCAACAATTTGCTGGCAACCATAGTTTCATATATACTACTATCATCAAAAGTTACTAAAATTTCAAGTATATATTTTGAGAGGGAGTTTGGTGAAATAGATTTATATAGAAATCATGACTAAAATAATAATTATTGATACTAATGATAGAGGTAGATTTAGATTAGTCTTGACTTTCCAGATAGACCTGCAGCATCTCTTCAGCATCATGAATAGAAAATAGTCATTTGATGGTAGAGAAGCATTGTTTTAACAGCGAGTGCCCTAAAAGTGATGCTATATGTAGCTGGTTTGAAATGTGTATGATCTGAACTGGCTGTTTACTTTAATATTTTAATTTAGAATTTCAGTGGATACAATGAGCTTTTTGTGGCAATTTATGCGTCTACTACATGTATGGCCTGTTAATGATAAAGAACAATTGAAATTGGAACAAAAATCACATCATTCTGACTGATATCAATTTTTCCCTATTTTCTCTTGATGCTCTGTTGGCCAAAATCCATGGTATTACCATGACAGCAAGATTCATTCCACAGCAGGAACAAAGGAATCAAGTCACAATACAAAGTATTATGTGATCATCATAAATATGTACGAAAGATATTCTGCGCAATCGTATAATACAGTGTCTTTGATATAGAGGCCTAGGAATGACCTACACACACTCTAAAAAATGTCGGGACAAAATTGGTTTTTTAGATTCAAAATGGTTTTTTGAAAAACCAAATTTCAATGCAAAACCAACATGGATTTTAAAAAAAATCCATGTTGGTTTTTAGCATTGAAATTTGGTTTTTAAAAAAATCCATGTTGGTTTTTTGCATTGAAATTTGGTTTTTCAAAAAACCATTTTGAATCTAAAAAACAATTTTGTCTGAATTTGTTTAGAGTGCATATGTGGAAGCGACTGAGATCATTGGCAAGGATTGCCATTAGTCTTTACTTGCATAAATGTCAAAAGGGATCGCATAAGGAATGCTTGAATTTGTTTTTGAATCATTACACAATTTAGTATTATTCTTGATAGCATTTTATTATCGAGGACAACTAAGATATTATTGAGATAACAGATTAAATTTCTTATCTAGGGACATCGTATAAAATGTTCACTCCAAAACATTTTTGGACAAAATCGGTTTTTTAAAATTCCAATTGGCTTTTTGTGTAGAAATCCGGTTTTCCCCCCGAACCAACAGCATTAGTGACAATACAGCTGTTTGGTTTTTCCACTGACCCTAAATGGAATTATATGGGGGACATGTCCAAAAACCAATAAGGATTTTTAGAATGAAATTGAGTTTTTAGAGTGCAGACCGGTCTGATTTGAACTCGGTATTTCAATAAAGGATTCGTGTCTTTGAATGGTACAAAGTAATTTTCTTTCATAACGGTTGAATAACGTCTACTGAACATTTCAAAAAGGCATTTGGAAACATTATTCTGTTGCACTATTCTTAGAAACTGCAAAATACAACTCTTCTTCAATAAGAAATGTTCAACCTCAATGTCGTTCAATGTACAGTAGCATCAAAAATAAGTAAGGAAATATTCCGTAGGAAGTTCTCAGCATGTTTACCTGCCCCAAATCTACACGTGTCTAACTACCTTTCACTCACCACAACCGTACTTCTTTAGCAAGACAGCTAGCAATAATTGTAGTTAGCAATTGGTAAAGCATCAATGAAAACAAACACAATAGGAAAGACAAAATTCCAATTTGTGTTAAGCTTAAAGTAGTGTAATTTTTAAAGGTAATTCAAAGTAGGTAAAATTAGGTAGTGAATTTGGGAAGCCAGAAGATGTGAAAGATTAAAAGAATGGCTGATTCTTCCTTTCACTTAATTTTGAGTTGTACTGTACCTCAAAGGAATATTAAATTTCATTTTCTCAGATGTCACAAAATAAATATTGGATTTAACTGTTCCTCCTCAAGTTTAAATGTACAACAATTTTTCAGCAACCTGACCAGCTCAAAAGAACAACAGGTGTCTCTGTTGTTCTTCAAGGTGATTAACTTTAATTGTCAAAGTTTGAGCTCAATGGAATTCTGAGATGCGCTAAGCTTTTTAGCTGCTGCTCTATTAAATGAACATAGCTGTTTCCATGGCTACTCCTCATTATAGCAGGCGTTGTCATTATCGTTAAAGTGAAAAACATTATTCTGAAGCGGTGTCACCTCAAGGCATAAGGCATAAAATCCCCATTATATCTTGTGTACTGAATATATCTCCTCAGAAAGTAGAAGACCACCTTTCATTAACCTTTTTTTTTAATTTGAAACTTTCTGGCTAAAACTGCATCGTCATTCATATCATTTTAAAAGTATGTTTCCCAACGGCCAATAATAATTCATTAGAACTATATACTGTATCCGATTCTAAAAGCGTTTGCTGGACAGTTAATTGAAGTGTTGCTATTATCTATACATGTATACATTAAGAATCTTGCCTGGTAAAAGATAAAGAACTGTACAAATCCTTGGCAATTGCTTGTCTAAATCAGAGACTACAAATGTAGTCATTTCAATCAATGATTCCAAACATGACATGCAGTTTAAAATATTGCAAAATGGTTAATTCATTTCAATCAATGATTCCAAACATGTCATGCAGTTTAAAATATTGCAAAATGGCTAATTCAAAATCTGATAAATTACAATGGAATTCATGAGATATGATCAACTTTTAAGATCAACTGTAGCTCGAGGATATTTATCCTCCAAGAGACCATCCTGATCCACTTTTTGACCTAATTTTCTATGTCCAACCTTTCTCTTCTCTTGTTTACTTTCACATGAGAATAAACATTCCGCAAATGTTAGCAGGAAATTGTTTGTTTTAGTTCCCTTTTAGGGTGAGGTAGGCCTTCTTTGTACAAGGAATTGAATGCTTATAAAGAAAGACAGACTGACTGAGGCCAAATGTCAAGGAGCTGAGTCATTCATCCATCGGACTGACACTTCCATTAGATCAAACTTTCTTACTGCCAACAGAAAATATACAAAAACTATTGGCTTTTCGCAGCCATATCAATTAACAATGCCATCTTGAATCCATCCATCTGTATCTATCAAATAATTGGGCCACGGGGTCACCAAGCTAATGGAAATAATCACAAAGAATTTAAACGAAAGAATAATTATTATAAAGAATTTAAATTGAAGAGGACGTACCATCATTCCGAGTGGAATTTGAAATAAAATTTGGAAAATAAAGTGAAGAAACACACGATGCACATAATGCAAACAGACTAAAATGGGAATGCTTCAATGTGCTCTATCAAGTATGCGCAACATTGTTCGGGCAAACTGGAATATTTGCTATAATTCACTCAGAATCACGTTAATTGTGGAATTCTTTGGAATTCTTACTCCGTATATATATACCATGTGTCAGAATCAGATCTAATAAAACACAGAGCACTATTAGCAAATATTGTTCAAGGGCAAAATAAAAATTAATGGACACCAAGACATAACCAACTTTAGTAAGTCCTTACAGTTGTAAGATGAAATAAAAATCCATCAATTCAGACAATTAGCACTAAGTCAACCTAACCTCTTGCGGCATCAATCAAGTACAGGATTATCAAGCTTTACAAAACAAAGACAATGAGCCAAAAGGGACTGTTTGCTGTCATTTCAGGCTGCTTTCCTCAGCTGCTCAGGCTCAAATGACTTAGGAAGTACAGAAACTTTTCGCAAAATTTTGTAAAAAAAAACAAAGATATTTTGCATATTTCTGATTCTTCAAAGATTCTTTGGTAATTACCTACATAAAATTATTATTATTTAGTTAATGTTACATCAATTGTTCAATCGCATTTGTATATGATTGGTCAATTCTTCTTTAACCATTATCAACTACCTCTCACCAATTATTAGCTTGATTTCCATTAAAGTTGCTCTGAATGATAGGTAAGAAAGCCCAAATTTTCTCTAATTTTTACACAGTATAATTTATCATTACTTTACTGCTCAGTGTGCACATTTTCTTTGCTCTCGGATTTTTTTTTCTTGCTGATATGACCCCACATAATTATGTCCTAAATGAGCCCTGAATTTATTTCGGTTACGCACAGAAAAAATGATCAAGCCTCAGGGCATTTACCCTTGTGACATCATCACCATTGTTAGAATTTTTTAACTTGTAGCTACGTATTTATAACAATAGATATTGTTATGTCATCTATAATGGATGTGCTGGAGGTGCGAGGCACTATCTCGCAAAGTATGGGAATTAACTAAATAATTTATGTAATCAAGGAATACTTTTAAAATTTAGTTAGAAATAATTATGATTAAAATGTTATGTTATAATACAAGGAAAATCGCCCAAATTTAGCCAAGTATTTTATCATTCGGGGTAACTTATATTCTTTTCCATCCTACATCTATCCCAAATGTCTATCTCCTTTTTTCTTAATCCATCCTTCTCTAGTCAACAAATATCACCACCTGCAGCAAGGACAACCCATTGTTTACTCTTGAAGTGTGGATGCAGCTGCCAGTGGAATCCTTCTGAAGTCTTACCAGGACAGCTTGAGCAGCTGAGTAGAAGGGTGACCTCCTCAGAACTTTGTTAGGCTTTGTACATTTTTGGTTCAGCCTTCGCTTTGTCAGCCTGTTTTATACACCTCCTACGCTATTTTGAGCTAATCTGAGGTGCAGATGGATCCTTCCTTACTCCTAAGGCTATCTTTTAAGCCTGTTTGTGTCTTCTTTTTCAAGCCCTTTTTGCAGCTTTTTTTCTCACCTGAGTCTTTTATCCAGACCATTTTGTCATTGGTCAAGCCAATTATGTGAGTGCTTCATATATTACCATTTCATTATTGATTTGCAAAGATATCTTGCAGCATACTTTTTTCTTTCCGCATCCTCGGATTTAAAGAACATAGTCTAGGACATCTTGAATCTCAAGATTCAGTCTTTAACCAAATTTTGCATTGATTGCCAATCTTTGTTTCCCTGTTTACTTTCACATGAGAATAAACAGTGTTAATAAATTCCGCAAATGTTAACAGGAAATTGTTTGTTTTAGTTCCCTTTTAAGGTTGAAGTAGGCCTTCTTTGTACAAGGGTATTGAATGCTTATAAAGAAAGACAGACTGACTGAGGCCAAATGTCAAGGAGCTGAGTCATCCATCATCTATCGGATTGGCACTTC
The DNA here is from genome assembly GCA_026936325.1 of Platynereis dumerilii. NCBI lineage: Eukaryota > Metazoa > Annelida > Polychaeta > Phyllodocida > Nereididae > Platynereis > Platynereis dumerilii. The sequence goes on from JAPTHN010000076.1 coordinate 966,379, forward strand.
CATTAGATCAAACTTTCTGACTGTCGACAGAAAATATACAAAAAATATTTACTTTTCAAAGCCATATCAATTAACCATGCCATCGTGAATCAATCCATCTGTATCAATCAAATAATTGGGCCACGGGGTCACCAAGCTAATGGAAATAATCGCAAAGAATTTAAATGAAAGCATAATTATTATAGAGGATTTAAATTACAGAGGACGTACCATCATTCCGAGAGGAATTTGAAATCGAAATTTGGAAGATGAAGTGAAGAAACACACGATGTACATAATGCAAACAAACTTAAATGGGAATGCTTCAATGTGCTCCATCAAGTATACGCGCAACATTGTTTGGGGAAACTAGAATATTTATTTTAATTCACTCAGAATCACGTTAGTTGTGGAGTTCTTTGGAATTGTTACTCAACAGATATACCGTGTGTCAGAATCAGATCTTATAAAACACAGAGCACTATTAACAAATATTGTTCAAGGGCAAAATAAAAATGAATGGACACCAAGACATAACCAACTTCAGTCAGGACTAACAATTGTAAGATGAAATTAAAATCCATCAATTCAGACAATTAGCACAAAGTCACCCTGACCTCTTCGGGATCAATCAAGTACAGGATTATAAAGCGTTACAAAACAAAGATAATGGATATAAATGTGATTGAAAAATTTCTGTAAAATTAACTAAATTAGGATTATTTTATATAGGTAATTACCAAAGAATTTTTGAAGAATCAGAAATATGCAAAATATCTTTGTTTTTTACGAAATCTTGCGAAAGGTTCTTATACCTCCTAAGTCATTCCAGCTGAGGAAAGCAGCCTGATATGAAAGCAAACTGTCCCTTTTGGCTAGATTGGTCAATTCTTCTTTTACCATTATCAACTACCTCCCACCAATTATTAGCTTGTTGTCAATTTATTCTCTTCCATCCTACATCTATCCCAGATGTCTATCGCCTTTTTTCTTAATCCATCCTCCTCTAGTCAACAAATATCACCACCTGCAGCAAGGACAACCCATTGTTTACTCTTGAAGTGTGGATGCAGCTGCCACTGGGATCTTTCTGAAGTCTTACAAAGACAGCTTGAGCAGCTGAGTGGACATAGAAGGGCGACCTCCTCAGACCTTTGCACATTTTTGGTTCAGCCTTCGCTTTGCCAGCCCGTTTTCTACACCTCTCAGGCTATTTTGAGCTAATCTGAGGTGCAGATGGAGCGTGTCTCTCGTTCTTTTAAGCCTGTTTGAGTCTTCTTCTTCAAGCCCTTTTGCAGTTTTTTTCTCAATTGGGTCTTTTATCCAGACCATTTTGTCATTGGTCAAGCCAATTATGTGAGTGCTTCATATATCACCAATTCATTATTGATTTGAAAAGGTATCCTGCAGTATACTTTTTCTTTCAGTATCGTCGGATTTAAAGAACATACACCGCATCTGACGAATTACGCAAGTAGGTTATTTTACATTGGTATGAAAACATTTGGGCCTAATGTCTTATCCTTTTCACATAATCATTGGCTTGATATGAGACATCTTCCATGTAACTTTCATCCAATTCTGTTGGGGCAAAGCTGAGTTACGCCATATGTTCAAATATTTGGTGTCTTACGAAATTATGCAAAATCAACATATGAGGCGGATGGGCCTTGATAATGTTATATTTTCAAATTAATACACTCCAGTAATTAGCGTCTAATCATTTAGCAACTATTCATATCAAAAAATTTTGCTTACTTGCTGCCTCTGCCAAGCTGTACACATTAATTGTCTCCATTGGAATAACATTGGTTTTGCATACATTTTTCGAATGAATGCTTCCAAAAACCTCAAAGAGGTTCCGATCTTTAAAAACATGTTACTACCAGTTACCTTATTCTATCTATTGAGCTCAGTTCAAAGGTCACTGAAGTAACTTGACTCCCTTTAAACTGGCTAGCAATCAAAAATCACATCCATGACCTGCCATTGGAATAGCATGGCATTCAGAATGTGCATTTCCTTATTCAATATTTTGTCCATTCCCAATGCATAACTTATCACTCAGTTTCACCGAACTAAATGGATGGAAAAAGGTTATTTTTAAAGTTGTTTTCAAAAGAATCGGAACCATTTTGAGATTATGGGGAGCATAAATTAAAAAATATATGCAAATCCTATGTTATTCCAATGGAGACAATTAATGCGTACAGCTTGGCAGAGGCAGCAATTAAGCAAAATTTTTTGATATGAATAGTTGCTAAATGATTAGACGCTAATGACTGGAGTGCAGTAATTTGAAAATATAACATTATCAAGGCCCATCCGCCTCATATGTTGATTTTGCATAATTTCGTAAGACACCAAAATATTTGAATATATGGCATAACTCAGCTTTGTCCCAACGGAATTGGATGAAAGTTACGTTGAAGATGTCTCATATCAAGCCAATGATTATGTGAAAAGGATAAACATATGGCCCAAATGTTTTCATACCAATCTAAAATAACCTACTTGCGTAATTTTGTCAGATGCGGTGTAGTCTTGGACATCTTGAACATCAAGATTAAGTTTTTGACCTATTTTCTCCATTACCAACCTTTCTTCTTATGTTTGCTTTCACATGGGAATAAAGAGATTTAATAAATTCCGCAAATGTTAGCAGGAAATTGTTTGTTTTGGTTCCCTTTTAGGGTGAAGTAGGCCTTCTTTGTACAAGGGAATTGAATGCTTGTAAAGAAAGACAGACTGACTAAGGCCAAATGTCAAGACTACTAGATAGGGGTTTTTAGAGCCCCTTTGACCTACTTATTTAATGTCCTAATTAACCTAATTAATTACCCATTAACCTAATTAATTAATGACCTAATTACCCATTAACCTAATTAATTAATGACCTAATTACCCCATTAATCTAATTAATTACCCATTAATACAATTAATTACCCATAAATCTAATTAATTAATGACTTATTGACCTCATTAACCTAGATATTTTTTACCTATATTAGACTCTAGGTCTATTCGATCTATATTAGACCTTAGAACTATTAGACCCTATACCTATTTGACCCAGATTTCTTGGCAGATGACCTATCTGACCTCCTAGAGGAGTCGGCCAATCAGAGTCATTTACACAGAATCCATAGATTTTTCTCAAATTCATAAATTTCATAAGTTCCTCAGTAACCCAGATTCTACAGAATTCGTGGCCAGAATCCACAACATTTCATCAGATTTATTAAAAGTTTCTGCTCAAAAATTTAGTTTTGCTTTCAGTTATTTTACAATATTCTGAAAATCATGTTACAGAGTAGAGTACCCTCTTTTGGGGGCTACACATAACATTGTCAGAAATTACCTAAGTATAAATATTCCTAAAATCATGTCACACAGTAAATGTCCTCTTTAGGGGACTACACAAGATGTGGTCAGATATAGTATTCCCAAATCATGTTACTTTATTTGAGTTTTTGAGTAACCATTATAAAATTCTGAAAATTATGCTGTTGCAACATCAGCTCAACTACAGCTGTTTGGTTAATGACAGTTTACTTGGTCTCTTATATAGTGATCAGATCACATGATCAACATTCCACCTGTCACCCAAGTGATCTGTAGGGTAATAAAAATCCAAAAATAGCATCAGTAAGGAGTGATTGATGGAGTCATCAAAGCCATTTAAGTTAGTCCAATGACATAAATTATCAGTGAGTCACTTTTCATCTACAAACTGCATCATGAATGAGTCATCAATCATGTCACAGAGATAAGCATGGCTCAAAGGTCAAGCAATTCAATCTAAAAATAGGAATGTGTAGTATCCCATCACAGCTGGAGGCCATATATCTTGAGCCATAAAAATACCAATGAATGACTCATCATGTTACAGTTAGGATCAAGTGTCTTAAAAAGTGAGTCATCACAGATGTCAGCATAATCCCATAAGATATAAAATGAGTCATCAATGGGACTTGTCACAGATGTCAACATTTTACTAGCTTTTACTGGTCTACAGGTAAGAATTTAAAACATTTATATTTTTACAGTTGTTGAAGCTAAAGATCAATACATAACACTGTTGGGGTCAATTCCTCTAATATCATTCAGTGCTTCACATATTATGGCTTAAAACTGGTGTTTTGCATCAAAATGCAACATTTAGTTGCCACCTGTCAAAAATTTGACAACAAATGCGTCCAATCAACAAAGTCGATTTTCACTAATTTCGACCAGCCTGGCCCTTCCATACACCGAAATACGATAGATATATATCGTATAAAGACCATAGTATACTATTTCAACCATAATATTGCTTAAAATCGACTATATTGTCGATTAAACATGTCAAAACAATGCATTCACAAATGTCAACAAAATGCGCCAAACAGACGAAGTCGATTTTCAGTGTTTACAACCAGCCTGGGCCTTCCATGCAGCAAAATACGATAGATATATATCGTATAAAGACCATAGTATTCTATTTCAACCATAATTTTGCTTTAAATCGACTGTACGGTCGATTAAACATGTCAAAACATCACATTTCACATCTGAAATACCCACGTGATCGCCATGTTCCCTGTCTTCGGGGTTCATTTTCTCGCCGAATCGGACGTTGATTGACTTGTCACAACTCTTGAGAGTCCTTCAGATAGCCTTGAGTAAAACCAAATCAAGATTCCAGTCTTTTTTGCCTGTTTTCCATCGTTTATAGAGTCCGAAAAAGTCACTCGCCGAAGTTGAGAAAAGTTGTTGATATCCATGCCGGTCCGCAGCCTCTAACCGAGATCCTCAATAAACTCTCGGAAAGCTCTTAAGATGTGTTAAAAAGACTTAGAATGTCCGATTTATTATTATTTATGGATATAGTAATGTTTTTCTACCATTATTACGTCTTTTAAAGTATTTTAACCTTTGTTTTAGAGGTTACGCGCGTGACGTCATAAATGGCGGGAAACAGCAGTGCCCTGCCGCAAACCTTCAACGTCCGACGCATTGCTGTGTAGTGTGGTTTGACAGTATTTGGCAACCCAGGAAGCAGAAATTAACAGAAATTAACAGTGCGCGGCAGCAAACCCTCAACCTTTCCTATACTTTGGCTTGGTGTATGTTAACTGGAGCATTTTGCCAACACAGCAATGTAGAACCTGCTTTAGTGCAGAGCTTTTTCTAATGTATGAAAATAAATAATCAAGGGAACATTCTAGCCTTTCCTACACTTTTCTCCAATTCCAAAATGGCTGAAACCTAAAGTAGGCCATAACTCAGCTCCTAGATGAGCTAGGATGATAGATAAAAATAGGGGTTTTCAACTAATTCAAATATTGACAAATCAAAATCGTCAGATCCAATATATACTAAACCAGAAATTGGCCATAACTAGGGCCCTAAATCAGCAGGAATTATGAATAAAACATCAAAATAGAGGTTTCAGGGGCAATGAAACTGACAAATCGAAGTAATCACTCTTCTCCTGTTGCGGCAAGGGTGCAAGTTGACTGCCAGGTTGGGTGCAGGTTGGGTGCTATAGGGTGCAGTAGGGTGCTATAAGGTGCAGTGCAAGGTGCAGTGCAAAGTGCAGTGCAAAGTGCAGTGCAGAGTGCAGTGCAGAGTGCAAGTGGGTGCAAAGTGCAGAGTGAAGTGCAAAGTGCAGTGCAAAGTGCAGTGCAAAGTGCAGTGCAAAGTGCAGTGCAAAGTGCAGTGCAAAGTGCAGTGCAAAGTGCAGTGCAAAGTGCAGTGCAAAGTGCAGTGCAAAGTGCAGTGCAAAGTGCAGTGCAAAGTGCAATGCAGCGTACAGTGCAGAGTGCAGTGCAGAGTGCAGTGCAGAGTGCAAGTGGGTGCAAAGTGCAGAGTGCAGTGCAGAGTGCAAGGCAAAGTGGAGTGCAAAGTGCAGTGCAAAGTGCAGTGCAAAGTGCAGTGCAGCGTACAGTGCAGAGTGCAGTGCAGAGTGCAGTGCAGAGTGCAAGTGGGTACAAAGTGCAGAGTGCAGTGCAGAGTGCAAGGGGGTGCAAAGTGCAGGGTGCAGGGCAGGGTGCAAAGTGCAGAGTGCAAAGTGCAAAGTGCAGTGCAGAGTGCAAAGTGCAGAGTGCAGTGCAAAGTGCAGTGGAGAGTGCAGTTGGGTGCATGCAGGTGTAGTTTGGATGCAGTTTAGTACAGTTAGGGTGCCGATGTGTCCATTGTGGGTCAGGTAGGTGCTACCTTCGCAGTTTGGGTAGGTCCATTATTGTGCAGGGGGGGTCAGGTACTGGTAGGTTGCTGTACAGTATATAAAGGAGGCGGATATCTCCTCAAGGTTAGTTGCTGTTTTGAGTTCAATCAGTGTACACTGGTCATGGATGAGAATGTCTGTACAACTTGCGGTCTTTCTTTCACAAGAAATTCTAGTCTGAAACGTCATGTGATGACCAAGCATAACAAACATCAAGATGGGTGTGCAGTTGGAGATTTTGAAAAAAACTTTGAGACAGTACATCAAGATGGGAGTGAAATTGACAGATTTGTTTTGAAACATCCCTTCACTATGCTGCTCAATGGACCAACTGCTTGTGGCAAAACAACGCTTGTGAAGAATATTTTGCAATACAACAAATTTATGGTTAGTCCATCCCCTCAAAGAATAGTGTGGTTGTATAAAAGATGGCAGCCAATGTACGATATTATTCAGGCTACAGTAAAACCAAAGGTGGAGTTTATTAAGGGAATTCCTCATGGCATAGATCATCCTAGCTTCTTTGATCCAAACATTGCAAATTTTCTAATAATCGATGATTTGATGACGTCATGCGGAGATGATCCTCGTATGACAGAGATCTTCTATGAGGGTTCACATCATCGATCTCTGAGTGTGGTATTGCTTTGTCAAAACCTGTACTACAGCAAAAGTCCAACGCAAAGACGGAATTGTCACTACGTTGTATTGTTCAAGAATCCGAATGACCTACAATCTGTCATGACTTTTGCCAGACAAGTAAATCCCAGAAAAGTAAAGGAGTTCTTACAGCATTATGACAGTGCAACATCCAGACCATTTGGCCATTTATTGCTCGATTTCAAGCAGACGACGGGTGAAAATGACCGCTTCCAGCCAAATGTCTTGGATATCAAAAAAGACAAGGCTGCAAATTCTACAGAAGGCTCTTCGGCAGACTGTTATTTTCATTCTGCTGACAACAACATCAGTCATTCCAACACGATTTCATGTATTGACTGCCAAACTGCTATAGACAACATTGATGACCTACAAGAGCATTTAAAGCCATGTGTGAGGAACCAGCAGGAAGGAGTGGGACGAGGACTTAAAAGACCAAGGGAATACTACCAGACTAGCCAATTTCATCCCAGTAAGAAGATGAAGACTGAGTTCCAATGTTTTGCTCCTATAAGACTGGAAGTGTGCAGAAATTGGGTTCAATATTTGGAAGAAGAACAGAAACAATACATTGAAGAAGGACGGAGCAAAAAAGAAGCCAGAGAAAAGACAATTGCGGATAACATGAAAGAACTGACAGGAGATCTTCGGAAAACGTATGCAAATTTCATTAAAAACTGGATGGACCTGAGTGAGAACAGTCATATTCACCAAAAAATCATGGAGAAAGTGGAAGAGCTCCATGACATTGAAAACCTTGACTGGATTGATGCGGCCAGGATGGCTATAAAACAGTACAAGCCAGTATTCAATAGAGTTGTCACAGAAAATCCAGAGGAAGATTCAGAGGATGATTCTGAGGAAGATCCAGAGGAGGGCAAGTTTGATGAAGAAGAGCATGCGGAGTAAACTATATATTGGATGACACTGAAGATAATCCTTCATTTGGGACCAACCACCTGAACACATCATGACTTCTTTGAATTACAAGGCAGTTCTGGAGCACTTCAAAGCACAAGCTGAGGGGAAGCCTAAGACAGTTGTGAAGAGCGGAAAGAGTAATCTCATCTTAATCGATACCAAGACCAAGGGAAAGAAGGAAGATATGCCAAAGATGGAAGTTGTTATACCAGCAGAAGCTGCAGTAAGAAGAGCACAGTCCAGACTGGAACAGTCCAGACTGGAAGAAGATATGGAAACACAGGCGGAAAGCAACATAGGAAGAAAAAGACCATCTTTTGGAAGACCCCCCGGCATTCCGGCCTCAACTGAGCTAAAAAAATGGATCAAATTTTAATATTGTAACAGTTGTTGAGACTGATTTGTATTAGTAATATGTGAAATAAAGTTTTAAATTGAATAATGAGTTTGTTTTTTGTGTGTGTTGTTTCATGTTTTACATCCTGTTGTGCAATACAGCTACTTTTACATCTGGGTATTTTCCAGTGAGTCATAGCCCTGTTGTGCAATACAGCTATTTTTAAATCTTGGGATTTTCCAGTGACTCATAGCCCTGGTGTGCAATACAGCTATTTTTACATTGGGGGATTTCCAGTCATTCACTTTAGGCCACACCCCCTTTGGCTTTAAGTTGATGTTAATTTAAGAAAAGAACAATTGATACCAGGTGTTCAGGCCATTAATCATGGTTGGACATGTGACAGATGATCATGTGTACCAGGTGTTCAGGCCATTAATCATAGTTATGGGCAGCAGGTGTTCAGGCCATTAATCATGGCTTTTGGTAACAGCTGTGTCAGGTCATTAATCTGTCAAAGTGATGCTATTTATAGAACATTTATGGCAGGTGCCCCCCTTGGGTAAATAGGTCATTAATTAATTAGGTTAATGGGTAATTAATTAGGTTAATGGGGTAATTAGGTCATTAATTAATTAGGTTAATGGGTAATTAGGTCATTAATTAATTAGGTTAATGGTTAATTAATTAGGTTAATTAGGACATTAAATAAGTAGGTCAAAGGGGCTCTAAAAACCCCTATCTAGTAGTGTCAAGGAGCTGAGTCATCGATCCACCAGACTGACACTTCCATTAGATCAAACTTTCTTACTGCCAACAGAAAATATACAAAAAATATTGACTTTTCACTGCCATATCAATTAACCCTGCTGACGCGGATTGATCCATTTGTATCTATCAATCAAATTGGGATGGGAGGTCATCAAGCTGATTGACATAAAAATAAATAATTTAAATGATATAGGCCTAATATGGAAGAATTTTAACGACTCATGTTGTACCAGCATTCCCACAGGAATTTGATATTAAAATTTTGAAATACAAAGTGAAGAATCAGTTAGAATCAATTGCAATAATTAACCTAAAAGTTACTCTACCTTTCTAAGTGTGCACTCTTTGTATTATCTAACCAATTGAAAGATGATGCTGATCTAAACTTGAGCACCTTCACATGGTGTTAAGTGTTTAAGAGATTGCCTTCAGAATTCCCCATGTTGGGTGACAAATTAAAGTATACCTCAGAACAGCCGGGGGTAAGAAAATATCTTCTATCCACAATCACAATGAGTTATGAACCTGCCCTTCCGGTAACTTGTAAATCAAAATATGCGCAACACAGGATGTGTCAGAGCTTAGTGTACAAGTAATTAATTGCACACAATGCACATATTCAAGTCAAGTCAAGTCAAGTTAACTTTATTACATCCACCTGGGATAACTCCATTCTCACTTCAGCTGGTGCAATGTAATCAGATACACATAAAATAGAATAAGTCAAATGGCACATGGCGTAATACAGAAATACATAATTAAATGGAAATGCTTCAATGTGCTTGATCAAGTTTGCACACCATTGTTTGAGGAAACCAGATAAGAATATTTCTTTATAATTCAGTCAGAATCACTTAAATTCTCGAGATGTTTGAAACTCGTAACTCAACAATATACCATGCGTCAGAACCAGATCTAATAATTAAACACAGAACACCATCAACAAATATTTGTCAAGGGTGAAATAAAATATGAAAGGATACCAACACATAACCAACCTTAGTAAGTCCCTAGAGTTGTCAGATGAAGTACAAATCCATCAATTCAGACAATTTGCAAAGTCACCCTAACCTCTTGTGGCATCAATCAAGTACAGGATTATAAAGCTTTACCAAACAAAGACAACGAGCCAAAAGGAAACTGTTTGCTTTCAATAGAAGGTTGCTTTCCTCAGGCTTAAATGACTAAGGGGGTAAAGAAAGCTAATACATGATTTTGTGGTGGAAAAACGAAATCTAGGATATTTAGCTTATGTCCGATTACTCAATCCTAGGATATTTTGCTTCTGTCGGATTACTTAAAAATTTTTTGATCATTTCTGATGGTTCACTTTGCAGTATAAGTTGTCTATCACACTAGCATCAAACTGGGGGTGTAAAACATTTGTTTGTTTATTCTTATTTTACACTGCCCATTCTCAACTATCTTCAACGAATTTTTTTAGCTTGTCAAACCTCTTCTTTTTATCCATTAACCATGTGTCTCAAATGTCGATCTCCTTTTCTTCTTAAATTGGCCTGTTTTGTTCTTGGCACATTTCCACCTGCAGCAACTGCAAGCCATTCTTTACTCTTGAAGTGTGGATGCAGCTGCCAGTGGAATCTATCTCAAGTCTTACCAAGACAGGTTGAGCAGCTAAGTTGACATAGAAGGGCGACCTCCTAAGACCTTTACACATTTTCTGTTGAGCCCTCTGTTTCGGAGCCATCTGCACATCTTAGGCTATTCTAAGCCCATTCTATATTGAAGGAAGTTTTCTTGGCCTATCTCAGGTTGTCTTTGGTAGTTGTTGTACAGACTTGTTCTTGGTCAGCTAGTGTGGGACCTGTCTGCTGATTTTGTGCAGGGATTAGTCTTTAATCAAAGAGATGGTTGTGTCATAGCCTCACAGGTGAGGTTACTTTTGTAAGCTATAGCTGTCTGTCGTGAACTATAGTATGAGTACATTGTATGTTTCACTCATTAGAAAATAGATGGTGTAAACATAGGTACTGTTTACAGACAAACCATCAATTGTGTGATTGCTATCTATCCATTATCAATTTTTGCTGGTGTTTTCCATTATCCATCTTTGTCTATCCTTCACGATCACGCATTCACACCTGCAGCATTTCAACCTCCTATGTCCCTAGGGTTTACTCTTGAAGTGTGGACACAGCTGCCAGTTGAATGCTTCTGAAGTCTTGCTAAGAAAGGATGAGCAGCTCTGTTGACAAGGGCAACCTCCTCAGACCTTGGCACATTTTTGGTTGAGCCTTCGCTTTGCCAGCCCATTTTCTACACCTCTTAGGCTATTCTGAGCTGATCTGAGGTGTTGTTGGAGCCTGTCTTAGTCTATGTCTGGTTCTTTTAAGCTGAGAGTACCCTTTTTTCCAGATTCTTTATCTCGGACTGTGTCCTCCTTTCAGACTATTTTGTCACTGGTCAAACCAATCCGGTGAGATAACGATCGATGCTGATTGTGCAGTAGTCTGTGTTATGCAACATAAGCTATTTTAAGGGAATACAGTCTTTATTGAGTTAATTAATACACTTTGCATCATAGCTACTATTAGTAGTTAGGGGCTCAGCAGCGGCACTTGTTGCCATTGACGAGTGCTTGAGCTCATGTTTTTAATCTTACCGAAAGACAAACAACTATTGTAATTCATTACTATGTATTATGTGTATTGAGCTGCAAACAATTGAATGTGAATCATGGTCTACCCAGGCATAGTTTTATAATAAAATGGAAGTGCTTAATATATTGATCACTGATCTTTTTCCCTGCTGTATCCTCAGATTTAAAGTACATAGAGCACTGTGGTCTGTCTAGATTGTTGCCTATTGCAGCTTTTGTTGCGTCAACAAATTTGTATCACATTTCCTTCTTTCATTTGTTGCAAACAACTTCGCTGCAGTTTAAGATGTGTTGCGAAGGAAATTGTAGCCTAGTTTGTGTGATCAGAATAAATATGTGAGATGAAAGGGACTGTTGTTTGAATGGGTTATTTTGGAAGGTAGGTAGATAGATTGATGGTGTATGGCAAGAAATAAATGCAAACAGTACCTTCGTAATATTATCACCTTGCAAATTCAATAAGAAAGAAAAGATCAAGGGCTTACCTGTTGTGTCCATGCAAGTATGAAAAAGAGAAAAAAACAACATTAGACTTGATTTGTCAATTTAAATGAGAATAAAGCTGTTCGTGAATATGCAATGCATTTACATTATCAATACATTATCAAAATATCTGTACCACGATAGGGCAGACAGCCAATGTATCTGAACAGCATGATACAGGACATAAATTATCATGTGATAAAGATTCATTTTTGATCGAATTAGTTCAATTTTGCTTTATCAACAATATCCCAACAAACAGAAATTTGAAAAAGTTTCATAAATAAGCATAAAATCAAAGTTTGCTTCTCTACACTTTTCAGGACAAAATTGTTTTTTCAAATGCCAAATGGTTTGTAAAAACAATATGGTAATTTTTGCATGGAAGTTTTATTCTTCTAAAAACATACACAGAAGAAATTTGCTTCAACGTCTTTGTCATACCAAAATTTTACAATGGCATGTAATTTCACATCATATGATACCAGAACTGTAATTCCAGAAGGCATATAAATAATCAAGGCACCGCAAGCCATTTTGAGATGAAATTTCACCAACATTATCTTTTAAAAAGTTTGGAGATCAAATATTCCCAGAGTGTAAAACTTCCAAAACAGTTCACATGCATTCACCAATAATACATACATGTAGCCTATAATGATTAGAGTGCTTGATTGCAAATCAAACGGCACTTGAGGACACAGGTTCGAATCCCGTTTCTGCAACTCAATTGGAAAGAGTTGGTTGTGGCTGTGGCCGGGGAGGGTGGCCACTTGTGTAGGCAGGATTTCACTTTCCTGTTAGGTGTGAGCAGCACACCTCCAGCCAGACCCCCCCCCCCCCCGCCACCCCCAGACTGGATTGGATGACTGGACAAGCAATGGGAAGTGAATACCACAACAAGGAAAGGGCTGTCAAAAGGAGTACTGAAGACCCAGACGACAGTAGCCTGCTTCAGTTGTGAGCGTGAGCGAGCAGGCTACAACATTTTACTTGGGGTGCTCTGTTTCACGTCCTCACTTACATGAATTTCTGAAAACCTCTAGCACAGTTCTGCCGTGCTCTGCTGAGCGCGAACCTGAAAGGCAGCAGCGCAGACTTTAGGAGCAGCAGTCCCAGTGACCTAGAAGCCAATTCGATACCAAATTCGACTTGAATTTCGTCGGGCCTGCAGCCTCGCTCACTCGTCTGCTTCCACAGCAGACTGTGTTCAGTCATGCAGCTGAAGACCACCGATATGCATGTATATTTATTAAGGCCAGAGAAGCTTTGCTGATGTACAAGCAGTTTTTGAAGCAAAACAACAACAACGAGAAGAATGTATCGCAAAATAAAATAATGATAAAAACTCTGTTCGTAAAAAGACCTACAAAGCTTGCCTAATGAAAATTCTATAATCCAAGTAGAAATAATATCTTTCGTCTTAGAAGTTAAGAACACTGACTCACTCCTCCCCAAAAATAATATATATTCATTATTATGTTTAGCATGTTTAGGTAGGTTCCTAACCTTGTACTACAGTAAAACGGTAATGCCAGAAATACCAACTTTTCTCACTGACACAGGTATATTCTGCGAAGTTGTCATTCGTCAGTGAGGAAAAGTTGACATTTCTGCCATTAAGCGGGTCAAAATAGCTTGCCAACTTTACCCTGGATTGCCAACTTTACCCTGGATTGCCAACTTTACCCTGGATTGCCAACTTTACCCCCGTTTTACAGTAGGACCACTGAACAGGCAGAACGGTCAACTTTGTAACATCAAAGCTCATATATACAAAAGTCCTAAAATATAGATTGCCTTATTCTTTTTTTTTTTTTTTAAACTTTTCCTGTTTAAAAATAAATTCATAACCCAATATACAGTGTTAATGCAGTAGGATTAAAAGAAAACAAACAGTTCTGCTGCATGGTAAATGGTCATGAAAGCTAATATATTTTTCTCAAAGTCTCTCAATACGTTGGCAGCCAGAAACCTCGATCTAATAGAAGTGTCGTTCCATTTGATCGATGACTGTCTCTTTGACATTTGGCCTCAGTCTGTCTGTCTGTCTGTCTGTCTCATACCATTCATTGAAACAAAGAAGAACTACTTCCATCTTATAAAAGGAGCCAACAAATAATTTCCTGCAGACACTGCTGGCTTTTATTAACAAAGTTGTCAGGTTTACTTGTCCCGAGATATCATGCTACAACAATGGCGAAAATTATACAGATTACAGAATTTAGCAGTCGGTTGGCATTTCAGATGTATGACTTCGCCCCATCTTGATTTTAAAAAGTGAATGCGCTCAGTTGAAAAAAATATTTAGTTAAAGCTCAAATCCAAAAATATTTATGTTTGATTATTAGCTAAGATTGATTTCTGATTGATATCTGTTTAATTTCTGGCTGTATTAGCAAAAAGATTATCGTTATACTTAAAGCAGCTTAGTTTCCTATTTAGCTATCAAGCTTTGAGATCACATGGTATTTTGAAAGTGTTTTTAATCCATAGAAGCATCACCACTTCCAAATTACCTTTAGCTTAAAGAGTTATTAGAACATCATTCAAATTTAGTAGTAACCATAGCAACAGCTGCATGTATGTTCCTTTAAAACAACAAGAGCTCAAAGCATCTCTAACTTGATGCACATTTAAGCCCTTTTATTGGAAGTTCAAGCATAGATTGGGGGATATATTTAAATACTTATTGCATTTTCATGAATAACTTGGTAGGCATGTTATACGAGGGGTTTTCCAAAAGTTCTGTCCAACTCGCCATAACTTTTGCAGTATTTAATATAGAAACATGATATTTGGGTCAGATAATATCGAAGTAATTTACAAATGATCCTCAAAAAATCAGATCTTAGAAACAAAAATAAATGGTTAATTTGTTGCCATGGAAACCAAAAGTCATGAAATGCGGCCCAGGGCACTATCAGAGGCACAGATTCATTATATCCTGTCAAAAAAAAATATATATATTAGGGATACAGGACAAGTGACCCATTAGAAATAATCCCTAACATTTCACAAATAATTGTAATAATGAACTGGACATTTCCTCACGCCTTATATCGGTGCCTCATAGTCCTCATATCAAGATCACGGTTTGTGTTTTGCAGACTTTTTGTTCTTTACGATGGATTTTCCATAATTTCTGTCCAACCTGTCATAACTTTTGCTAGATTTCATACAGAAAAATGATATTTGGGTCAGTTGATATTGAGGTAATTTGCAAGTGATTCCCAAAAAATCAGATGAAAGAAGTAAAAATAAATTGTTGATTTGTTGCTATGGAAACCAAAAGTCATGAAATGCGGCCGAGAGCTTGTTAACAGACATATACTTGATATATCTTATCAAAATAAGCAATTAATATTACAAGAGATATAGGATAGAATGTTTTCAAAACATTCATAGTCATTTCACAACTTCCTAAACTAATGACTGGGACCCTGTAAATACGTTTCTCATACTTTCTATCCATGTCGAAATAAGATATCTCATTCTTCATTTTAGGGTCAGTTTTGGCATTGCGCAGCTTCTTTTTTGGGGGTTTCCAATGAGTGTTCTCTTCATTAAAAAAAAATTTGTACAATCTTCACTTGGTTCTGTCACTCATACTGTCTTCCTTGTATGTATGATAAAAGGTTCTTACACTCTCTGCTAGTTTTTATCTAATTAGAATGAAGAGATGTAACAAGTATATATGATGTCATCCATATCCGAAAAAATTGCTCATCTTGTAAAAAAATTGGGAAACCACATGAGTGATAGTGAAGTAACTGAGATGTGACAATAATACCAGTTTCCATTGTTATTAATGACTTTATAATTAACTGGTTGTATTTAATGAAAAAAATTATGAATATACTTTAATTCAATAGGTCAAGGCACAGATAATGCAAGCAGGTATTAAATCAATTTTAAGTGAGAACTGCAAAGTCTGGGCCGCATTTCATGACTTCTGGTTTCCATGGCAACAGAATAAGCAGTTAATTTTATTTATATGATCTGATTTTGTGGGAGTTATTTGCAAATTACGTCAATATTATCTGGTCCAAATATCATGTTTCTACATCAAATCTAGCGAAAATTATGACTAGTTGGACAGAACTTATTGAAAACCCCTCGTATATCCTTTTCAAAACAATTCTTATCCAATAAGAATTTGAACAACTGCTCATGCCGGAATCTTTTCAAATTGCTTGATAGAATGACAAAGATTATCCAAAATGATATATATCAGAACAATTTCCTGAATCCACTATAATTTCTTTCATTGTTTATTATGATTCCAAAACAATCTTATCAACTGTCCTTTCATGACCTTTTGACATTTTTGCTAATAAAGACAAATGATGCGGACTGGCCCTTCGACCTCAAATCTAAAGAATACAGTGTCCATGGCTTTCTATTGCCATTTTTCATGTATTGCAGGATTTTCAAGAGTCTACAGTAACACAACTCTTGCATATTTATGATGATCCGAGAATAATTCGCAACTGACCACAATACCATCATGTCTAATATGGAACAAATGCTCTATTTATTGAAATGATAAGGTCTACAGTGGATTTTGAATGGAATGGAAGGGCAGGTAAAAAGGTTTTGATTAATCTATGCGCAACACTGTTTTTCAGTGTATCACTAGTCTTACAGTTTTTCAGTACATTCCTACTCTTTTATCAAATGTGTTTCTGAGAGTTGTATAAGTAATCAATCTGAGCCTTATTTCACAATCCAACATTTCATGCTGCTAATGGCCCAGCCTTGGGACAGCATCACTGCTGATATCCTAGTAAAAGTATAGACCTTGCTTGCCCTGCCAGACATTCGGTGCAACTCAAAATTTCACCTTCGATTTTCGATTTACGAAGAAAGGTAATGCTATACAATGTAGGCTAATGTGCATCCAATGAGCTCAGTTCAAATTTCCACAAGCCTGATTTGATAGCATAATAATGTATAGGCATATATGATACAAGTAGCTGAAGGGAAGGACAACTAAAATAGACAAGATGCATGGATAGACATGTATAGCTCAGCCACAACTAGATACGTGTATGATACAAGACAACAGGAAAATAATATTATGAAGGTGCTGCTGAGCAGGGGCGGACTGAGGGCATTTCGGGCTCATGGCAAAATAAATCAATGTGCCCCTATGTCTCAACCATCGGCGGTATTTCTACTTAAAAAAGAATAATTATACAGGTCTAATTTAGCAAATTGTTAATATATGAGAGTAAGCTGTCCTTTTCAGTTTGTGTATTTTCAACGCATAATAATATATCTTGTTGTTTGCAAGCTATACCAACATAAAGATTATCATAACTCAAAATGGCAAGCTATCATGGCTCAAACAAATTGTGCAACCATCTCACTCAATCATTTGAGCTAACTCAAAATTTCAAATTTTACAGTGCCCCCCTGCTGCTGAGTGCTAGAATATACATGTATTGGTAAATGTTCTTTTATACACCGTGGAGCAAGTACTTCCAACAGACTACCTGGTCATGTCAAGTCAATTAACTTACTGATATTGTAAGAATAAATATGTCAAATACTCTGAGATGGAAGTGAAAGATTTGATCATTATGTCACAGCAGTTCACATTAATCATGAAACTGCGCCTTGGGAGTCAATTGACGCCTTGGGAGTGTTCTATGATTTAGGATCCCCCTTTAATCTCAGTGTATCATTAACTTTCCATCTCATGTTCCCATCATGTTCCGTTCAAGTTCGGTTGCTAAACAGGAAAACTGGGTCATGATTTAAAGGCCACCTCTGAAGAGTTATTTAACTTATTCACAGTCAGTTTGTGGTAAAATCAAAGATATCTTACTAGCACATATTCATATCAAATCGAATTAATCCTTTCTGTATAATATATTACAACACAAGCTGTATATTTTACTAGTAGAAAACCATTTGTGATATTCAATATGTATCACAACATACTAGTATAGTATTTGTCAGACAATGAAGAGTAGGCTGTCTCAGGTACAAACATATATGCAATCAAAAAAATGTATTTAAAGTTACGTTAACCATGGTTTTAAAATGTCCTTAGTGCTTGGACTAATCAAAAGTCGCAAAGAATCCTGTACTGAGGTTGTATGACCCATTAACCCATTTCTTGCCAATTTATAAGTCTTTGTAATGTCCATGAATATCTGGGGTGAACGGTTACACATATGGTCATTCGTTAAAACCAGTACAGGAGACCATTTATCAGGAAAACGTCTGCAGCTTTAATTTACCATACCAATTATGCATGGGAGCTGAATATTTGCAACAGGGAGTCAGAGAACCAATTTTCTTACATGTCTTTGAAACTACATACATTGCAAAAAAAATACCTGCTTCCCTTACTTTTACGGCAGTTAATGGTTTACCCTTACCCTTAAAACGACAATTAGTGCATTAAAAACAATGGTTTTCTTTCGCAAAATGACAATTTTTGGCATCCATAATTGTTTTACCATGGTTTCACAAAATTTCCCATATATTGTTTTAATCTGTCTGTAAATAACATCAATAATCTGGTTTTTACATCTAGCTTTAGTCTATGAAGTTAGACACCACATGACTCTTCAGAATCTTCACATAAACTTATTTTGTGGCGTCAGCTTGACAATTTTGTTATTTACTCCCAAAGTTGAAGTGAAAATATCAGTAAAATAACCATGCCTGTTGAAGCAGATAGGGATTGAATATACATTATTTTAGGTATTGAGCAAGTAACAATTTGTAGGAAAACCCAAGGCAAAAAAAATCCTGAAGTCAACTTTGAAGCAATCTCCTGTAATCATGAAACTGCACCTTTGGGAGTCAATTGACACCTTAAGAGTGTCCTATGATTTAGGATCCCCTATCATTCTTCTTGTCTCATTAAATTTCCATCTCATGTTCCCGTCATGTTTCTGTCATGTCCTCTTACCGCACTTGCAAATTGGGTCATGATTCAAAGGATGCTTCCTGTGAAGAGTTATTTACAGTCAGTTTGAGGTCAAAGATATATCAGAAAACACTTCCTCATATCAAATCAAAATAACACTTTTTCAGGGAGAAAAATTGTTTGTGATATTGTTTTTGTCCAAATTCACACATCATACATCAGACCAAATGATTTTACCAGTAAAATTCAAAATACACAATGCATAAGGAATTGGAGATGCAAGCACGTGCAAAAAATTTGCTGCAATTGTAAATGACGTTTTTTTGTATCCATAACCGTTTGACAGCGTACTCATAAAAATTTTCCCGTTATATATCACAACAAAGTATGCCATTTTTCAGGTAATAAGCAATCTCTACACTATTTGCAAAAATAGATATGTGTATGAGGCAGAAAGTTTCCTATACCATCAACATTTAATTTGTAAAGGAACAAAAGAGGATGCAATAAAGCAAATAATATTTATTTAAAGTTACCTAAATCATAGTTTTCAAAGTCCTAAAATACTTGGACTAATCACAAGTCACAGAGAGGCCTGTACTGAGGTTGTATGACCTAATAACCCATTTCCTGCCAATTTATATGTCTTTGTAATGTCCATGAATATCCGGGGTGAACGGTTACACATATGGTCATTTGTTAAAACCAGTACAGGAGACCATCTATCAGCAAAACGTCTTGAGCTGTAACTTACCATACCAATTATGCATTGGAGCTGAATATTTGCAACATAGGGTGTCAGAAAACCAATTTTCTTTTACATGTTTTTGGAACTACATACATTGTGAAAAAATACCTGCTTCCTTACTTTTACCGCAGTTACCCACATAACAACAATTCCTGCATTAAAAACAATGGTTTTCTCTCGCAAAATGACAATCTTCATGCCAAGATAAGCGTTTTGTACACCATTATGCCACAGGTGATTGTTGGACGCGCAAACATGCCTATTTATGTGGGCGGAATATAAAGTTGCACAAAGAGATTCCATGAAAAGCCAACACAAGTTGTTGGCAAATCATGTTATTTTCTAACATATATAGACTTTTTTCTAGAGGAGAAAACACCTGTAATATATAGAATCTGTGCTCATGGTGTGAGGCTGGCTCATAATGACCGGTTCAAAACAGTCCTTTTGTATCATGCTCTACAATACAGCAGTCAATATTGAAACAACCTTTCTTATTGTGCAAATATCGGTTTTTATTCATAAAGGTAGATGTCATTACAGTCTGTCACTTTGATATAGAAAAAGAGTGGACTGTTGTCTCTTGCACAGTGAAAATGGCACTTCGTGTGTAATCATACTGATGATTTGTCATAATCATACCCAATACTTTCAATGCTTATTTGATTAAAGGAGACTTATCCCACTTGTTGGTGACAGCCAAACGAAAGGATTATGCATCTGATTTTCACCCTAAAATCAATCATGGCATTACAATACTGAACATTTCATTGTCAAAAATCGAAGGTTGTCCTGAAAGTTTTTAAGTTGGCTTCAAATTTTAGAATGCCAAGCAAGGTCTGTGCAATAATTATGATAGTGCCACACAATGTTGTCGCAAGGCTACTTAAGAGCTATTAGATGGCCGAAGTGCAGCTTTGATTGATCACTGATTCAACTTTGGTATATACCATCATTTGTATAGAATTATCGGCAAAAATCAATAACTTTTCAAGAGACTTTGTTTTTCAATTATGATTCAGTGAGTCCCCATATCAACCGTTCATATGACCAGGTGATAAAACATGACATTTCTTCACGAAAGAGCACTTTCACAAATTACTGAACAGTATGAGTGATGTGAAACGATACATCACAAGTGTCTTTTAAATATGTCCCTTAAACTTCAAAAGCTGTCTAATATCTGTGTTAAATTCAGTTCAACGGAGCACTTTATTTAATTCAGGAACATCAGAAGATTTTAAGCGGCTGAACTCTATTTAGTGTAACATCAATAACAAGGTCCATTAACTTTGCTGTTTCAATGTTAATATCGCTATGTCACCAGGGACAGGAAAGATAAGATGCATTTAATTCAAGAATGAAATATTTGTCTGATGAAAAAGATTAAAAACAAAATTGAATTTAGATAGGATAGAGGCGATTCTGCAATTCATCTGGTTGGAGTCCACATTTGACAGGCATTTCTGATATATATATATAATGTATGAGTGAGAGAGAGACTCTAGAAAAATAATTTATGTTTTAATCCGTCAACTATTATATATATAGCATCGATAAGCAGGTTTTTATATTCATCTTTAGGCAATGAAGTTAAAAACTACCTGACTTTTCAGAATCTTCACATTAAAGTAAGGTAAAAGTAATTGGGCAATGGAACATAATATTACCTTATTCTAAATATCTTTTCAAAAGCATGGCTTTATATTCAGAAGTAGTTGTGTTCATCGGGCTTTGAGGTCAATCAAAGAGCCTGAAAATATGACATCTTGAGTCACCGAAAGCATAACGTTTAGGGCCCCAATCTGAGTCCATGTATCTGACTTACGCAGTAATCACTAGAAACTGCACTCCACACTCAACAGTGACATTCAACAAAGTAACTTTCTTAACTAATCCACAAATAACAATTAGATATACCTCATTAAAAACTTAACTGTGCTCTAAAGTACTAGCACTATCACATCCGAATTATAAGAGTCGGCACCCCCACCGGTTTGCATGTTTTAAGAAACGATTCATCAGACTTCTGCCTTGCACAAGTCTTCAGTAAGAATTTAAGAGACTGCCTTGGGAATATTGCAGGTTGGGTGACTATAAATTCAGTATACCTCAGGCAAACGACTAACAAGAAGTTTACTGTCTTCTTCCCACATCTATGACAAGTTGGGAGTCTGTTGTTCCAAGTATTTCTCATTTAGAACATGTGCAAAAACAGCCTGGAACCATGAGTAGAGAGTGTCATAATGTGTCAGAAATGCATCCTATCTTATATTTTTGTTGTTTGCTCAGATATTTATGGTGGTAGTGGGTTGTTCTCCCTGGGCTCAGAAGAGGGAGGCATCAAATAAACAATACAAAACAGGTTCTTTGTTACAAATCAGTACACTAAAAACCAACTTAACAAAACTAAACAATTCCAATCCTTTCTACTTTCCCCTATCGACTGGCTAATTCTATATATATCCTATTCCATATTACAAATTAACCTTTTTGCCTGATTGTTCTTTCTGCATAGGAATCCTCAATTATCCATGGGTCAGGCCATGTCATACATCAATCTTCCTCTTTACTCTTCCCTTACGAATTTTTACCTTCACAGTACTTAACATCCATGACTTCTGCACCTACAGTACTTTTTGTCATTCCCCACTCACCAGACGGCAACACCTTTCCAATCATCATTTACACTGGAGGCCAACGCATCTCAGCACCACAGTGATAAACCACAATACTGCACACTGCTACTCATTTATAGGCCTATCTCTTTATTCCAAGAAGCATGGGGGTCCTCTAGTGTGTATTATAAGTTCTTGCAGATGATGCATCTGTACGTATGTGGTGCCGTTATGTTGGCACGCTTTAACTCATGCGTAGTATGGAGTTATTTTGTGAGCATAGCAACAAATTCAAACAGCTGTTACGAAACTTTAATTGTTTTAAAGATCCAGGCTAGAGTGGACCCTAAAAACCTTGTTGGTTTCTTGTCTTGTCCTCTTGTATAATTTCAATAAGAGCTAGTAGAAATATTATAAAGACTAGTAATGCCCATTGAGGCACATGTTTAGGGGGATGAAGACCCCCCCCCCCAGACAAACGATAATGGCAGATGCAGATGTGGAATCTGTCTGGTACGCCTAATGTGAGCAATGTGCACATTGATGAAACAGGCGGATTGGTTTTGTCCTAATTGTTGACCTCTTAGCTGTTGTAGTGAACCTTGCATGGCCGAGTGTTGAAGAGTATTGAAAAATTGCTAATAGACATACCCAGTGAGGGGAATTTTTAGGGGGAATGGAGCGCCCCCCCCCACCCTCCCGACCCCCCACTATATGTGAAAATGAAGACGTAGATTGCCAGTGATGGCAGTGGAAATATTGACAGGGAAATGATGAAAATGTGCAGTTTGTCTGAGAGCGTGTGCTTTGAGTGAAATGGTAGAGAAATACGTGAGCAGGGAAAAGATGTGAATGGATTTCAGGAATTATTGGTGATGAAAAAGAGTTAGTGATATTTTGGCACATTGCCAAAGCCCACACTGGAGTGTGTGGATGGTTTTGGCGGGAAGAGAGACTGTGGCGCCAGCCTCTGGCGTGAGCAGTCAGTGAACTACAATGGAGATTCATGCGCCCCTGGTGGGGAAAAACAGTAGAGGCCGGAAACGTAAATAAGGGAGCTGTTTTACTGTTATTTGCTGTTATCAGAAGGACAGGATGGATCAATAAGGACAGGTAAATAGTTTAGGTGAGTAGCATCGCTAGGGGAGGAGTTTTTAGCTGTTGCAGGTGTGAGCATGTCACCCATGATTTTTGCATCTTATACCCGGCAGGGATGTACAGCAAAGAACATTGTATATGTAGGTTTTTGGGAAAAAACTAACTTTTATGCAAAATGAAGTGGTTTTCCCAACAAAAAAACCTAAATTGTTCAGAGTGTGGCATGAAATATAAGTTATTTTAAAATTTATCTTTCCTCAGAATATCAATGATTTACAATCATGCCAACATATTCCAGTTGTTTTAAGAGAAACGTTAACTTTGTTTTAAATTTTTGCTATCATATAAAATATATAAAAGCTAGACTCACTCTTCAAGCTCTGTAGTGCACAATTGACTGAATCACATGACAAAAAAACATTTAGAAAATGAAATAAACTTTTATTATTGTCATTTATCTACTATGCTTCGGCAAGCCCATGTATCATCCGTTCATGACACCAACAGATAAAACATGGCATTTCATCAACACAGTACATTTAATGATATGTCATTAGTGATGTGCAATGATGTATAACAATTGTTCCTTGAATATGCCAATTGACCTTCAAAAGTTGTCTAATTTCTGCATTAAATTGAGTTCAACAAAGCACATTATTTTATTCAGGAACATCAACAACAATGTCAATTAACTTGTTTCCACGCGGATATCACCAGGGACAGAATGGATAAGATGAATTAAATTCAAGAGTGAAGTGTTTGTGTGATGAAAAAGATTAATAATGAAATGGAATTAAGATATGATACAGGCAATTTTGCAATTCATCCTGTTGAAGTCCACATTTGACAGGCATTTTCTGATATATAATTACATCTAAATGAGAGAGATTGTGGAAAAATAATTGATGTCACAAATGAAATTTGATAGCCACCACATTGGCAAAGTTCATTATATCATTTCAAAATAATGAGATGAAAATTCTGGTTTATGGAAAGGCATACATCAAAGATGTAACACCAATTAGCAAGTACATGCAAGAATGTAAGAGATAAAAATTAGGGCAACGGCAAACATTACCGTTTTATTTATTTTTCAGATGCATTGATTCAGAATTAGTTGTGTACATCAGGCTTTAAGGGTAAATTAAACAGCTTGAAAATATGGTATCTTGAGTCAACAAAAGCATGACCTAAAAAGCCATTGCTGGGTCCATGTGTCTGACTCCTGCAGTAGCCAATGAAACTTCTCCAAAGTCAACAGTGACAATCCACAAAATAACCTCCTGTAACTAATCTACAATTAACAATTACCCGTGCCTCATTAAAACTCAATGACACTCTAAATACTATCACATCAGAGTCAAATTCTCCAAAATGTTTGCATGTCTTGAGAAATGATTCTTCAGACATTTGCCTAGCAGATGTTTTGAGTGAGAGTTTAAGAGACTGCCTTGGGAACTTTGCAGGATGGGTGACTATAAATTTGAGTACACCTCAGGCTAACAACTAACAAGAAACTGTCTTCTCCCGACATCTATGACAAGTTGGGAGTCTGCTGTTCTAGGTATTTCTAATTTAGAATATGTGCAAAACAGCCTGGAGCAATGAGTAGAGAATTCATGACACACAATGACAGAAATGCATAAAAGTCCATTCATGATGCACCTACACGCAGGTGGTGCCGTTATTGAAATTTCTGTGTAAGCATAACTACAAAAAAGCTTTCTTTTTTTATTATGGGCATCATTTAGGTGAGACTGGCATGACACTTTTCAAATCACAAACTGCACCAAATGAATTTGAATAGAAGAAGAAGGAATAGAAATGTGATTATTTCATAAAAACTCCAGGTTTTTGCCCAAAATTGTTTAGAGTGTGGCATGAAATCTGAAATGTATCGTTCCTCTACATTCAAGAAAGTAACCCTCTTTAACTAATCTACAATTAACAATTACCTACACTTAAAAAAAACAATTATACTCTAAAATACTATCACATTGATCAGCGTCAATTCTTCCAAAATTTTTGCATGTTTTGAGGGATGGTTCTTCAGAAGTTTGCGGCGCAGATGTCTTCAGTAAGAATTTTTAAAGAGACTGCCTTGAGATGACTATAAATTTGAGTACACCTCAGACTAACTACTAGAGTTCCTCCGTGGCCTAATGGTTAAGAGTGCTTGTTTGCACAACCACTGGCTCTGAGGGCGTGGGTTCGAATCCCACCCCGGAACTCAATTTAGTCCGAGCCCATGGGACATTAAATGGAGGCGGGTTGCATCCAGTGTTCTATGCTGGGGCAACTGAAAGACCCTGGGCATCCCTGAATTAATAGGGTATGTACCAGACTCACAGTCTTCTCATCTCATCATCATACGGCGATCGTCCGGCTCGATATAGCCCACTCAGGTGCTGCTGAGGCGTAAAACACAAACAAACAAACAGACTAACTACTATCAAGAAAATGTCTGCTTTCGTCCCACGTCTATGACAAGTTGTCATTCCAGGTAATTCTAATTTATAATATGTGCAAAAACAGCTTGGAGGCCTGAGTAGAGAATGCCACACTGTGACAGAAATGCATGTGCAAGTAAACGAACACAGGTGGCTTTAATATGTTGGCATACCTGTGGTTTTGAGTAGTATTGAGGCAACTCCTTAATCATAACTACAAGAAGGCTCGGTTTTTTGTTTTATTATTAGTTTCAATTGGCATCATGCAGATGAGAGTAGCATTAAATGTTGGGTAGTCTTGATTCAAAGATTTATAAGATTAATGCCAACATGCGTTGTAGGTCTAATTTCAATTTTTGAGAAACATGAGACTTGCTTTAAGATTTGACTATTTTGGAAGAAAACCCTTAAAAGTTAGATTCACTCACCAATCCCCTGCAGCTGCTGTTTGGTCAAATTGCATGACAAACAAACATTTGAAACAAAAGACAAACTTAGTCGAACTTGCTTTTTTAAATAAATTTCTAAACCTTCTTTTTCCGAGGCAATTAATCAGTCCAAGTGGACACCAAGAACCATTCAGATCCTTACCTTTGTCTGATGAAGTTAAAATCCATCATCTGAGACAATTAACAAAGTCACCCTAAACCTTTGATGGCATCAATCAAGTCCAGGATTATATGGCTTTACCAAACAAAGACTCAGTCTTGAAAGAAACTTTCTGCTTCTGAAATTTTGTCGAAACTGTTCTTGGAAAAGAAGGTAACTTGAGATCTGAATAAGGTATAGATGCAGGTTGTAATCTAGGGAAGCATTTGGTGTTAGCCTTGCTTTTATTGGGCCTTTTTTGGAATATCTTCCTGTCCTTCTCCTGTCCTACTTTTAAATTTTGTGATTAATTAGATAATAAGGACATTAGTGATGCCAGTATTAGTGGGTTGGCAAAATCAAACAATAATCTCTCGCATCAGTCTTATGTCATCGTACGTTGGCCAATTATTGGCTCCAAATTTGCTGAAAATAAACTAAGTGAGAATAAGAATGGTTACAGGATGTATCTATGAATGTAAGCCAGAATGACTCTTGGAGAGTACTAATTTCTGAAACGTGCGGAATTCAGCTGCCTATTGTTTATACTATCCATAGAGATCCATAATTATCCATTTCCTTTATAAACCTATTTGGCAATGCATATATTGTTTTGCCTTGTTTCAATGGTGGATAGTTGAGCATACTATGTTTAGCCACTTAGATTAGACCCTTTTGACAGAACAGCCTAGAATTTTGAGGACAAGTCACTTTTAAACATTTGTACTTCAGAGCAAAAGAACCGAAAATCTCAAAGGAATAAAGCAGACAAAATACACAACAAAAGGCTTGAAGTTCAAACAGATGGAAAATGCCCATAAAGAACTGTCAAGAGAGTTTATTGCTATTCCAGGTGGTTTGAAAATTGCTTCACGGTTGTCCGGAATGGAAATAACTTCATTACGTTGGAGTGCATAGCATGACTGTTTTAAGTGAAATACACACAACTTTCCTAGCAGATTAAATCAGAACATAATTGCCACAAAAATTACCTAATCACCTGTTTATAATTATATTGCACCAAGATGACACGTAAAAAAAATATGGGAATATGAGTTCATGAACTCTAGGTATCCAGACATGCACTTTTCAAATCAGTGTCAATAGTGATGTTGGTTGATGTATCACAATTGTCTTTTAAATAAATCCCTTTAACTTCAAAATTTGTCGAACTTCAGTGTTAAATTGAGTTCAACAGGGCATATTATTAATTCAGGAACACCAGCAGCTTTTAAGCTGAATTCTATTTAGTGTAATGTTCATCAATAATGCAGTCCGTTAACTTTGTTGTTTCAATGTGGATATCACAATATCAACAGGGACCGAAAGGATAAGATGAATTCAATTCAAAAGGTAATATTTGCGTAGCAAAAAGATTGTTAATAAAGTGGAATTCAGACAGGATAGAGGAAATTCTTCAATTCATCCGGTTGAAGTCCACAGCTGACAGACATTTCTGATATATATATGAGTGAGAGAGAGACAATTGAAATATGATAGCCACCACATCGAAATCTGATAAGACCTCTCTTGTCATTTTAAAATAATGAGATAAAATCTTAGTTAGTATAGAAAGGCATATAATTAAAATTATCAAAGATCTTATGCCAATTAGCCAGCACTTTTAAGAAAGTAAGGCAAGAAATAGGGCAACAGCAAACATCACCATCTTATTTTTAATGCTTTTCAAAAGCATCGATTCAGAATTAATTATGTGCATCAGGCTTATAGCGTAATCAACACTGTAGTTATAAAAGCAAATTTAAAAACTTTCTTTGGGTTTTGGGCTTGTTCTCTGTATCAGTCAAATTCGGGTTTTTGCAAACACCGTGCAGCTGTAATATCACAAATTCTGCAACTTTTTGGACAAACCAAACATCTATCATTGGGGCTACATTTTGATGGCCTCAGCCTTGGCTTGGTCTCGGATGCCAAATCCTTGGCCTTACCTCCGTCTCGGCTGTCTTTGGGCCAGTGATGGAGCCTCGATTACATCCCTGAGTGATAATATGATCTTGAGTTACCAAAACCATGATGTCAGTCATTTGTAAGTCCATGCTTCTGACTTTCGTAATCACTGGAAAGTTCAATCCTAATTCAAAAATTACATTCAACAACTAACCCTTTTTAACTAATCTACAATAACAATAAGCCATGCTACCTTAAAAACTTAACTATGCTCTAAAATACTATTACATCAGAGTGAAATACTCCAAAATGTTTGCATGTGTTGAGAAACGATTCATCAGACTTTTGCCTCGCAGATGTCCTCAGTAAGAATTTAAGAGACTGCCTTGGGAACTTCCCAGGTTGGGTGACTATAAATTTGAGTACACCTCAGGCTAACGACTAACAAGAAACTGTCTTCTTCCCACATCTATGACAACTTGGGAGACTGTTGTTCCAGGTATTTCTAATTCAGAAAATGTGCAAAAACAGCCTGGAGGCCTAAGAGAGGATGTCACACTGTGAAAGAAATGCATGCATAAGTCCGTGCATATGATGCATCTACACGCAGGTGGTACCGTTATGTTGGCATGCTTCAGCTTTCGATTTGTATGGAGTTACTGTGTAAGGAAAACTACAAGCAAGCTTTCTTTATCTAAAATTACCAATAGGCATCATCTAGGTGAGACTGGCGTGATATAGAGTAATCTTTCATTTACAGATGTACAATCATACCAATATATTTTATGAATTTTTCATGAGAAACATGAAACCTGGTTCTAACGTTTGATAAAAAAAAACTTATAAAAGTTTGACTTGCACTTCAGCCCTTGTTGCATACCATCCACGGAGTCTTGTGACAAACAAACATTTGGAACAAAAGGCAAACTTTTGCCGAACTTCCTTTTTCAAATAAATTTCTAAACCTTCTTTTTCCGAAGCAATTAATCAGTTCATGTGGACACCAAGAACCAATCACATCCTTACCTTTGTCTGATGAAGTTAAAATCCATCATCTTAGACAATTAACAGAGTCACCCTAAACCTTTGATGGCATCAATCAAGTTCTGGATTATATGGCTTTACCAAACAAAGACTCCAGTCTTGAAAGAAAGTGCCTGCTTCTGAGATTTTGTAGAAAATGTTCTTTGAAAAGAAGTAGACCTGAGGTCTGGATAATGTTTAGATGAGGAGCACAGTCGAAGAATGACAAGTGATTACATTCAGCTGTTTGTGGCCACCAATGACCTCATAATGGCCTCACAGCAGAACTTATCAATTGCATTGAAATGAAATGTCAATAACTATTTTCCATTGGCAAACAAGAACCAATCATTGACCTCATTGGCGAATGTTGTGATTCAGTAAATGACAGGTTTTGATAGCATTGAAATTATAGGACGTGACCTCAAAAATTGATTATGAGTCATAGAGAATTACACGGCATGGATAAGGAATATTATGACCTCACATGGAACATGTCAGTGTAATTCTGAAAGCACTTGCCATTCGTCAGCTGTAAATGCAATCAACGTAGTCATTTGGTGTCATCCTTGTTCCTATTTGCGCCTTTCTCTGAAACATCTTGCTGTCCTTGTCTTGCCCTATCTTTGGATCTGTGATTCATGAAATACTAAGGACACTGATGGTGTCACTAATTTCTCTGTACTGCTAGCAGATTGGCAAAAAAGGAAATTCTATGGATTTCCTGTTATTGTAAATTGAACAAATATTGGCTCTAAATTTGATAACTGTATAACTGTTGAAGTGAGAAGGGTTACAGCCTGTATCCGAAAATGTAAACTAGAATGACTTGTTGTACAGTAAAAATGTCTACTACAAGTTCCTCAATCAAGCCAGCTATTGCTTATCCTACCCATAGATGTCTATAGATATTCATAATTATCTATTTCCATTCAGAACAAATGTATACACAGAAATGTTGTTACGCCTCGTTTCAATTGTGAAGAGTTTTAAAAGCAAAGATTTTACTAAATTTAGCCTTTTAAATTACATATTTATTGATGGATAAGATAAGATTAAAACAGGACAAGCCACTTCCAGAAATTTGTACTTCAAGAACTTCAGGCGAAAGAACCAAAAATCTTAAAGGACTAAAACATACAAAAGAAAAGGCCTGAAGTTCAAAGCAGATGGGCAAAGCCCATAAAGAACATTCAAGAGAGTTTATTGCTATTCCAGGTGGTTTTCAAATTGTTTCACAGTTGTCCAGAATGGAAATAACTTCATTACCTGTAGTGTATAGCATGACTCTTTCAGATGTCATGCAGAATCTGCCACAGCTAATTACAGCAGTATACAATCAGAATTGCAACAAATTACCTTAACACCTGTTTATAATTATGTGACACCAAAGAGAAACTCTAAAATGCTGCAGAATTAGGAATATAAGTTCATGAACTAACTGCATACAGTTTAAAATCACAAACTGCAGCAAACCAATTTGTTGGAAAGTTGGCATAATGTCATCCTGAGGCTGGTTATGGATCATCCTTGTGTTTGGCAGTTATAGATCACTAAACCAAAATATGGTCCTTAATAACACCAACAGGCTTACTATAAATCCAGTAACAAAGAGTACTTTGCTTTAAGCCTGTACATGTTATTGGTTATTAAAGTTTAGTTTAGTGATCTTTAACTGTGAATAGCAAAACATAATGATGATCCAAAAAAAAACCCACCAGCAAAGATTAAACGATTGAAATAAACTTAGTTATTGGAATGATAATAATGTGTTTCTCACCGTAAAATCTTTCTTCCCACTTTTCTCAACCTCAGATTTACTGAGTAGAAGAATTAATATTCCCTAATCCCTGATTAATATTACTTGGTTCTAATCAATGTCACCTAAGTTGAACACCATGTGTTCTGTCTCCCACACCAGTCAGTGATTATAATCCTGATTATCGAATGGCCGTGTGCAGTAATCTGATGGCGAGGAAAGGTCTGACTAGCAGAGAGATATTTGCTCAACAGACCACAGTGGGCAAACATGACAGCCTGAAATCAGACCTGTAAAGACTAAAGGGGTATGTTGCAATGGGTAAGTATAGATCAGACATCATATTTTGGGTCTATACTGGGCAAGTGTAAGATCCTTCACATGGGGTAAATGTGTAGCATGTTGAGGAATCCTGCTCTCTCTCCCATATCATCAAATGACATCAATCAACACTCGTGAGCACCCAGACTTGGGCCCAGAGGGCTGCACTTACCATTTCTATCTATATAATTATCTACCTATATATCTATTTAGAGAGAATAACAGAGAACTGATGGTGTATCAGCCTGTTACTGATAAATCAGTTTGTTACTCCATGATCCAACTTCCATCTAACAGTGTGATAATTATAAATTTTTATGTACAGCAGTTTTAATAATACTTGGTATTGAGCCTAAATTATTTTTATCTTCAGACATGTATTCTATAGGGAAATTGACATAAAACAAAACTTAACACATCAGTGTATTCTGTAAAACAGCGTCCTAGAAAAAAATTCACATTCAAGCTTGGTATTAAATTGACTTTAATGAAAGTCACCAGTGATTGAATATATTTTGCCATAGAGATATTTTTGAAACCATCTCAAATTGACCATAATTTAATTAAGGAAAACTTTAATTTGATACTTCTATTTCTTGTTCTGTGACAAGCTCCGTCATGGCATTATACAAATTGTCTTCAAGCTCCAAGTAAGCTTCAGAAAAAGAAACCTTCAATTCCTCAAAGTTTTCCTATATTGGAAGCACTAACAATGGGAATTCAGTGGTGAACTTAGTTTAATCTGCTTATATGGGATTCCATCTTGTGGCTTATTCGTGCCTATGGAACTGCGAAAGTTTTGCTTTACAAAAACTGAAGCACATAAGCATGCTAATCTTCAGTATAGTGTAGTTCTGGAGCAGGCTCCTTTGCGCCAATAATGTATCAAGAAATGGACATATTGCTTTGGATATTGTCAAAAACAACTAGCTAAAGACACTTCAGTCTCCATTTTTAGTTCTGAATTTAAGTACAGGTGGTGTCTCCAAGCAATAGGAGCTCAGATGGAATCCCCTTGGCCTTTCAACAAGATGATTGGTGTTGTAGACCAAGCCAAGGAGTCTGATTTTATGTGTGTGTTTGTTGAATGTTTGATTGTTTGGATCAGCTCCACTGTATTGATTATGTTCTCAAAACAGCAGTTCAACAGAAAAGTGTGTTGTCATCATACAGATTTGGGGATTATAATGTGTTAAGAACCATTACCATTAACTGTTGGTCACAGGATTTCATTTACTTTGCAAACAAACCAGATAGGCTACTATGTCATCGAGTGGGCTTCCCCAAAGACAAAAATAGCCCTCCCCCCTTATCGTAGTGCCGCCTATCGATAATAGCTGTCGTAATCCCCATATGGAGACAGACCTATTGACTCCTTAAAGAAAGACTATCACTCGGGAGCAATTGTAACATTTTCCTAAGGATTGGTACTTTCTATATGTTTTTGCATTGAATAGAACGACAGACTCAAATGACAAACATATATGATGTGCATGCAAACTACCTAAATGACATGCTATACTGATATGAAATTCTAAAATTCCATGAACCAAAAGTAAATAATTAAATCATTGGCTTACCTGAAGTGTCCAAGTATGAAAAGAAAGAGAGAGAAAAGACATTAGTTGTCAGTAACTGTGACAAAATACACGTACATTAATAATGCTAGACATTGTAATATCATCGTGTTACCACGCAAATGCATCTTCAATCTTACACTATAGTGAACAAAATAAAGGGTGTTCTCTTACTTAATTCTTTAAAAAAAGGTATCCTTTATTTCCAAGATGTAGTATACACTTATTGGGGTGTGGCTGGTGCCCCAAGGTTGTCATATCCCACTGTACCATTTTTTGGTACTGTGTCTTGGTCTAGATAACATTTGTGGAAATTTTCATGGAAATCAGAAAATGCTTAACTTGAGCACAATGCAGTTGAAAATTCTTAATTAATCTTTAAAAACCCTAATCGCGGTATTGTATAACTTTGTCAGTATGATTCATACAGCAATATAACCTGTATGGCTGAACTGCCCTCAATTAGAGCTTCATTTTGAATACCAACTTCAATGGTCTCAGAGAATATTATGCAATGAAACAAATCTGAAATTCAAGGTTTGTTTGGGAAATAATTTGGAAATTCTATAAAGACAAAGATTTTATGTTAATCAGGTTAATATTGCAATGCAGAAAGTGCTAAGGGCATTCTCTTGACATTTTGAAGAAATTCTATTATATTTGGATATTTTGGTGAACTGTTGTAAGAAGTTTACTGTTATTTGCAAAATCTCACATTATGAGGCCAGCAAATTCAGAGTGGCTGAAATCGGCCTATGCCTACACTGTTAGAAATTTCAGTACAATCAATGGTTTTATTCCGTAATTTATACGGTCGAACGGCCGTGATCATGAAACTGTAGAAATTACAGCTTTCTTGTTGTTATTATAACGTGTTTTATGAATTCACGGTTTAAAAACTGTAACTGAAGACTTAACCTTGTTTTTGTTTTCTGTGCCCTTAAAGAGGTTCAATTGGCAATGCCTTAAGGTGTTCAAACTTAAGAGCAGTCATTTAATCTCTGGAAGCAGGACTGATGAGACACATAATTAAGCAAGGTAGATTACTATTATTTCTTCATTTAGCATGCATGATAATGCTAAATTATATTTAATTGCCTATTATTTAATAACCACTGTAATGGTTGTATTGAGGTAATAAAATGGTATGGTTCCACAGCCGTACCGGAAGGGGGGGCAGGGGGGGAAACAGAAAGATTCGGGCAAAAGGCTAAAAAATTTGGGCACACGATTAAATTAAAACTATTGAAAATTAATGGTTTCCAGGTAATTTCATTTGAAATTGCATTAAATTTAAATCTTTAAATTCGGGATTCCTTGATGAGAATGGATGGGGCTTTACATGTACGTCCTGTATTTATGCACTAGTCTTGATAGGTTAATTAGCACAGGAGTAGGACAAGTGGCTCTGCAAGAGCTGAAGTTGAACCCTGAACCCATTGATTGCCAGCCCAACACTTTACCACTGAGCTAATCCTCCCCCCCTCCTGATCGAGGGGGAGGGTTGGTCTAGTGGTAACAAGCTGGGCTGCCCATCACTTGGTCCAGGGTTCGAACCAAGCTCTTGCTGGGTCACCCTGGCCTATGTTGGACGGCTGCTTCAATCATCCTTCGCCTCATTTCCGTGGCCTCCCCTGTCCTAATTAGCTTACCAAGTGCATAAATGCAGGACGTGAAGTCCCAATCATCCATCCACCCCCCTCCTTAACGGACTCATTTATTAATCAATATGAATAAATTATCATCACCTTGTAGACAAATGTTACATTCTAATTTGTCTACAATGTTTAAATATTAATAGGCCTACTATGTAAAAATATTTTAATTTCAATGTTTTTCTTGCACCATTTATTATTTATTAAAATAATTTATTTGTCATTATTTTAAATTTTACATGTGACTATATTTTACATAACTATCAATATGATTTTAAAATAGCTTTGCATTGAAAGTGTCACTTAAGGACTTTGGTCTGGGTTTCATTGGATGTTTGCAGACTTAAGACTTAAGCACTGAAGGCAATCAACTCAATAGCAAACTATCAACAACAAGCATCTAAGCCTATACAAGTTAAGGAGTGTTGTCTAATTTTCAGATTCAAGACAGAGGCTGATGTGAAGAAGTTCATGTGTCTTAATGGTGCAATGCTAGTTCATGGAGAGGCCTTTCATGATTGTGTTTCTTCAGGTCTTTGAAGCTGTCAACTCTTCCAAGGTTAGTGGCACATTGATCTCAACAACATTTTTATGTCTGCTCTCCTTTCCTCCAAATAACTAATGCTCAAAAACTCACTCATAGTTATATACTATGTCTGCCCTCAACTTGTAAAATATAGCAAAGTAATGTGTTAGTAATCACTGGGGTTTGCAATATTTCACATAGTTATAATATTTGCATTAATTTCCAAATGTAATTGCATGTTTTGCAACAGTTTAACTTCTAAATTCCCTTGGCCTATTTTGCAAAGCTATAATTATGGATATCCAATGGTTTTTAGCTCATCTGTTTTCTTTGAAAATGAAGAGCTATTGTGGTCACTCAATCTTCGGCGTCGTCGGCATTGTCCTGGTTAAGGTTTGTGTAAGTGTCCATTTGTGACCCTAGTTTTCCACTTATGGCATGAATATGAAATTTGGTGAAGGTATGGGGTTATGGGTATGGATTGGGAACGTGTAGAGAAATCCAAGATGGTTGCCATTTTGTGGCGGCCATTTCGGCAGCCATATTTCTTCGTTCTTAACTGCCCATTGTGACTTTAATATTTCACTTACAGTTATGAAATTTGGTATAGGTATTGGCCCATGGGTATGGATCAGGAACATTACCAATAAAATTACCAATAAATCAAACATGTTGAGAAATACAAGTGGGAGGCCATTTTGGCAGCCATCTTTCTTCATTTCTTGAACTGCCCATTGTGACTGTAATATTTCGCTTAGAGTTATGAAATTTGGTACAGGTATTGGCCTGTGGGCATTGATCGGGAACATGTTGATAAATCCAAGATGGCAGACATTTTGTGGTGGCCATTTTGGCAGCCATCTTTCTTCATTCTTGAATTGCCCATTGTGACCTTAATATTTCACTTAGTTATGAAAGTTGGTGCAGGTATTGGCCTCTGGGTATTGATCAGGAACATGCTGAGAAATCCTAGATGGCGGCCAATTTTTCAGCCATCTTTCGTTTCTTAAATTGCCCATTGTGACCTTAATATTTCACTTGAGTTATAAAATTTGGTATAGGTATTGGCCTGTGGGTATTGATCGGGAAATTCCAAGATGGCAGCCATTTTGGCAGCCATCATTCTTCATTTCTTGATTTACCATTGTGATCTCAATATTTTGCTTAGAGTTATGAAATTTGGTACAGATATTGGCCTGTGGGTATGAATCAGGAACATGTTGAGAAATTCAAGATGGCCATCAAAATGGTCACTTTAAAATGGCTGACTTCCTTGGACTGCCCATTGTGACCTTGCTATTTTGCTTAGAGTTTTGAAAGTAGATTCAGTTATTGGCCTGTGGGCATGGATCAGGAACATGTCAATAAATCCAAGATTGTGGTAATTTTGGCAGCCACCTTTCTTCATTCTTTAACTGCCCATTGTAACCTTAATATATCTCTTAGAGTTACGAAATTAGCTACAGAAATTGGCCTGAGGGTGATGATCTGGCACACATTTATAGATTTCACATTGACAGACAAGCGTTTTAACCGCTTGCGGTTCTGGTTAAAAAATAACCTTGATCGCTGGAAGTCAATATCCCCACTAGCATTGCCCCCTACATCCTACTGTCCGTCACTCTCACTGGTCAATCTTGCCTCCTCTCCATTGCCTAACCTATGTACCCTATCCTATGTGCCCTATGCTATCTACCCTGTCCTCCCCTCAATGTCCATCTTTCCCTCTCCTCTCAATACCCTTTCCCTTCTTCCTCTTTTCCTTCTTTACGTCCAACAATTCTGAAATAACCTTGGTTGCTGTCGGGAAATCTCTCTCCCTCTTCTCTCCCCCTCTCCCTGCGCCTCTCACAGTGGCGGATACAGGGGGGAGGGCTAGGTGGCCCCCCCCCAGGCCCCCCCCCCAGACCACCAAAATTAATAATAGCATTTTGAAAAAAATTGCAATGATGCGGGCCCGCGAATGCCGAAACGCATCCTAGCCCCCCTAGTTTCTGGATCCGCCACTGTCTCCCTCCCCCTATCTCCCCTATCCTATCTCCCCTATCCTATCTCCCCTATTCTATCTCCCCTATCCTGCTCCACTATCTTATCATCCCTATCCTCTCCTGTCCTCTGTGCCCTGTCCTCTCTCCTCCTATCCCTCTCCTGTCTCCCGCTCCTGTCTCCCTCTCCTGTCTCCGTCTCCTGTCTCCGTCTCCTGTCTCCCTCTCCCGTTTCCCTCTCCTGTCTCCCTCTCTTGTCTCCCTCTCCGCTTCTCTTCCCTGTCTCATCCCCTATTCCCTATCTGCTCTCTCCTTCCCTTTCCCTATTACCACTCTTTCTACCCCTCCTGCCCACTTTCTCTCCTACCACCTGTCACTCTTACCCTCCTTCCTCCTTTCCTTTTTTGTTTTTCTCACCTTTCAGTTACAGTAGATGAATGACAAGTACTTACATTCAGCTGCTAATGACCTCATAACAGGCCCTCTACATTACATTGAAATGAACTGGCAATAAGTCATTGAGTAACTTGTGACCTATTGATACACAGCTGATGACACATTTTCATACCATTGCAAGTATAGGCTATGACCTCATACATTCCTTATGACTCATAGGGAATAACATGGCATGGATTGGCTATGAGATCACAAGGAACATTTCAGTCCAATTCTGTAAGCAATTGACATTCGTCTACTTTAAGTCCAACAATTTTGAAATAATATTGGTTGCTCGCTGGTGAATCTCAATCTTTCTCTTTCTCCTTCATCCCCCTCTTCTCTCCATTTCCCTTCCTTCTTTCCTCTTTTCCTTCTTTTATTCTCCCACTTCCTTTACCTCCAAACTTCTCCCTCTTTTCTATCACAGTCTGACGTCCCTAAATCCTCTTTCTGTTTTCCTTCATCTCCTCTTTCCTGCCTCCATATGGGGTGGGGAGAGGGTTAATTTATAAACATATGCAATTAAAGAGTTTTGTCAATTTTCAGATTCAAGACAGAGGCCGATGAAGTACATGCGTCTTGTGCAGAACCAGTTAATGAATAAGTAGTGAAATTCATGGATAGGTCTTTGATGATTGTGTCTTCAGGTCTTTCAAGCTGTCAAATCTTCCAAGGTCAGTGGCACATTGATCCCAACAGTAGATTCATGCCAATTTAATGAAATATAGCCTATGACTCTCCAACTAATCGGTGAGGTTTGCATTATTTCACATATATTTGTATTAATTTTAAAATGTGGTTTTGTGACGGTGTAACTTCCAAATTCTCCTCGCTTAATTTACAAAGTTATAAATATGGACATGCAATGTTTTTAAAAACAGTCTTGATTGCTGCCTCATCAATCTCCCCTCTGGCGCCTGTCTACTTCTACATCCGCAACCCCCTCCCCTTCAACCACTCCCAATCCTATCCCCTTTCCCCTCTGCCTTATTCCCTTTACCCCCACCCTCAACCTCTCCTCTCCTTTCCTTCTTTATTTCTCCTGCCTTTCTGTTGCCGTAGAGCCATTTTGAAATAGGTATAGATTATTAACCACAAGAGAAGAAAAATGTTATTTATCACCTGGGTGCTTTAGGTGTAATAAACACATTCCTGATACCATATTGAATAACCCACTTAAGCATCACTCAGTCGAACTTGAGATAAGTGGACAACTAAGAATATGAATGGGATAAGATTTTGTTGCTGGCTGGTCTACTTCTCTTCTCTCCTCTCTCCTTCTCCTCTATCCCTCTCCTCTCTTCCTCTCATCTCTCCATCTTCTCCCTTCCTCTCCTCTCTCCCTCTCCCTCTCCCCTCTACCTCTCCCCTCTCCCTCTCCCTCTCCCTCTCCATCTCCTCTCCCTCT
Source organism: Platynereis dumerilii (assembly GCA_026936325.1). Taxonomy (NCBI): domain Eukaryota; kingdom Metazoa; phylum Annelida; class Polychaeta; order Phyllodocida; family Nereididae; genus Platynereis; species Platynereis dumerilii. The sequence goes on from JAPTHN010000076.1 coordinate 1,005,355, forward strand.
CCTCTCTGCCTCTTGTCTCTCCCTCTCTTCTCTCCCTCTCTCCCTCTCTCCTTCATGACCCTCTTCATCTCTCCCTCTCGTCTCTCCAAAAGATATTCTTAAACAATGGTTAAGATGTCACCGGCATTGCATCTGCCTGATGTCAAAATCAAACAAGGGCCCAAACAATGTCTATGCGTTGTCATGATCGTTGTTGCTTCATGATGACTTCACATTTTTGTAATGGCAGGAAATACTTTTTTAAATTGACACTTTTGACTTAAACCGGTGGGGGGGTTGGGTAGTGGACAGGGAGGCAAGCCCATCCCCCCAGCCATCCTTGCCCTCTGTGAAGACTGATAATTATCATTTGGCAATTTTTGATTACTTTTCAGATGCTATATATTATGATCCAACAAATTTCTGCATTTTGTTCAGTTTCTCTCTTATTCTGTTGTGAAAATCACATGTGCTGCTTCCATTATTATAGTACTTTTAGTGTGCCTTTCAGCATGATGATCAAAGACCACTTGTCCCGCTCTTGGAAATTATCTGGCTATGCCACTGCAGTATTTAAATATAATAACATGAAAAAACCACTCGAATCAGGGTCACAGTCATGATATTGTTATGTAGTGCTCAAATGGGTAGTTCATTTTTTCACCTGATTTAAACATTATTGGAAAGATTTTTGTCTTTTTCCAAAAGACCATTTAAATACAGAAACGTGACATACCCATGGAGCAACATTGGTCATGACTTCACAATTGCATTATTTGGGCCGCTGTTTTGTGAAGTCATCAGGCATCTCATTCTGCCATGCTGGTGATGTCATAACTATGTTTGACAGTGATTCTAAAAACATCCTGGTCCTGATATTTAGGCTGCAGGCCTAAACAATTTGATGATACTCAAAGCCAACCAGCTTGTAATACTTCAGTTATGCCTTCTCTTGTATCAAGTGAAAAAATATATGTCTCTCTGTTTACAGGAATTGAGCAGACTAGAGGTGGCTGAAGAACAAGGAGTGCCAGTATCACCAATGATAGTTTGATATGGTAAATATGCCTTTTTTAGATGTCATTGATAAAGCTTGGCTACTTTGAAAAAATGCCTAAACACTAAACAGGTATCATTTCTACACTCAACAAAAAAACAAACGCCCCCTTCATTTTTGCTTATAATTTGTATGATTTTTTGGGCCAAAACCAAAAAAACAGTATTGATCCTATTATAAACATGTATCAATGTGAAAATAAATCAAGTGCGACCATTTCCTCTTTACCTTTGACCTCGTTTATTACATTTGGGTATTTTTTTTTTAAATGCCCATACCCACATCTCACTAAAAGAATTGGGGTATCATTTCGAAGTGTGTGACATAGAGCCCTAAAAAAGCAGAAAAATGCTTTACTTTTAGCTACAGATCACCATTGTGCATTTGGTGCAGCAAGTGAAATTACTTTTATGAAAAGTTTACATGACATGACCAGTTGCATCTCGGAAATGCCAATGCTATGTTCAAATCAAAATATCAAACAGAAGACTAATTTTTGAAAATAACTCAATTCAAAGCCAAATAACATGAGTCCTTTCCCTTGCTGTAAGAAACACACATCTGGAAGGTGATCTGTAGCTATCAAAAATAAAGCATAATGTTACCATTTTTTCGTTTTTTATGGCTCTATGTCGCACAATGCGAAATTACACCTAGATTTTTTTTGGTGAGATGCTGGTATGGGGCCATTTAAAAACAAGAATCCGTGGATTCAAAACCGACCTAGCGCAAAATTTAAGGTGCCATTGCTGAAACCACTGAGCAAGTGATATTGGAAGATAGGAGAAATAGTTGATTGGAAAATGCTAGACTATTAGTATAGCATCAATGCAGTTTGAACAGATTTATAAAAAAAAAAGGAAAGCTGGTTGCCAAAATGGCCCTCATCCATACCCACAGGCCAATACCTGAACCAAATTTCATAATTGCCCAACATGTTCCCGACTGATACCATCAGCCCCATACCTGTACCACATTTCATAACTCTTAAGCGAAATATTGAGGTCACAATGGGCAGTTACAGAAATGAAGAAAGATGGCTGCCAAAATGGCCGCCATCTTGTATTTCTCGACATGTTCCTCATCCATACCCACAAGCCAATACCAGTACCAAATTTCATAACTGTAAGTGAAATATTAAGGTCACAATGGGCAGTTCAAGAATGAAGAAAGATGGCTGCCAAAATGGCCGCCACAAAATGGTGCCATCTTGGATTTCTCAACATGTTCCCAATCCATACCCAGAGTCCCATACCTGTACCAAATTTCATAACTGTAAGTGAAATATTAAGGTCACAATGGGCAGTTCAAGAATGAAGAAAGATGGCTACCAAAATGGCCGCCACAAAATGGCAGCCATCTTGGATTTCTCGACATGCCCTGATCCATGCCCATAGTACCATACCTGTACCAAATTTCATTACTCTAAGTTGAAAACTAAGGTCACAAATGGACTTTTACACATGTTGACAAGAAATGTGGACACATCACATGGACATGGTTTACATGAATCCCCTTTCACTACCCACCCCCCTCTAATAACCGACGTTAGGTCGGTTAAAAAAATCCAACTGTGATAAACAAGTTAAAAGGTAAAAGTTCCGGAAATGATCCCTCAAGGTAAAAGGTAAATGTTCAGGAAACAGTCGCACTTGAATGATTTTTGGCACATGTTTATAATAGGATCAACACTGTTTAGTTGGTTTTGGCCAAAAAATTATCTCACAAATTATAAGCAAAAATGAAGTGGTATGATTCTTTATTTGTTGAGTGTACACTAGCAAGATTCTATACCTACCCTGCAATTTGGTCATTTCTTGGGTAGCTGGCTGAGTGGTTTAGGTGCCTGCCAGAAGGTCTTTGCCTGCCTGGGTTCGAAAATTCGAGCTGGATGACGTTCAGTGCCATATTGTATCAATGCTTAACACAGGTTATCCTAAAGTTGTTACCTCCTATAACTTAACCTTTCACGCGGTTACCTTGAAAATAAGCTGACCTCATGTTATATAATGACTAAATCATTTTCCCAGTAACCCGTTAAAAGGTAAGTTATATGAGACGTTAAGTTGCTGGCCCCTTGTATCAGTGTCTGTGCTGGGCAAGTAAAAGTTCCCTCACATGGATTAAATGTGTAACATGTTGAGGACATCTGCTCTCTCTCCCATCTCATCAATCAACCCTCGTGAGTGACCAGAACTGGGCTTAGAGTGCTGCACTTACCATATCTATCTATCATAATGCTTTATCCCACTGCGACCATGACTACCTTATGATTTCTACCCAACCAAGTTTGACTTGATCAACCATTTCTTGAACACCTTAAATATTTATGAATCAGTGCAGACATTGTATTGTTGTTTGTGTGATCCTCCTCCCTCTCCCCAGCTATTGGTTATCCAACCATGTTCCTTTTGTTCCAGGTGACATGTCTGCAACTGATTTCTCACTGTTGGTAGACAATAGAGTTGTGATAGAAAAAATTAAGACTTTCTACGATGCTCTGGCAAGACTTTTTGCCTCTTACTACAATACTACGTCGTGAATATCGCTTATCCTCCAGAAGTGCAAGCAAGCCTCGAATTTATGCAGAGGTAACATTATTCTATCTATCTGATGGTTGGACTGTAAAAGGTACAATGATTGATAGCCCTGTAACTGAAGGCAATCAAATGACAATACATTTTTCAGTAGCAAAACCATAAGAGCGGAAATATGTTATAGTACTGACAGTAATACTGACTTCTCTGAATTAATAAAGTGAGGCTAAGAAGTCACTGCTTGGCTATTTTTTGCAAACTTGAAAATGTGGAAGTTATAACAATAATAAATAAACCCAACAGAATATCAAACAAAATGGGTAATTTTTGTAAAGCTTTTACATTTTGAATTTTTGTATTTCAGTGTTTCTTCAAGATAAACCCGGAGCGAGCGAAAGGAAAGAAACACACAACGATTATTCCGAAAGTTTTGAACTTTGTCAATGAAATGGCAACTTTTTTATAACCTGTCATTTTGGCAAATACGGTAATGTATGTGGGCATAATTTTGAGTGAACATACAGTGATAAATTTAAAAATAATTCTATTGATATTGCATTTTTATCCTTTGGAGTCGTGTTCATAAAAAAAGTGACATTAGATGGAAGTGTTTGAAATATTACTTCGAAAAATTGTATCAAGCTAATGAGGAAACGGTACTGTTTATATAGTCTACATGTATGACCAACATGCATGGACCTTAGACAGCATATGGTATACACTATACAGTGTGTTCTCACAAATATAGAATGCTGCCTTTAATATTAAGACACATTTATTTAATATTAAGACACATTTATTGAATTAAATTCATCAGAAGAATTGATGTTTTGTGAAGATATTCACAACTATTTACTGAAATAATGTTATTGTGTGAATGTGTGAAGCGGCCAATAAGTATCCTTTAATGTTGTTTATAGTCTACATATTCAATATATTGGAAACAATGTGTTCTAACAGATATAATGCAGACTTCAATATTTAAGACACACTATCGAATTCGGTTCATCAAAAGAATTGATGTTGTATGGAAATGTTGTCACCTATTTTGTGAAATAATGCTATTGTGTGAAGCAGCTAATCAGTATCCTTTAATGTTGATTATAGTCTACATATTCAATGTATTGGAGGCAATTTGTTCTTGCACATATAATGCAGACTTTAATATTTTCATCAAAAGAATTTATTTTGTGTTGAAATGCTGCCGTCTTTAGTGAAATAATGTTATTGCATGAAGCAGCTAATCGGTTAATAGACTATATAAATTGTAAGATAAACATTATATTAATACACTCTGGATACAGTTTGTTATTGAAGCTTATAAATTAATAGTAAGCCATCTTTCATGATCCTGTCTTTTATTTGATATATTTGTGATTCTACCGTAATAAAGAAGTCCAATGCATACATGTTTATTTGTTTTGATGAGCACACAAACCGTAACAACCGCATACAGCTTTCATTCTTTGACGCCTGTCCCTGCAATTTGGAGTAGGCTTTTTCAATGGCGCTCCTGGTAAAAGCCGCAGACTCTCTTGGTTCCTTACAGTACATACGTATGTGCCTTTTATATAACCAATTGTATGAAAATAATGAGGAATGTGAAATTTCCATACTTCATGGGAGTATTTTCCACATGAAATCTGCAGTGGATATTACATCATGTTGGCAGTAATATATCCAAATTATACGGACACATACATTTGATATTACCTTAAAAGGTCCGTAAAATGCAGTGCTGTGCAGAAAAATTTACAATAATAATGGCTTTGAATTTTACGATCAAATTGCTGTAAATTTCACATAACCCATGTGGTTTACTACATAGACATCAATTTTTCCTTGTACAATTCACGGCACAAAGCCTGTTAATTTTACGGTTTTTAGCTGTGAACTTAACATGTGTGTGTAAACCATCTACAGGTCCCCGTATATTTTACGGTTTTCTTTTGGCAGGAAAAACTGCCGGTCATTTGACCGTAAAATCTACGGAAATTTCTAACAGTGTATCTATCCCGCTATCTTTATTCATACACAGTGGCAATGGATCTATGTGAACATTAAACAACAGATAAATAAAACTAATTAAAGCTGAAAAAAAAATTAATCATTAAATTGGCACCAGGTAGGTCAGACCTTAGTAGTCCATACATAATGTGCCTAACAATTCGCAAGAAAGTTGTATGTCATCATGAGGTCAGGGAAAATCCCGTTCTCAATCAACTCATTATGATCTAGCACACTGTCAAGCACACAATGTCTAATAAAAACGAAATTTTTGACTATATGGGCATGAAAAGTAGTCTATACAGCTAGCCACATTTTTAAAATTTGAGTTGAATAATGAATTAATGACACATGCTGAATGTGGTGCTTATAACAACGATTTCTGATTTTCTCTTTTGCTGCACATTTTTAGGATGCAATGATCATGACAATGTGTGACATCTGAAACACGTTTCTCCTCCACAAAACAGTTTAAACTTCATAAATCAGGTTACTGAAGTGTGTGTGTGTGTTTTGTTTTACGCCTCTGCAGCACCTTATTTGGCTATATCGAGGCTTGCTACAGTGTGTTATTTGTCTTTGTTTATTTTCCTCATATTTTATGATATGTCTGTGTTTGATACAGAACTGTGATTATGTTTTCTGGTTTATCTATGAGAAGTTGAAGTGGGTTTGTTGGGAGAAGGGTTACTGAAGTCTAATGCCATGTGATAAATGGTAACAAGTAACAATATTAAGGTATAAAAGAGATAATTAAGACAGCGCATATAATTGTGTCTTTACTCAGGTGACCAAACAACTGAATTCACAATCATATTAGCAGAAGTATTGCTTAATCATCCTTATTTATCAATTGTACCTATCTAACCTTAGTTAGTACTGATTTCGAATCTTAGCTTCAGTTCACTTAAAAAAGTTTTTTTGAAAAAAAAAATAGTCAAAATGGTTAGCTGGTGTCAATATAAACTATCTTTGAATAATTAGCCCAAGTTATGCTATAAGTTTTACTTTTCTTTGACCAAATAGAATTGGTAATAATTGAAAATTGGCTAATTGACATATTTAACAGTATGCCTGGAACTGAAATGTTTTGTATTTCGATTTAAGCATTACTCATCAGCCACCAACCATAGCTTGCAGCATACATTGTCTGTATATGTCAACCACACACATGTTCCATACATAAATGTATAGCCTTGTCAATATTAAACAGACACTAACTTTTTTCAGTTAAAGTCAACCAAGACCTTGTCATTGCTTAATTAAATATAATGGGTGACAACGGCCAATAGACATTTAATATGAAGGTAACAAGTACTAATCGCACAAATGACGAAAACTGCAGTAAAGTTATGAATTGATACACTGCTTAAAATTATCTGATACCATTGAAGTTGGTATTCAAACAGAAAGGTCTTACTGAGCCCTGTCCAACTGAACATTTTCTATTGAGTATTGACAAAGTTACGGGAAACCGCGACTTTGGGTTTTAATATAAAGAGACAAAAATTCAACTGCATTGTGCTCAAGTTAAACGTTTTTCAATTTTCTTGAAACTTCTCTGGAATTTCACTCGGATCAAACCACAATACCAAAAAATGGTACAGGGGGGTCCTCTAAAATTTTCCGATTTGATGGGCAACAGCCACACCCTAATACTTATATCAGACAAGTACGAAGAAGCAAAGCCAGTTCCAATATCTTGCACTGATAACCTCATAATTGAATGATTTCCGGATTCATACCCATGATCCCTTTTATTGAGCATAATGATTCCAAGACAGTTTTTCCAACTATCTCTTTATGGTACTTCTGACATATTTATGCAAGTAAAGACATATCATAATGACTTTTCATAGTTTCCTTTGATCCTAGGTCAACTCTACCATCACATCAAAGAAATAAATAATTGCATGGACTGCACATAATACTGTTGTATCATATTTACGATGATAACATAATGCTCCACTATCAGAATCCCACTCAGTAATAAATACCTAGGGTACTATTCAGGATCATCTTGGGAAAGATATAATGGCAATATGTACTTGCATACATGTATATAGACTATACAATTCAATGGTTGTTCCACTAGCAGACAATAGGTGCAGAAAAATGTGACCTGCTCCTCCAAAATGAGTTCAAAGTAGGCAATCCCTATTTTACAGAAATCAGCAAAATGTGTCAAAAGGTCACATTTTGATGTTTTTTAGCTGTTGGTACCACGTTTTAGCAAAAGCCCCTTTCTTTGAATATTTAAGACCATTTTTACCAAAAACAGATTTTACATTATCTAAATTGGGTTTATATCTTGATTTACTTAGTTCTTTTATTGCAATCACGGGAAATTCAAGTGTCATTTTCTCAAAGTTCAATGTTCCGTATCATCAATGTTTGATGTGATATATCTTTGGATTGCACGGAGATATCAAGACATATGAAACATCATTTTAAAGCCCAATTCCTATAGAACAAACTCATTTTCACAATGGAATATGATAGGAGGCCGACTTTGAACCCATTTTGGTGGAGCAGGTCACAAATATCAAAAAGGTACTTTATCTCTATGTGTGATGAATCATACTTGCAAAACTTAGACCACATCAGAAAAAATTTAAGGCACCCCATATGACAACTTACATGCAAAGACGAAATTTCAGATAATGGAGTTACCGATGCAGTGCCGCCTGTAAGTAGGTGAAACGGCTAATGTTTTGCCGCTGGGTCAGTGCCAGACAACTTCAACCAAAATGCTTGTGGAAGCAAGGATAGGCCTTCTTATCCCATGAGAAGAAAACACATAGGGTTACAATGTAAAAGGATGATATGTCAGGCAAGTGGGATACAAGAAGCTGTCAATTTTCATTGCTATACAAAAGTTCCATTTGAATAAGTAAGTGAACCACCCATCCAACTCTTAGAAAATGCATTGACCTAGGATATCCCTTACTTATCAAAGACTTTGACTCATACCTGACTCTGAGTAAAGTAAGGAAAATTGACAGAAATTGTTATCCCACATGCCTCAGGTGTCATCCTTTATGACCCAATATGTTTTCATCTCATAAGATGAGAATTCAGTCTTCCACAAGCAGTTTGTTTGAGAATGTTTAGCATTGATCCAGCTGCAAAACAACACCCATTTCACTTACTTATAGGCAGCACTGTATGTTTATTGCATATTGGCAAGAAACACAGACAGACGCAACGTCATGTACGATGTGCTGAATTAGGTCTGACATCCTTTCGGTTCAGCCCACACCATGTAATGAGGGCAGACAAGGCGTCAGTATTTAGGTACATTGTCTTCATTGAGGAATCAAACAACGAGATAATGACGAGTGACAAGAAGATAGACAGACCGAATAAAGGTATGAAATAGGAAGATTAGACACAATACAAGTTGAGCTTTGGCTGCTGTAAAAACCTACCAATCAGTTAGCAAAGTGAAGCATTATGACCGTTTTCATAATTGTACAGATTGCGCTCTTTTTCGTGGACATTTCATTTATTCTAAAGGAAAAAGTGACATAGAAAAACTTAGTAAATCACTCTGCCCTAAAGAATAACGAGTCCCAAAAAAGCAGGCTGAGGCTCAGTGTCTACGACTGAATTGGTCCCTAACAATAGTATGTTTGGCAAATAACTCAGGCAATATTATACAATTCTTATGTCATGGCAGATATTTCAGAGTTCATCGAAGTGTTATCAAAGCCACAATTTCACTGAAGAAAGTCAAATACACAAGAAGTTCAACATGTTTTGCATTCTACCGCAAAGAATAATCATCTTATAATCCGGCAAAGACACTTGCAAATCCCTAAAGACATTGTAATTAGAAATCGGGTCAAATTCTCCCGAGACGGAAGTGAAGGATAAGATCGCTATGACATGAAGTTTACATTGATTACAAAACTGCTCCTTGGGGAGTAAAGTGACACCTTGGGAGTGTTCTGTGATTCAGGTTAGCCTTTCATTCGCCATGTCTCATTTACTCTGCCTCTCATGTTCCTGTCACGTTTCTATCAAGTTCTCATATTTTACGCGCAGATCTTTGTCCGTGCGAATCCATTTGCCTTTGGTTGGTTTTGATATAAATGAAGCTCATTCATTATACAAGTGGAGGATGAATGAGGGAGTAATACTGATGATTCCAATTAGCATTTGACCAACTTCTTAGTAACAGAGCTGCTTTCTCTGCACAGTTTTAAAACATTCTTCCAGTTGGCAAATGAAAGGTGTTTCAGGGTAATATCTTCACTGTGGTGCTACTTTGTAGGTGTTTATAATACCCAAATGTTACCAAATATGCCCATATGTTACAAATTTTAAGGACAGTTTTGAGGTCAGATGTAACAATTTTGCCATTCACAATTATTACAAAGTTTTACCCATTCACATACTTACTATAATAGTTCTAATTTCAAATATTTACAAATTCTAAACAGATAAAGTGAGTTCAATTTACACAACAATCTATGACCGGCAGTGTATCAATAATAACTGTGTAAGATTGCATATCTTAAGTTTATATCACTAACTGGTTGAACAAGATGCAGCCCTCAACAGTTGTTAGATATTTGTACATGCTAATTATATACATTCTGTGATGGGACAACCAAATAGACCGTCCCCGCCCCCAAAAAAAGGTTTTTTGATCGCTTTTAACACATAGTATGTGAACTGTACACCATCGATAAACTGCCTATAGTCTTGAACTGAACATTAACTGAAATCAGCTTTTGACATTTTGAAATCTTAAACAAAATCCAAATTAATATCACATCAAAGTCAAACCCTCCAAATGGGTTGCATGTTATGGAGGAGTATTTACCAGACTTTTGCCTGACAGACTTCTTCAATAAGAATTCAAGAGACTGCCTTGGGAACTTCGCAGGTTGGGTGACTATAAATTTGAGTACACCTCAGGCTAACGACTAACAAGAAACTGTCTTCTTCCCACATTTATGACAAGTTGGGAGTCTGAGCACTGTTCCACGTATTTCTAATTCAGAATATGTGCAAAAACCGCCTGAAGCCATGAATTGTGGATGTGAAAGAAAACTTTTAGCCCTACTATACAGGAACTTTTTGTGATATCCTCCTTGTCTAGTTTTATTGGGAACAAAGGCACAATTTAAACTTCTAGCCTTCTCGTTAAAAAAATACAAACTTTGATTAACTCTTCAGCCATTGTCACACAATCTGCAGAATTGCATGACAAACAAACATTTAGAAGAAAGACAAACTTTTGCCAAGTTTTCTTTTTACCAAATCTTATTTTTTCAAACAATTAATCAATTCAAGTGGACACTGAGACTTAATCAAACCGTTACTGTTGTCGGATGAAGTTAAAATCCATCATTTGAGACAATTAGCAAAGTCACCTAAACCTTTGATGGCATCAATCAAGATGGAGATTCCATGGCTTTACCAAACGAAGACCCTTATTAAGAAAGGAACTTCCTGCTTCAGAATTTTCTTTGATTTTATAGAGACTGCAGTTGGAGCGCCGCTCGTCGACACTCCCTTTGGCTGATGTTATCCAGCTCTTAAACTGTATCTCAATTGTTCAAATTCATTTTTCATACATGATCTTCACTTGACTTGTGCCACGCAACGAGGTGCAAAAATGATCTTACATAGTTGTTCTGTAACTTCTCTCAGTCTTCTAGTCGAAAACAATTTTTTTAAAAGGCTCTGCTTAAAGGATGCAGGACAGGTTGCCTAGGTCTGAGTAAGAAACGGATGCCGGTTAAAATGGATTAATGCAAAAGTTTGGTCCCTACTCTTATCCTTACCATATGGGTGGTTCCTAATCAAGATCCTATCCTGTCCTGCATCCAGCCTTTCCCCTTACCTGTATTTTGATAATAATGACATTGAAAAAAACTACTTTTTTCATACTAAATATATTCCAGTGTCATAGATTTGACATCATTGGCTTTCTTTATGTCAGAAATATTCAAAGCCTGTAGTAGTATCAATATTATATCCAAAAGCATGGTAGCAGAGAAAAAACATTTTGAAAGGACTAAAATATACAAAACGACAAAGAAAAGGCTTGAAGTCCTGAGCAGATGGAAGAAGCTCACTAAGAATGCATAAGAGAGTTTATTGCTATTCCAGGTGGTTTGGGAATTGTTTCATAGTTGTCTAGAATGGAAACACCATCGTTAGTCTTTTATTGTAGCATGATTATTGAGCTTTCAAAGTACACCTTCAGAACAAGTCTCAGCTAATACATCTGGCAGTAGATAACCATTGATAATGGCACACACCTATTATTCCACATAGCATAGTACCCGTGAAGCAGGTAATAGAGATGAGAAATAAAATAGAGACAGTCAGTTAAGAATGAGAAACATGCTATGCAGGGGTGACACCTGTAGATAAAATGGAAATGATTGAAATGGAAGTAAAGATAAAGATTGGAGAATAACGATGTTCGAGCAAAAAAGACCACCAAAAAATTGTAAATTTTAGGGACCAAACCCAGATAATTATGGTTGCTGTAGGAGGTGAAAGAAAGCTGATTACAAGTCTTCATGCATGCGTGACCAATGAGTAGTCTGGGCGGAGTAGGGTAAAGCATCCATGAATTAATAATATGATGATAGCCATTTTATGGAGTTACAGCCAAATTTTTAAGCCATACAGTGTCAATTTTTATTATTATTATTATGTTTTACATCAATACTTGTGACCCCATCATTAACATTAATCCTTCAATTCAGAATCATCCATTTCAGTTAAGTATAAGTTTGCAGGATAGTTAGCTTCATCCTTCATCAAATTTCACTTGTACTTAATGCATCTTCTGCTTATCTTCAAACATTTATACTTGTGATATTTAACAGAAAGATGAGTAGGGATTTGTTTACACCTCTGTGTGAACACAGCTGTCTTTCGAATCCTTCTGGAGTTTTGCTGAAGACAGATAGAGTAGCTCTTAGACAAAGAATGGTGCCCTCTCGAACCTTGGAATACCTACTCCTGAATTCAGACATGGGGTCAATTACTTTGAAAGTAATTAATTACAATTACAATTACATTGCAAAGTGTCCAATTACAATTACATTGCAATTACAGTAAAAATTGAAAGTAATTAATTAAAATGACAATTACTTTTTCTAAGTAATTTCTATTACAGCCAATTACTTTGAAAATGGCAAAAATAATTCCCAGAACCGGTATTAAATTCAAAGAACCAGTTTTAAATTCATGGTAGAATTGCAGAAAAAATATGTTTGAAACTGGCTGTCTAATGTAAAAGTTCTGTACATTATGTTGGTAGATCATCTCTGACATTGGTACTATTTGGCTGTATTTGACTTGCCGACAATAATCCTAATAATATAACAACATAATAGAAGTATTTCTGGACTGCAAAATTGTCATGACTGTTGTTCCTGTACCATCAGCTATTTTCTAAATATCATTTAACAGAATTAAATCTCAAGAGCATTTCTGAAAAATCCAAAAAGTTCTCATATCCCGACTTGGACATTGTCCATGAATAATATTTTCTCAGAACAGATGAGCAGAGCATAGAGTTTTGAAAAATAATTTTATCCAACTTCTTTCTTTGCTTTGCTCTCTTTTGGCCCTAAGCTTTTCTTGGTGCCCCTATTTACTGTCATACTTTTATCCATTCTTATTTACCCCTATTGTTACAGCATTGTGTGTTATCAGATCAAGCATAGTACACCCCTATTGCATAATATTATGAATTGATAAGACACAGATCATCAATAATTAAACAAGTAGATATATATTCCTCTGTATCTGAATTGGAGAATATCATCTTTCATTCTGTTATTGTAGCATATCAAAATACATCAATATCAGTTGAATTTAATCAAAAGATAACCTGTCAGTGTGACCATCAGGTGGTTTTTGACAGATAGGTAGAGTAATTGAGATGAAATTGAAAAGTAATTGAAATTTCAATTACTTTCCCAATGTAATTGCTGCAATTACAAATTACTTTCAACTTTTTATGCTCAATTACAAATTACATTCAATTACTTTGAAAAATGTAATTAATTACACTCAATTACAATTACAAATTACAATTACCCCATGTCTGCTCCTGATACATGTTGGTCACAGTAAATGTTTGGTTTTTTGTGACAGTGTCTCTCAGGCTGTCACATGTGAGGTTACCTCAGTAAGATAGTGATATTTATTAAAATTTCATAAATCTGAAGATAAAAATAGCAACCCATTTTCTCAGAGCACTGTGAGTCATTTGTGCTGCAACTTGTGTGAGCCATGAACAGGTCAAATAAAAAATGCAATTTATGGGAAAATTAAAGGAAAAAAAAAGGTCCCATGGTTCCAGAGTGGTAAGAGCCAATTTATTGAGGTGAGCAGATGTTTTTGTCCTGCTTACATCGAAAAGAAATTAAAAACTGATCCTCTTTCTGCACAAAAAGACATGGTAACAATCTATTCTTAGCTAGTACTTATGCTAAAACATAGCAACTACAATGTATTCTCTATAAAAAGCTTTAAAATACCAATTCCATGGGCCAGATGAATACTTCAATAAGTAGATTAAACTACAATGTCATTGTAAGTCCATTATTGAATTTCCATTGTTAGTGATTTCAATATAGGAAACTTTGAGAAAGCTAGTTTTTTTATGGCTTTCTTAGAACTTCCAAATAAAGGCACATTGGAGAAAATCTTTATATGTATCTATCATAATATTCTAGAGAAGAGAACATACTAACAAGTTTCATATTTTTAAAAAAATATCTCAGTCTAGAGTAGTGTAACATAACAAGATTAATATATTTTTTTAAATCATATCTCAGTCACCAGTCATCTGTAGAAACTGGGGCAATGTAAAAATAGTTGGTAATCGGTAGATTCAAGTCATCCTGTTAGGGCTTTGGAGTTGGGACAGCAAGTGAACCAAACTCTGTCGCCCGACTCTTTTTGCTTCCTAAATTTTTACTATATGAGCTGTGTATACAACCCTGCATTCTATAACCTTGAAAGGATTAACAACCAATATGGACCTTGTGGTTGAACTATAACAGAACCCTTTAATCTTTAAAGCTGTAATTTTCTGTAATGTTTGCCCAGTGTAGTCTGTTGGACAAATATCTTGCTGCCAGTAGACCTTTCTTGTCCGTCAGATTACTGCACACGGTCATCCAATAATCAGGAGTACCAGCACTGGACTGTTGTGGGAGACAGAACACATGCTGCTCAACTTAGAAAACATTGATTATAACCAGAAATTAGTTACCAGGGGTTAGAAAGTAAGAATAAGTGAAGTTTTGTGGATAAATCTCTTGCGAACAACGGGAAGTAAGATTTTACAGTGGTAATCACTTTTTTGTCTGTCAGTCCCACTGTCCATAAACAATTTATATGTCCAACGGCTGTGCTTTTAAATTTTTAAGAAGAACTCTCATACTGATAGAAGAATACTCTTACAAGTTCATGGCAGACAGCAACAGTTTACAAAGATAGCCTCACTTGTGACACAACCATCTCTTAGATTTATGTAATCCTGGTAAAAAATCTACAGACAAGCCCCACACAAGCTGACCAAGAACAAAGCCAGTTCAACTACTACCAAAGCCAATACGAGACACTACAAAGAAAACTCCCTCCAATTGAAAATGGGCTCGGAATGGCCTAAGATGTGCACAAGGCTCTGAAACAGAGGGCTCAACTGAGATGTGCAAAGGTCTGAGGCGTTTGCCCTTCTGTGTCAACTTAGCTGCTCAACCTCTCTTGGTAAGACTAAAGAAAGACTCCAAAGGCAGCTGTGCCCACACTTCAAGAGTAAACAAGACCCTGGGATGTAGGAGGCTGAAATGCTGCAGGTGTGAATATGTGCAGAACAGACAAAGATAGATGATGGACAAGACCTGTAAAAATTGATAAAGGACAGATCTCCCTCACAAAATTGATGATTTGTTCATATATGGTTACACCATCTGCCTTCTGATGAGTGAAACATTCAGCAACTGGTGAAGAAAAGCTTTGGACTTTTGTGGTTAAGGGTTGTTTTTCAATCGGGGTACGCTCTGGAAAGTCACACGATATCCAAAATACCAGAAATACCATGCATATATGTGGAAAAAACGTTGCACACAAAGATTAAACATACTGAGATGGACCTACAGTAGCGAAAAAATTATTCAAATCGGTTGATAACTGCCCAAAAAAAATTTATTTGTGTCATTTTGACCAAAATTGACTGTCTCATTTGCAAATTAGGAAAATATCGCTTCAGATTTTTCAGTCCTGACCTAACAGTAAGTTTTAACCAATGTGAAAATGCTTTCAATATGGTCCCAAGAGCTCAACCTTAGAATTACATGCAACAACTATGATTAGTCTCTTCAGAATCCTGCATTGAACACATGAAGGTCAATTCCGTCAAATATTGTCCTCTCCGAAATAGGGTCAGCAAGACAGCAATAACATTAAATTAAGAGGATTTTTATTTTATAGAAATACTCCTTCAATAGATTAGACAAAGTTCTGGTAAGTGTTTCACTTCAGTTGTACGAACTGCGCAATGCTTGTAGCGGAAAACACCAAAAACAGCTTCGTCAAATAAACTGTCCTCTCCGTCCTCTCCGAAAAAATCTATTTTGCTTAACAAGCACAAAAGTTCTTGGCCAAAATTAAGCAAATAAGATGATTTTTCATTGCTAGACATATATCTATCCATTCAGCTCAAGCCCATACAACTAGGTGTTCTATACATCCAGTAATAGAGGGATGAGCAGAACATTGAATTTGGTCAAATTATCAAAAAGTCAAATTAAAAAAAATTCAGAATACTTGTAGCCCTAAAATTTTCAGAAATCCACGGCACGGCATATAGCAACAGGAAAAAGTCAATTTGGCACGGAAAAAAAGACCTTTATTTTTTACCCCCGTGAGACAAAACTATGTACCCCGATTGAAAAACAACCCTTAATAGATAAAGAATTGTACTTTGAGCGGTAGTCAAATTTCCTCTCTCTGCTCAATTTATTAGTTCCTACAAATGGAAAATGCAATTTGAATTGGATACATAGCAGCATTTTACTGCATATATATACATTGTGACACCCTAGCAGAAGATACACCACCAAAATCAATCACATTCACTCCAAAATATTCAGTGTATGTACTGTCATGTTCCTGAATATATTTTCTTGAAATATTACACAATACACATATTTAAGCTTTCTGGCTCTATAAGATCTACACGTCACATGCCAGCCTGCGGGATTTTTGGTCATGTTTGACATTGACCTGTCGTGTTTCCTGAATAGAATTATGTAATCATACAAAGCCTTAAGGAACTGCTTACTGTTGAATTTCATCCTAAACATCACATTTAACATAAGGCCTCTTGGAACAAGGACTAGTTTACGTGACTCACAGGGCTCCCCATCATCTAATTATTATGTCTTCCTGTGGCTGGTGCTCACTACTCAATATATGCTGAACTTAATAGAACTAATTAGATAGGGCTGCACTTTGAAGACAAGGTCTACCTGAAATACTTACTGGCTTGGAAAATAAGGTGAGATCAAAATTAAATGCTTGCCATTTAAGTTGATATAGATTTGCCAAAAAGGACTTCTTTGGTAGCTGCAGAGAAAAGACGCTTGTGTCTTTTAGTCCTAAAAGTTTGTATGTGATGTTTACACTGTCCTATATTCCCATGAACACACTTTAGTACAACCCAAGACAAGTCTGGGAGAAGCCAGAGACAAGTCAGAAACAGCTCTAAAATTCCCAATAGGCAGTGGGTTTGTAAAAGGTGATTGGCCAACGTACACAGGTAGTTGCAGCCACTTCCTGCAGGGCAGGATGTGCCGTGTCTGGAGTTCCAAATGGAAGGAAACCAAAAATTATCGTCTGCACTTTGTCACACCTAAAGGAGTCTGCGGACATACGGTGTGAAAAAAAAGAGTGTAAGAAAAATTAAGGGATTTATTCGGCAAAAAGGAGAGAAGGACAAGCAAGAGGAAGATCAGAAAAGGCAGACAAAAATGAAAGCAGAAGGAAGGGGAAGGGTAAATCTTGATCGGGACAGCAATGTGTGACGCTATATCAACTTTGGATCAAGAAATGGCTGTAAAAATACAGCCCACGCACAGATTATTTTACTTAACTTTATATTAACACATCACACCAAAAAAAATTAAAAACTTTATAAAACAATTTAAAAAATATAACAGGAGATAAC
The DNA here is from genome assembly GCA_026936325.1 of Platynereis dumerilii. Lineage (NCBI taxonomy): Eukaryota > Metazoa > Annelida > Polychaeta > Phyllodocida > Nereididae > Platynereis > Platynereis dumerilii. The sequence continues at coordinate 1,023,158 of JAPTHN010000076.1, forward strand.
TTACTTCGAAAACTTTTAATTATTTTTCAGTATATTATAACCACTGAAATGGGAGAGTAATTTGCAATAACATGACATTTTCGCATGTTATTAGGCATGTTTTGCAAATTGACTCAGAGCCGTATTAGCTAGGATATGTTTGCTTGATAACAAACATGTCTGGTAAATAAATATGATAACCCATTAGTGGTTAAGTTTATTTGCGAAGGAAAGCTAATGTGAAGATGATATTTTGAAGTATGATTTACGCAAATAGGGAGAAAACTTGATGGTTGGAAAGACTAACAGATATATAAATGGATATTAAGATAAATACTGTAGTGAGAAAGTCAGATATACAGTACGTATAGATAGATAGATTGACATCAAGACAGAAAGATAGATGGATTTATACATGTAGATTGATTGTTTTGTGTACTTATTATGCGTTCAAACATCGGTGAAAATTTCCTTGACGTATAAATACCAGGGGAGGGGGCGGGACTGGATCAACAATACACATACATGCCCCCCTGTTGATTGATTGATTGATTGACAGAAAGATAGATAGACAATACCTGATTATAGATCTGATAAAGTACTCCGGTTTTCAGCTAAACAACAGCCAGCACAGCTAACACACTTAATTCCTGGGCCCAAAATATACAACGCGCCATTCAGTTTCCTTAGAAACATACGCTTTCAAAGCTTTCTCCTCAATATATCCCTCCCTTTGTTTTCCATATGTTTCTTGCTTTTTACATCAGTTTGTGGATATATCCAGCATGATACACAGTGAAGCATTTAAATGTTTATACATTTCAAATAATCTATGTTTTCTCTGTGGCAGAGGGATTTTTGCCATACAAATTTACATTCCTCTCACTTTACTCCCAGCAAATAGAGAGAGTGTGTCGATACCGATATGCTTTATTCCGCTAAAACATCTCGCAGACTACGGAAAGTCATGACATTGTTCTATGCTCTTCTACTTTCGATTTTTAATGTGGAACGATTTTAAAACAACACTGGAAGTAAAAAAAGTTCAGTTTCTCTGTTGAGCATGGTAAAATATTGACATATCAGAAAAACAGACCTATCATCAAGAGAAAAAGTTATACTCTCTTTGAATAAATCTTCAAACGTGAGAAATGCAGAACTGAAAACAACATAAACATATATACTGTGCTACATCCACGAACAACGGACTAAAAATGTTGATCTTGATCCCACAATTATTTCTTTACCAGCTCTTTTCTTGTGTATAACAATAACTTTACCTATGGAGAGAATTATGCGTAGTTGACAGGAAACGGGCTGGCTTGTCGAGAATGTAATCCTAACTATATTTCTTGTCTGCTCCAGGCGCAAGTCAATAACAATAGTTGGGCAAACAAGCAAGCCTCAAAATCATTTGCCCTAACAGAAAAACCACTTTAATAATTCACTGTATGATGTAACCCAATTTTTCTCCAGCACGCCTGGGGTGATAAAACTGTGTTATCATTAACTGCAGTTTATATCCTGATCTAAAAAAACGAATTAAAATTCATATATGACATCCCTATAAGTCATCTTACGCTGTCACATATACTGCGCAATCATCATGAGTCTTGCAGAGTCATACGAAGGACTAATGAGGGTTTTTCATAAACATACGCATAAATATGATAATTTGACAAAATGAAGTAAATTTTGACGTAAGTCATCTGGCACTGTCACATACCATACCCTCTCATCAAGAGTCCTGTGAGTCATGTGAAGTTCGAAAAGTCATCCGAGGCACTCCGAGGCAACCTGAGGCCAGAGGTCATCTGCGTGTTGTTCCGACATCATTAGCTTTGGTGTTAAGAGGCTGGCCTGGAGGTTTATGCTCCTTCAAAGGCCACTTGCCTCTTGTGGTCAGCAGAAAAATTGCCTGAGAAATTGTAAGCAAATAGACTACAAACAGAGCAGTCATGAGCAGAATAAAAGTCATAAATCTGAAACATTGTATAAGGCAGTGTACTCTGTTGTTGTGATGGTTACAGTTGCATAGCATCTTTTTGTCATAACTATCATCATAGCTTTCTCTTTTGTCTTGTATATTACTGGAAAAGGCAAATGCACAGTATCATACCACAACCCAATAAGCACATCTACATGGTAGCAATGTGCGACAATGTTGCATTTTTGTGAAAATTACGCAGAATTGTATAAACATGATGTTGTTGCAACAATGTGAAGCAACATCAAAGACAGACTGTCCGTATGCGATGTTGTGGCAATGTTTCAGAACATTGTGAAAAAACCTCAATGTTGTGTTGTGGCAACATAATTTCTACCATACATTTCAGCGCGACCAACAGAAGAGCCAATTAGCAACAATGTGTCTACTTTGTGTTCGGTTTGGGAATCATTGAAAGAACTAAAAGCGTTTTGCAACACATTTCCGAATGATCTACCTTGAGAGATCATGTTAAAAGGAACATTCATGTTGAAGACGTCAGCAAAACATTTTAAATTAGATCCTTCGATTACTGCCTTAATCCATGATTAAAAGATTTAATCTCCAATGTGAACTGTGCAGTCCACCCTGAGATAGAATAGGGAGTTTGTTGTTGTTTTTAGTTCATTTAACTTCTTCTGCTTCTGAGTCTTTAAAGAATATATTTTAAAACTACAGTCACAATGACTGGTTGATCTCTTTAACAAAGAGACATTAAGCAACTATATGGCCATGGCACAATGCAGTAAAAGTCAGTCAAAAACACTTTATATCCTTGTCCGAGAAAACAGCATAGTTAACAAACAATAGACTCACAATAGGGTTTGTCTGAGCTTAAAGACTGGAGGGGTGGTTAAAGAAGAGAGCATCTGCTTTGCAAATAAGAGACGGCATGTGCACTCGTTTGACATTTAAATTGCCCTCAGGAAATGGCCAGAAACAGAGACAGAATAGCGCAGATAGACAGGAGAAAAACAAGAACTGCGAAGTGGATGTATAATATATAGACAGGATGGATTGATGATTAAGGCTTTCGTAGCTTCGTAGCTTATAACTTTCCAGTTATTGGCCCCTACTCAGGTGTTGACCGTTCGTCTGTCTCGGTGCGTCTATGACAGATATGCTTTACATCCTTTATTAAAGCACATGGCAGGCTAATTATGACAGGAAGAGGACACAACAATCAGACAAAAGATGATTGAAACAGCCGTCCAACATTAATATCTGCAGTCCTCCTATTAGCTTGGCCGACTTTACAATTACATCCTTGGCAGGCTTGAGTCTTTCTACGCTCCCTTTGGAGCGAAAACCAGTGCCCATGATTTGACTTATTTTGACGTCAGGGTATCGCCAAGACGTTATACTGATGTCTGACTGACGTCAGATGAGGTCAGATGTCAACTGGGTGGATTCAACAAGCAGCTCAATATCTTTACTATAAGGGAGATGTAAAAACACCTGGCTATAAAAAGAGTTTTACACTGTGCTAATGATTGTCAAGATCGCATGACTTCACGTAATACAAAGACTTTCCTGAAGCATTAAAAAGAAATAAAAAGAAATTGTTTTTCTGCAAAAGGTCTGATGAAGTTCTTTCTTTTGCTTTCCAGATTACTAAATCGAAAAACCAGACTGATTCACTTATTGCTTTTTAATTTACTCTCGTTTTTAAAATCATTCTGCTTAATCAGGCTAATATTTCAAATTTCATGAGTAAAAGTATTTCAGATAAGAAAACAGATGAAGTAGATAAGGAAATTTATGGAAAGTACGATATGGTATGCATATGGATTTTGGAGTGATACAATTTTAATTGAAAGAAACTTAAGTGAATTTCATGATTATGTCAATTACTTCTTCTGTAAATATACATAATATAAAGGGCCAACAAAATATAATTCTTTATGACTTGAAAATGGCACATGGCCTACACAAAGAATAACCTCTTAAGTTAGCTCAGCGGGAGCATGCTGGTCAGCTGATCGCTTTGTCTGGGTTAAGTGGGTTTGAAATCTGCCCTTGCCGGGTTACCTGGCCCAATGTAGGACGGAGGTTTCAATCATCCTTTGCCTAATTGCTGTGTCTTCCTCTTGCCCTAATTAGCCTCCAAGTGCATCAACAGACATGAGAAATCCACCATGGAAACATAAAGCCTCAAATCATCCATCGATCCACTTGCGCTTTACATGCTGTATTGAAGTGTATTCATGTACCAAATCCACAGACCGAATGGGCGGGGGGGGGGGGCCTTAACCCCTTCTGGATCCGCAAATTAACGATCCATTGAAACATTCCACTGATTAAAATGTGAGATTAAAGCACTTGATTAAAGGAAAAGCCATATATGTGAAAGCTTTTCGAGAGAGACTTACGTAAGTGAAGGAAGCACAACTCTTCGAAGGACAATACAAAGCAAAAATCTACTATAGGCAGACACAAAAGAAATACTTTTCCATGAATTTCTGAACTTCCTTAAAGAAAGACATTGAATTGTGTACTTCTTTTCTTCTTCCCTTATCATTTTCCCTGTATGCATAGAGCTGAAAATAATGTGAGCAATACAACATTAAAGCTATTACAATATGTCGTGTTTTCTGTTTGTTGGTTTTTCGTTTTCTTTAGATAATAATTATTCTAACATGATGATGCTAGCCTATGGATTTAAAACTCCTTACAAAACCTGACCTTAAATACATAAAGAAAACACAAGACTTTGAGATCCACAATGGAAACATGAAATGATAAAGTTCAAAAGTCATAAAAACATGAAGGTCACCATAGATGGCTTGACTGATAGATTTGTTTGGCACTGCACATGCAATTCTTGCTTTGTGCGCTTGACTCAGATTTTGTGTATACAGAATAAAATAATTGGATTGAAATGAATTGGTTACTACCACTGTACAAGGCTTGCACAGTATGGCAGCATATATTCAGCCTCATGTTCGTGGCCATCAATGACCTTACAACAAGCCCTTTCCATCACATTGAAATGAACTGTCGATTTGTCATAAGATAACTTGTACCCTCAGTACTGAGTACTGAGTATATGTACTGTGACTCAGTAGTTGACTTATTTTAATAGCATTGAAAGTACTCACAAATTGCTAATGAGTCACAGAGCATAACATGGCTGGGATAGCGATGCGACCTCACAACCTTGGAACATGTCAGTGCAATTCTGTAAGCATTTGTCATTTGTTGGCTGAAACTATAACTGATTTGTTAACAAAGCACAAGGATTTTTTAAGAATTTTTTGTTAAAATTGACCCGTGAATTGACTCATTACATGTTTTAATTTGTATATGTTTTCCTCTATTTAATTCTTTCAGACTGTCAGTTGCAGTTAGCTGCCCTTGATACTGCCAAATTTCAAATGCTAATTTAAAAAGAGCAAGGCTCAGAATAATTTTTATCATGAAGCATGCTTGTTTTTGACAGCTAGTCTTTAACTTTGGGAATAGCAGTTTGCGAAAACCCTCATGAAGGTATAAATCTCAGCAAAGTTTGGGGACAAATAGCCCAGAGACAGACATGTCACACAATTAGCAGTATCTATCAATCAAATTTAATTGCGCTGAGTCGGTTTTTCCACGCAATCGTCAAAACTGTCACCGATATAATTATGCAATTTATCAAACTATTGTCACACTTAAGTGGTTTCGTCATAAATATCAAAACACATTTAGATTTCAAATTTAAATCATCTACTATCAGCTACTCCAATGTTAAATTAAATTCTCTATGGCCACCTATAACTAATTCTGCATATTGCAGAATTTAATAGATAGCCTAATTCAGAAATTATAAAACCCTTAAATATTAACTGCTTAAAAGGAAACACTGCCTTAAATGGTTTAATTGGTAATCAGTCAAGGCAAGGAGTAATTATATCAATGGGAGATACAACAGGGAAATTATAAGTTTGTGAGTCCATTGAAGAGTCAACTCACAAATAAAGGCACCAATCAGTCAATGACAAATACATATGCAACAGTGCATGATATCGCTGTTAGGAGGCAGAGAGTTGAACTCTATTTCGACATCATGCAAAAGCTATAGGATGTTTCCTAAAAATATGGCATTGATAAAAAATCTCTCTCTAACCAATTTACCACTTTTTCAATATGAGAAATTTGGGACCTGGGGTGACATAAATGGCATTGTGAAATTTCTAAATACACAGGAAGCATGTTTTTTCCCTGAGCTTTCAGGCAAACGCTAACACTGTTTGAGCTCACTATTCAGAATGGAGCTTATCATATGACCACCAACAGAATATAATTCCTGCAAAGCCCTAACATACATATAGATTCTAATTGGGGACCTCCATATATCTATCTTAGCTTAATTAACTTATCTTAAAGCTTTGTACTTGCTAACTAAATCGTGCATAGTCTATATAGGTAGCCCAGAACATACAGCTATTCCCGAAAATAATGAACTACATAAATCCTAATTTTTGTAAACACAGTCACCTAATCCCTCAGTCCCCTCAGCGTCATATGCCATGGTTATTGTACAATGGTGATGATGGGACAGCAAGTCCTATGGGTGTGGGTATACTATGTAGTCAGGTAGCCAGATAAAAGGTAAGGTGGTAAGTTTTTTAAGCTATTCCATCAGCAAGTTATAGTCAAATTTAAAACACTTATCACAGATGACCACTTCTGTAACTGTCTGACTCAAGGTTACCCCTCTAATTTTTTCTTACCTCAATTAACCCAATATATACTACATAAGTTATAATTATGTAAATTGGCAATTTTGTAATTAATTTTTGGAAACCTTCCATTTGAGGTCATGATTGATACAACATACATGTACAACCCTTAATTCTGGCAACCTATCACTTTTCATTATATCTAGAATCTAGCTGTCCGACTCAAAGAACATTACCCTATAGGCCTAAACCATAAGAAAAGTAAAATATGGCTCTAACTCTTCTTTTCTAAAAAGCAACTTTTAAATTGGTTCTAATTACAACTTTGATAGGTTGACTAGCTCCCATGCCAGCTGACCAAGAACAAGCCTGTACAACAACTATTGAAGACATCCTTAGATGCACCCGCAGATGGAAGATGGGCTTAGAATAACCTGAGATTTGCAGAAGGCTCTGAAACAGAGTGCTCAACCAAGAATGTGAAAAGGTCTGAGGAGGTCGCCCTGATTTGTCAACTTAGCTGCTCAAGACTTGAGAAACACTACAAAGGCAGACTTGAGAAAGACTCCAAGGGCAGCTGTATCCACATTGAAGAGCAAACAAGACCATGGAGTGTAGGAGACTGAAATGCTGCAGGTGTGAATGTGTGAAGAGTAGACAAAGATGGATAATGGACAAGACCAGCAAAAAATTGATAAATGATAAAGATGATCCTCACACAATTGATGGTTTGTTCATATATGCTACCTGTGGTTACGCCGTCTGCCTTCTGATGAGTGAAACATACAGCAATTGGTGAAGAAAAGCTATGTTAAGTAAAAGAATCTATCTCTTCATGAATCAGCGGGTGCAATCAATACAATTGGTGTAGGGTTGAATCTCACTCTTTTTGGTCACTTGGACTTGTGTGGTTTATAGATAAAGAATTAAACAATGAGTGGATTTAACTTGAAAATCCTCTCTCTGCTCAATTTTTACAATTCATACAAAGAAAAACCAACCATCTGCTATATATACATTGGAGTATTGCATATATAGCATATAACAACACTGCAGAAGAAGATACACCATCAAAATCAATCACATTCACCCCCTATGTATTGAGTGTATATACCGACATGTTCCTGAATATATTCCCTGAAATATCAGACACCTTTTTCATTTTCTGACTGCATACGATCTACAAATCAAGTGCCAGCGAGCATATTAATGTTTTGCAGCATTGGTTACCCTCTATCATCTAACATTCAGTGTATTTTTCTTGGCCTATTCTGAAAAAAAAATCAAATGCCAGAAATATACGATTTTTGGTCACGGTTGACCTTCACTTTGACTTGTTGTGTTTACTTAATAGAATTTTGTAATCATACAAAGCCTTAAGGAACTGCATACTGTTGTATTTCATCTTAAACATCACATAATACCTTTTGGAACAAGGACTAGTTTATGTGACTCACAGGGCTCCCCATCATCTAATCATTACTTCTTCCTGTGGTGGGTGCTCAACACCTCATATATATGCTGAACTTAACAACAAACTAATCAAATAGGGTTGCACTTTGAAGGCAAAGGTCTACCTGAAATACCTATAGGCTTGGAGAGAAAATAAGGTGAGATTAAAATTGAATGCCGCCATTCAAGTTGATGTAGATTTGCCAAAAAAGGACTTCCTATATAGCTGTAGGGAAAAGATGCTTATGCCTTTTAGTCCAAAAAGTATGTATGTGATGTTTACACTGTCCTATTCCCATGAACACACTTCAGAACAACCCAAAGACAAGTCTGGGAGAAGCCAGAGACAAGCCAGGGACAAGCCAGAGACAAGTCAGAAACAGCTCTAAAATTCCCAATAGGCAGTGGGTTTGTAAAAGGTGATTGGCCAACGTTCACAGGTAGTTGCAGCCACTTCCTGCAGGGCAGGATGTGTGGTGTCTGGAGTTCCAAATGGAAGGAAACCAAAAATTATCGTCTGCACTTTGGCACACCTAAAGGAGTCTGCGGACATATGGTGTGAAAAAAAAGAGTGTTAGAAAAATTAAGGGATTTATTCGGCAAAAAGGAGAGAAGGACAAGCAAGAGGAAGATCAGAAAAGGCAGACAAAAATGAAAGCAGAAGGAAGGGGAAGGGTAAATCTTGATACAAAGCATTAGTCTGATACGCTGCAAAAAATCTGGGCAAGTCAGTGAGACAGAGCCAGTACGTCATACTGACAATCGGGACAGCAATGTGTGACGCTATATCAACTTTGGATCAAGAAATGGCTGTAAAAATACAGCCCACGCACAGATTATTTTACTTAACTTTATATTAACACATCACAGCAAAAAAAAATTGAAAACTTTACAAAACAATTTAAAAAATATAACAGGAGATACCTTACTTCGAAAACTTTTAATTATTTTTCAGTACATTATAACCACTGAAATGGGAGAGTAATTTGCAATAACATGACATTTTCGCATGTTATTAGGCATGTTTTGCAAATTGACTCAGAGCCGTATTAGCTAGGATATGTTTGCTTGATAACAAACATGTCTGGTAAATAAATATGATAACCCATTAGTGGTTAAGTTTATTTGCGAAGGAAAGCTAATGTGAAGATAATATTTTGAAGTATGATTTACGCAAATAGGGAGAAAACTTGATGGTTGGAAAGACTAACAGATATATAGATGGATATTAAGATAAATACTGTAATGAGAAAGTCAGATATACAGTACGTATAGATAGATAGATTGACATCAAGACAGAAAGATAGATGGATTTATACTTGTAGATTGATTGTTTTGTGTACTTATTATGCGTTCAAACATTGGTGAAAATTTCCTTGTCGTATAAATACCGGGGGGGGGCCTGACTGGATCAACAATACACATACGTGCCCCCCTGTTGATTGATTGATTGATTGACAGAAAGATAGATAGACAATACCTGATTATAGATCTGATAAAGTACTCCGGTTTTCAGCTAAACAACAGCCAGCACAGCTAACACACTTAATTCCTGGGCCCAAAATATACAATGCGGCATTCAGTTTCCTTGGAAACATACGCTTTCAAAGCTTTTTCCTCAATATATCCCTCCCTTTGTTTTCCATATGTTTCTTGCTTTTCACATCAGTTTGTGGATATATCCAGCATGATACACAGTGAAGCTTTTAAATGTTTATACATTTCAGATAATCTATGTTTTCTCTGTGGCAGAGGGATTTTTGCCAGACAAATTTACATTCCTCTCCCTTTACTCCAAGCAAATAGAGAGAGTGTGTCGATACTGATATGCTTTATTCCGCTAAAACATCTCGCAGACTACGGAAAGTCATGATATTGTTCTATGTTCTTCTACTTTAGATTTTAATGTGGCACGATTAACAACACTGGAAGTTAAAAACTTCAGATTCTTGGTTTGGCATGGTAAAACATTTACATACCAGAAACACAGATATATATTCAGATGAAAAAAACATACTCCCTTTGTAAAAATCTTAAAAAGTGAGGAATGCAGTACACAAAACCACATTATACATTACTAAATCCATGCACAAACAACGGACAAACAATAAGCGTATCTTATTCTCAAAATTATTTCTTCAACTACTTTTTTTAGTATTTTACAATAACAGTATCAGTGTAGGACATTCTGAGCAGCTGACAAACAATTAATTGGGCTAGCTTTTCGAGAATGTTGGCTCAACTATTTTGTGTCAACCTAAGGGCTGGGCCGCAGGTCGCAATAGTATGGCAGATAAGCAAGCTCCCAAATCATTGTTGGCCTTAAAGAAATTATTTCACTTTTCATTGTTAGATATAACCCCACTTATCTCACATGGCTAAGATGATGATATTTTCTCAATTTATATCATACAATCTGACAAAATCACATAAAATTTATATATATATGACAGCTCCATAAGTCATCTGACACTGTCACATACCATACCCTCTCATCAAGAGTCGTGTGAGTCATATGCAAGTCCGAAAAGTCATTCGAGGCACTCCGAGGTAACCTGAGGCCAGAGGTCATCTGCGTGTTGTTCCTACATCATTAGCTTTGGTGTTAAGAGGCTGGCCTGGAGGTTTATGCTCCTTCAAAGGCCACTTGCCTCTTGTGGTCAGCAGAAAAATTGCCTGAGAAATTGTAAGCAAATTGACTACAAACAGAGCAGTCATGAGCAGAATAAAAGTCATAAATCTGAAACATTGTATAAGGCAGTGTACTCTATTGTTGTGATGGTTACAGTTGCATAGCATTTTTTTGTCGTAACTATCATCATAGCTTTCTCTTTTATCTAGTATATTACTGGAAAAGGCAAATTTATGCACAATATCATATCACAACCCAATAAGCACATCTACATTGTATCAATGTTTCGACAATGTTTCGATGTTTGTGAAAATTATGTAGAAGTGTATGACATGACGTTGTTGCAACAAGGTGAAGCAACATCAAAGATATGATGTTTGTATGCGATGTTGCGGCAATGTTTCAGAACGTTGTGAAAAAACCTAGATGTCATGTTCACGACTTCACATTGTGGAAACATGATTTCTACCATACATATCAACGTGACCGACAGAACAACCAATTAGTAACATTGTGTTTATGTTGTGTGACTTGAACGAATCATTGAAAAAATATTTTAAAAAGCGTTGCAACACATTCCCGGAAATTCTACCTTGAAGGGTCCTGCTAAAATAAGACTCATGTTGAAGACATTAGGAATATTTAATATTGGGTCCTTCGATCATTTCCTTTACCTATTTTTAAAAGATGTATCCTTCTCCAATACTAACAGTACAGTCAGCACAACCTAAAATAAAATAGGGAGTTTGTTGTTGTTGTTATTTCAATATAACTTCTTCTACTTCTGAGTCTATCAAGAGTATATTTTATAACTACAGTCACAATGACTGGTTGTGGCAATGGTTGATCTCTTTAACAAAGCGATATATGGCCATGGTACAATGCAGTAAAAGTGAGGCAAAAGCGCTTTATATCCTTGTCCGAGAAAACATCATAGTTAACAAACAATGGACTCACAATAGGGTTCGTCTGAGCTTAAAGACTGGATGGGTCGTTAAAGAAGAGAGCATCTGCTTTGCAAATAAGAGACTGCATGTGCACTCGTTTGACATTTAAATTGCCCTCAGGAAATGGCCAGAAACAGAGACAGACTGCACAGACAGACCCGAGAAAAACAAGAACTGTGAAGTTGATAGATAGGCAGGAATCCTGGAAGGATGAATGGGTGGATTATTGGATGGCTGATTGGGGCTTTATGATTTGTAATCATATAATTGATAAGCTGATTAGACCGGGAGGAAACCACAGCAATGAGGCACATGTATGATAGGCACAGCTGTCCAACATAGGCCAGGTGATTTGGAAGTAGCTGGATTGGAATCCGAGACAGAGTGATTGGTAGGCTAGCACACTGCCAATAAGCCAGCCCTGCAACAAAGACATGTTGGAAAAAGAATAGGGCAGAAGTTACAGATATGTAAATTCAAATTTATTAGGTTTAAGGTCTATGGTCCTCCTATGAGCTCGGCCGACTGTATAATTACATCCTTGGCAGGCCTGATCAAAGCCCCCAAGGGAGCATATACCAGTGTGCAGCACTTTTTAGACATGCCTTGAAAAGCATTCAACAATTGCAACCACTCCCTATGCAGCTTTATAATTTATCGAAAAGAAGACGGACACCAACATCATTTTATTGGAAATATACAATTTTCAAATAAAGGATGATTTTTTTTAAATTAAGCCTTATGTAACTTTTTAGAACATCATATAGGCCTATGATATTTCGCCTGTGGGCAATTTTACTTATTTTGACGCCAGGGGAACCTCAAGACATTATTCTGATGTCTGTCTGACGTCAGGTGTGGTCAGATGTCAACTGGGTTGATTCAACAAGCAGCTCTCTATCTTTACTTTAAGGGAGATGTAAAAACACCTGGCCATAAAAAGAGTTTTACACTGTTCTAATGATTGTCAAGATCGCATGACTTCATGCAATACAGAGAATTTCAAAAAGCATTAAAAAGAAATAAAAAGAAATTGCTTTTCTGCAAATGGTCTGATAAAGTACTTTCTTTTGCTTTCCAGATAACTAAAACGAAAACCAGACTGATACACTCATTGCATTTAAATTGCTCTCTTTTTTAAAATCTTTCTAATTAATCAGGGCAATATTTGAAATTTCATGAGTAAAAATATTCAGATAAGCAAACTGATTAAGTAGGTAAGGAAAATGATGGAAATGATAACAATATAACATGCATTTGGAGTTATACAATCTTAATTGAAAGAAACTTTATTTAAATTCATGATAATGTCAGTTACTTCAACTGCAAACATACTTAGGCCTACAAAATATAAGTAGTTATGATTTGAAGAGAGTGGCTCACTTAAAGAACACCCTTTCCATGACGGGGGAGGTTTTGCACAGCAGTACTGCGCCGATTTGCCAATCACAGGGTGCCGGGTGCGAATCCAGCTCTTGCCGGGGCATCTGGTCCTATGTTGGATGGCTGTTTCAATCATCCTCGGACTCCTTGTGGCCAATGTTGGGCCATCCACCAGTCCTTCTGTCCAAGCTAGCCAACTAAGTCCAGAAATACAGGATGTAAAACTCCAAATCATATATCCATCAATTGGGGCTTTACATGCTGTATTCATATACCAAATATTCAGGTTCAAGTTAAACCCCCTGCGCTACTGATCCATGGAAACATTCCATTTGATTAAAATGTGAGATTAAAGCACTTGATTAAAGCAAAAGCCATATATATTGTGAAAGCTTTTCGAAAGAGACTTACGTAAGTGAAGGAAGCGCAACTTTCGGAGGACAATAAAAAAGTAAAAATCTACTATAGGCACATACAAAAGAAATTCTTTTACATGAATTTCAGAACTTCCTTAAAGAAAGACAACGAATTGTGCACTTCTTTCTTTGCTTATCATTTTCCCTCTTTGAAGAGATATGAAGAGAACTGAAAATGTTGTAACCTATACAACATAAAGGCTATTGCAATATTTTCTGTATTTTTTCGGTGGATTTTCGTTTTCTTCACATAATTCAGATTAATTCTAATATGATGAATCTAACCTATGGATTTAAAAGTCCTTGCAAAACTTGACATTAAAAGACATAAAACAGACTGAGAAATCCAACATAGAAAGTTTAGAAACATGAAATGATAAAGTTAGAAAGTCATAAAAAGATGAAGGTCACCAAATGACACACCATATATGGTTTGGCAGGTAGATCTGTGTGGCCCTGCACATGCAATGCTTGCTATGCGCGCTTGATTCAGTTTTTATGTTATCCGGAATGAAACAATTGAAATAAATTCAATTGGCTTATATTCAGCAGTTTGTGGCCATCAATGACCTTACAACAAGCTCTGTCCATCACATAAGAATGAACAGTTAATTTGCCATTGAATAACTAGTGGCCTCAGTGATGAGTGCTGATTATACTGTGACTCAGTATGGTTGACCAATTTTGATAGCATGGAAAGTACCTCACAAATTGGTGATGAGTCACAGAGGATAACATGGCAGGGATAGCGATATGACCTCACAAGGAACGTGTCGGTGCAATTCTGTAAGCACTTGTAATTCGTTGGCTTAAACTATCACTGATTTGTTAACAAAGGACAACAATTTTCTACGAAATTGTTATTACAGTCTGTCACTTTGATATAGAAAAAGAGCGGACTGTTGCACGTTGAAAATGGCACTTTGTGTGTCATCATGCTGATGATTTGTCATGATCATACCCAGTACTTTCAATGTTAATTTGATTTAAGGGGACTTATTCCGCTTGTTAGTGACAGCCAAATGAAAGGATTATGTATCTGATTTTCACTCTAAAATCAGTTATGGCAAGTCAAGTGGCCTTCTCCTGATCATGACTAATCAAACAGCCTCAATGTTTCCCATGTTGAAAGTAGAGAAGATGACATTTCATAGGCTATCATGAGATACAAAGTGCATTTTTCACTATGAACTGATCCTAATTTTTTCTATATCAAAGTGACAGACTGTAAAATTGATTCTGTGAGTTGACTCATTACTTGTTTTAATTTGTATATTTTTTCCTCTATCTGAAACTTTCAGACTGTCAGTTGCAGTATGCTGCCCTTGATTCTACCACATTTCAAATGCTAATTTAAAAAGTGCAAGGCTCAGAATAATTTTTATTGTGAAGGATGCTTGTTTTTGACAGCTAGTCTTCAACTTTGGGAATAACAGTTTGTGAAAACCCTCATGCAGGTTTAAATCTCAGCTAACTTTGGGGACAAATAGCCCAGAGACAGGCATGTCACACAATTAGCAGTATTTATCAATCATATTTAATTGCACTGAGTCGGTTTTTCCTCGCAACCGTCAAAACTGTCACCGATATAATTATGCAATTTATCAAACTATTGTCAAACTTAAGTGGTTTCGTTATAAATATCAAAACACATTTAGATTTCAAATTTAAATCACCTACTATCAGCTACTCCAATGTTAAATTAAATTCTCTATGGCCACCTACAACTAATTCTGCAAATTGCAGAATTTAAAGGATAGCCTAATTCAGAAATTGTAAAACCCTTTAATATTAACTGCTTAAAAGGAAACACTGCCTTAAATGGTTTAATTTGTAATCAGTCAAGACTGTCAAGGCAAGGAGTAAATTATATCAAAGGGAGATACCACAGGGAAAGGTTAAGTTTGTGAGTCCATTGATGAGTCAACTCACAAGACTTATCAAGGGCACAATTCAGTCAATGACAAATGCATATACAACAGTGATATTACTGTTGGGATGCAGAGGGTTGAATTTTATTTCGACATCATGCAAAAAGCTATGTTTCCTCAATATGGTATTGTTAAAAGTCTCTCTCTAACCAATAATTATTGACCACTCGTTTCAATGTGATAAAGCTGGGACCTGGGGTCACATCAATGGCATTGTGAAACTGCAATACAAAGGAAGCATGTTTTTTCCCTGAGATTTTAGGCAAATACTAACACTGTTTGAGCTCACTATTCAGAAGGGAGCTTATTATGACCACCAACAGAATATAATTCCTGCAAAGCCCTAACATACATATAGATTCTATATGGTAACCTTCATATATCTATCTTAGCTTAATTAACTTATCTTAAGGCTTTGTACCTGCTAACTAAATCTTGCACAGTCTATATATGTAGCCCAGAGCATACAGCCATTTCCAGAAAATAATGAACTACATAAATCCTAATTTTTGTAAACACTGTCACGTAATCCCTCAGTCACCACAGCGTCATGTACCATGGTTATTGTGCAATGGTGATCTTGGGACAGCAAGTCCTATGGGTGTGGGTATATGTACATGCAGTTAGGTGGCTAGATAAAAAGACAGGGTGGTCAGTTGGATTCCTATTAGTCTAATTTTGAAGTGAATTGTTTATAAGGCTCTATGTTCTTTAATCATTTGATTATGCACTGCCAAGGATTAACATGACAAGCATATATACTATGGTAGGCCTAATATAGCAAAGTTCACTTCTGGAACAGGAAGAAACATCTGTCACAAATAGGTTGCCCAGACTCGGAATTGAACATGGGGGTTCCAGATGTCAACTACCGCTAATCTAGGCCCTAATTCCAAAGTACATCGGGATCTCTTATGGAAGCTCTGGGTCTACGTCTGAGTCTAAAGGAGACCTTTATTTGGCTGGGATATTATGTCAGTCAAACCTTTGGTTTTTTTAGTAACATGTGTCCTTTGTCTTCAGTATCCTGTCAACACAGAAAAACATTTCACACTACACTTGTATGTCATTGCTATCATTGGCAGCACAGCAAGTCTGCAAACCAAGTTTTGCAGATAAACGCGGACTAGCAAGACCTAGTCCCCTACGATACATCTGACTAAAAACTTCATATCAAGATTTACCCCACATCTTCCTGTTTTCTTACTTTTTTTCTTTTCCCTTCTCACTCTATCAGTGTTTTTTTTCCCCGAATCAATCCCTTTTTGCAATTCCTTTTTTTTACTCAAATGTCTGCAGACTCCTTTTTTTTCCTGCAGGAAGTGGCTGCAACTACCTTTGTACGTTGGCCAATCACCTTTTACAAACCCACTGACTATCAGGAATTTTAGCGCTGTTCTTGCCTTGTCCCTGGCTAGTATCTGGTTTGTTTCTGGCTTGTCTCTGGCTTGTCCCTGGCATGTCTTTGGGTTGTACAGTAACTGAATTGAGTTGGTGGAAATAGGACAGTGTAAACATCACATACATACTCTGGGAACTAAAGTTTTTTTACACTTTTGACAAGTCTCATTACTTTGTCGGTTTATATGAATGAGAAGTACATATGCCGCTCTCTAAATTTCATGCCATCCTTGCCAATTGTATATTTACTAAATATTAGTTAGTGAGCAGCTCTTTCTTGTACTGTGTCTGTTTGTGTTGTATTTATTCTCGAACATGCACTGCAACGTAAGCCCAAAATTCATGGTGAACCTACCACAATGATACAGCTTAGGGCAGCCAAAGAATGTCACAGCTTATCACCCATGGCAGACACAAGGGGAACATTGCCCAAAGTTCCCATGCCTTATATAAAGCATTCTCCAGAATTTGTGACCACCATGTGTTGAAAAGTGATGAGAAGACATGTAGTGCCTCATACCCCTATTCATTCAGGGATGTCCAGGGCCTATGTGTTGCCACAGCATAGAACACTGGATAAAAACCGCCTCAATTCATTGTCCAACAGACTCGAATCAAATTCAGTTCCAGGATAGAAATCGAACCCACGACCTAGCACCTCGCTGGTGGTCAAGTGGTGCCCGTCTGCTCTGCTGAAGGTCTTTGCCTTCATGGATTGGAAACCCAGGTGGGGAACCCAAAATGTTCAGTGTACCTTCATGAGTGAAATCCAAGCTGTCGTTCGGATGAGACATTAAATTGGCAGCCCCTTGTATCAGTGTCTTTGCTGGGCAAGTAAAAGATCCCTCACATGGGGTAAATGTGTAACATGTTGAGGACTCCTGCTCTCTCTTCCATCTCATCAATCAACCCTCGTAAGCACCCGCAACTGGGCTTAGAGGGCTGCACTTACCATATCTATCTATCTATCTATCTATCTATCAGCTCATGTACATGCCATTCGGCTTTTTAAAAGCGCCTTACTATGATTACTAATTGCATTACTTGAAATGATTTGATATTTGAGCTATAATTTGAACCATAAAAAATCTAACAACAGGAAATTATCTATTTTAGCAGAAAATGGTACAAGATTGAATTTAATACTGCAACGTTGTAATGGCAGATACTTAAAAATGTCATTTCCTTCATGAAAATCGGATTGTTGATGATCTTGGTATTAAATTTTATCTGAACACACCACATTTGTAAATATTGTTTCATTTAAATTTTATTCTTAAGAATTGCTGTGAATGTCAGATTTAACATGAACTGTAATGAGCAACATGTCAATTCTGAAAAAGGTATAGGCAACTTCGAATAGCTTCTGATGGATAACCATTACATGTAAAAAAAAAACTATTTTAAGTTTGAAAGCAGGGTTTCGAACGGACAATTACATATATGAAAATTTGATATTTTATTCGATAAGTCATTGTAGAGCATATTTTAGTCTCAGAAAACTCAGAAATTGATTCTAAAAGTTCACAACATTTGAAGTTATTCTCATTCGTAATGTTTGTCTATATATCAGTGAAATGACATTGACACAGGCGCTTCATTAACCAGCAAATATGAGAAGCTGTGAAATTGTGATTCCACAGTAAAAGCACTCTCATCCCATAAACATGCTCATTGTATGGAAGCAGACTTAAACAATTTAAAGTCCATGTTAACACATGTCGCATTCAACAATTGCTACCACTCCCTGTATGGTTTTTTAACTAATCGAAAAGACGATTGACACCAATATCATTTCATTGGAAATATACAATTTTCAAATAAAGGAAGATTATAAAAAATTAATTGTTATTGAACTTTTTAGAACATCATATAAGGTATTTGCCCTGTGGGTAATTAGACCTATTTTGACATCAGGGGAACATCAAGACGTTATTCTGATATCTGCCTGACGTCAGGTGATCGCATGACCTCATGTAATACAAAGATTTTCTGAAAGCATAAAAAGAATTAAAAGAAATAAAAAGAATTTGCTTTTCTCAATAAGGTCTGATAATGTTCTTTCTTTTGCTTTCTAGATTACTAAATCGAAAACCAGACTGACACACTCATTGCTTTTAAATGTACTCTCTTTTTTATTAGTCTTTCTGATTAATCAGGGCAATATTTCAAATTTCATGTGTAATAATATTTCAGATAAGAAAAAAGATGAAGTAGATAAGGAAATTCATGGTAAAGATAAGAATACTACATGCGTTTGGAGTGATACAATCTTAATTGAAAGAAACTTTATTGAAGTTTGTGGTTATGTCAATTACTTCATCAGTAAATATACATAATACTTTAAATGGCAACAGAATATTTGTTTGTTGTGATTTGACAGGCGTGGTTCACATAAAGAACACCCTCTCTATTACATGAGAGAGGAGGGTAGCTCAGCGGTAGTGCACTGGTTTGTCAATCACTGAGTGCCGGGTGCGAATCCAGCTCCAGCTGGTTCATTGGGTCCTATTTTGGATGGCTGTTTCAACAATCCTCCACCTCATTGCTGTGTCTTCCTCTTGTCC
Organism: Platynereis dumerilii; assembly: GCA_026936325.1. Taxonomy (NCBI): domain Eukaryota; kingdom Metazoa; phylum Annelida; class Polychaeta; order Phyllodocida; family Nereididae; genus Platynereis; species Platynereis dumerilii. Next base: position 1,042,517 of record JAPTHN010000076.1, read on the forward strand.
TAATTAGCCTCCAAGTACGTGAACAGACTTGGAGAAATCCACAATGGAAACATAAAGCCCAAATCGTCAAGAAATAGGAAAATTAAAAAGACAAAATTCAGTTGCAGGAAAGTCCGCAATCTATTATATTAAAGAATATAGAACAAACAGGAGTTCAATTTACAGAAAATAAGACAGAATTAAAAGAAGAAAAAATTATACATGAAAAAGATTCTCTCTACCAAAAATTAAACGTTGAAAAACGGTATAACCTAATCATCACTGGAGTGGCAGAAGACAAGAATGAAAATCTTGATAGAAAAATCACAGAAATTTTGGAAGCGAAATTTGGGAGAGCTGCTATGAGTTTGAAATGTGAAAGGATAGGAAAGACTGAAACGGGAGCCAATATGCAACCAAGAAAGGTAAAAGTCAAATTTTCAAGTATTTGGGATAAGAGGTACATATATACCTGAGATGCCAAATATTGGAAATTGTTCAGCAAATTCTATCACAAGACAGAAAACAGAAAAGATGACGTATGAGACAACATGACACCAAAACAACTTATCCAACAGCCCTCAAAACTGCACTCATAAAAACACCGCTCATTTAAATTTCAAAATTATCACTTTATTACCATTTTTTAAAAATATATATGTTTTTGAATTTTGTAATATTTGAAACTTTTCCCAATAGCGGCTAACAATTGCCTTCGGGAAAATAACAAATAAATCAAATCAAAAGCAAATTATTGGGGCAATTACATCCTGTGTTCATATACTAAATCTACAGACCGAAGGGGGAGGGGAGGGGGGTTTAAGCCCCCCTTCTGGACCTGCTAAGTAATGATCCATGGAAACATTCCATTGATTAAAATGTGAGATTAAAGCATTTGATTAAAGCAAAAGCCAAAAATTGTAAAAGCTTTTCGAAAGAGACTTAAGTAAGTGAAGGAAGCACAACTCTTCGAAGGACAACAAAAAAGCAAAAATCTACCAAGTAGTCACACAAAAGAAATTCTTTTCCATGAATTTCTGAACTTCCTGAAAGAAAGACAATGAATTCTGTACTTCTTTTCTTCTTCCCTTATCATCTTGCCTGTACGAATAGAGCTGAAAATGATGTGAGCAACACAATATTTTGTGTATTTTGTTGGTTGGTTTTTTGTTTTCTTCAGGTAATTCTTACATGATGAGGCTAACCTTTGGATTTAAAACTCCTTACAAAATCTGACCTTAAAAGGCATAAAAGAAAACAACACAAAAAGGCTTTGAGACCCACCATGGAAACATGAAATGATAAAGTTAGAAAGTCATAAAAACAAGAAGGTTTCCATAGATGGTTTGATAGATAGATTTGTGATGCCCTGTACAGTGCACACGCAATAGCATCGAAGTTTTTGTAAAATTAATTCTGTGAGTTGCCTCGTTACTTGTTTTAATTTGTATATGGTTTCCTTTATTTAATTCTTTCAGACTGTCAGTTGCAGCATGCTATCTTTGATTCTACCACATTTCAAATGCTTATTTAAAAAGTGCAAGGCTCAGAATAATTTTTATCAAGAAGGACTCTTGTTTTTGACAGCTAGTCTTTAACTTGGGGAATAACAGTTTGTGAAAACCCTCATGCAGGTTTAAATCTCAGCTAACTTTGGGGACAAATATCCCAGAGACAGACATGTCACACAATTAGCAGTATTTATCAATCAAACTTAATTGCACTGAGTCGGTTTTTCCACGCAATCGTCAAAACTGTCACCGATATAATTATGCAATTTATCAAACTATTGTCGCACTTAAGTGGTTTCGTTATAAATATCAAAACACATTTAGATTTCAAATTTAAATCATCTACTATCAGCTACTCCAATGTTAAATTAAATTCTCAATGGCCACCTATAACTAATACTGCAAATTGCAGAATTAATTGGATAGCCTAATTCAGAAATTGTAAAACCCTTAAATATTAACTGCTTAAAAGGAAACACTGCCTTAAATGTTTTAATTGGTAATCAGTTAAGACAAGGAGTAAATTATATCAATGATAGATACCACAGGGGAATGATAGTTTGTAAGTCCATTGATGAGTCAACTCACAAATACATCAGTCAATGGCAAATTCACCACTCATTTCAATGACATCAATTATGTCGTCAAATGGCCCACTTGCGGTTGGCCACAATAATTATCCTGGGTCAGCCGACCCCTTAACATCTTTACTTTTCTGGGGGAAGCTGCACATCAATTTCTGGTGACCATCGAATGATGATGAGATGAGAAGACTGGGGTCTGGCACAAACCCTATTCATTCAAAGATTCCCACAGTCTTCCAGTTGCCTCAGTATGGAAAAAGTTACACTGGATACAACCAGCCTCCATTTAATGTTCCATGGGCTCGGAATTGAACCCCCGACTTCAGAGCCAGTGACTACACAAACATGCCGTGATATTCTCTATCTTCCCTAAGCTGTTCAATGTGGTAGGCTCACCACGAATTTGTGCCTACATTGCAGTGTATTACTGAGAATAAATACAACACAAAATGAAACTATACAAGAAAGAGCTGCTCACTTAGTTTGGAAATAAGGCAAGCTGAGAATGCATCTGCCAAGGGTTTAGGGCTGCACTTTTCATCCATACCTAAATGTACACTTGGCAAGGGTGGCCAGAAATTTAGATGGCGGCATATGAACTTCTTGTTCGTGTAAACCCCCGAAGTAATGAGGCTTGTCAAAAATGTAAAAAAAACTCTTTAATTCTCTGAGTATGTATGTGATGTTTACACTGTCCTGTTCCCACCAACGCACTTCAGTACAACCCAAAGACAAGCTGGAGACAAGCCAGAGACAAACCAGAAACAAGCCAGGGACAAGGCGAGAACACTACTAAAATTCCAGATAGGCAGTGGGTTTGTAAAAGGTGATTGGCCAACGTACACAGGTAGTTGCAGCCACTTCCTGCAGGACAGGAAGTGCCGTGTCTGGAGTTCCAAATGGAAGGAAACCAAAAATTATCGTCTGCACTTTGTCACACCTAAAGGAGTCTGCAGACATTTGGAGCGAAAAAAGGAGAAATTGTACAAAAAAAGGATTGATTCAGAGAAAAAAAAACACGGTGCAAGAGATAGAGTGAGAAGGGAAAGGAAAAAGAAGAAAACAAGAAGATGTAGCGTAAATCTTGATACGAAGCTTTTAGTCAGATGTATCGTAGGGGACTAGGTCTTGCTAGTCAGCGTTTATCTGCAAAACTTGGTTTGCGGACTTGCTGTGCTGCCATTGATAGCAATGACATGTGTAGGGTGAAATGTTTTTCTTTGTTGACAGGATACTGAAGACAAGAGACACAATCATGTTTAATACTAAAATAACCAAAGGATTGGCGGACACAAAACCCCAGCCAGGGCCCAATCACTGTCTGTATCAGACTCAGGCACAGACTCAGAGCATCCATAAGTGGTCCCGAAGTGCTTTGAAATTCGGGCTTGGGGCCTGGATCAGTGGTTGCGTGCTCTGCAACTAACCTCTGGGTCCCCTTTTCAATCCCAAGTTGGAGGAACATGTTTGTAACAGATGTTTTGTCCTGTGCCAAGAGTGCACTTTGCCTCATTACTGTAGTCCCTGTCTGTTCTAGCCAGTGTATAATCTTTTTTTTTTTTCTTTTGGAGTATGAAATGAAGTTAATTATGCATTAATTGTTTTCATTCTATATACAATGAAACTTTTCTTGTTAGAATATGTCAGATAAAAGTAGAGCACAAGACAGTTAGTGGTCATCAATAGGATAATTGTTTTTAATTTTGACAATAATCTGCTGGCGGAATAGTTATAACGACTGGCCACCCTGTCTTTTACCTAGATACCTGACTACGTAGTATATACCCACACCCATAGGACTGTCCCAGTATCACCATTGCACAATAACCATGGTACATGACACTGAGGGGACTGAGGGATTAGGTGACAGTGTTTACAAAAATTAGGATTTATGTAGTTCATTATTTTTCAGCAAATGGATTAATGCTCTGGGCTACCTATATAGACTGTGCAAGATTTAGTTAGCAAGTACAAAGCCTTAGGATAAGTTAATTAAGCTAAGATAGATATATGAAGGTTCCATATAGAATCTATATGTATGTTAGGGCTTTGCAGGAATTATATTCTGTTGGTGGTCATAATAAGCTCCCTTCTGAATAGCGAGCTCAAACATTGTTAGTATTTGGCCAACAGCTCAGGGAAAAATATACTTCCCATGTATTTGGCAATTTCACAATGCCATTTATTTCACCCTAGGTTCCATCTTTCTCATATTTAGAAAGTGGTCAATTGGTTAGAGAGAGACTTTTAACGATACTTTATTTTGAGGAAACATCCTCCCATGCCTTATATAGGGTAAATGTGGGTAATATCACGCACCTAGTGCGTGATATTAGACTGCAGTGTTTCTGTATGGCTACCATTTCTTTGGTGTTATGATTATCATGACCAAAAAGGAAGCTTGTGATTGACATTGAACTCGAATGTCATAAAAATGTCAAATTCCTTTGGTAGGGAACTTTTAGGGCACTTGACACTTAGTTAAAGTGGCTATGGTCATTTTACCATTTTCTGTGGGTAATATCACGCACTTCTGTTTTATATCACGCAGTAGCAGGTGTAAATTCACGCAAATTTGTTATCTGATAAAGATGGGCTATATGGTGAGTCCATGAGCATTGCATTGATGGCAAGAAGTTGTTCTGACAGAAACAATACATCACCCACCAGGCAATTGATGGTTTGCTAAAATTGATTTTGGGCATTAAATTAGGCCTACAATAATAATGTATACCTGACTATAAAATAATTTAAAATCTGAAGAAAGATGCTTGTCTGCTGAAGTCAGGCTCTCTGTAACTTAGTGCAGAGCGTTGTGTATTTTACAGTGTTTTAGGTGGAATATTATGAAGTAAACTGAAAATACCCTTTGTAATAGTCATATTCCAAATGATAAATTTATTACAACAATTTGGAAAGAATCAGGTTCGATTCCAGGTGTTAGCAAAATCGAACTCGAACCATATTCATAACAGATTCTGCAGACTTAAAAATTATTTTAGAGATGCCCTATGGCATGATTGAAACTTTACCCTGTAGGCCTAATATTGAAATACTTTAAATTAGTTACAACATGGTTGCGCAAATGAGGGCCTCTTATTAAATGAAAAACAAACAACTAGGCTATGTTTGAGAAGAGGATGCATTATATGATAGTAAAAATAACTGTTTTAGACGAGATCTAGTTTTTGCTGCAGGGCTCATCAGAAAGATGCTGTATACTATCATTCACACAAATAGGCTGTTTTTAGTTGCGTGATAATACCCAGATTTGCGTGATATTACCCCTGAAATGTGCGTGATACTACCCCTGAAACATGAGTGATATTACCCCTGATCAATGCCCATTACAAATACATGAATAACAGTGGCATCTTCAAGGCCAACATTCTGCGCAATACATTTTTGGATTCCCAATTCATAACTTTCTCACATCATGATTCCCCACTTTATGCATTACCTAAACGACAGCTGCAATTATATGCATTTTTAATTGTAAATTTTACATAAAAATGCACTAAAATTGAGAAAAACTACGCAAATTTCTTAAAATCCCCCAGCAATCTTGTCAGAGGCAATGTCAAGCAAAATATACTACCAGGTAGTGTCAAAATGATCTATTGCACATTTTTCATTTCTTAAATGGCAGATTTCACAAACAGCTTGAGCTTGCAATAGCAATGAAGTTTGGTGCGTGATATTACCCACCTGCGTCATATTACCCACTTTTACCCTATAGCATTCTCCAAGTGATGAAAAGTGGTGAGAAGACTGGGAGTCTGTCACATGTAGTTCAACATACCCTTATTCATTCAGTGATGTCAAGGGCCTTTCTGTTGCCTCAGCACAGAACACTGGATACAAACCGCCTCCATTTAGTTTTCAAAAGGCTCGAACCAAATTCAGTTCCAGGATACAAATACAACCCACGACCTCACACCAGTGGTTGCATAAATGGGAACTGTTAACCATTACTTCGTCTCAGCTCATGTACACGCCGTTCGGCTTTAACCGCCTTACTATGATTACAAATTGCATTACTTGAAATGATTTGATATTTGAGCAATAATTTGAACCATGAAAAATCTAACAACAGGAAATTATCTATTTTTACAGAAAATGGCACAAGATGAAATTTAATACTGCAACGTTGTAATGGTAGATACTTAAAAATGTCATTTCCCTTTACGATAATCGGATTGTTGATGATCTTGATATTAAAATTGATCTGAACGCACCAAATTTTTAAACATTGTTTCATTTCAATTTTATTCTTAAAAATTGCTGTGAATGTCAGATTAAACATGAACTGTAATGAGCAACACGTTATATAGTCAATTCTGAAAAATGTATAGGCAACTTCGAATAGCTTCTGACGGATAACCATTACATGTAAAAAAAAAACAATTTTAAGTTTGAAAGCAGAGTTTCGAACGGACAATTACATAAGAAAATTGATATTTTATTCCATAAGTCAGAAAACTCAGAAATTGATTCTAAAAGTTCACAACATTTGAAGTTATTCTCATTCGTAATGTTTGTCTATATATCTGTGAAATGACATTGACACAGGCGCTTCATTAACCAGCAAATATGAGAAGCTGTGAAATTGTGATTCCACAGTAAAAGCACTCTCATCCCATAAACATGCTCATTGCACGGAAGCAGCCTTAAACAATTTAAAGTCCATGTTAATGCATTCAACAATTGCTACCACTCCCTATATGGTTTTTTAATTAATCGAAAAGACAATTGACACCAATATCATTTAATTGGAAATATAAAATTTTCAAATAAAGGAAGATTATAAAAAAAATTAATTGTTATTTAACTTTTTAGAACATCATATACGGTATTTGCCCATGTGGGTAATTAGACCTATTTTTGACATCAGGGGAACATCAAGACGTTATTCTGATATCTGCCTGACGTCAGGTGAGTTCAGATGCCAACTGGGTGGATTTAACAAGCAGCTCAATATCTTTACTTTTAAAAGGGAGATGTAAAAACACCTGGCTATAAAAAGAGTTTTACACTATTCTAATGATTGTCAAGATCGCATGACCTCATGTAATACAACGACTTTCTGAAAGCATAAAAAGAATTAAAAGAAATAAAAAGAAATTGCTTTTCTCCATAAGGTCTGATAAAGTTATTTCTTTTGCTTTCCAGATTACTAAATCGAAACCAGACTGACACACTCATTGCTTTTAAATGTACTCTCTTTTTTACTAGTCTTTCTGATTAATCAGGGCAATATTTCAAATTTCATGTGTAAAAATATTTCAGATAAGAAAAAAGATGAAGTAGATAAGGGAATTCATGGTAAAGATAAGAATACTACATGCGTTTGGAGTGATACAATCTTAATTGAAAGAAACTTTATTGAAGTTTGTGGTTATGTCAATTACTTCATCAGTAAATGTACATAGTACTATTAATAAATGGCAACATAATATTTGTTTGCTATGATTTGACAGGAGTGGTTCATATAAAGAACACCCTCTCCATTACATGAGAGAGGTCGGTGGCTCAGCGGTAGTGCACTGGTTTGTCCATCACTGGGTCCTGGATGCGAATCCTGCTCCAGCTGGTTCATTGGGTCCTAATTTGGACGGCTGTTTCAACCATCCTGCACCTCATTGCTGTGTCCTCCTCTTGTCATAATTAGCCTCAAAGTACATGAACAGACTTGGAGAAATCCACCACGGAAACATAAAGCCCCAATCGTCAGTCCAGCCATTGGGACTTTACATCCTGTGTTCACATACCAAATCTACAGACCGAAGGGGGAGGGGGGGTTTTAAACATCCCGTCTGGATCAGCTAAGTAAACGGAAACTTTCCATGATTAAAATGTGAGATTAAAGCACTTGATTAAACAATGTTAAAGCAAAAGCCATATATTGTAAAAGCTTTTCGAGAGAGACTAACGTAAGTGAAGGAAGCACAATTCTTTGAAGGACAATACAAAAGCAAAAATCTACTATAAGCAGACACAAAAGAAAGTCTTTTTCATGAATTTCTGAACTTCCTTAAAGAAAGACAATGAATTGTGTACTTCTTTTCTTCTTCCCTTATCATATTCCCTGTATGAATAGAGCTGAAAATGTTGTGAGCAATACAACATGAAAGCTATTACAATATTTCGTGTATTTTTTTGGTTGGTTTTTCGTTTTCTTTAGGTAATTCTTTCATGATGAAGCTAACCTTTGGATTTAAAACTCCTTACAAAATTTGACCTTAAAAAACACAAAGAAAACGACACAGAAAAGACTTTAAGATCCACCATTGAAACATGAAATGATGAAGTTCAAAGGTCATAAAAACATGAAAGTCACCATAAATGGTTTGATAGATAGATTTGTGTTGCCCTGTACATGCAATAGCATTGAAAATGTTCAAAGAAGCTTTTGTTAAAATTGATTCTGTGAGTTTACTCATAACTTGTTTTAATTTGTATATTTTTTCCTCTATCTGAAACTTTCAGACTGTCAGTTGCAGTATGCTGCCCTTGCTTCTACCACATTTCAAATGCTAATTTAAAAAGTGCAAGGCTCAGAATAATTTTTATCGAGAAGGATACTTGTTTTTGACAGCTAGTCTTTAACTTTGGGAATAACAGTTTGTGAAAACCCTCATGCAGGTTTAAATCTCAGCTAACTTTGGGGACAAATAGCCCAGAGACAGACATGTCACACAATTAGCAGTATTTATCAATCAAATTTAATTGCGCTGAGTCGGTTTTTCCCCGCAATCGTCAAAACTGTCAACGATATAATTATGCAATTTATCAAACCATTGTCCCACTTAAGTAGTTTCATTATAAATATCAAAACACATTTAGATTTCAAATTTAAATCATCTACTATCAGCTACTCCAATGTTAAATTAAATTCTCTATGGCCACCTATAACTAATTCTGCACATTGCAGAATTTAATGGATAGCCCAATTCAGAAATTATAAAACCCTTAAATATTAACTGTTTAAAAGGAAACACTGCCTTAAATGGTTTAATTGGTAATCAGTTAAGACAAGGACTAAATTATATCAATGATAGATACCACAGGGGAATGATAGTTTGTAAGTCCATGGATGAGTCAACTCACAAATAAATCAGTCAATGACAAATTCACCACTCATTTCAATGACATCAATTATGTCGTCAAATGGCCCACTTGCGGTTGGCCAGCATAATTATCCGGGGTCAGCCGACTGCTTAACATCTTTCCTTTTCTGGGGGAAGCTGCACATCAATTTCTGGCGACCATCGAATGATGATGAGGTGAGAAGACTGGGGTCTGGCACAAACCCTATTTATTCAAAGATTCCCACAGTCTTCCAGTTGCCTCAGTATGGAAAAAGTTACACTGGATACAACCCGCCTCCATTTAATGTTCCATGTGCTCAGAATTGAACCCCCGACTTCAGAGCCAGTGATTACACAAACATGCCGTGATATTCTCTATCTGTTCAATGTGGTAGGCTCACCACGAACTTGTGCTTACATTGCAGTGTATTACTGAGAATAAATACAACACAAAATGAAACTATACAAGAAAGAGCTGCTCACTTAGTTTGGAAATAAGGCAATCTGAGACTGCATCTGCCAAGGGTTTAGGGCAGCACTTTTCATCCATACCTAAATATACACTTGGCTAGGGTGGCCTGAAATTTAGATGGCGGCATATGAACTTCTTGTTCGTGTAAACCCCCGAAGTAATGAGGCTTGTCAAAAATGTGAAAAAAAAAAGTTCTCAAGAGTATACATGTGATGTTTACACTGTCCTATTCCCACCAACGCACTTCAGTACAACCCAAAGACAAGCTGGAGACAAGCCAGAGACAAATCAGAAACAAGCCAGGGACAAGCCAACAACACAGCTAAAATTCCTGATTGGCAGTGGGTTTTGTAAAAGGTGATTGGCTAACGTACACAGGTTGTTGCAGCCACTTCCTGCAGGACAGGAAGTGCCGTGTCTGGAGTTCCAAATGGAAGGAAACCAAAAATTATCGTCTGCACTTCGTCACACCTAAAGGAGTCTGTGGACATTTGGAGTGAAAAAAAGAGAAATTGTTGAAAAAAAGGATTGATTCAGGGGGAAAAAACACCGTGCAAGAGATGGAGTGAGAAGGGAAAGGAAAAAGAAGAAAACAGGAAGATGTAGGGTAAATCTTGATACAAAGCTTTTAGTCAGATGTATCGTAGGGGACTAGGTCTTGCTAGTCAGCGTTTTTCTGCAAAACTATGTTTGCGGACTGAAATTGATAGCAATGACATTTGTAGGGTCAAATGTTTTTCTTTGTTGACAGGATACTGAAGACAAGAGACACAATCATGTTACTAAAATAACCAAAGGATTGACGGACACAAAACTACAGCCAGGGCCAAATCACTGTCTGTATCAGACTCAGGCACAGACTCAGAGCATCCATAGGTGGTCCCGAAGTGTTTTAAAATTCGGGCTTGGGGCCTTGATCAGTGGTTGCACGCTCTGCAACTAACCTCTGGGTCCTGTGTTCAATTCTCAGTCCGGGCAACAGGTTTGTAACAGATGTTTTGTCCTGTGTCAAGAGGGTAATTTGACTCATTACTGTAGTCCCTGCCTGTTCTAGCCAGTGTATAATCATTGCTTTGTTTCTTTTGGAGTATGGAATGAGGTTAATTATGCATTAATTGTTTTCATTCTATAAACAATTAAACTTTTCTTGTTAGAATACTTTATGTCAGATAAAATTAGAGCACAAGTGGTCATCAATAGGATAAGTGTTTTTAATTTTGACAATAATCTGGTGACGGAATAGTTATAACGATTGACCACCCTGTCTTTTACCTAGCTACCTGACTACATAGTGTATACCCACACCCATAGGACTTGCTGTCCCAGGATCACCATTGCACAATAACCATGGTACATGACGCTGAGGGGACTGAGGGATTAGGTGACAGTGTTTACAAAAATTAGGATTTATGTAGTTCATTATTTTCGGGAAATGGCCGTATGCTCTGGGCTACCTATATAGACTGTGCAAGATTTAGTTAGCAAGTACAAAGCCTTAAGATAAGTTAATTAATCTAAGATAGATATATGAAGGTCCCATATAGAATCTATATGTATGTTAGGGCTTTGCAGAAATTACATTCTGTTGGTGGTCATAATAAGCTCCCTTCTAAATAGTGAGCTCAAACAGTGTTAGTATTTGGCCAACAGCTCAGGGAAAAATATACTTCCTAGGTATTTGGCACTTTCACAATTCCATTTATGTCACCCCAGGTCCTATCTTTCTCATATTGAAAAAGTGATCAATTGGTTAGAGAGAGACTTTAAACGACACTATATTTTGAGGAAACATCCTCCCATGCCTTATTATAGCATTCTCCAAGTGATGAAAAGTGATGAAAAGTGATGAAAAGACTGGGAGTCTGTCACATGTAGTTCAACATACCCTTATTCATTCAGTGATGTCTAGGGCCTTTCTGTTGCCTCAGCACAGAAGACTGGATACAAACTGCCTCCATTAAATTTTCAAAAGGCTCGAACCAAATTCAGTTCCAGGATAGAAATACAACCCACGACCTCACACCGGTGGTTGCATAAACAGGAACTGTTAACCGTAACTTGGTTTCAGCTCATGTACATGCCATTCGGCTTTAACCACCTTACTATGATTACAAATTGCATTATTTGAAATGATTTGATATTTGAGCAATAATTTGAAACATGAAAAATCTAACAACAGGAAATTATCTATTTTTACAGAAAATGGCACAAGATTAAATTTAATACTGCAATGTTGCAATGGTAGATACTTAAAAATGTCATATCCTTTTACGATAATCAGATTGTTGATGATCTTGATATTAAAATTAATCAGAATGCACCAAATTTTTAAATATTGTTTCATTTCAATTTTATTCTTAAAAATTGCTGTGAATGTCAGATGAAACATGAACTACATGTATAATATAATATAATGGGTAACACCTTATATAGTCAATTCTAAAAAATGTAGGCAACTTTTAATAGCTCGTTCAGTTGGATAACCATTACATGCAACCAAACAATTTTTAGTTTTAAAGCAGACTTCCAAATAGACAATTACATATAAATATTCGATATTCCATTTGAAAGTAAGTATGGGCCTATTTTAGTCTCTATAAACTTAAAACTCAGAAATTGATTCTAAAAGTTCACAACATTTAAAGTTATTCTCATTCATAATGTTTGTCTATATATCAGTGATATGGCATTGACACTGGAGCTTTATTAACCAGAAAATATGAGCAGCTGTGAAATTGTGAATCCACAATCAAAGCACTCTCTTTTTCAAAATATGGTGTCTTTCATGCTATAACCACGCTTATTTCCATGGAAGCAGCCTTAAACAATTTCAAGTCCATGTTAACATATGACGTTGGGTCCCTGGTTCAAATCCAGCTCTTTTTATAGCTCATCTGAACTGCTGTCTCTATCATCCTTTGCCTCATTGCTATATCCTACTCCTGTCCTAATCAGCCAACCAAGTGCATAAATACAGGACATAAAGCCTCAATCATCATTCAATCTGTCTCACATGCACCGATTGCGGGCTGCCTGATGACATTTTGCTAATGATTATTATTTTACAAATTTCGGTTCCCTAACCCAACCATGTAGAGGACTGAACCCAGTACCTGAAGCACAATAGCCTAGACAGTGTCTTATCTACTGGAACACCTGTTTCCATGGATATATTATAGGATTGACATGGAGCCTCCTCTAAAGTGTTTTCATGGCATTTCAGTTACTGATGACCAGTGACACAGAACATTGACATTTAAAAGACATCGACATTTAAAGGGAGGCAGAATCCCACTGGGACATTGCAAGATTTATATGGTTTTCGCAGATTACTTACAGGGTTTGCGGAGTACATGGCATTAAGAAAATCGAAAAAAGTGGACTAATCGCATCAAATGAAATCACAGGGGATTGGAACACTGTTGTTTTACAGCAGCGTGAATACAAAAATTGGACTATTTCTTTCTTGAAGGTTGATGCCCTAAAGACAAAAAAATGCAAGAAAGGTTCAGATAAGTTGAACTTCCTACTTCTGTTAAATCAATTGTGACTTTGAACTTAAGCTGTTAGCCATGGTGATCAATCAACTTTAAACCAAGGGTCTCAAAACTACCGGCCCCGCCTGGCTGTAGCAATAAGCATGGCAACCACAGAATGCCTTACAGATGATTTCATATTTGTAGACATTGATCAAATAGAAAAATATTTTGCAAAATTTCTGGTCTGACATCAGAAAATTATGCGAGGTGATTGGTCAAGTTGCCCATTGCGTGTCACTTTTTTCAGCTTGCTTCAAGCAAGTGATGCTTACTGGAAAAATTATGTCATAATTTTGACCAATAGTATGCTGCAAAGGCCAACTTGGTATTGTGACAGTTGTTTACACATGTCAAACCGCAATCCACATGAACTCATTTCTTCATGATCTGTTGTATTTCACACTCCTGTGTACAACAGTTGATTGTTTCAATTGATTTTAAATCAGTTTCAAGCTTAATCATTATTCTCTGAATGGCTTCACATCTATTTACACTAAATTATCATGCTTTGACCAAAAGCATAGCTATGACATCAGTAAGGGACTATTCAGAATTTATGACTGGGTTGAGGGGGAGATGGGAGTTTTACCTGAGTGGGTGCTACATGTGCAAGCTTCACTTTTTACCTTTTGTCCAGATCTAGAATGTATGTGCCTTGCAGGCTAAATAGAATTTATGACTTGGGGGAATAGGAGTTTTGCCCAACGGATCACCAATTTTTCACACATGTTTCATGGGGAGAACTTATTACTAAAAGAAAAGGGGACACACTAAAGATCCACATGGATCCACATGGAATGTATGAGAGGTACAAGTAAGCTTGAAACCAAAGGGGGGTATACATTTTTCTGCAGAAAGTTCCAACAAAACTCCAAACCCCTCCTCCCCCACCCCCCCGAATCATAAATTCTGAATGGTCCCTCAGGACTGGATGGTGGCCCAGTGAAGTTGCCAATATTCACAAGAAAATCACAGTGGGAATCAGATCAGAGACCCCGCAATTGGTAGCCCATTGTCCTGCAGCCTGAGCTGAGCCCCTCCTCTGAGAAAATGTTACATTCACAATTATACATATTTATTTTCTGTATAAACAGTCATTAACATGGATCACCTGATCCCAATTGTCTGAATGCACAGTATTGGAATTGCAGAATGTGTGTGCTAAAAATGTGTGAAGCACAAACTCTCACTTGAAACTGCTAAAGCCAGTCTCTGTTAGGAGATCAATGGCTTAGAATGCCTTGGTCACCCATGTAAAACGCTATGTCACTTTTCAGGAGAGAGTGGTGTCATACCTTCTCTCGACCAATGAAAATTGCAAGAAAAATGATGTATTTTCTACCTCAAATGTCTACAAATATGAAATTGTCCCATTGTTTGGGAATGCGTGCCAAAATAGCTGAATTTTGTTCTGAGATTTTGAAGATTTCATAAATCTACATTGAAAATAAATTTCAATATAGAAAATGAAGCTGTTAACTCTCTAAGTCCTGCCCCCCCCGCCTGACATATTTGGCAAATAAGAATTGGGTATTAATACAGCATTTAGAGGCGAACTTTTCAAGTGTGGCATTCATGACCTTTGTAAACCTTTCTCTGCATGGGAAATCCAAATGCCATCTTCCATGTTAATACAAAAATAAAATAAAGCTAATGCAAAACCCTGATCGGTTGCTGGGCTTGGTCTCCAAAATAAGCTGCCAGTTGCCCTGATTTTGCAGGGTATCTGTTGGAGGGTGCCTGTGTTAGACAGTACATTGCATTTGTATAGCAGTCCCATTTGCACACTCTGCCAAAACAAGCCCTTAGCAATACAGCAGCCAAAAGGTCAGCTAATCAAGTGATCACACAAGCCAATAGGTCAATGAGTCAGCGAATTAAGGGATAAACCCTTCTAGCTATTAAGCCCCCTTAAGAAATTGCCCTGAGTCGGGTTAGGCCCTTAAGTTGATGTGATGAGGTTAATGGTTTGTGAAGAAATCGTTGGACGAATCAATTCTCTGCTAACATGTTAGACGTTTAACTGAATCGTTTAAGTTGTACTATTTGAACTAGAAGATGGGCAGAACAACTCTGCAGAACTGGCAGTGTCAGAGTGAAGTTGTTGAAAATGCTTGTCAGTTCTAAGCCTTTTTTGTACTAGCTATATCTGACTTTTTGTTTAAATGGTAGAATTCTCTTCTATGGGACTTATACATTCTTTAGTGTCTCTTCTAATAACACTCCCATGCAGATGCTGCAAATTCAACATTATAGGCCTCCTTAATAAGTCGTAGGCTACAGACATAAACACATATGTTATAGTAAGCAATTTTTGTATCAATGTCTTAACCTATAAAAAAACTTATATGTAAGTTATCTTAACAGTAAATCGATTCATCAAGGTAAGGAAAACCTACTGCGAAACTTTTTCCGTGTGAAACATCATCAAAGATCGTGTACATCATTTTCAATGCAAAAGTTGCCCTAAAAACCTTAATAGTCATCCGATTTTCAAAATTTAAAAACCTGCATACATCAAGTAAACTCCTCCGCATTCAATGCACTTATTCATTTTGTTTTATTTGCAATATTAAGCTCGCAAAAGGCGTTTCAGCGCTCGGCGTTGTGAGGATGCAAAGTTTCTAAAACCCATAGAGAACAACATACTAGTGGCAAATCCAGGATTATTTTTGGAGGGGGGATATTTGCAATGTTTTTTTTTAATAAATGAAGTTTCCTTTTTTTGGGGGGGGGGGGGTTGCAGAAATAATTGAAGTTTACTTTTATTTCACACATCCTTATAGTTGTGTCAGATTTTCATGAAACAAAGGGGATTGGAATTTTTTTTTATGGGCAACTCTTCATAGAAATGCCTACTTTTAGATATTAAATCTTTTTATTTCATGCCTTATACCCTCAGGTTCATGGTAAGATCGATACAGTACCCTTTTTTAAGGGTACTTTTCTTGTTATCGTAGTGCGTGACTTATATAATTTCATGATTTCTCACGTAAAAGTTATTTTGAGACTCCACCAGAAAGCTTTAGATAAAGCCATTGTTCGATCTAATAAGTATACACATTGCAATGAAATTCAGTGTTTTACTGGTTCACAAAAGACAGTACAGAGGCACTTCAGATAATAATTGAACAGTTGCGGCTGGATACATATAGTGGTTTCCAACAGCTGACACCTATAGCATTTATTTTCGTAAATTTTGAAAAATATTTATTTTCTAAACAAAGACAGTCTGAGGTTGAAAAGGCACTATTATCAAAAGAAAACATTATAAAACAATTCCAGTTATGATTTTCGGATGTATCATGCAGGTGAACTATCATGAATGCAATCGGTTTTTGGAAAACCAAACTTAAAAGCAAAAACACCATACGGCACATCAAAAAACCAATTCCGTCTTGAACTTTTTAGAGGCAAAGCCTATATATTTTCTTTAGTGACAGTAGCCTACTTCAGTAAGGCAAATGCTGTGCAGTGTCTTGAACTTATTGAAGTACAGATGATTCCATTCAAAGTACTTTGTGTTCCCAAGAGGACGGGATCTTTCTCCTTGGCTGGACATGGGTAACACATGTAGATAATTAGTACATAGAGATGGTCATTACAGTCTTTATCTGAATCACATCCAGCTGGGATCTAGGCCTATGGCCTTGACCTGGCTCGGTGATATCCTCAGGCAGCAAGGTGTGATTCCCATCGCGACAAGGTATTAGTTTAGACACCAATTTCTGGGGTTCTAACTTAACAAAAACCGCATTTTAGAACACTATAATAAGCTGACTAACTGACTTAGACACACGCTTCTTCAATTACAAGCATTGTATAGGCCTACGTATTTTATGAATTATTTTTTGCAAATATCTTCTTGAAAGGTACAGATAAAGAAACGTATGAGGTACGCTAGCTGCAAGACATCGCATTTCTGGGTTCTAATATGCATTTTTTGTCAGCAACCAGTCGCCGTCAAGTCGGAATCTATCTGACAAAAATGCATGTAAGAACCCTCAAAATCGGTGTCACACTAAATACGCAACACAATTCCATCAAGCAAATGTCTGACGAGTGCTCCTTCAAGTAAACCAGATCGAAAAGTGGTTAATGCTATCACATCAGGAATTGAGAGTTCATTTAACCAAGTATTTAGTGGTTAGCAAATGGCTCTATTGAATTGAGACAATTTGTCTTTATTTTCTTATAAATTGCTGGATGTCTGCCCACATGAGAATACGTAAAGATTTTGTAAAAGCGGAGTATTCTGTGTAAATTAACCAGCACAAAATAAATTCAATTAGAAATATGATCACATGTTACGTAAACTAAATATTTTCTTTATCAAATATTTAAAATTTGTACGATTCCCAGAAGTGACAACTTGCTTTGCTTCTAAAATCAAATTAGGCATACAGCATAAAAGGACCTCGTGGTAATAAAGGTGTCAGGTTATTAAATTAGAAGAACCGATGCTTTTGAATTTGATAGATGATACATGGTTTGTAATCTTTCACAATTATTGCAGATGATACAGGTATGTTCATGATCAAATGATAACCTGAATGTGGTCAGTCTGGCCAATTAAGCAGGTAAGACACCATTTTTTAATTACTGCGAAGATTTAAAGGAGTGTCCACTCGATAAAAGGAGTGTTAATGGGCATGTTGATATGAATGGAAATGGAAAAAAATGGCGTCTTGGGGAAACTGGAGTAGGTTGTGACATTAATTATTTGACGTCAGTGGCGTCCCTATGGGGGGCACGAGGGGGGGGCACGTGCCCCCCATATGGACCTGTGTCCCCCAGGTGCCCCCCATATGAACTTTCCAACTCCGGCTAAATTATACAATTAGTATAGTTGGTGCCCCCAAGAGAATCACGTACCCCCCCCCCAGGTGCCCCCCCCCCATTCGAGACCGCCCAGTTACGCCACTGTTTGACGTCTGGCTACTTTGTTAAAAACACAATAGAAAGAGAGAAGCTTTGACAGGCAATCTTAATGTCAAATATCAATGACCTCCTGGATATAATTGAACAAAGTTTAAACATAAATGGACCTATAGTAAAATGATGGTATTTTAAAAAATGTCAGGTAAATGGCACAACTTGGTCCGGTGGACTAATAGTCACCGTGTTGGTTTTTCATTTCACCAAAAACTGGGGGAACTGGCACATTGACCCCAGTCTCCCTACCTGTCTTTAATTCGAAAAAGATTACGGGGAACAGGGGCACATTGGGACGCTTTTAACGTCTACTAATTTTGTTCAATGCTGAAAAAAAAAACAGAGGAACTCAGATGTTTGCATGAATATCACCAATACTATTGAACTTAAATGCAAGGCATAATAAACTAGACTGCACCTACACTTTTGCAGCCAGAGAGCAAAATTTGTGTCATAAAAATGACTGTCCCAATGTGCCCCTTCTAATAAGAAGATTAGGAAACCATCAGGTAACTGTGAATGAGGTGGCACAGCCAGTTTGCAAGTTGAAAAGAAGAAAAAATACTTTTCTTGTGGACCGCCAATCTGCTAAAAACTCTAATATAGTTTTGAGCTATTGGTTAATAGCTTAGACCACATAATTAGAGAAGGGCCATTTACAGAAATCATTACATTCTAGTACATGTATGCATGTACAATTGTATTTCTACCCACCTACCTACCTACCTATACCCACCTACTTACCTAGTAATACCTATAGGTACCCACCTTCCTCTTCACCTATCTACCTACCCCTAGTCCCCTACCTACCTACCTACCTACCTACCACTTCACCCACACAGCATAATCAGACACCTTTTTAGCCTGCTCCCATATTTATTCTGATCACACAACAGTCTATCTAGTGTCCCCTAGAAAGTGAAGTTGAAACTCCACTGAGACTGTTTACAACAGTCAAAGTAAGCAAATGTGATGCAAATTTGTTTAAGCAGCAGCAAAGACAAAAGAAATCTAAATGGTATCAACTTATAGAGACTATAGTATATTATTCAGTTGTAATCGATGGGTCTATAGTCAGAAAAACTGCCTCTAGCTCCCAGAAACAAAGGAAAGGACATGTTGTAAAGCTGTATTCCAAGGCACGGCAAAACATATGCATGTATTCTGCAGAGTTTGCAAGAGTTGAAACTGGTGTAGTCTACTTTCCGCTCGGTGTGCAAAATGGTTTTATGGATTTTCAGCTTCAAGCCGAAATTTTACAGAAAGTACTATATCATCTTTCAGGCTACTGACAATTTTTAATTTACATCCAAAAAGCAAGCAACTGGATATCCTATAGAATCTCAGTATAAAGATAGGCTAAGGTCAAACCCATATTTATAACACTGAGTACTATTCTAGCTTTATAATCTTTTCATAATGTATCATATCGTCTTCCAGGCTATTGGAAATTTATTCTTTGCTTAGCATTTCTACATCTAAATAGCAAGCAATTCAATATAAATAAGAATCTCAGTATAAAGACGGGCTAAAGTTGAACCTTTAAAAAATTGTTCCTTGTGTGTTTACTGTGATGTTTACCTCAGCATTGAACACTAGAAAACATACTGTTCTAGTTTTACATCATATATGATAAACTATTGCGGCAACCGTCCATTGCTGAGAGGCTGCCTAGTATTTCTGAATCTATATTGCAAGCAATTGAATATCCTTTAGAATCAGAGTATAAAGATAGGCTAGGTAGAACCTCAAGTTGTTCTCTGTGTGATTACAGTTCTCAGGTAAACAGGTAGCCTTTGAACTAAACAGCTCAAGTTGAAAATCAAAGAGTGCACCAAAGCAGCAGATTGGGTAAATGAAAGCCCCTTTGAAAGAAGTTCAAGCAAAATAGAGCAACTCTAGATAAATTGATTACAGAATAACACAGAGTACATTTCTCAGACGTTTGTTTGTTTGTTTGTGTTTTACGCCTCTGCAGCACGTTAGTGGGCTATATCAAGGCAGGCGATCGCCGTATGATGATGAGGTGAGAAGACTGTGAGTCTGGTACATACCCTATTAATTCAGGGATGCCCAGGGTCTTTCAGTTGCTCCAGCATAGAACACTGGATACAACCCGCCTCCATTTAATGTCCCATGGGCTCGGACTAAATTGAGTTCCGGGGTGGGATTCGAACCCACGCCCTCAGAGCCAGTGGTTGTGCAAACAAGCACTCTCAACCATTAGGCCACGGAGGAACTCTCATTTCTCAGACGTAAATTGTTTTAAGTGCACAAGTCTTTGTGTTATAATTTACCAAACAATAAATGGTAGTTTCACAAACTTATTCAAGACAATGGAAATGTGCACTCTGAATTACAGTCAACAAACTACAAGCTTACAGAAATGCACTGGAATGTTCCTTATGAAGTTGTTTTCATATTCTTGCCACATCATTCTGTATGACACAGAAGTAGTGGGTGATATCATATCCTATACTTCCAATGCTATTAACCAAAGTCACTGACTGAGTCACACCATTGAGGTCAAAACAAGTTTAGCAATGGAAAATTTACAATGCAGTTTCAATGCAAAGAAAACAGCTAGTTGTGGCATCATTGAACGCCTAAATGCCCTAAATGCAAGTACACTCTTCTCGAAAAAGTTTTATATGGAACTTTAAAGGTTCTATAAACTGGTATAGATCTTATAAGAACCCTAAAAGGTCCATTACTCAATTTTAAAAAGGTTCCAACAGCAAAACAAAAACAACATTTAGATAATATAGCTGCACTGATCTCCCATAATGAACCCCTTTCTCTCAAGTTGGGAGCATAAGGTCCTATCATAGGGCCTTCCCACTAGGTATTGAACCTTTCCAATTCTATTGAACCTTTAAAAAAATTAGAACCTTTTTTCAGCGGCGGATTCTTTATATATACCATAAAGAACCTTTTGCGTTAAGAGTGTACTCATCATTCTTCAACTGAAAGACAAATACCCAATTTGAAAAAGGCCAAAAAAAACATAATGCATGATAACATAAACATTAGTCTTAAGATGCAGTCAATCTGCAAGATAATGTGACCCATATTGCATCCTACTTTCAAAAACAAACATCATCAAATTTCGAAAGTCATCTACATTAACATAAACATCTTAACTTACACAGCAGGTATTTGGCTTATATACAAAAAATAATATGGATTAAATATTAAGTGAATGTTATATTTTACATCAAGTTTCATGTTGATGTATCATTAATATATGTTTTGAATTACGAGTTACTGTTGACACTGTTGACCCTTTTCAAATTGAATGCAATGACTTGAAGTTTATTTCATAGCTGATTAAGTTCACATTATACCATTCGACACTCTTAACGGAAAACGTTCTTGGCGGTATATAAAAAACCCGCAGTTGAAAAATTTTGTTGAGGTTTCAACTAAATTGAAAAGGTTCAATACTGGAGACAAGACCCCATGTTGGAACTCCATGCTCCCAACTTAAGAGAAAGGGGTTCCGTTGTGGGAGTTCAGTGCAGCTGGATTACCTAAGTGTTTTTTTTGTTTGCTGTCGGAACCTTTTAAAAGTTGAGTAATGAACCTTTTAGGGCACTTTATCTATACAAGCTTATAGAACTCTGAAAGGTTCCATATAAAAACCCTATGTTAAGAGTGCAATCAAACAGCTGAATTAACTTTTTGTACGAAATATGGACATTTCAATTAAAAATAAACTGCAGTCAGCAAAAATTCTCTCACTGGTGGTTTGATAGACTTTTTCCATGATGTCCGTAAGTAAATCAAGCCATTTGTTGTTTTGAAGTGTTTCTTTTTTCTATTTTGTGGACAACTTGTCTTATTCAAGTACACTATTTGACAGGTGGTGAGAACCTTTCTTTCATTGCCAGACTCAAGAGTAGAGGTTTATTTTCTCCTTGAGATACAATGAAATACACTCCTGCTCAAAAATATGGAATATTTTTTTGAAAAAAAAAAGTGTCAAATAAATGTAAATTTCGGAGTGTGAATGTAAGTACGGTCCATTGTAAAGGTCAAGTCGTCTTCTCTAATCACTCTTTGAAAGCCTTAACTACATTTTCTGCATGAATTTTTAATTTTTGGTTTAATGCACCTCACCCTAAAAATTTAACCGTGCTGCTGTAACTTTTCCTGGGGTTAACACAGCAGCATGCGTTTTAAACTACAGCATGTTCTTCCCTTTAGAGGTCATTGGAGGTAGTTACCATTGAATCAGACCATCATGTGCTAGAGCAGAAGTTGCTAATGTTGTCAATTTCAATGGAGAATGTTGAAGTATTCAATATTTATGAGCAACGGCGTATATACATGATGTGATGTTGATGGCTATTTACAATATTTTGACAACATTGCAGTGGAGTGACGCTTCAACTTAAGGCAACTCCTGTTTTAGGAAGCAAGAAAGAAAATAAAACCCCTGTACACTCTCAGAGAATAGACACAGTTCAGATAAGTAATTGAATAAATGACTGCAATAGCAGAATCGAAGCATTTATGATAAAATTTTAACCAAAAAACATAAAGTAAAATAGAGGATCTGCTTTAGAAAAACTGAAATAATTTACTTATAATACTCCGAAAAACAGACAACTAATTAGCAGTATATATGCTATTGTTACAACCAGATCCAAAGTTATTAGGTTGAGCAAGAAACATTTGATGTGTTACTGTTAGACACAAATCATGCAGACAATATATTTCTTGGACCAACACACCAAGATTCAAAAGTTATTTTCATGAAATGCAACAAAAACAACACTCAGCCTATAGATGTTTTATGAAGAACAGCAAATTTGAAAGTGGACTATCATTTTCTCGATTTAAATAATCTAAATTGATGTGTACATTATATTGTACTGCATTTAAGACTTATTTGCATACATTGATTTGCAACTAACAATTTTTCAGCTGAGATCCAGGCAATACATGTATACTTACATCATTAACTTAGCATAATTTGGTCATTTTTACTCAGTCAAAATTGAATAAGTTGCTGATTGAGCGCATAAACAATATATTCTTCAGCAATATGTATGCATATAGGCGTGGGAGACTTCTTTACTTGTCTATAACATTTTAAAATGCTGAGTGAATCTAAATTTTCTGCCCGATTTGCATTATTTTCTCTATCATGTGGCAGTCCACGCCCTGTCCATGCATCGGGGACGAACCATACGATATGGGGGGGGGGGGAGCTTGACAAACTTCTTTTTTTCTGTAGCGAAGTGTCAACAAACAATTTTTTTCGCAAGGGAATGAGTAGGGGAAGCTTGGGAGAGTTGGGCCGCAGGGAGAGTTGGGCCACCCTGATTTTTGAGGAAACTAAACATTTTTTGAGAAAGCTACAGCCACCAAAATTTTATAAAAATAAAGATCTTTCAATGGATGTAACGTTTCTGGCTAATTTGCTTGTCACGATCTCTAGAGAGAAGAAAATTCAAATTTGGATGAAAAACGGAAAAACTGAGCCATGTTATGAGTTTTTAATTGTCTGTCAGACAACTTGGACTGAGAACATTATCTATGGCATGCTTGGTAGGCTTGACTATTCAGTTGCTATTAACATATTTTTGAAAATTATCAGACAATCAGTTTTGTCATAATTGGGATTTAGAGAAAAATGGTCGAATGGGGGAGAGTTGGGACAGTGCCCATACTCTACCCACATGTGTTGCATTAACCCAGATTTATTTTTACTAAGACAGAAGAACTTGTCTAGAGCAATTTTCATGAGATTTAATATTTTTAGGCCTTAATAATTATTCATGGTCTAATAAAATTAGATATCAGGAAATCTAGATTGGGAGAGTTGGGCCATCAGGCCGAGGCTTAAGTCTGACAGCAAACCAGAGTTACAAGAGGCCTCAATTCAGGATTAATGACTTCTATGACCACCACACTACAGGTTAAAAATATTATGGCCTCAAGTACAGCTTTACCGAACCTGATATATTGCAATGGCCCAAGTCTCCCCCCTGATTGGCCCAAGTCTCCCACTTGATGGGGAGAGTTGGGCCAAATTTTTTCCAATTTTCATAGGGCTGTAGCTCATATGTTCTTGGGCAAATATCAGTGCAAACCTGAAGATATTTTTCTGAAATATTTCAAGATACAATATATGCATTAAGCATGTTTATATAATCATTACTGTTAGCAGGAGGTGCAAGAATGTAAAAAGTGGCCCAACTCTCCCAAGCTTCCCCTACCCTTTTTTCATCTGCTGATCAGTTGTTTTTTTTTTTCACCAAAAATCCATTGCCCACTCCCAAAGATCATCAGGTCGGCCCCTTAAAGTCCAAGAACTATGTGATTACTAACATTCAGCTGTTTGTGGTTATCAATGACCTCACAACAAGCCTCATCAAACAACATATTTTGACATCAGGGCTGAGTGTTATGACTCATTTAGTGACTTGTCCTGACAGCATTGCTAGTGTATGATAAGACCTCACTCACTAGACTGTGTCATAAAGAATGATATGACCAGAATATATAAAACCCAAAAGTACATGCATTCTATTGGTATAATTAAAGAAATCCAATTTATAATATAAAATATAATTACGTTGAAAAACAAACATTCAGGTCAGGCTTCGATACAAGGAAAAAACAACAATAATTGAAGTCATTTAAACTTTAAACTAGTTCATGGCTTTTTGGCAAAAACTTTTTAAAACTTTAGTCATCAGTGGCCGATACAGGGGGGGCCTAGGGGGCCCACCCCCGCCTCCCCGACCCCCAGACCACCAAGGCTAATAATAGCATTTTGAAGAAAAATTGCGATAACGCGTGTTCGCGAATGCCGAAACACATCCACCCCCCCCCAAGAGTCGAGTCTGAATCCGCCACTGGTCATATTCCAAAAAAAAACATAATTTAAGATGGGGACATATTAAATTGAAATTGAAAGTCCCTATATTCGAAGATAATTGACCAATCACCATATCACATACATATTCGAATGTGACAAGCAATTCGTAAAGTGACCTTTGAAACTTTCAATTTCAACATTGCAAATATCAGAATTAATGGAACTTTCAGAGTCAGAATAATGTTGAAGGTCAGCGTGTTCTTATGTAATAAGCTGGCAAGAATTGTTGCCTGGAATATCTGCAACATTGAATGGCGATATGATAGGTCACATTTGAATTGCAAAATTGTTTATATAGAGAGACAGGGGTAGATAGTTATTGAAATTATCTTAAATGATTTATCCTGCCAAATTCTGTTTGTCGTTATATGTGCCACTTAAAATTTTGCGTTTTCTCTAATGCTTGTTTTTAGGTCATCCCAGGCATAAAATTTTGATAAGCTAGGCTGGAGGCTGTCTTGGGGAACCAGGGAATATAGGGACATGGGGCACAATGGGACGGGGGTATTTTCCTGGTTCCTGGAAAGGTATATGATATGGTCATGGCATTAAAAGAAAATTCCCATCCTGATGTTTCTATCCTTTTATCAGCATATTTCAGCCACATGTACCTATGCAGAAGTGTGGTGAGCAAAAGTTAGTTTTCCTACTCTCCTAAATTCAAAGGGGTTTAATCCGAACCCTTCCCTGGACAAACCATCAATAATCAGGCTTTCTCAATGCTTGTATGGCTCTGATGCATCATAGTTTTGAAGAAAATACGTAACCCCAACATGGGTAGGTAAGGTGGCACTGTTGTTTCACTTCCTGTTTGATCATAACAATGTCTTGTGAAAAGCACATGTTTGAAAAAAAAGCCAAATTACTTTGAATCTAATTGTTGTCAGCAACATAACACCATGCAGAACTGTCTATGTAATCATTGTTGGCTATATCTATACAAAGGTACACCTTCAGACTTCTTTGATACTGAATTAAATGGCTTCAAAGTTGCCAGGTAAGTTGGCAAAAGTTTTCTGTGTTGACATGGTTTTAGGAGAATTTTGATCTCTTACCTTGCATATTGTCGTCTACAGGGCAATACGTTTATTTTTCCCTCTCCAGGTATATCCCTTGCAATGAAGGTTTAGTAAATAGATAATTCCATGTTGATAAATAGACTTGAAAATGTCTCAATTAAGATATCTTTGGCAAAAAGTCCATGGCTCTGCTCTGATATCTTCTGCTTTGACAGTGTTCATGAGGCTCTTTCAAGAAACAGGTGACAAGATTTTAATCTTATAATGCATTGTTTTGCACTGATTGCTGGCTATAATCCCCTGTCTTGAGCCTCAGGTCAATAGACTCTGAACTTGACACATATTTAAATGTGATTAAAACTGGATTCTCATTCAAAGGGTTGTGTGACCATGCCCAAGTGTCCACGAATGTCGAAAGTTTTTGAGTTCAATTGTGCTCTATTGAACCTGCAATTGTACTAGTGATGTATTCAATACGAGTACGAGTAGTTTAGCAATGTAGGTGACTTGAGTACGATTACGAGTACTCATCATATAAATAAATAAATAAAGCTTTATTACATTGTAACCACACAGGATAAATTGATACAATTAGTACTGTAGTACTACTGTACTCATATAAATAAATAAATAAAGTTTTATTACATTGTTACCACACAGGTAAAATTGATACAATTATAAATATATATTTACTTATAATATAAATATAAATGAAATGTAATCAGACTGTAAATTAAAAATATACATATAAAAGTAAATTACAACTTATAAATTGTAGAAAGTTTTGACGATTACTCACAACATGTAATTTGCCAGAATGGCTTTCAGGGTCAATAAATTATTTTAAAATGTTATCTAATGATTTGAGTACATGCCAGTACTTGGAAAAATGTACTCGAGTACATGAGTACATGTGTACTTGGGGCCAACCCTGGTCGAAACACACCCATCTGCAGACGACCCTCTTTGGATGAGCCACTGTTGACTGTAACAAAAAAGTCTGACTCATCAGTTTTTGTTATTTCTGACCGGAGGAGTGGGGGGGGGGGGAGCGGCAGGTTGTTGTGATGTCACCTCATCATGCAGTCATTGAGCAAAAGTGACATGTAATTAATCACACTCAGGTGATAGTTGAGAAATTGAGAAATTAGTCAATGTAATGTGTCATACACAGTTGTGGGTAATGTATTGTACTTAGGGTGGCACTGGAAATTTTCAGCGTACCCTCATCACCAAATCGCAGCTGGATGTCGTTTGGATGAGATGTTAAATTGGCGACCCCTTGTATCAGCATCAGCGATGGCAAGTAAAAGATCCCTCACATGGTGAAAATGTGTAAATTGTTGTCATATAGACTTCTATTCTCTCACCAAGTCATCAACCAGCCCTCTTGTTTGCATGCCAAGAATATGAATAAAGGGCTTCACTTGCCACTTGCCACATCTAACGATCTATATATATATCTTCATGTATCTATCTATAATTATTATTATCTTTAGTTAATGACATGTTGGTGTATGTAAACATGTTTTTTTATAAAGTTTAAATGGCACTTCATACACAAATTTTTCACTTGCACATTTTGTGGACAATAATTATTTACAGGTCGAAAAAAAAAGACTTCAGTAGAACAACTTGAACAAGTGTCATCACTTTACAAAATTCGGCACAATTGATTGACACAGTTACATATCACCTATCCTTGATCCCGTTGCAAGGAAATATATTTTATGACACAAGTGCAGTCTCGAGTCGTGAAATGTCAGAGGCATAATCACATATTGTTTTCTTCGCTTTATGTGTCTTCACGTAATTGACAAGCTTTTGCAAATTTTGAGAAATGGATAATTTTGATGCACAAAAATGGAAAATAACAGAGATTTTATTTCAAACATCAAAATTATAGTGAACCCAGATTATTTTTTGCTAGCCTAATTTAAATGAAACAATTTATTGAAAATTGTTCAAATTCGAAACTAAAAATTGATGCTTCATGACTTGGACACATTTAAAAATGGAGAAATCTCTAAACATATCCAAACTAAAGGTCAAACAAACAAAAAAGATACACATACATTATCTACCTATCTGTATATCCACCCATCTATCAACATATGTCTATCCGTCGATAACTAGAGCTGTCCTCAATGATACTTCTTTTATACTGGTAAAAACATGGCGATCAGCATTGTGACAATGTTGTGACAATGTCGTAATTTTTGTGAAAATTATGAAGAATTGTATGGCAGATATGATGTTGGCACAACATGTGAACCAATGTTTAGATATGGCGATAGCATGTGACATTGTGTCAATGTTATCATAACATTGTGAAACAATCTCAATATTATATTCATGTAGTGACGACATCATTTCTACAATACATTTCTAAATGACAGCAAATGAGCTCTCCATCAATTAAGCAACATTGCACCTTTTAGTTGTGGACCCATTTAGAATTAGTAGTCCATGAGCCAGACCAGATATTGGTACCACCTGGGGTGGCAAAATCTAACAGTGTTTTTCTAAAAGACATATACCTATAGACTATAAAAAAGTTTGAGCCCAAGATTGGAGCGGCAGCTTAGTGGTAGTAATCTGCCGTTAAATATGGGAATCTGTGTCGGATTTGAGCACACAAATTATGGGGTGGGGGAAACTAAAATTGCTATATCTTCTGAACCAATGGACAAATTTCAACAAATTACCCCTCAAAATGTCCGGAATTTTGAGTTTTACAAAATTAGGTCAATACATGACCAATATGCAAATTAAGTAGGTCGTCAGAGGTCAAAAGGTCACAAAAATTGCTTAAAATCTGAACCATTGTCCGAATAAACACCACAGCTGCCAACCCAATGAGACTTGGTAGGTCATGAAGGGTTTATATTATAGATAACAAGAATGAAAGTCCATTTTATGCCAACAAATGGATAATTCATGCATGTGTCAGCAGCGGCACATAATGAAATATGGTACATATTTGAAAATGACTGTTTTAAGGGAGGAGGAAACTAAACTTGCTGTATCTCCTGAACCAATGGTCCTATCCCCACAAATTACCCCTCAAAATGTTCGGACTTGTAAGTTCTACACATATAGGTCATTATATGACCAATATGCAAATTAATTAGGTCATCAGAGGTCAAAAGGTCACGAAAATTGACCGTTGCTTAAAATCTGAACCCTCATTGTAAAAAAAACTCCTTAGCTGCCAAAGTAATGGGACTTGTTATGTCATTTAGGGGTCAGATTATCTATAGATAAAAATTGTCAAAGTAAATTTTATGTCTAAAGATGCAGAATTTATGTATGTTTCAGCATTGGCACAAGACGAAATATGTCAGATATTTGAAAATGACCGTTTTAAGGGTGGGGGAAACTAAAATTGCTATTTCTCCTGAAACAATGGTGCTATCCAAACATATTACCCCTTAAAATGTTTAGACTTGTGTGTTCTATAAATATAGGGCATTATATGACCAATATGCAAATTAATTAGGTCATCAGAGGTCGAAAGGTCACAAAACTTGACCACTGCCTAAAATCTGAACACCTCATCAAACAACAAACACCATAGTTAACAAATCAATTGGACTTGTTAAGCAATTTAGGGAAAACATAATAGATAACAAGTTTGGAAGTCAATTTAGACTGCAGAGTTTATGTATATGTCAGCAGTGGGACATAATAAAATATGGCATAAAATTGACTTTGACACTTGTTATCTATCATCTGAGCCTCACATGACTTATCAAGTACCATTGGTTTGCCGGTTACGGTGTGTAATTTTTTCATGGAAGCTCAGATTTTAAGCAAAGGTACATTTTTGCAACCCTTTGATCTTTGATGACCTAATTGATTTGCATGTTGGTCAAATAACATGTGCAAAACTCCTAATTCCCGACACCTGCTGCAGAAATTTACTGTAATTCAACCACTGGTTCGGGAGACATTGCAATTTTTTTAGTTTCGCCCACCCTTGAAACTATCATTTTCAAATACCTGTCATATTTTGTGATGTCCCACTGCTGACATATACATAAACTCTGCATTTTTAGACATAAAAATTGACTTTCAAACTTGTTATCTATTATGTTTTCCCTAAATGACTTAACAAAGTCCAATTGGTTTGGCAGCTATGGCGTTTGTTGTTGATAAGGCGTTCAGATTTTAGGCAGTAATAAATAATTTTGACCTGTCGACCTCTGATGACCTAATTAATTTGCATATTGGTCATATAATGCCCTATATTTATAGAACACACAAGTCTAAACATTTTAAGGGGTAATATGTTTGGATAGCACCATTGTTTCAGGAGAAATAGCAATTTTAGTTTCACCCGCCCTTAAAACTGTCATTTTCAAATATCTGACATATTTCGTCTTGTGCCAATGCTGAAACATACATAAATTCTGCATCTTTTGACATAAAATTTACTTTGACAATTTTTATCTATAATCTGACCCCTAAATGACATAACAAGTCCCATTACTTTGGCAGCTAAGGAGTTTTTTTTACAATGAGGGTTCAGATTTTAAGCAACGGTCAATTTTCGTGACCTTTTGACCTCTGATGACCTAATCAATTTGCATATTGGTCATATAATGACCTATATGTGTAGAACTTACAAGTCCGAACATTTTGAGGGGTTATTTGTGGGGATAGGACCATTGGTTTAGGAGATACAGCAATTTAAGTTTCCTCCACCCTTAAAACGGTCATTTTCAAATATGTACCATATTTCATTATGTGCCGCTGCTGACACATGCATGAATTATCCATTTGTTGGCATAAAATGGACTTTCATACTTGTTATCTATAATATAAACCCTTCATGATCTACCAAGTCTCATTGGGTTGGCAGCTGTGGTGTTTATTTGGACATGGTTCAGATTTTAAGTGATAGTCAATTTTTGTGACCTTTTGACCTCTGACGACCTACTTAATTTGCATATTGGTCATGTATTGACCTATATTTGTAAAACTCAAAATTCCGGACATTTTGAGGGGTAATTTGTTGAAATTGGTCCATTGGTTCAGAAGATATAGCAATTTTAGTTTCCCCCACCCCATAATTTGTGTGCTCAAATCCGACACAGATTCCCATATTTAAGGGCTGATTACTACCACTAAGCTGCCGCTCCAATCTTGGGCTCAAACTTTTTTATAGTCTATAGGCATATGTCTTTCAGAAAAACACTGTTAGATTTTGCCACCCCAGGTGGTACCGATATGTAAAAATATGGGGTCTGGCTCATGGACTATAGCTGGTCTGTCTGAATTAACAGATAGAATGTGACGGACCATTTCCTTCTTAAGCTATCGATATTGGTTAGTGTCAAGAAACCAGATTTGAGGGTAGTATTACCCGTACATGAGCCATGATTAATCTGAATTACTGTCAAATATGACAAGCACCGACAACTCTCATAAATGTCTGTTATGATTTGTTATAGAACGTTGGACATAGTAATATTGGTGGAAGGCCCGCCACAAATTGTATGAGCCACTTATCAGTTCATGAACAAGAATTTAAGTGATATGAATTAAAACAAACACTCACAAGAACCGGTCTTGGAGGGATACACTATCCATGCATATCTTCCTATACAACTGATAGGCCAACATACGAGTCATGATACGCCTCCATAAATACAACGTCACTGTATATTTTTGTGATAAAAGATTAATAGCCCGAGCAGCAAAAGAACGAAACAATATAAAGCCGCAGTATCAGTAAAATGATAAACGAGCGTTTGTAGGCAATCCTTCGCTTGCAATCAAGAGAGAATATTTCCAATTATCTAGACGACTAATATCTGCAATCATTTATCATATGTCTAAGCAATAATACTGTTCCATTGGACTGGGAAAAATTGTTATCATCCATGTATAAATGATAAATTTGTTATTAATGTTGATCTCTGAATATCTTGTGGAGATATGGATATACACAATACCTGGGGTTTTTTGGTATCCAGGAGTCGGCTCTAAAAATCTGTATGCGCTGGTCCCTAATTTTAATGTTGAGTTGTTGTTTTTCTGCAGTATAACATTTCAGTTAAAATTACAGCTCATGACTTGGAAAAACGGCCAATTAACATTGTCGTGATGAGTATGAAAGAAAAATCCCCCAAAAACCGCTTGTGTCAGGTCTGCCGAACTTGAGGCAGAAATCTCGATCAGAAGTCAACGCCTCAGCATCTGGATCTTTTTAGAAGTAGACATAGCCTGTTTGTGGATGAGGTAGTAAAACTGTCAAAGCAGAAAGATGTATTGCAAGGGTCAATAATGTAACCAATAATTATTTAGTATATGATCTTATTTCTTTGCTGTTAAAATAATGTCATGATGTGAGTTTTTAAAACATCAAATTCTGCAAAGCTATACTTCTATAATCTATCAAAATGAAACGTAAATGCTGTACATGTAGACTTTTCATGGTCTATTACACCAACGAAGTCAGTCTCAACATGCTTTACAATAACACCTTGGCAGGCCAGTTCAAGTATGAGCCTTTCTCAACTTCCCAGGGAGTATACAGCCAGGCAGCCATTTCCAGCACACACAGCGCTAAGTCACTCTACAATCATGGTCATCACTGTCAAGTGCCCATTTACACATGGGTGGAGTGAAGCAAAGAGTTATGGAGGATCTGCTCAGTTCCTCCATGCCATGAGTGGGAGTCGAACCTGCAACGTCTCAGTTACCAGGAGAGCACCTTATCCGCTAGGCCACGACACATCTCGTGATGGTCGGGAGTATCTATTTATCTATTTATCTATCTATCTATCTATCTATTTGTCTATCCATCTATATATCTAACTATCCATTTGTCTATCTATATGTCTATCAATTTATTTTTGTAGCAAAATATTTAGCATTTTTTAGCCGATGCCCAGGCCCTTAGCAATACAAGATATGTGAAGTAACTTACTTGCCATAGGCGGATATATGTTCACCACCAAGAGTCCACCAGGTGGATTTGTCGATGGAAATAAGGAAACATGTGTGAAGACACATCATCAAAGTTTGTGCACTTTGGGGGAAACCCTGGGCTAAATTTAGACATGTTGGGGAAATGTCAGTGTGACCTTGCTGCAGCTGAGATTCCCAGAAAAGGCCACAACTGCATTGTGGCTCTTTTCATGGAGCAGAGGAGATCTTTTAGAGCTGCCAATAGCACAGATCATCTGTCAGATGGTTAAATAAATATAATAGACAGACAGAAGATCTGTAGACAGGTATATAGGTAGAAAGGCTATGAAAGAGATCAGACATGAAGGAACTTGCAGCATTGAATTGAAGCTGTCAATGGAATCCTCATCAACTCCTCAACAAATCTCTTTTAAAAATCCCATTATCTAGCAAAACAAATTATAACTACAAATATCGGCTATATTTTTTTCCGAAAAAAATTTTCTTGTTCATCCATTTCATCAGTCCTGTGATTGTTTTATCAAGCTGTTGTGATCAGACCGTGAAATCTTAAATCGATCAGTATGAATAAGTTCAAAGTTTGAAATATGCCTGACCGTGAAATTGTGTGTATTTTGCAGATTCCTGCATATTTTCATCATTATTGCATGACCAAGTTGTTATTCTAGATTACAAATTAAAGCATGATATAATCATCCGTATCACGAAGCTTCAGCTTGAAATAAGATTAGAAATTACATTAAACAAACACAATACAAAGACAGTGCATTATTAGCAGCAATAATTTCATTAATATCCCATGTCAACTCAACCCAACTCAACCTGCATCTTGTGCATGGCGTGTTGGCCACTATTACCTCAGGCGCAATACAGGTAATGGGAGCATTTGAAACCCACGATATTACCAATTTTATAATTATCATGCTAAATTGCTACTTCAACAGAAGATCAGATTTCAAGGGCAAAACCTGAAACTAAAAACTGTAAACAGTTTTGTTTATTGTCAAATTATATTGCATATCTTATATTAGCTCTCTATTTATCTTTCTATTGTTTGGTACATGTCTATCTTCAACTATATCTGTGTATCTTTGGGAGGGAATGGGTAAGCCGAATTGATGAAACTGTTGCACTCCGTCAATCAGTCAATTCATCAATCAATCAATCAATCAATTTACATATCAATCCATCTATCCATCAACGTATCAATCCATCTATCGAGTATCCATCAATGTATATCAATCAATCGATCAAACTATCTATCTATCAATCAACCAGTCAACCAGTCAATCAATCAATCAATCAATCAATCAATCAATCAATCAATCAATCAAACAATCCATCAATCAATCAATCAGTTTATCTATCGATCTGTCTATAGATCTGTCTATCGATCTGTCTATCTATCTATCTATCTATCTATCTATCTATCTACTTATTTATTTATATATCCATCTATCCATTTGTCTATCTATCTATCTATCTATCTATCTATATATCTATCTATCTATCTATCTATCTACTTATTTAGCTATATATCTATCTTTCTATCTTTCAACTTTTAAAATCAACTTCATCATTATGGAGAGAATATATCGACATAACTTATTTACATTCCAGATAGAAGTGTTAAATTGATTTATCTTTACGTGGGCTTTTGTTTTCATCAAAACTGCCTTTCCAAATATAATATAATATCTGACTGACATTCAGGGTTGGTTTGGAGTCAATTATTTAGCAGATGAATAAATAAAAAATGATGCATATCATAATACTCGTAATTGATGGGCCGGCCAAAATAAATCAAAATGTGATCTTTCATTTAAAAAGCTGTCTTTAAATAACAGGCTTTCTCTTCTTTTTTTTTCAATTTATTGATCATGAAAGACAACAGACAAATAGGCCTAACACCTGCACACACTGACCTGTAGGTTGTCGAAAATCACTGCAAATCAACACTTCATAAAGTTTTATATAAGTCAACTTTGGTGGTGTAAATTACTTTTTCGGAATAAGATGTTAAAACATTAGGGCCCGTTTTCACCAACATGGTATTAAGAGTTGAGCCAGGTCTGAGCTAAGACCTGGTCTGGCTAAGCCAATCACTCAAGCGGAGCAGGATCAAGGAATTTCAGTTAAGTGAAAGCTTACACATATTGTGATAACAGATCAGCTGTTACAAACACGATGTCTCAATTTCCCAATCAAATGCAAAGATATGGCTACACAAAGAGGGAGGGGCTTGGACATTTTTATAGTAGATAATTGCCCAACCAGTCTTGGTGAAAAAAAAAAAACATAGTTCAAAAATTCCCCCTTTCCCATTAACCAGCCTATCATTGCTATCTTGAAAGCAACCAAACAACACAACAACCCATGCTATGACTGTATTCTCAAAGTATCATAGTCTCTCGCACAAACATCAACTTTCATATATTTACTTTTTAGCAGCGCGAAGCGCTAGCTCTTACTGAAGACATTTTTTCAAAACTTATGACCATAACCGTGGGTGCCCCTGCTTACCAATCTCATTCAAACTTACCATATAGCCTCTCCTGAATTTTATATCACGATGATAAACTTTTGGTGCCCCACTGTTACTATAAAAATTAATAAAGAAAACAAATATGCTTCTTTTCACGGGGTCAAAGGTCAGCTGAATTTGCATGCAGCATGTTTGCAGTGCACTTGGCCATGTAGCCTCCTTGTGCATTCAGCTGGGACAGTCTGGATCCACTGTGGGTCTACTGCTATATTTTAGGGAGGGCAGCTTCCCCCTGCTTGGTAAGCCTATATAATGTTGACATTTCGTGCTGCTTAAAGTGCTTGCACGTTATTTTTTGTCTATATTTAAGACGACCCACAAATGAGCAAAATATGACGAGAAGTCACACTTTGGTGACATCTTGGTGTTGAGGTCTCTGACCTGCTGTAGCGACATATTTTGAATTGCATCACATAGACGGCATAAATTTCAGTAATATTTATTTGATTGCCGGCCCGAATTTTTAACTTCATGTTATGTTTTTTTTTTGCCAGTTCATTTTGATATCTATAAGAATCTTTGCTCTATGATTTACCAAAGTGTATGAAATGGTGAAACTGGCCTCATTTGCATAACATACATGTGTGAAAAATTGTGCATTGGCCAGCTTTGGAGGTGTGTCTGACCTATTCACTGGGTGGAAACAAACTTCTTCTTTTTTATGTGCTGAACAAACTTTTATTTTCGAGTGTCATGTGCTGAACCTTTTTTTTTCATCAAAAGACCCCCCCCCCCGCCCCTCATGTATTATCTGGTCAGCCCCAAAAGGACACCACTTTAACAGTTTGACATCACTAATCTGTAAGTTGTCTAACAATAAATTGACAACCACTGAACCTTGACTAGTCTATAGACTAAAACTAGTTGGTGAAAGGGACTTCACTAAACCAGGTATAAGGCCGTTAAGACCTGGACTAACTGTTAAAACTGTCTTGGTGAAATCGGCCCTTAAGTTTTTAGAGTAGAACTTTTGCCTTAAAGAATAAACTATTAACCACATCGCTTTATAGGACTACTTTTATTTGAACGATCATGTATGGGATTGTGTGGGATAGACCTTCTTACAACGAAATGGGGTTGTAAATGAAATATTCGAAAAAGTGTAAACAATAGACCTAAACATACTGAAATTATAAGCAAATGATATTTGTTCAAATCTACCTGTTAACTCAATCCTGTCAGTTGTCTACATATGACATAAAAAAATCAGAGTGTGCCAGTGTTCTAATCTCTGCTAGGGCAAGTAAGAGACACCACCCTCATTAATAGGGAGAACCTTGGTATGGACTCCTAACCTTATTATCTTATCACTACTAGCATTATACCCGTTCTACGAACGGGAGTTTTGAGAGCCAAGGCATAAGTTATGGCTTGATAGCATAAGTTGACACCCCTACCCCATAACTGAAGTGTGGCTAGGACTCTGGGGCATTATGTTGTTCATGTGAAAATGTGAGTATGCAAGTGTATTAGAAGAAGTGGAACACATTGGAAGGTGACACTTGAAAGGTGGATTTGTGTTTGAATCATGAATTTGAGACAATAAATGTCGAAATTGTAATTGTAACATTTGATCTTGACACTGTGCGGTTCAGACATAATCCAATATTGGCAAACATTTACACCCATTGGCAAACATTTACACCCATTGCCAAACATTCACAGCCACTGGCAGATATTCACACCCATTGGCAAACATTTACAGCCATTGGCAAACATTTACACCCATCAGCAAACATTTACACTCAATGGCAAACATTTACACCCATCGGCAAACATTTACATCCATCGGGAAAAATTTACGTCCATCGGCAAACATTTACACCCTTTGTCCAACATTTACACCCACCGGCAAACATTTACACCCATCAGCAAACATTTACACCCATCAGCAAACATTTACACCCATTGGCTAACAGTTACACCCATTGGCATACATCTACACCCATCGGCAAACATTTACAGCCATTGGCAAACATTTACACCCATTGGCAAACATTTACACCCATTGGTAAACATTTACACCAATCAGCAAACATTTACACCCATTGGCAAACATTTACACCAATAGGCAAACATTTACACCCATTGGCAAACAGTTACACCCTTGGCAAACATCTACACCCATCGGCAAACATTTACAGCCATCGGCAAACATTTACACCGATCGGCAAATATTCACACCCATCGGCAAATTTACACCCATCGGCAAACATTTACACCCATAGACAAAGCATTTACACCCATCGGCAAACATTTACACCCATTGGCAAACATTTACATTAATTCGCAAACATTGACACCCATCGTCAAATATTTACATCCATTGGCAAACATTTTCACCCATCGGCAAACTGTACAGCCATTTGCGAACATTTACACCCACTGGCAAACATTTACACCCATCGGCAAACATTTACAGCCATTGGCAGACATTTACACCCATCGGCAAACATTTACAGCCATTGGCAAATATTTACACCCATTGGCAAACATTAACACCCATCGGCAAACATTCACACCCATTGGCAAACATTTACACCCATCGGCAAACATTTACACCCATCGGCAAACATTTACACCCATTGGCAAACTTACACCCATCGGCAAACTTTTACACCAATCGGCAAACTTTTACACCAATCGGCAAACATTTACACCCATTGGCAAGCAGTTACTCTCAGCGGCAAACATTTACTCCCATTGGCAAACATTTACACCTTTCAGCAAACATTTACAGCCATTTGCAAACATTTACACCCATTGGCAAACATTTACACCCATTGGCAAACATTTACACCCATTGGCAAACATTTACACCCATTTGCAAACATTCACACCCATTGGCAAACATTCACAGGTCCCCCTCCCTCTTGGGAGTCCAGGGAGAACCAACAACCAACCAATAATGCAGGAATGTGAAATGTTTGGATGGTTGCTAGGGACTTCATTGTGAGCTGTTGGTGGTTTGAGCATTCAAATTGAAAAATCAGACCCCTTGGAACCAATTAGGGGAATAGTTTGTGAGAATGGCAGGCAAAGCAGGGTTTCTAAACTGAAGATGGGAACATAGAATGGCAACATAGCTGCTTGACTTTTTTGGCCCTGTTGCCATCCAAGGTCAATTATATATAGATGCCTGCCTCTGGCTAACAACTGAAATAGCTTCAGAGCCCTATCATTTGGGACCCTTATCAGCCGTATCCTGCAGCTGTTATTAAAATGGATGGATGATTGGGGCTTTATATTCTGTATCTATGCACTTAGTATGCACTTAGTAGGCTAATTGGGACCAAAGGAGAGCACAGCAATGGTGCGAAGGATGATAGAAACTGCCGTCCAACATATATATTAGTATTTATTGAGTATTTATTGGGTTTATGGCATAAGCTGTACAATTACAATTTTTCATCCAATTTGGCAGTGTTTAAATATATATATAACATCGATTTAATATAAAATGCTAATTAAGCCATTGGGATAGCAATATATTCCCCCGGGTGACCTGACCAGAGCTGGATTCCAACCCTGAGCCAACGATGGCAAAGCATGTTACCACTGAGCAGACAATCACCCCTCACGGCTGTAATTAAGAAATCAGGAAATAGTCAGTGCACATGTTTTCAGTTTCATCAAAAGGGTTTCTTCTGGACTCCAGGAATCAGAGGTTTGCCAATAAGCTCACATCCTGTCATGTCAAAATCGAGTCCAATCACTTTTCCTTGAGGTACACCACACACTGTACCAGTAGGCCTATTTATTGGAAGATCGTGTAGGCCTATATAACCAGATCAAGATGGTGGCAGTGAACGATTCCTCGGGTGATCCCTGAGTATACATTGGCCTATCTATAGGCTATCATATAGCAATCAGTATACTAATGTATATCTTATCAGGTATAGGTGAGGTATATCCCTGCTCATCCACTGGTCGACCAATCCTCAGCGATTTAGAAACATTGAGTCAATATAAGTAAAGTAATGACTCAAGATTTATGAATATCTTATAGATCAGTAAACAATACTCCCATTTCAATTTGCAAATTAAATCTCAAGCAAAATATTCTACCAACAGTATCATTCAACATCCTTCAACAGGTCACTACACAGGAGGGTGATCATACACAGTGATATTCACTGTTATAAAATATCGATTGTATGGACTATAATATCTGTGCTGGGCAAGTAAAAGATCCCTCACATGGGGTAAATGCGTAACATGTTGAGGACTCCCACTCTCTCACCCATCTCACTAATTAACCCCCGTGAGCACCTAGAACTGGACTTACCATATTTATCTATCTATCTATCCATGAATGTCTGTCTACCTGTCTACCTGTCTATCTATCTATCTTTCTATCTATCTATCTATCTATCTATCTATTTATCTATCTATCTATCTATCTATCTATCTATCTATCTATCTATCTATCTATCTGTCTATCTATCTGTCTATCTATCTGTCTGTCTATCTATATTTGTCCAGCTGTCTATCTGTCTATCTATCTATCTATCTATCCATCTATCTATCTACATTTGTTTATCTGTCCATCTGTCTATCTGTCTATCTATCTTAATGATGAGAATGAGAGTCCACAAAATGATACTCAATGCAT
Organism: Platynereis dumerilii; assembly: GCA_026936325.1. Taxonomy (NCBI): domain Eukaryota; kingdom Metazoa; phylum Annelida; class Polychaeta; order Phyllodocida; family Nereididae; genus Platynereis; species Platynereis dumerilii. The sequence goes on from JAPTHN010000076.1 coordinate 1,082,644, forward strand.
CCAATGCTGTGTCTTCAATTTGCCTCAGCTTAGAACACCAAGCTCAGCTCAGGCAAGTTAAAGACACAACCCTGGATGTAGCTCTAAGCACAAACTTTACCAGATGAAAACGGAACATTGGAAAAGCTAATTAGTAGTAACCAATGACTCTAGAATATCATCAGAAAATCTTTGTCAAGATGTCAAGAGAGATTTGATAATGTCAGTATCTAAAGGACAAAATAGACTGCTGGAAAGAGAAAGTCAGTAAGTAAATTGACTTAAGTGTACAAGGGATTCAAAGTCTTAATAAAGACACTTCAGTCAGATTCTAATCCATAAGTACCTGATTAGATGAGGAGAGAACAATGGAAAAGTAATTTAGTTAATCAGTGACTCAAGTATAATTCATCGAGAATATCATTAGGGATATGTCAAGTTGAATTAGCAAGGTAGGTAATTCCAACAATATCATTCAGTATTAAAACAAGAAGATTTTTAATCTCCAGGCCAATACTTGTACAAGGCTACACAGAATCTGATGATGAGACACAATCTGATGAGGCGATTACATAATCAATAATTCAACAATCTCAAGTTTGTGAAACAGTGATTATGCATCTCCTGTTCAGGGATAAGTCATATCAACAAAAGCTGCATGTGCAACTGTTACTGACAGTATCGTGTTAAAGTACCAATCATATCAGTGGTAAAAGTAGATTTTGGTCACAACAACCTAAACCAGAAAAGTACAAATCTCAGCTAGTAACACAGTGTAAACTATTTCCTATAAGGTGTGAGGATATCAAAAAGCGAAAAGCCAAATATGCAAGCTTTGCTGGGCCCACCAACAATATCATGTAAAAGTATCAATCAATATCCAGGGACACAGGAAGACCAGTTGGAAAATACAAATATTTCTACAAAACAAAGTCATTTCAGTTTTTTAACGAATAAACGCACTTACCTGACCAAAATGCAAGAAGTATCAACTCATAGTGAAACAGAATAAGCGGTAGAGTCCACATCTTGTTGGAGAAAGATGATTTGTGTACAGCATTGGAGATAGGTAGACACAAGTTGAAGATTTATGATATTTCTTTCTTTAAAGATGTTGTTTTAACGAACACTTTCCTTTGAATCATGTTAAGGAGGGTTTTGGCTGGAACTGTAGCCTGGGGTTTGAACTTGGGTGTTCAAACACTCCATTGAGTCGTCATAACAGTTGTTGCACAGTAGATGTAAAAGTTTGTCCGAATGTTGACGAAGCATGTTCCGAGCATTTGTGTATGTTGCTCAGCAAAATGTTGTTGCAAGAAAGAGAGTCTTAAACGTCCACAAATGCAAATAAACTATTAAAAACAGAGAAAAAATCAGTGAAGTTTCAATGAAGTTTAGTCCTGGTGCGGTATTAACCAAATTGGTCGTATTCTTAAGTTGTAAAACATGATTTTAAGCTCCACAAGTGATCATTACAGACGTTTTCTGCAAAACCAAACGTTCTCTCAGTTGATTGCAGAAGAACGCACGTGCGGCCAGTGCTGCAGTGGCGCCAGAAACAGCCAGCCACCAAGTGGCAGGTGTTAGAACCAGAGTTCAGCTGCATGGGAACTGTGTACACTGCTGTCAAGAAGGCTTTTTTTGCTGACCTAAGCTTACATTAGGTCTTACGGACTCCATCTCATCCAAATGCCGTTTGTTATTCTCAAAGAATGTGTAGAGCAATCTGTAAAATAAACAAGTATACTTCAACAGTACATAGAAGAAAGAGGTTGATTTTGTTTATAAATTTCAACATTCAAACACTTCACGTGGTATACAGGAAGGAGGGCCAGGAGCACTTCCTGAATTTGTTCGCTCTTAAATCCCTACAATATTCTCCATTCCTTAAGAACACTGTTGGTGATTATGCTGTCATGGTTGCGTACAATGATAAATATGCTATGTGATTAGATAAGAAAATAAACAATCATTGTTTTCATCCTACCAGGAAAAAAGCACCCAATAGCAACAGAATTGATAAATCATAAATAAACTCAATTTGACATCAGATATACAATTTAGTGAGGCAGACTGGTGGCAATTTTTAAAAGAATATCAATCAATCAATCAATCAATCAATCAATCTATCTATCTATCTATCTCTATCTACCCTGTCAGCGTGCCTCGGCGGTCCGGCGTCGGTCCGATGTCAGCAGTTGGGCCGCTGAGGCACGCTATCTATCAATCTATCTATCTATCTATCTATCTATCTATCTATCTATCTATCTATCTATCTATCTATCTATCTATAGATCTGTCTATCTATCTATCTATCTATCTATCTATCTATCTATCTATCTATCTATCTATCTATCTATCTATCTATCTATCTATCTATCTATCTACATGTATGTCAATTTTCAAACCTAGACTTATTACGTTTTCATTTGATTAATTCAATGAAAGTTTACAACGATTGATGATAAGACAAAATCAACAACAGGCCCAATGTGTAGGCCTATATATTAGAAAATTTAAGATATGCATGACCATGCAACTTTGCATATCCTGCATCAGATTTTGCCTATTTGCAACAAACTCATTATATATAATTATCATATAATGATGTCCTTATCTGAACATCCTGTGTATGCAGTTTTCTCTCTATTTTTCTTCTCAGAAACTATGTGGTCAGGGAGTTGAAGAGTGAGGACAGGCAAATTCCTTTCTCAATCAATACTGGTAGTGTCAGGAAAATGTTGCAGGGAGCTTCATGTGCTAAACTTTATCAAAATTAGCTGTCAAAAATTCAACACAAAGACAATTGAGCTGCTTAGGGGGCAACCATTCCATCTGCAGGGGGGGGGGGGGAGGCTTGCAGTTCTTTTAAAGTGCATTAAATATTGGTTTATTTTTTAAATGAATGAATTCTTTCTAGGCAGTCTTGAAATAAATGGTTCTGATGGGGGTGTTTCTTATATAACATTGTGTTGCTTGATTTGGCAATGAATGCTTACAAGTCATCACAGGCGCGAAATAAACAAAATTTTTCCAAAGAGTGTGCCGCTACCGTGAAATAAATAATTTCCTGTCATGAAAAAAATTCAAACCACCGCCTGAATATCTTATGGTCGCCCCTTATACATGTAGACTATTTCTTAACAATCACACATTGTTCACTGGTTTTAAAGTTTCAGGTCTGACCATCAACATAGCATCATTGTCACTATGCCTCTCTTTCAGCAATAGTAGATTTGAGATTTAGGCCTAGTGCATTTTCTTTCAGATAAAGAGCAAACTAAACAAACAAATCTCTGAAAATCCAATACTCCAAAAGCCAGTTTTAAGTAAACGTAAACTTCTAGAATCAGTTCATGGAACCTGGGTGTTACTGTGATTAACATACGCTATATACAGTGCCGCCGTAAGTGAAACGCATGAAATGGTGCCATTGCATCAATGCTAAACATCCTCAGCAAAACTGCTTGTGGAAGCATGAATTCTCATCCGATGAGAGGAAAACATATTGGGTCATAAAGGTTGATATGTGAGACATGCGGGATAACAATGGCAACCAATTTTCTTTGCTGTAGTCGGAGTTCGGTATGGATCAAAGTCTTTGGTAAGTGAAACACTTACCCAGTGTTATTTAATACTTACTTACAGGCGGCACTGTATATCCAGCATGTTGTGTTTGGTCACTTTCATCATAACAACCTCAGCATTGCCTTTTTGTCATAAATTGAATAATGGGAATATTCAAGGCAGGATCGCTCCAGGGATGAGGGATGCCTCCCAGCCTCCTTTGAGCAAGCCTGAGATGACTTGGACTTCTAATATGATGTAATATGATGTAATCAGCTAACTTTGCTACTCTACACTATGGTAACTTAGCTCTACGCCGTTGTTTACTAATTCATTTGTATACTTAGACTTATACCATTTACCATGTAATTTTACAATTTTTTTTAAAAGTTTAGCTCATTACCACATTAGCAGTAACTCTTGAGTATCTATGAGTTGATGGAGTAAATTGACTAACTTATGACTAAGTTTCCCAAGGTGGTTAATCATATGACGAAGTTGATCAGTCAATTTTCCCCTCTTTGCTGAATTAACTTAGTCAATTGACTAAATATTGACTAACTTTTGCTTGTGATTTTGACATTGTCACTTGACTTGATTAGTTATTTTGACTAAGCGTTCTCGTCAAAGATATATGTTTATGACACATCAGCAACTTTCCAAACGTTTTTTTCTTTGTCATTTTGTCATTTTTTTCTTTTGCATCATTGTACGTGATGAAAACATCTCACACCATTGGAAATTAAACACAGAAATCCCATCTTTTTTCAATTGATTTTGTATATCCAATTTGTCTGTCAATCTTTTGTAAATTGTGGGCAATTTTGACTGTGATGACTTGTGCTCTCTTGCATACTGAGTCTGAAATACTTCCACACTTCTGTCAAATAAAATGTCCCATTCATATTGTATTGAAGGCCCCATCAGAAAAAGAAAGACAATCAGAGCCAGAAACATTGTGTCATCATTATGGAAAAAGTGTTCCTTCCCAAGTTTCAATTTGACTGACATTGAAATGTCAAAATTGCCTGATTCAGCCATTTACGAATAAGTATCCGTACAGGGTTATCAAGGTCTCCGTATACAATTGCCCACATTAGCGCACCATCATTAACAGTTTGCAAAGATATAAACATTAAACAACCTATATTATATACACAACAAAATAATTAAATGATTGCAAATCTGCGATGCTATTTGTAATGTTTTTTTTGTTGCTTATATGAAATAAATGTATCTCGTATCGTATCGTATTGCGTATATGCACATGGAAACACGTTACATAAAAATTGCAGGTAGATATTACATAAGCACATTTTATGAAGTTATTCCTTTAAATAACTTTATTCGATTCAGGACATTTGAAAATATGGAAATATCATTTTAATGAGTACCAGACAACATGAATTATCACAATTCCTTATTAAATAAAAATTACATGCACATGGGGAACATGGGGAGAAACTAATTTTACAACTGAAATTTGCATGGATGTATTCAAAAATCATAAATGAAAATGTTAAACATTAGGTGGATTGTGGAGAGATTAAGTAGAGTACAGATCTAAACACACATTTGGCGATTTCCAATTGGAATCAATGAAAATACGTTTCAAATGGATGCTTCGAAATTATGTTGACCAACTTCATTTAGTCTAACCTCAATTTTATTTATTGATTAATTGGTAATTTCACAATTCCAGAAGCAAATTGAGAGATGGATAGAAGTTAAAAGAATGCTTAAAATAATGCTTAGTACAAGCAAAAAAACCATTGGTCACAATGCGGACCCCTGCGATACATCTTTCAGCTATGAAACTCACCCACTCCACAGTCCAAGCAGCATGCACTCTAAAAAATTTCAGACAAAATTGGTTTTTTAGATTCAAAATGGTTTTTTGAAAAACCGAATTTCAATGCAAAGAGAATACTATAAGATCATACGTAAAAACCATTGTGATACAACTTTCAGCTATGAAACTCAACATGTTGGTTTTTTGCATTGAAATTTGGTTTTTCAAAAAACCATTTTGAATCTAAAAAACCAATTTTGTCTGAAATTTTTTAGAGTGTGAGACATGACCCCTGAGTGGGCAACAATTATTAGCAGGCAATAGCTGCCATCTCAAGTTGAGAGGCTGTCACACTATTTCTCCAAGTATCCTTGCAAGCTTCGTGGGATTGCCACAGGTGGAGCACAGGCATAATTCGCACAGTCCCTTACCCATCTTCATACCACACTGACTTAGAGAAGAGAGCAGAGGCTAACAGATGAGAGCAGTGGATAGCAGAGAGAACACATCATCCCAAGTCATACCATGACAAAATGGCCCATAACCTTTGCTAATTCATGAATACTTAATTAACTGACCCAGTTTTGGCTCAGCCAATCAGGGACTGCTACATCACAGTTTGAAATTGTTGCTTCTGTTTCACACAGTTACAAATGGAGAAATTGTGTATTGTTGAAAGGTGCTATCACAGTTCCGAAAATTCCATTGAATTATGTATTTTCACAGTTCTGAAATGAAACTGTTTGAAAGTTTGCTTGTTTTATACTGTTTTTCTCAGGTGCCAGTAATCCTCTAAGTGTCCATAATCGGACTAAATCTGCCTGCAAAATGCTTATGACCTAAATAAGCAGCCAATCACAGAAGAGGTTGGAAATAGCAGAAAGCCCTATCCATTTTAGCAGGGCTTGCGTGGGGAGGATGAGAGAACAGAGAGTGCAGAGGAGAGCCGATCGTGAGCGGAGAGAGACGCCGGTGAGGGAGGGAGTTGGATGAGAGAGTTGTGATGCGATGAAGTACCCAGAAATTAGCTAAACTATTGGAGAAAATGTGGAGTTAGATGTTGGAGTAAGATAACAATAACATAATGCAAAGAAATTTAACAATTGATGATACATGAAGAGAAATTAATGTCAAGCCTAACAATTTGTTAAAATTGTGTCAATGAGAATGGAGAATGTTCTAACATTTGGAAGTCCAGAGCAATATTAAAAGTAATAATGCGAAGAGTTACACCTGAATAATAACTGGGAGAAAGAAGACAGCTACTGGATACCGTGAATAATGAAGATGTTACCATTTTCGTGAGACGGACCTAGAGAAAGAAAAGGAGAAGATTTGGAGAAGGAAGTCTCTGAGAGAACAGAGTTGAGTAAGAGAACAGAGAGGAAAGAAAGAAGCTGGCAGAAAGGCAGGAGAAAAGAAAAATGAGGAACAAAAGACAAGAAAGAGCAGGAAAATGAGAAAAGAAGAAAATAGAGTAGCAGGAAGAAGAGAAAAAAAATGAATAAATTAATGAGCAGAGACTTAGACAGGCAGCCACAAATCATATCATACCTGTACACACATTTGCAAATATAATAGTGTGTATTATATTAAATATCAGGTGCAACAAGTTCTGTCTTTTCTAATGCATTTAAGGAAAAAGTTAGTTTCTGTAGTGGTGAAGTGTTCTTTCTGCATGACATGGATAATATACTGCTAATTTATATCATGTTTTTTTGCTAAATGCTGAAGCATCAAATGCAGTTTCCGCTCATATATGCAGCTACCAGAAATAGACATAATGATGAAATGATAAGGATGCAATTCCATGCTAAAGTATTTGCTGTTGTCAATTTTTATGTAAGCATTCATGGAAAAGGCCATTATTAGTAAGGTTAGACAACAAGATAAACTTAATTTATTTGGGCAAAATTCATTTTAAAAGGACAAAGGCTTCATTAGAATAGGGTACTGAAAGGTGGTCATTGCAGGAATCTGTCCAATGTGAAGAATTAACGTTCAATTTAATATTTCAACAGTTTGAAGATCAGTCATTGCTCATTTCATCTATGCTTTATCATGGTCTGTTTTAAAAACGGCTCTGTTCTTAATCAAGACTATATATTTCTATTCATCTCTTTCATAATACATGATATGATTAAAAGAACGTCTGGAAAACAGTCACAATTCCGAGTCTTCAGGCAATCTTCCAGAACAGAGAGAAAATTCTTGAAATTAAAAAGGTAATCAATATTTTCAGACATCTGCTGAATCATAACACTCGTCTTAGTTTATTACCAATTAGATTTAATGCCACTTTTATTTCTCCTTCAATTTATTTCTCAGGAGAGCTGCCAAAATAACAGTAAAACAATCTTGATCTTCCCTAATGATACTATTATCCAATACAATGGTTCCAATAGCATCAATTTGAAATACAGTGTCTGAAATATAGTTTTAGTTGACAGAAAAGAGGAACAGACTGTGAAGTTAGCAAACGGGCATAAACAAATAAATGGCAATGTCAGGCACAACTTTGATTCCATAACAAGAATACATATATATATGTAGTTTCTTTTGTGTCATTTCTTCCATTTTACCATGTGTATAAATGCAGATGAGATGGCAAAACATAACACATGTATAGTGACAGCCAAGCATTTGATTTGATGTGGGTTGGGGATGACAGGGGCTTTATGTCTTTTACTTTTGCAGACTCGGCCAGTATCATGAGCACAAAGTAAATATATGCGCTCTGTTTGCACTGTGATGTAACAACATTTCAAATCAAACACTAAAATCCCATTTTTTTTCAATTGTTTTTTGTATCCAATTTGTCTGTCAATTTTTCGTAAATTCCGGGCAATTTTGACTGTGATGACTTGTTCCCTCTTGCATATTGAGCCTTGAACACTTTCACACTTCTGTTAATTGAAATGTCCCATTCATATCGTATTGAAGTTCCCATCACAAAATGAAAGAAAAACACTGTCACAATAAATGGAGAGCAAAATGTTGAAACTGAATGTGGAACAAAAATCAGTATTCACTGAATATCCTGTCATCGTTATAGAAGAGATTTCAGTAAAAAAATTCAGTGTGATTGAAATTGAAAGTTAAAATGACTGATTCCGTCATATACCAATTCTTAGTACACGTGCAGATACATACATAAAAATAACGGCCAGACATATGTTATTTCGTGAAATTATTCCTACAAATACCGAAAAGTTTTATTATGATTCGGCGAATTCAGAAATAGTGATGGAATATTTCAATGAAAATGCAACAGCTCAATTCCATTTCAATGAAAAACTGTTTGAGAAAAAAAGTGTTTAAACAAATTTAAAATAAGCTTTGCATGGCTTTATGTCATAATGAAATATTATACATTAAGTGGATAGATAGATACTCGTAAATTGTTAATAAGGATGGTAGATAAATGGACAGATTGACTTGTTGGCAAATGAATTGATTTGTAGATAAATTTAATGGATAGGTGGATTGATTGATGGACTAATTGTTTGCTAAAGATGATAGATAGACTGCTTGATTCATTGACTGCTTGATGATTCAGACAATTCTCACAGCAAAATAAAGAAAAAGATAATAGCGGAAATAGTGTGTGTTCAGGTATGAAAATACCACAAAAAAGAATTGAAAAACATTGGTCACAATGCAATCTCCCGTAAATCCATCACTCTCACCCACTCCACACGGCATGGGACATGACCCTGAGTAGGCAATAATTGTGAGGAAGCAATAGCTGCCATCTCAAGTTGAGAGACTGTCACATGACCATTTCATCCTGGATCTTTTACAAGCTTCATGGGATTGCCACAGGTGGTGCTCAGGCATAATTCCCACAATCCCTTGCCAATCATCACAGCACACTGGCTTAAAGGAGAGAGCACAGGAGAGCAAATGCGAGCAGAGAGGGAGAGAAGACAGAATGCTGGCGAGGAACTAAGAATTAAGGAAAACATTGTAAGAGGTAGTTGTAGGCATGTTTAAGTACAGAGAATGCAGCTAACATAATTATTGGAGGAGGATGCAGAGTAAGATGGTGGTGTAAGATTACGACACAATATTGTAAGGATGTACAAGGACGAGGAGTAAACTATTTCAAATCTAACGATTTTATGAGGTAGAGTCAAGTATGGTAAATCCGTCCAGGAGGGTAATTCCGTCCAACCCCTGATATAGGCATACAATTATATTTATTACAGTTGTATGGGTTTTAAAAGGAAGCTGAACTTGTTTTAAACTTATTTTGCCGTGTTTGTTGTGTTGACTAAATTTTAAATGGTATTTCAGGACCATTTAAAAACTAAAGACAAAATACAATGAAATCCTGTGACGTCATCACATCCATTTTGTAGTTGGTGGTACTGATCTTTGTTGGCCCATTTCCACCAACAAAAAAGGTATTGAGGGTAAAAAAGTTGTTGAATGAGATTTCGAATTTTATTATTCCTGTAGGATTTGTTAAACAACTTAATTGCAACACCTGGAAAAGAGATAAAATGAAAATAAAAGTGGACGGAAATACCATCATTATTTTAAAACTGGCTTAAATGGGTGATTGTAAATCCGTCCAACCACTTCAAACAGGGGTTTAAAGTAAATGTATGACTTAAAATATCTATAAATGTCATAATACCGATTATATAAATCAGATTGAGCAATTCTACCACTTGATTGGGTTAAAGGAGTTTTTCAATAGCAATTTAGGGAGCCAATTGAAATTATTGATAGTGAACTTGACCTCTGTTATTTAATTCATCTATTATAAGTGCAATCAGTATTCTATTATTCTGGAATTCACAAAAAATACGCTGTGAATGCTAATACATTGAAACACTTGAAAAAATAACAACATATAATAGGTTTGTGCTGTATTATGGCCAGTGGACGGATTTACCATCCATGCTGGACGGAATTACCAGCATACTGGACGGATTTACCAGCACAAACCTTCAATTTTCGTTGCTATGGTTTCAGTATACATTTTTTAAAATTTGAGTTTTTTTAAATGTAAATGATAAGGCAGGATGAGCTCCTTCCAGTGGACTGATTTTCATTTTTGTATCTATTCCCAATGTCCTAGAAATAAAGTTTCAGCCAAAAGTGGACGGATTTACCCTCCTTGACTCTATGTGCTGCGCAGTGCCCTGTGGACGGATTTACCACCCTTGCTGGACGGATTTAGCAGCAACCTGGACGGATTTAGATGCCCTAACCTTCAATTTGTGTTGCCATGGTTTCACCAAAACTTATTTGAATATTTTACTTTTTCGGCTGCTAGTGATAGTACGGATTATGCCCTTTCCAATGTACTAATTTTTATTTTTGCATCTTATACCATTTCCCTGGAAATACAGTTTTAGCCAAAAGTGGACGGATTTACCCTCCTTGACTCTAATGTCAATGAGAATGTACAATTATTCAACATTTAGAACAATTAAATAATATCAAAATTTGCATAATATTAACCGTGTAGCGCAATTGGGAAATGTTACTGAACTATAAAATTGCAAAGAATAATTTTCGTGCGAGGCAGAATGCCTGGGCCGTCTTATCTGTAAATTTTTTTCTGATTAGCTATGAATAATGTGACAAATATTAGTCATGTGCTCCTGTATAAAATTCAATGTTAAAAAAATTGACAAATTGAACAAGTGTCTGCAGTTACAGTAAATGGAAAAATAGATATCAGATATTGAAAAGAATCTTTCCCTTTTGGCAATCACCCACCCCACACAGCATGAGACATGACCCCTGAGTAGTGAGTAGGTAGTAATTGTGAGGAGGCAATAGCTGCCATCTCAAGTTGAGATGCATGACTATTTAATCCCGGTGTGGTAGTTGAGAGTGTCCCAGTGCGGAGTGTCCTTTGGACACATTTTCCCAGGAAAGACTGTCCACTGGACAAAATTTCCTTGAAAGGAGTGTCCCTGGACAGTTTTTTCCTAGGAAATTCTGTCCAGTGGTCAATGGTTCCTTAGTTAGGCCTATGGTTGCCCGGCTTAGGGATTAATGTCCCATGGAAAAAGGAAAATAATTTCTAGGTCCTGGTTTCAGATGTCCCACCAAAATGTCCAGGATAATATATCCTAGGTATGGAAGTCCTGGACATTATATCCTAGGTTAAGCAGTCTTGGACATAATATGCCAGTCATAATTGTCCGATGAAGGACAAATATTCCTGGTGTATGTAGTCCTGGACACTTTATCCTGGTTCTGGATACAACAAAATGTCCTTTGCTGGACAAATATTCCTAGTTTTGCTGGTCCTGGCCACAATATCCTAGCTATGGATGTCCAGGATGCTATATCCTGGTAACACAGGTCCTTCATAGGACCAATATTTCCTGGTTTTTCATGTCTTGGACATTACTTTCCAGTTTTACAAGTCCTGGGCAAACTATCCTAGTAAAATAAGTCATTTACAGAACCTTTTTCCGATAACTGGTAGGCCTTGACAATGGCACGTGGACATTTGTTCCTTAGTTATCGTTGTCCACTGTAGGGATTAATGTCCATCGGTTCACCGGTAAGGCCCTCCAAAAAAAAATCATTGTATGATTATGGAAAAGTTGATGTCGCTACCGTAGGGTCTAGCCATCCATATCCAGCTGGTCATTTGAAGTATTTTTGCATTCATTGTCACATTTCAACTTTATTAATATGTCACAAATAAATACAATATATTCATACCTTGTAATGATTAAGACATGCTCTCCTAATGTTTATTTTCACATTCAGTGATAACCCTTCAGGATATGTTTTTGTAGACAGATATCGTCTGACATGGAGAAGATCCATCATATGCCAAGTCAATAGTGACTGGAACTGAGACTCAGACTGAAATCCAAGATTAGCAACCCAAATATTCATTGTGGCATGACTGTAGTCATTGCTATATCAATTACATAAAAATAGTCAGAGGCAGGACTTGAACCTACAGTGTTCTGAATTGAAGTCTGATCACTAGACCACTATGCTATAGGGGAAGGCTGCCCAAGTTGGTGTTCCCAAGCTTGGTCTTTTGATTGCAGTACATCAGTTCTATTAATAGCTACGGTCATAAATTCAGGGTGGACAGTTTTGAATATCCTAGGTAATGTCCAGGACAAACAGAACTACTATAAATGGTCCAGGACCATTTATACTAGTTCTATTTGTCTCAGACAAATGGACCTGGGATGATCTGTCCTGGACAAATGGAAGCAGGACCAAATGTCCTGGATGAATAGAGCCAGGATCAGATGACCAGGACAGCTGCATCTAGGATCAGATGATCTGGGCAATGAATACTAGTTAATAATGTCCACCTGGACATCTGACACCAGGTATATATGTCCTGGACATTTGAATCCAGGTTCAAATGTCCTGGACAATCACTACTGGGCCATGTAAAAAATGTCCAGGACATTTGAACCCAGAGAGGAAATTATAAACCAAGGAATGTATGCCCACTGGACACTCATTCCTTAGTTTAAAGTGTCCCAGGACACTGGTTACTGGAGGACAATCATTCCTTTCGCACAGGATCTATCGCAAAATTTGTGGGATTGCCACAGGTGGTGCTCAGGCATAATTCGTACAATCCCTTGCCCACTATCACAGCATACTGGTGTAGTAAAGAGGAGAGGGCAGAGGAGAGCAGAGAGAGCAGAAGAGAGCAGAGAGGGAGAGTGAAAAGAGAGAGTTCTGGTGAAGGAGAGAGTTGGATGAGAGAAGAAATAGTCCTGGACATGTTGAAGTCGCAAGAAAGCAGCTCACTTATTGGAAGAGGATATATAGTTAGATTGTGGAGCAAGATAACAGCACAATGATGCAAGGAAAATTAATGAGAAGAGCGAATTATATCAAGCCTAACAATTTGGTAAAATTTTTTCAGTGAGAATATGAGAAAGACATTAAGAAGGGGCAATTGAATAGCGCAAGGTATTGTGTCTGAATTTTAACAGGGAAGAAAGAGGATTGATGAATGTTATCGTTTGTTTTAGTAGGTGAAGGGAATGGATTGATGGATGATTGGGGCTTTAAATCCTGAATTGGTGCACTATGACATGGCGGGTTAATTTGGGCAAGGGACGGCACAGTATCGTAGGGAAGTATGATTAAAACTGCAGGAAAGCACTTCAGCAAAGCCTTCAGTGATTAAGGCAGACACGCCCACAGAGCTGACCAATGAACAGACTCAAAGCATGTTATGCAAATGAGGCCGATTTCGCTGTTCCGCACCGTTCCGTAAGGTTTAGGAGTATGATTCTTACATGGGCAGATAGATCTCTCTGAGACCTTTAAAATTATAGGTCAAACGTCTCTGAGAAGCTAATAGATGCTTCGCAAATCGCCTGTGAAGTTTTGAACTGGAGAGAAATACTGCCCGCTGATTGGCATTGACGCTCTGATGTAAAAAATATGATAATGTACGAAAATGGAAGGATTCGTCTAGGGTAGATTCTCTGGGTGCAGGAAAGTGGAGAGTGAGAACAAAGGAGAAGATAAGAAAAGGGTGAAACACAAAAGAGGAAAGGAGAATACAGAGAGAAGAAGAAGAAAAAGTAGAAACAACACGGTCGAGGACAACACAAGGAGAAGGATAAGAAAGAAGGAGAAGAAGGGGAAATAGTTAATAAATCGAAAGATATATGGGGTCATTCCACAGTAACTTTTTTGTGTCACTCAAGCTGTTTACTGCAAGATCATAATATTAGGATTTTGTTTCTAATCATATGTCTTTGACCATCTCAAATCAATGTAAATATTTGTGGTGGGTCTAGATCTCTAGACAACTACTCCACATACTTATATCCCAAAACCGACTGAATTTCTCCTCTCCTGTGCATACTGTGGAAGGGCAAGTGCCCTCGTCACTAGAAAACATGTCACTGGTGTTACTCATTAAATAAATCATGACTGTAAAAGGAATGGTCCCTTCTATCTTTGGTTTAATGTACCAGGGGGCTTCTTCTGATGAACAGGCATCCTTGATAACTGCAAATTTTGGCATTTATATGTTTTAGCATGCAGGGTGGCTCTACAATGAGTTGAAATTAATTGTATTCTTTTTCTGTGTCATTGGCGTTACCATCCAAAATGGTCTATAATTCTAGAATTTTCAAAAACTGCCTCAGTCATAGGATATGTCCTGTTTACAGAGATCAATATTTGTCAACGCCTGTTCAAATCATTGCATCACTGTGGGAGCAATTGGCATTTTTAAGCAAATTGTCACTGGTGTTACCGTCACTGGTGTTACTCTAAAATGGTTAAAACTGGTGTCCAAAGGTAACACCAGTAATAAATGGTGACAAAAAATCCAATGGAATTCTTATTTTAATGGGAAATATTTCAAACAATTATTAATTTGGTCACTGGTTTACTTTGAGTAATTGCGTTTCTTAACTTTTACTGTAACACCAGCGACAGTTTTGTCTAAGTTATCATGCACAACCAATTCAATGTTTGTTAATACAACACAATTCATGATGAAATTCTATGGACATCAGTGATCACTCATTCTGTCAATGCTATCATATGGTCTGGTTTCTAGACTGATATATCACAAATTGTGACAGATGGATATATCACAAATTGTGACAGTATACAACTCCGCTCTTAATTGAAACCAATAAAGTCCTATGTAGCAGACAGATTTCTATTTCTAACTATACATGATGATTTAAATGAAAGTCTGGAAGAACAGTCACCATTCTATATCTTCAGACAATCTTCCACTAGAATGAACAAAATATTTATTGGAGGTGTAATAAAAAATTCCTGTCTTCTACAAAATTTTAACCCTCGTCTTGGTTTATTTACCTATTACATACATTTAATGCCAGTTTTATTTCTCCTTTAAATGATTTTCATGAAAGCAATGACCATAAAAGACAAACAAACTCTTTGAGTAATTTTCGTCATACCACCTATAGTTGTTTCTTTTTTTGAAAAGAATTTGTTCAAACCAAGTTTGCATAATATTTAAGCATTCACAGCAATTTGAAAGATTTGAGAAATGTTACTGATTGTAAAAAGGCAAAGAGATATAACGCATAGATCTGCTTCAGTAGCAAAAGAATAATTTTCGTTCAATAACAATTTTCTTGGCAGCCTTATAAGATAAGATAAGATAAGATAAGATAAAACTTTATTTCACGTCGGTGATGACAATAAAACAAGAAACATAAGCTAGAGCTTTTAACCGACAAGTAAAATAACACTACAATAAGGCGATAATATTATATACTCGTATACAAATGAGAGATGAATAAAGTGAAACTTAAAATACTTGACAAAGCAAGTTAGCGTAATTTGATTTTAATTTACTTTAATGTAACAAGTTAGCGTCAGTTGATATTATAATTATATCTGTAAAAGGTTTGCAATTAGCTAGTGAATAATATGACAAATACAGGTCAGTATGTTCAAGAATAAAATTCAAGGTTAAATAATTGAAAAGTTAAACGTGTCTGCTGTTACTGTGAATGGAAAGATAAATAGATATATTGGCCTATATGAATAAAAACAACGTTATTTCAGGTAGAGAGTATTTATTGCGAGAATAATTGCAAAAACACTGGTCACAATGCAGACCCCTGCGATACATCTTTCAGCCATCACACTCGCGTTCTCCACACAACATGGGACATGACCCCTGAGAAGGTGAATAATTGTGAGCAGGCAATAGCTGCCACCTCAAGTTGAGAGACTGTCACATGAGCATTGCATCTTGGATCTTTTGCAAGCTTCATGGGATTGCCACAGGTGGTGCTTGGACATAATTCCCATAATCCCTTGTCCATCATCATAGCACACTGGCTTAAAGCACGGGGACCTAGTATAAAAGCAGGGTTTCAAGGCACCCCAATCATTCTGGGTTTGGCTTTCAAAGAGTAAACACCTCCCACCTCTGTCAGTAATATGCCTGTAACTGCTGAACTATCACTTCAACCAAATTAGTTTTTGTACAATTCGTTTACAAGATGAACTATTGACCAACTGAGCTAAAATTCCGACTTTAAAAGGATGCCAAAAAGCCAATATTTAACGAAAACATCTCTATTTGTGCACATTCAGTACAATTCAATTTTCCTGTCTCATTGGTCAAGAGAATCACATGACTTTTATGACCCAGCAACCAGTTCTAAACTTGCTAATGAGATAATGTGGATTGAGTTTTGGAATATATGTAACTTGGCCAATTTTCATCCGATTTGGATGAAACTTTCAGGTTTTCTCATTTACACTACATACAATATCATGATAACCTTGATCAAAAATTTCGTTTACCAGGAAAGTTTTTTAAAATTTCTTAATGGGAGTAAATTTCTCTTTTATGGCCCTCAATAAGGCTGAATGAGGGGTAATTAGGTTTTTGGTATCAAAGCAATCGGCTTTCTCTTTGTAGTCAAAATTATCTAATTGCTTAGTTGTGTAATCTCATAGCAACATATGTGTACCCCTCCTGTCATTGGCCGAGAGCCTTAATTACCTATTTTATTAACCAATCATTTGATAGGAATTAAACAGTTTCGAGAATCCCATATTCCATATATGGAATTGGTCAGTAATTGATGACCGGTCGGTTTTTGCTGCCTCTGGAATACCGTCCTTTAAAGGAGAGCGCAGAGGAGAGCAGAGGGGAGAGCGAAGAGATAAATGTTGATAGTAAAGATGTTGTTGTCTGTGTGAGTAGGATTGAGATAAAGAAAAGCAGCCTAGCATATTTAGAGGAGGATGAGGATGAGGGCAGTGATTAGGAGGACTGGCCCTGAAAGAACAGAGTTGAGAAAAAGGAGAGGGAGGAAAGGAGGACTGAGGAGGAAGAGAAGAAAGAGAAGGAAAATGAAAAAGAACAAAATGGGGTAGAAGGAAGAATACAAAGAAAATTAAATGCATAATGTGAAGAGAATTAGACAGAGAGACACAAATCATACTAAGACTAAGACTAAGACTTCTTTATTGGTAATTCATGTAAAATATAAACAATTATACAGAAGGAAATTGTTGCTGCAAATATAACACAATTTTGCAAATATAACATCATATCTGATATTCAATTTTACATGCAACAAGTTCTGTCTTTGGTAATGCTTTTAAGATTAAGGACAAGGTTAGCTTCTGTAGTGGCGAGGAGTTCTTTCTGAGTACATGGATATGCTGCTAATTTGTTCATTTTTTATGTTCAATGCTAATGCCTCAGACACAATTCCAGCTCATATGGGCAGAGCTCTACAAGAACTAAACACAATGATGATACGATAAGGATGCTATGTATTCCACACCAAGGCACTTCTTGTTGCCAATTGTTATGAAAACATTAACTTTTTTTTTTTTTGCAAGAAGAGGTCATTAGGATAGGCATACACATTGGAGATAAACTTAATTTCTGCTGGTGAAACTCATCAATTAATGCTTCGTTATGATAGGGGCCTCTAAGGTGGTCATTGTAACAATTGGTGCAAAGAATAAATGTTCGATTTAATATTTAAACAGTTCGAATATGAGTCATTGCTCATTCCATGTATGCTACTTTGTACATCATGGTCTGTTTTTGCCCCCCTCGCCCTGTGCTTCTCAACTTGAAACCCCCTGGCTACGCCACTGATGACACATCAACAACTTATAAAACATCAACCTTCTGTCTTCTTGTTATGTTTTCTGCTCTGTTTGCACCGTGATAAGTACAATTCATACCATTGCAATTCAGCCACAGAAATCCCATCTTTTTTAAAATTGTTTTTGTATATCCAATTTGTCTGTCAATCTTTTGTAAATTGTGGGCAATTTTGACTGTGATGACTTGTTCCCTGTCGCATACTGAGCCTGAAATACTTTCACAGTTAAATGAAATATCCCATTCATATTGTGTTGAAGGGCCCATAAAGAAATGGAAGACAATCACTGGCATAAAAATGGAGGGCAAACTGTTTAACTCTGGAAGTGGGAACAAATGAAACAAAAATCAATATTCACAGAATCATCCTGCCATCACTGCAGAAAAGATTTCTTTTCAAATATCCCCTGTGACTTACATTGAAATATTAAAATTGTGATTCAGCCATTTACCTATATAAGTGTCAGTACATCTGCAGATATACATACATATATACAAACAGCGTGTAGACATATTTTAACATCCTCATTTCTCAGGGTCATTTTGTGAAAGCCTACCGTTCTCACATTATACCTTGTTTTGTGAATTTTTAACAAAAGGATTAATTCTCCTGCGGAGAGACAGACCTAATTAACAGTTTCATATCTCTAATAGCAATTGAATGAATGGGATCAGTGTTTCATTTTTGCCTGTGTGTTGTGATAATAGTGCGTGTCAATTTAAAATTTTTATGCAAATTCAAAAAGCACTAGTGCCTAAACTGTGCGTTTTGACCTGGGGAACTCAAATCTGTTTTCGAAATGGCGATATGACAATACTTTCCTACTTCAATTTTGGCTCAAAGTTTAAATGGTTTTTTTCGTTTTCGACCATTTTCGCCAATCCGCGGTTCTCGGTAACTTCGTAAGTATTTGTCATACATTATTCTTAATGCCATGGTTGGAAAGCTCTCAAAAAGACCTACATTTTGAATACCAACATTAATGGTCTAGGACAATATATTGACTCCCATTGACTGTTCGGCCGACACTTTTTAGAAATGAATATCTTGCTGACTGCCTAATCCTATTAAAAAAAGGCTTTTCAATTTTTTCACTGATAATTGCCTTGATTCACATTCTCCAAGTTCCAGAAAAGGCAAATAAAATATTTTTAAAATTTTTGGTCATGGGAAATCCCGCTTTCTGAGCTTGGAAGTCTTAATGCAAAATTTTTGTTGGAATTACTGAAAGACATCATGGAGGGGCTGTTATATTTCATATTTTAACTTCATAAGAATTAAATATAGGACAACATCATTGGTACCATGAGAATGCTAAGAGTATTGTCTTTCATGTGGCACCACTCATGTTGCCCTGCAATAAATTCTGACAAAGATATAATATGAAATGCAATAGACCCCATCTCACATTTTACGAGTTTTCAACTAACATTAACATTAAAACTTCATCACTCACCAGCCAGGCACTCCCATGGTATTTGGTCATTTTGGAAATTGGAGAATGTGAATCACTGCAGTTATCATTGAAAAAAAAATGTCAAAGTCATTTTCTAGCAGGATTAGACAATCTGCATCATTTTCATTCTAAAAAGTGCAGGCTGAAGGGCCAATGGGAATCAAGATATCGTCCTAGACCTTTGGATGTTGGTATGCAAAATGAAGGTATTTTTGAGTTTTCCAACCATGGCAATAAGAATGCTTTATGACGCATATTGACAAAGTTATAGAGAACCGCAGATTTGCGAAAATGGTCGAAAACGAAAAAACTATTGAAACTTTGGAATAAAATTGAAGTAGGTAAGAACTGTTTATCACCAATTCGAGAACAGATTTGGAGACTCCAGGTCAAAACGCACATTTTAGACACTAGTGCTTTTTGAAATTGCATAAAAATCAAAAATTGACTCACCCTATAATGTGATAATGAGTTCCTTTGCAGAAAAAACATAAACAATTATTTAAATCACACTGGATGAATGTGAACTAGCCCTGCAATGAGAGGATGTATTTTTGGGCCTTTTGCAAAATTATTCCCACAAATACGACCATTCAGTAAATTTTAAAAGAGTGATAGATAGATTAATAGATAGACTAATGAGCTGGTAAGATTGGTTGATTCTTTAATTGATTTAGGTCGTAGACAGACTATTTCATTTATTGACTTGTTAATAAATCTTGACAAGTTTCCAAAGTTAAATGAAGAAGAAGATAGAAGTCAAAATAATGTTATATCGTCAAAAGGAAATACTAGTACACAACAAGGGAAAAAATCATTGGTCAAAATGCGTACCCCAGTGATACATCTCTCAGTCTACTAGTCATTATACTCACCCACTCCATACAGCGTGATACATGACACCTGAGTAGGCAATAATTGTGGGCAGGCAATAGCTGCCATCTCAAGTTGAGAAACTGTCACTTGACCATTTCGTTTGGGATCTTTCGAGAGCTTCATGAGATTGCTACAGGTGGCGCACAGGAATAATTCCTACAATCCATTGCCCATCATCACAGCAAACTGGCTAAGAGAACAGAATAGACGAGAGCAGAGATGGAGAGAAGAGAGAGACAGAGCTGGTGAGAGAGACAGTTTGAGATGTGCTGAATTACCAAGAAAGTTGCTAACCCATTTTAGACATCACCAAGATACTTATGTCATTGGTAAAGCTGTATCTAACTGACAATTTTGCATGTTAGCACCAAGCTAGGGATTAACTCTGTTTACAACAGCAAACAGACAATCAAATTATTGTTTATTTTGCAAAAATTATAAGTTAAAATGTATAATAGAAGAAACATAATGTATAATAGAAGAAGCAAGTCAGTTAGACATCTCTTTGTTGATGGAGAGAAAGAGCTCTTGGAGCCTGTTATCATTACGTTAGAGCAGACAGAGGAGGTGGATCATGGATGGATGGAAGGATGATTTGTGCTTTACATCCTGTATCTATGCACAGTGACTAGCGAGGAAATGAAGACAGCGGATGTGAAGGATGATTGAAACTGCTGGCAGAAGGAGATTAAGAAAGAGAAAGATTAGTGTGAAAGACAAAAGAAGAAACCAAAGAAAAAGAAGAAAAAGTAGGTCGGTACAATAGCAAGACAAAGGACAACACAGGGAGAAAGATGAGAAAGAATAGATATTGAGAAAGAATAGAAGGGAGGAATGGTTAATAAAGCGAAAGCTATAATATCGAGCACAAGTAATAATGTGCTTGCACACATACAGTCAGACCAAGAATTATTCAGACGCTTGCTGTTTTGTTATTATTTTGAAGGAATTACAAAGTAAGTAATGAAACATGCAGTCAAAATCATCTTTGGTATTACATGTAACCTGTCCAATACAAATTTATTGCAAACTGATTCAAAATCGGATGAAAATAGCTAATTTGTCGATTTCAGGAACCAGAAATTATTCAGACACTTTTACAAAGTTGTAGAAAGTGAACTATTTACCAATATTTATCCCAATTATTGCCAATAAACTACCATGGGATCATTGTGGCCTCATTGGATGACAGGTGTGATCATCAGTTAAGAAAATTTGGATGAATATGTGCAATAAACAACTGATTCAGTTTATCACATTTTCTTGACTAATGGGCTGAAATCTGTCAGATATCAATTGGAAATATTTCAGAATATCATAAAGTGACAATTGTTAACTGTTATATCTAAGTAAAATTAAAATACAGGCTTACCTCAAAAATGTTATGCACTTTGTTGTTTTTGTTTTGTTTTTGGCTCCAACCACTCTCTGAATCCCTGCCCATTGACGCACTGCATTCCATCAAATCACTTAATATAAAGTTGCATGGCCTTCCAAAGGTTGTTCACTCTATTGCGTATACAGGATAGCCCATTTGCGCCAGTTGTTTACAAGTGATGTGCCATACTACAACTATAGTGTGCTTTCATGGAGCAATCTCCATTGGAATAGCATTGAGGCCGAAGAACCACATTTTTGCCCCCTTCCCAAATGAAGTTAAAAGTGCCCCATTGAGTTGCTGTTCGGATCATGCATGGAATATAGCTTGAAATAGATGATGAATCTTGCTTTCCGAAAATTTGTTAGGTTTTGGTGCCACAAGGACACGTTTTTGTTTTGGTAAGTTGGACAAATAAATACAAAAGCACACTAAACTTAGTATGCGGCCTCCCATGCTTGACTATGTGACTCCAAGTTTTAAGAATACAATTCTAAGGTAAACTAAAGCAATTTGAATCAATAAAAGACATGTTTGAGGTTAAAGAGTGCATGAAAGTGTGATAAACTGGACATAATGTTTATCTCAATATTTATCCTAATTTTCTAAATTGATTGTCACACCTCTCATTCTATGCAGTCATAATGGTCCCTGGGTAGTTTATGAACATCATTTTTGACATAGATACTAACAAATGACAGTAAATAGTTCACTTTCTACAACTTTGTTAAAGTGTCTGAGTAATTTTTGGTTCATGGAGGTAACAAAAGTAGCTTTTATCACAACATTTCTTGCGCATTTGCAATAAATTTGTTTTGTGCAGGTTACATGTGATGCCAAGGATGTTTTCGATTGCATGTTTCGTTGGTTTACTTGGTAATTCCTTAAAATAATAACAAAACAGCAAGCGTCTGAATAATTCTTGGTCTGACTGTAAGTCAAGATGCCATTCTATGGACATCAGTCATTGCTCATTCTGTCAGTGCTATCATATGGTCTGATTTCCAGACAGATATATCACAATTTGTGACAGTAAACAACTTTGCTCTTAATTGAAACCAATAAAGTTTCTATATAGCAGGCAGATTTCTATCTCTATCTACACATGAGGATTTAAATGAAAGTCTGGAAGAACAGTCACCCTCCCATATCATCAAACAATCTTCCACTAGAATGAGCAAAAGATTTCTTGAAATCTAATCAAAAATATCCATCTCCTGCAAAATCGTAACTCTCATCTTGGTTTATTTACCAATTACATTTAACGCTAGTTTTATGTCTCCTTTAATTGATTTCTTATTAAAGCAATCACAATAAAAGACCGACAAACTAATAGTGTCATTTTCATCATACTGCCTATAATTGATTTCTGTGAAAGTTAAAGTTATGCATAAGAATCTGTTCAAACCAAAACTTGGCTAATAATTAACCATGTAGCGCAATTGTAAAGATTTGGAAAATGTCATTGAACTGTAAAATGGCAAAGAGATGTGTAGCATAGATCTGCTTTCATAGCAAAAGAACAATTACCGTTGAGTACTCATTGCTTTACCAGCCTTATCTATGAAAGTTTGAAGATTAGATTGTAAATTATATGACAAATATATATCACAGTGCTCCAGAATAAAATTGAAGGTTAAAAAAATACTGAAAGTTAGAATAAAGCCTGAGAACAGAAGGTCTTAGCTTCGTATCAATGCAAAGAGTAAAATATTCTGTTGCAAAATTTGGAGATATTTGAAATTAGAATTTATCGTTTTTCACACGATATTTCCCCGCAAAGATCTGTTTAAAAAGGTTATAATATTAAAATGTTCTTTATGGCATAGACATACGGGAGGGGGGGCAGGGGGGGGTGGTCGGTGCCACTCAAAAAGTTTGGGAAACAGTAAGATTCGGGCAAAAAGGCAAAAAAATTCTTTAATATTGTCTGAAGAATTTAGAATTTAGACAGCTTTTTCCAGACATTCTTTAATCATATCATGTATCATGTAAAGCAAGGGATAAAAATGTATCTGCTATACAGTATTTGTATGGTTCAATTAAGAATTGAGTTATTTACTCTCAAAACTAGTGATATAGTTGTCTTGAAACCATACCATAATTTAGCATTGATGGAATGAGCAGTTGCTGATCTTCCAATAGTTGAAAATTTAAATTGAATTTATATCACTTCCTTGCAGTGAGGGGGCCCCTGCAATGGTTACCTTTGACTGCCCTCATAATACTACATAACCAATCGTGTTACTTAACCGATCAAACGCAGCTGGTAAGTTTGGTAAGTGTAAATGCAGTCCTCTAAGTTGAGTTATTGCTTGTTTTAATAGGTCGTGGATTAATTCCCAGTATGCTTTGATGAGTTTCATATTTTTCCTGCAGAGACAGGAACTATTTCACAATTTAGAGGCAAAGATGTATATATGCTCTAAAACAAAATGATTATTATTCTTTTGTCATTATTTTCGTTGTCGTCTTTTCATTATCTAAAACAATCATAGACAAAAGGCAAACAATTCTACAATAGCTTTGGATTCTATATATGCAGTTGGCAAATATACATATTTTGTAATTTGAATGTAAATATCAATTCTGCGGAGAAGATAAATTGGAATCCTACAACTATAGATATTTTTGAAATGTCATTTTTGTCCTAGTTGCATGAGACATTCCATTTTGCCTGCATAGAACTGTTTCAACCAGGCATTTTCAGCAGACTTTCGGTAGTACAGAGTACAATACAATATTAAATAGGCTCTAAATATATAAAACAATGAATAAAAGATGTGAAGACAATGGGGTATTTTAAATTTCATTGACATACATGCATATATCATCGGAGTAAAGAGTTCCCTTGCTAGACTAACACAATCAACTGTATGGTTTCTGTGCTAGGCTAGCAGCAACATCACACCTTGGTCAGTGCATGAGCTTGGCCTCTTACAACACATGCTTGACACTTGCTAAGTGCCTGTCTGCCATACCTTCCTGGTCGATTCACTACAAATTCTTCTCTAGCATGATTAGACTGATGTCGGTTATATTTCAGGGTGATAGTCTACTGTGTGACAGTAAAATTCCAGATTCTTCAAGCTCGGGAAGATGCTCATCCCTTTCAATCTATGACTAAAAAAAGTATGCAAAGCCTAAATCATCCAACCATTCATCATCTCCGCCTGCTCTTACAAATGATAGCATCATCATTCTCCCCAGAACCCAATCCAGGTAATTTCCTTACAGTAGTCTTTCTAAATGTCGAATTATTCACAATGTTTGATTTCTCATTGAGACAATTTTGCCAAATTGCTAGGTTTTGACACCCAGAGAATCTACCCTAGACGAACCCAGTCATTGCCGCTTCTTATCATAAGATTTTGCGTCATAGCGTCACAGCCAATCAGCGCCTAGGATTTCTATCCACTTCAAATGTTTACCGGCAATTTGCGAAGCGACTATTAACTCCTCAGACACGTACGACCAACCATTGTAAAGGCCTCAAAGAGATCTACCCACCCATGTAAGAATCACACATGTAACCCTTACAGAAGTGTGCGAAACAGTGAAATCGCCCTCATTTGCATAACTTGTGTGAAGGCCTGTTCATTGGCCATCTTTTAGGGCGTGTCTGACTTAATCACTGAAGGCTTTGCTGAAGTGGGTTTTGACAAAATTGGCTTTAATTTATCCCAACACCAGCTCATAGGATCATTGTTTTGTTACTTCGCTCCACCATCTTACTCATTCTTCCTTCTCGTCTAGTTAGCTGCTTTCTTGGTACTTCAACACATCCATAACTCTGTCATCTCTCCTCTAACTCTCTACCTCACAAACAACCTCTCTTCACTCCTTCTCTGCTCTCCTCCTCTCTCCTCCGCTCTCTTATCTTAGCCAGTATGCTGTGATGATGGGCAAGGGATTGTGGGAATTATGCCCGAGCCCCACCTGTGGCAATCCCATGAAGCCTGCAAAAGATCCCAGATGAAATGGTCATGTGACAGTCTCTCAACTTGAGATGGCAGCTATTTCCTGCTGACAATTATTGTCCACTCAAGGGTCATGTCTCATACTGTGTGGAGTGGGTTGGTGTGATGGCTGAAAGATTTGTAATTGTAGGGGAATGCATTGTAACTTTTTTTTGTCTTTCTTTGTTATGGTATTTCCGTTGGCTAAAAAGCATCATTTTGATACTCATCTATGAGTATCTCTCAATGTTAACCACTAGAAACTTACATCTTGGCCTACTTATCTGATCTAATATTGGGACTAATTTTATAACTGGCTGAATTTGATTCTTCCATAGCAGACAGACGTATTATATATTTGATGCCGTATCATCACTTGCCCATGTCACAAAATTGTTTAATTTTCAATCTTATCTGCCAGCCTTTATGTACCTGGCAGAGTGCAGGAAATGAAAAACGAAAATGAATTTTTTGTCATGGAATCGGAAGTTATGTCTCACTTTTCCGTTTATTTGTGGGTGACCTATTCCAAACTTCCCACTTCAAGGCATGTTCCTCTTCTCTGGCAACGAAATATGTATTGCACCCTTTATTTCAAATTGATGCTTATTTTCAAATGGAATCATCACATTGAATCAGTAACACAAATACCTTAATTTGAGAACTTCTTATACTTTTATTGTGATTGCCTAAGAAGTCAATTAAGGGAGAAATAAAACTGTCATTAAATGTAATGGTAAATACATTAAAATTATAGTTATGATTATCTGGATGACTGAAAATATTGATTACATTTTTAATTTCATTACATCTTCTGTCTGTTCAAGTGGAATATTCACTGAAGATTTAGAATTTTGATGGTTTTTCCAGGCATTATTCTAATCATATCATGTATCATGAGAAGAGAGGGAAAACAATTTCGATGCTTTATACAGTACAACCCAAAATAAAGTATGATTACCCCAGCAGGAAGGAAAAATCAGCCACCACTTTACCCTTTCACACCTTATGACTACCCCTGAATCACTTCCTACTTTTACCTACTTGAAACAACCTTTTAAAATTACATAAAAATCACATTTAAATAACACCAATTTAAACTCAATTACCCCTAATGTGTTTAATTTACTTGATATTTTGCATATGTGCTAATTGCAGTTAAATTGCATGGGAACTGTCTAAATAGAGTTCTTAAGGTGACTCAAGCATGGTAGTTTGATCATACAGAATTTTCTAAAATTTTGCACCAGCCCTCTATGGGACATGTACATTCCAAATATGAAAAACAAAAAAAATTCACCGACTGGTTTGGTTGCCATGGTAACGACATGTTTACCCTGATGACTTGACCAGAAGTCATAAATTGAGTTCTTGGTTATGTGCCACAGGATGAAGCATTACATGCATTAGTCATACAAAAACACCGGAAATGTCTTCTAATGGATGTACACCACTACATTTGCCTTAAACTAGAAGAAAAAGCTTAAAATGCTTTTTAGTGTAAGACATCAAAGGGCAGCAACAGACTAATAATTTGCAGACTTTGCATGCGTCAGTTTCAACAGTAATCAAATTTTAAGAAAACGATCATACAGATTTTTTTTTAAAGTTGTATACATCATAAATGACTTAAATTCAAACTAATGGCAAAAAATAAAAAAAATTCACCAAGGCATTCTTTTCCTACAGTACCATGACTGTGCCAATGTCAATTTAAAGAAAAAAGACAATTTTAGACACAGTTGGCGGAATTCAACCTCAAAAATTGTTGGATAAAGCTGGGAAGCTGAAACTTTAAGGTAGTATAGAATAGATGTTACTGCAATCAACAAAAAAATAATTATGATTCTAGCTGTATTAGAACTCATTTAAATGGCAATTTACTAGCAGCTGTGCTGTCACAATCAAAATGTAGAAAATGGTAACGTCACAACTTCTTCAGGGCCTGCAGCAGTCATGACGCTATGTTGCTAGGCAACCAGGCTGCTCAGAAATATGTGCACGGTACCATGCGTGAGTCACCTTAAGGTGGGCTAAGGTTGTTGTAAGGAGTAAAAGGGAGTTATAAGGAGATTTGGGGGGGAGAGGAGAAAAGAGGGCAAAATAGGTAAACAGAGGACTTCTGACAGAAAATGTTCTTACTTTATTTTGAGTTGTACTGTTGCATCTTCATGATGTAATTTAAGAATTGAGTTGTTTACTCAAAATTAGTGATATAGTTTCCTTAAATTTCTAATTCTATGCATTCGATGGCCCCCTGCAAAGATTACCTTTAACTGAATGATATTACATAACCAATCATGTTATTTATTTGGTTACTAGCATTACCAATCAAATGCAGCTGATGTGAGTGTAATTGCAGTCCTCTAAGTTGAGTAATTGCTGGGTGCAACAGGTTGTGAATACCAAGTATACTTTGATGTCTTTCATTATTTCCTACTGAGTCGGGAACTATTTCACAATCTAGAGTCAAAGATGAATACACCAAAACAAAATTCAAATGTGATTACCTTGTTTCTTTAGTCGTTCTTTTCTTTATTGTTTTTTCATTACTTAAAACAATCAGTGACAAAAGCCAAACAAAATCTACAATAGCTTTGGATTCTATATGCAGTTGGCAAATACCCTTAGCTGTTATTTACATCTGCATATTAATTCTAGATAGAAGATAAATTGGAATTCTGCAACTGCAGACATTTTTAAAGATGTCATTTTTGTCCTTGTTGCATGAGACATTGCGTTACAGGTCTATATTGATGCTATCCATTTTGCTGCATATAATAATTTCAACCAGGGATTTTCAGCAGACTTTACTTTACATAGTGCAGAGTGCAGTACTTAATAAATAGGCTCTACATATATATAAAACAATGAATAAAAGATGTCAGGACTAAATGGGAATTTTAGAAGTCCATTGATATATTGTTGGAGTAAAGAGTTTTCTTGCAAGAGTAACACACTTAACCATATGGTCTCTGTGTTAAGGCTAGCAGCAACATCACACCCTGGACAGTGCATGAGGCTGGCTTCTTACAACACATACTTGACACTTGCTAAGTGCCTGTCTGTCATACCTTCCTGCTCGGGTCACTACAAATTCTTCTCTGGCATGATGAGACTGATGTAGGCTATATTTTAGGAAGATAGCCTACTGTGTGCTATTAAAATTCCTGGTTCTTCAAGCTGGGGAAGATGTTCATTGCTCATCCCTTTCAACCTGTGATTAAATACAAGATGTAATTAGCCTGAATCATCCAACCATTCATCTACTCCACCTGAATGCTCTTAAAAATGATAGCATACTCATTCTCCCCAGTTCCAATCCTTGCAGTAGTTCTCTAAATGTTGAATTATACACAATGTTGATTTGTCATGTGATTTCTCATTGACACCATTTTACCAAATTGTTCGGTTTGACAAAATTTGGTTTAATTTATCCCAGCACCAGCTCATCAGATCATTATTTTGTCATTTTGCTAAACAATCTTTTCCATATCATCGTTCTCCAATATGTCAACTGCTTTCTTGGTAATTCAACACGTCCATAACTCTGTCTTCTCTCCTCTAACTCTCTACCTC
Organism: Platynereis dumerilii; assembly: GCA_026936325.1. Taxonomy (NCBI): domain Eukaryota; kingdom Metazoa; phylum Annelida; class Polychaeta; order Phyllodocida; family Nereididae; genus Platynereis; species Platynereis dumerilii. The sequence goes on from JAPTHN010000076.1 coordinate 1,111,847, forward strand.
ACCAAGAACCTCTCTTCACTCCATCTCTGCTCTCATGTTCTCTCCTCCGCTCTCTTCTCATAGCCAGTATGCTGTGATGATGGGCAAGGGATTGTGGGAATTATGACTGAGCACCACCTGTGGCAATCCCATGAAGCTTGCGAAGGATCCAGTATGAAATTGTCATGTGACGGTCTCTCAACTTGAGATGGCAGCTATTGCTTCCGCACAATTATTGCCTACTCAGGTATCATGTTTCATGCTGTATTGAGTGGGTGAGAATGATGTATCAGAGGGGTAGATACTGTGACCAGTGGTTTGTCATTCTTATTCACAGTGTTCTCTTCGCCTGAAAAAAAAAAATCATTTATAATTGTGTCTGCCAACCTTTATGTATGTGCCTGGCAAAAGTGCAGGATAGGAAAAATGAAAGTCACTTTCTTGTCAAGTCATGCCTATCTTTTCCATTTGTTTGTGTGTGCCGATTCCAACCTTCCCAATTCATGGCCTCTTTGTCTTCAGTGTCAACAAAAAGCATTTCGCACCCTTTATTTCAAATTGATGCTTGCTTTCAAATGGCATTATCACTTTGAATCAATAACACGAGCACCTCAATTTAGGCACTTTTTTTAAAAACTTTTATTGTGATTGCTCTTCTAAGAAGTCAATTAAAGGAGAAATAAAACTGACATTAAATATAATTGGTAAATAAACTAAAATGAGTGTTATGATTTGGCAGATGTCTTAAAATATTGATTACATTTTTAATTTCAGGACATTGTCTGTGTGTTCAAGTAGAAGATTGCCAGAAGATTTAGAATTGTGACTGTTTTTTCGAGACTTTCTTTTAATCATATCATGTATCATGTAAAGAGAGGGAAGGAAATGTCTCCTCTATATAGCATCTCTATATGGTTTTAATTAAGAATTGAGTTATTTACTGTCAAAATTAGTGATATAGCTGTCTTGAAAGCAGACGGTCCAGACCATAATATGGTATTTAAGGAATTAGCAACGACATATCTTCAGACAATTGAAGTATTAAAGCGAGCACTAATTCTTTATAGTAGATGTAATGATCACCTTGGAGGACTCTGTTATCAATCATCATTTATACTCAATAGGTTTTACTCTCACGAAAATGAAGATATCTGTTTATCTATCTGTTGCCAATGACTTTTCTGCCATCTGTAAAAACTTCTTACAGGATACACAAATATTTTCGTATCACGTAATTGGCATCAGGAAGTTTCTTGGTATGGACTTGCATCTTAATCATCTCATCGTTATGTTTACCTCTGGAAGCTGCTCATATGAACTGACAAGGCTATGAGCAGCTTCCAGAGGAGCTCTGAGGCATTGAAACATTGAACTCAGTTGGTACTGTATGGTAGGTGTGCTAAGGCTAGCAGCAACATCACACCTTGGCCAGGGCATGAGGTAGGCTTCTTGCAACACATGCTTGACACTTGCTAAGTGCGTGTCTAACATATCTTCCTGCTCAGGTCACTACAAATTCTTCTCTGGCATGATGATACTGATGTGGGTTATCTTTTAGGGAGAAATTGTGATATTAAAACCAAAAAATGTCCAGATTGTTCATGTTCAAGCTCTGAGAAAGGTACTCACCCCTTCCAACCAGTGCAATGTGTGCATAAATACATGATGTAAAGCCTGAATCTTCCATCCATGATTTAATTGTTCCTTCTAAATGATTTTTAGCCATGTTTAATATTTCATTAACATCATTTTCTAAAATTGTTAAGATTGACAAAATTTGATCTCCATCTTTGCTCCTTGGTTAAAGCACAGTAAAGGCCTCAATTGCGTTTTGATCAGATAAAAGTAAATTTAGGGTCCTTGAAACCTATTTCTGGCATAAAGAAGAAACAGTGCAGTATTTAATCTTGATCAACTAGTAAATCTGAGAAATTCAGGCATTTTTCATGAGCATAAAATTAAAACCATGCTCTTGGCGGACCTTTAAAGTGGTATAATTTGTCAATTTTAGCATGTAACAAGTGGTCCTTTTTCTGATGCACCATCTATTGCAGCAATGCTGTAGCCTAATATTTAGTTCACATTCTGCCGGTGACGTTATCTGTTTACTGTACCTCCCTGGCCTTCTGGAGGGAACACTGGCTGACTTTTCAATATGATGATTACGGCAGCCATGGCGTTCAAAGGAAAGGTCTGCTTGTAACCATATTTTTGAAAATTTACAGTCAGGGGTTGAAAAGACTGGCTGGAGGGTATTTTTATGCAATAATTGGCCGAATTTGGTGCTTTTGCCTAGATACGATATTGGTTTAATGAATTTCAGCAATAAAATTTCCAGTTGCCACTGATGATTGTAAGATACAAGAAGCTTTAATGGCTAAAATCGATGTCCGTCCATTACGTTCACAACTGATTTTTTGGTAATTTAGATGAATTAAGGACCAGCTAACATGTCAACTGAGATGGAATTCCATGTCTATCTCTCTCTGCCTATGTATGCAACTGAAAAATTTAAAAACACAATGAATTTAACTTATACACTAGAAACCAGGCTAAAAAGTGTAAATGTCCGTCCATTACGTCCACAAAAATTTTCAAATTAGTCTGGGGGCTGATGTTCGGAGGTCTGGTATGTCACGAATAAAGCAGGGATACCATGTTTAGTGACAAATTTTGATTATTTTAGTGAATGCTGACAAGGCTCAAAAGTTGTATTTGTCACAGTTCATGCAAACTGTCCATATCACATCAGCGAAAACTGTCAAAAAGCCAATGGTCCATTTCAGCAGAAAAACCTAGATTTTCATGGAACTTTCATAATGTAGTTCATAGCAGCCCAGCAAATACCTGTCTTGATTTATTAGACAAATTTAATTCTGTATTCTACACATTATTAGGTTCAAATTGATGTACTACACTTGCACTTCTGATGAAAATAATTCTTCATAGGGGCCAAATATTGAGGCACTTACTGTGCTTTCACCCTCCTCCTTTTATCATCATTTTGTTGTCTTGCTCTCTCAAATTACCCTATATCCTTCTTCGATATGTTTGCTGTTTTCTTGGTACTTCAACACATCCAGAACTCTCATTCTCTCATCTAACTTTCTCCGTTACTAACATGCTCTCTTAACACCATCTCTGCTCTCCTTCTTCTCTTCTCCACTCTCTTCTCGATCTAAGCCAGCATGCTGTGGTGATGGACAAGGGATGGTAGGTATCATGATTGAGCACCATCTGTGGCAGTCCCATGAAGCTTTCATAAGATCCAGAATGAAATGGTCATGTGACAGTCTCTCAACTTGGCAGCTATTGCCCGCTCACAATTATTGTCCACTCAGGGGGTCATGTCTCATGCTGAGTGGAGTGGGTGAGTGTGATGACTGAGAGATGTATCACAGGGGTAGACAGTGCTTTGTCATTCTTATTCACAGTATTTTCTTCTCTTGGAAAAAAATGATAATTTCTTATCTTATCGCCCAACCTTTAATTGCCTGGCAAAATGCAGGCAATAAACCCCCCCCCCCCCCAAAATAATTTTCTTGTCAAGTTATGCTTCTCTTTTCTTCCTTTTATTTGTGTGTGCCTAATTCCAAACTTCCAAATTCATGGTCTGTTCTTCCTCTCTGGCAGTGAAAAATGTATTACACCCTTTACTTCAAATTTATGCTTATTTTCAAATGGTATCATCACATTGAATCAATAGCATGAGTACCTTAATTTCAACACTTTTATTTTGATCTTTCTTTTAAGAATTCAATTAAAGGAGAAATAACACTGACATCACATGTAGTTGGTAAATTAGCTAAATGTGTCTCATGATTCAGGGGATGTCTGAAAATATTGATGACATTTTAAATTTCAGAACATCTCTGTCTGTTCAAGTGGAAGATTTCCTGAAGATTTCAAATTGTGACTGTTATTTCGAGGCATTTTTAAATTATATCATGTTTCATGTTAAGAAAGGGATGGAAATGTCTCCACTGTATAGCATCTTTATGGTTTTAATTAAGAATTGAGTTGTTTACTGTCAAAATTAGTGATATAGCTGGCTTGAAACCAGACAATAATATAGCATTTTAGGAATGAGCAAAGACATATCTTTAAACAATTGAAGTATTAAAGCGAGCACTAATTCTTTACAGTGAATGTAATGTTCACTTTGCAGGGCCTTATTACAAATCAAAAAATAAATGAAACGGTCTTATCCTCAAGAAATGAACACATCTAGTCGTCTATCTATTGCCAATGACCTCTATGCTATCTGCAAGATATTATTACAGGATACACAATATCAATTAATTGGCGACAGGAAGTTTCTTGGTATATGGATTTGCAGCCTTATCACCTCATCATTATGTCTATCTCTGGAAGCTGCTCATACAAACTGACAAGGCTTCTGACTGAGGAGAACTGAGGCATTGAAACATTGAACAAATGGGCTGTAATCAGTTTTGTCAAATGCAACTGATAAGTAAGCAAGTGTAGCTGCTGTTCTCTATTAAAACTGAATTTTTGCTGGGGCAGTAGGTCGTGGACTGCCATTCTACATTGATAAAGTTACTTAGCAAACTTATAACAATTTTTTTAACTTCTCATTTTAAAAATTTTCTTGATATCCAAAAGAGCTTTGTATTAGAGACAAATTTACTTGAGCCGAATTAAAATATGACTTCATTTTTTTTCTTTTGTATTTCTTTTCTTTATTGTCTTTTCATTATGAAAAACAATCATTGTCAAAAGGAAACAAAAATCTACCATAGCTTTGGATTCTACATGCAGTTGGCAAATATACTTATTTTGTAATTTGCATCTGAATATCAATTCTGGAGAGAAGATAAATAGGAATTCTGCAACTACAGAAAATTTCGAAATTTCATATTTTTCCTTTCTTCACAACAGAGAACATTTGCACTTCAAATGTTCAGTGATCACTTTGTCCATGACAAGCTGATTTGATTGATATGATATATGTGTAGTGTAGCATGATTTATGGATGAAATTTAAAACAGAAATTACATTTATTTATATATATAAATCATTCCAATCCTGAATACTGAAATCTACCAATCTTTCATAAAACTTTGAACAGGAAGTAGTGAAAATAGAAGCGGAGCTTAAAAGTTCATTAATATATCATTAAAGACTAAAACTTAAAATAAAGTAAGAACATTTTCCACCAGAAGTCGTCTGTTTACCTATTTTTCCCTCCTTTCTCCCCTCCACCCCAAATCTCTCTACAACTACCTCTGACTCCTTACCACTACTTTATCCCGTATTAAGAATTCTATTAAGAAAGCTGGATAAGTAATTGCAATTAGCAAGGGCCACAATATTAAAGAAATCAAACACTATGGAGATGAAGGAGTTTGAATTTGTGTTGGATGAATGCAGTTTAAAGTAAGCAGAGGTAGGAAGTTATTTACGGGTAGCTCAAAGGTATGAAAGGGTAAAGTAGGGCTGACTCTTCCTTCCTGCTGGAGTAGTCATATTGTACATTGAGTTGTACTGTATGGTCTCTGTGCTAAGACTATTAGCAACATCACACTTTGGCCAGTGCATGAGGTTGGCTTCTTTCCACACATGCTTGACACTTGCTAAGTGTGTGTCTAACATATCTTCCTGCTCAGGTCACTACAGATTCTTCTCAAGCATGATGACACTGATGTAAGTTATCTTTCAGGGAGAAGTTGTGATATTAAAACCAAAAAATGTCCAGATTGTTCAAGCTCTCAAAAAGATACTCATCCCTTCCAACCTGTGCAATGTGTGCATAGATACATAATGCAAAGCCTGAATCTTCCGTACCTGTGACAATGCACAATGGATGAATAGCAAACACCTACAGTTAACCAAGAACTTCTTCGGCAAATAGCATCAAATATACCACATGTTTACACATTTCCAGACACAAATCTTAGAGCCTGTTGTAATTTTTTTTAGCCTAATGAGCACAATATCATGAGCAGTTGTGTCAACAGCAGCTGATTAGTCTAGCAAGTGTTAGTGCAATCCTCTAAGCAATCCTAAGTTAAGCAATATGTTACAGATTGTTATTTTGATAAAATGATTTAGTAAACTGATAATCCTTTTTCCAACATCAAATTTAAAAATAGTCTTATGATTTCCAACAGAGGCGTGAATCATGGACCACTCTACTCGAGTAAAATCCAAATAAGATTTATTCTTCTTTAGCCATTTTTCCTTTATTGTCTTTTCATTATGTAAAACAATCATTGAAAAAAGGCAAACAAAAATCTACAATAGCTTTGGATTCTATATATGCTGTTGGCAAATATACTTATTGTAATTTGCATCTGAATATCATTTTTGGAGAGAAAATCAATAGGAATTCTGCAACTTTAGAATGTTATGACATGTAATTTTTGTCCTGGTTATGAGACACAAGATTATAGGTCTACCTTGATGCTATCAATTGTGCTTGCATATAATTATTTGAACCAGGCATTTTCAGCTAAATTTACTTACTAATACAGAGCACAGCACTTGTTAAATGGGCTCTCTGTATATATGTATTGCACTTGCCTGACTGTCTGTCCATCTCTCCATCTATCTTTTTTTGATCCTGCACATTAAACTCCATCAATCTTTTATAAAACAATGAACAGAAAGATTTAAAGTTAAAAGGAGGATTTTAAAGTTCATTGATGTATCATTATAGTAAACTCAGTAAGGAGTCTCCTTTCCAGAGCAGCACAAACTTAATTGTATGGTCTCTGTGCTAAGGCTAGCAGCAACATCACACCTTGGCCAGTGCATGAGGTTGGCTTCTTCCAACACATGCTTGACACTTGCTAAGTGCCTGTCTAACATATCTTCCTGCTCATGTCACTACAAGTTTTCCTATAGAACAGTGAGACTGATTTAGATTACTTTTAGGGAGATACCCTACAACCCTAAACATTTTCCTAAATCTCTGGTGGTTAGGTAGATGTCCACCCTTCTACAACTTTCAGTTCTTGCCCTCACCCCTCCATGCTCTCACTTCCCCGCTCATTCTAACCGTTAATCACTTTAAATCAGCTAAAGTATGGAAAACTGCACTTAATTCTTGAACTTTAAATCAGTGCTATGTTTGTGTTGAAAGCAATTTTAGCGACAGGTGAGTGGAAGAAGGGGCAATTAAATGTCATGAAAATGTTGGGCATGGGTGAAAGCACAGTAAATGCCTCAATATTTGGCCCCTATGACCTAAGAATTATTTTCATCAGAAGAGCAAGTGTAGTACATCAATTTGAACCTAGTAATGTGTAGAATACAGAATCATGTTTGTCTAATAAATCAAGACAGGTATTTGCTGGGCTCCTATGAACTACATTATGAAAGTTCCATGAAAATCTAGGTTTTTCTGCCAAATTGGACAATTGGCTTTTCGACAGTTTTCGCTGATGTGATATGGACAGTTTGCATGAAATGTGACAAATTCAACTTTTGAGCCTTGTCAGCATTCACTAAAATAATCCAAATTTGTCACTAAACATGGTATCCCTGCTTTATTCGTGACATACCAGACCTCCAGACATCAGTCCCCAGACCAATTTGAACATTTTTGTGGACGTAACGGACGGACATTTACAATTTTTAGCCTGGTGTCCAGTGTATAAGTTAAATTCATTGTGTTTTTTAATTTTTCAGTTGCATATATAGGTAGAGAGAGATAGACATGCATTTCCATCTCAGTTGACGTGTTAGCTGGTCTTTAATTCATTTAAATTACCGAAAAATCAGTTGTGGATGTAATGGACGGACATCGATTTTAGCCATTAAAGCTTCTTGTATCTTACAATCATCAGTGGCCGTTGGAACTTTTTTGCTGAAATTCATTAAACCAATATCATTTCTAGGCAAAAGCAACTAATTTGGCTAATTATCGCATAAAAATAACCTCCAGCCAGCCTTTTGAACCTGTGACTGTAAATTTGCAAAAATATGGTTACAAGCAGACCTTTCCTTTGGATGTCATGGCTGCCATAATCATCATGTTGAAAAGTCAGCCAATGGTCCCTACATAAGGCCAGGGAGGTACAGTTAACAGATAATGTCACCGGCAGAATGCGAACTAAATACTAGGCTACAGCATTGCTGCAATAGACGGGGCTTCAGAAAAAGGGCCACTGGTTACATGCTAAAATTGACGAATTATACACACTTTAAGGGTCTGTCCAGAGCATGGTTTTAATTGTATGCTCATGAAAAATGCCAACATTTCTCAGATTTACTTGTTGATCAAGCTTAAATACTGCACTGTTTCTTCTTCATGTCAGAAATTGGTTTCTAGGACCCTAAATTTACTTTTATCTGATCAAAACGCAATTGAGGCCTTAACTGTGCTTTCACCCGCATGTAAATACAAGCATGTGCTTGGAAAATATATTGGGTTGTATAGCTAAGTAAGCTTTCAGGGAGATCTTGAGTGATTGTAAAACCCCCAAAAATCTTCAACATTTTTCAAGCTCTCAGATAGGTATTCTCCCATTCCAAGCTGGACATAATCAAGCTTTAAATAAGAAGGATGAATTGATCAATACATCCTTTATTCATACACTCCGGCAGGATATTCAGGGCAAGAGAAGGAGACAGCTATTCATGAGGCATATCTATGAAATTAACCCATCATTTATGCAAAAATGTCCTCATAGTGAATCTTGCTTGCGCTTAAAAACGTGGTGCATACAAATGGGCTCAAACTCCAATGAGTTAAATGTACTAAAAAAACCAATCGATCACTGAACCCTTGCAAAAAGTTTGTCACTCGTGATTTCATTTATTGCGATCAACCAGTTCACAACCTCATAATTATTAGCTATTAGGAGAGTATTAATCTACTGATCCTGTGAAGAAAGGGTCACTTCATAATAATTATAATCCCTGTTGAAACATGATTAAACTTACCTCTTGAATGACTGATCACTTATAAAACAAAATATGACATTTTTATTTTATTTACGGGATGCACATTAACAGTTGATGCGGTTCATCAGGCGTTTTGGGAAGAGCATCATTGCTTGTTTGGAAATCATTAATGCTAGGGTCATAGTGAAACATATTTGATTTTAAAAGATTATTTGTCAAATTCAGAGCAATCATGAGCTCACAAGAATGTTAGTGCACTGCAGTATTCTTCAGTTCGAAAGTTGTCTTTATGATTTGTATAATACAATTTGACTGAATTTTGAAATTTGCAAATGCTCTTCCTTGCAATCTGCAGCATCAGCTGACACTAGGACAGGGCCATTTATACAAATATTTCACGTTTTCTATGATATGCAGCATTATCATCACCTCAGCCATGCAATAAATAGGGTATTGTCATTAGATGACCCATGCAAAAACCACCCATAACGCCCTCATTTGCAGGATATTGAATACATTATAATACACAAGCACTGATAAGGACATCAAAAATTCATACATTTATTGTGATTTTAAAGCTGTGTAATTTGGAAGTTCTGAAAAGTTTTATAGCAGGTGAATTGTTTGAGTAAGAGGTATTGATAATAGTAATATCATGACCTGTGTTGGGCATTATGGGTGGTTGACAGCCCTCAGGCTTGCTTGTCAGCCCTCGTTCCTCGGGCTGACAAGAAATCGTAGGGCTGACAAGCAAGCCCTTGGGCTGTCAACCACCCATAACGCCCTCCACAGGTCATGCTATTGTTATATTATTGCATCTACAATCAGATAATGATTGTTCATCATGCAAATTTATATCTACGACTACGTTACTATAGAGTGTAAACGTTAATTTATTATGTCTGGCAAGAAGTTTCCTGGGATATACACAAGTTTACACAAGTTTACCCATTCCCTATATACTTTGACATCCCAAATATATCATTCTCTTCATTCATGGACCGATCAGACTACTCCAGCCAAACTATACTGATTGCTCATTTATGAAAACCAACAAACACCTTTTTTCACCGCCCACAAGATCCTTAGCCGGTTAGTGTTTAATTACAGTCAAAGAATTGAAGTGATGTTTTCTATATTCCCGTATCTTCACGGGTGTTATGCTAGTGTTTTTAACTTACAAAATACCACCCGCCAATAAAAGTAACATACTGCCCCTACTGCTTCTTATAATAGCCCAATATGAAGGACTTTATCATATCATATGCGCAGATAAACAAATACACTAGCAGTTGTAATACTTTTCAACATTTTCTAAAATCAGAAATGTCAGAAGCTGAAGAAATATAATCAATAACACAATGTCTAATGGCTTCAAAATTGATACATGGAAGTTATTTCAAGACAACATGTTGGAATCTTGAGAAGTTGGAGTGCGACTTGTCCATAACGTAGCACTATTCTAAGAATAAGCTATATCTATACAATATCATTATTATTCATGATTCTAAAACCAGGTAAAAAATCAAACCAGAATGGATTACAAAAAAGTTGTGATAAAGGACCGTTCAGAATTTATGACAGGGGGGGGGAGGTGGGAGTTTTAGCCGAGAGGGTACTAACTTTTCACACGTGTTTCAAGGGGGGGGGGGATACTAATTTTTGACAAGATGTCCAAGGGGGAGGGGGTAAGAAAAATTAACAAGACATAATTATATGTAATAAAACACGAATACACTCAGTTCATTCAGGCTTTTACGCGCAAAAGTCCGCGAATCTGTACGCGTGACTGTACAAGGGGCACATGTATAACAATAAAGGTATGTATTACTTTGTATGTCGAGGGGGGGTACTAAAAATCCGCATGAATCCTAGGGGTGGGGTACTAAAAATCCGCATGAATCTCAAGGGGGGGTATCAATTTTTGACGGGAAGTTCTGACAAAACTCCCATCCCCCCCAGTCATAAATTCTGAACGGTCCCTAAAAGATAGGCTTGATGTTTGGTACATCAAATTATAATGAGACCAAATGGGTATGGTGGTATTTTGAGGTGTACTCCACAAGTTGAAGATATCCTGAGTCCTCTGTACCTACGAGTGCGTCAGCACGATTGGGTACAGAGGACTCAGGATATCTTCACGAGTGGAAGTACATCTCAAAATACCACTATGCAACCATCTGGTCTTATTTATACCCCATATTGTAATTCAAGAGAAAGCTGAACTTCACTGAGATAGCTGATACTCAACAGCGGTATCCACCAATCAGATCACAGATAGCAGCTCAACTGGTGATGTCACAATGTTGTGATGTCACCATGGACATGATGTCAAAATGGTAAACAATGCAATGACATCATCAACAATGATCAAACCATTGAGTATACAACAAACCATTGAGTATACATTACTACTATACAACGCAATACCACTTGGCATATATCCACTGCTTTTTCATGTGGTATTGTAAACATTATGGGGTATATCATTCTAATCTACAGACAGCATCCATATGTATCAAACCGTAAAACGGACAACTTTCCATTTCGTTTTACGTCTGTTTTTTGCTATGCGTATGTAGGGGAGACCGGGGCTGGTTGTCACAGGGGCAGGTTGTCACAGTGTGTAAAACTCAAACATGCTACTATTTCTATATAAAGCATGCAGGAGCACCGCCATTCTGTATAAATGGCAAAAGAGGAGTGACTTAAACCTATCTTGTGAATATATACCTATATCATTCGAAATCTTGATGTCTATTGGACATTTTTAAAAATTCAGAATTCGGGGCAGGTTGTCACATTTTCGGGGCAGGTTGTCACACTCTCGGGGCAAGTTGTCACACTTTTGGTTATGAGCTCAAATGCAGGAAGTTGAACTCTGTAGGGCATATCTTGACCAAGAAAAGTTATTTTGGACATATGAGGAATCCTTTACTTGCCCAGTGAAGACCTTAACAAACACACTACTGTGTACAAGGGTGCTACGAATGAAGGCATACCAATCAGCAGGAAAGCATTCTGATCTGGAGTAGGATTTTCACATTTTTTTTTGAAAATTTTCTATACAAATTTTAAATACATTTATTTAATCACAATGCAACATCTGAATACATCTTCAGTCATCAATAGCATGTATAAAGCACAAATTTATATTTGTGTTAGTTTTTTTGGTTTAAAAGCCTGGTCCTAATAGGTAACAACCAGCTCCAAAAAGTGTGACAACCTGCCCCGCCTTTTTGTGACAACCTGCCTTGACTGATGAAAATTCCAAAAACGGGTGACCAAGGCCGTTGTTATCAAAATTTTCACTATTTGTTCTAATGATGATTTAAAGAAATGTTTACATGGTACTTTTTCAGTAACATATATTGCAATTATCACAACTTGACTGTGGTTTTATACATTAAAGTTATTATAATTTCAATATAGGTATCTGAAAAAGTTTCAGAACCATGAGCATTACAAATTTGGTTAACCATGTTTTTGAATTTCAGGGTTGGTTCACTTTGCCTCCCGGGGATCCGACTTGCGGGGCCTATCAATTGATCTTCGGAAACGCCACTTTTATTGAAAAGAATTGTCTTTTTCATTTAATTTGCTTTCTTCTGAGACAATATTTTTGCATCCTTACATTTTGCCAAATGACAAACCATTATAGGTTGCATGTTTGCCAATTCGAGAATGTTGTTGATTATCAACCCAGAAGTCTATGATAAAGTTTTTAAATCAATGGATTTAGATTCCGGAAAAATCCTTTCCTTGTGTATTGTGCAATATATAATGTATTTAATATAGGGGTTAATATTATAATGGACAATTATGTTATTGGTACGCCTGTCGCAATCTCGAGTGCTGTCTTCGATAATTATGCAAGCAACCCAAGGATGAGATTTTGATACAATTCCTTCCAACTTGAAAATATTCCAAACCAAAGTAAAAAAATAATACGATTGGACACTTTTGCCATCTGCTGATTACGGCGCAGAGTAAGGGGGGGATTCCAAATTACAAAAAAAAAAGTTAAAAAACATGATTGGACACTTTTGCGGTCTCCTAATTTTATGGCAGAGTAAGGGGGGATTCTCAAATTACAAAAGTTTGTATTATGATAACGGACAGGAAAGTTTTTTAAAAAACTGGCATTTGTAGCTTTTTGTACCAGACTTTCCATGAAGAGAATGATGACCTTATAAGTTCCAGTGATGGAAATGGAAAATTTTCGTCGGGGGAGCTCTCAGCTCATGCAGCAGTGGCTCGCCATTCCAAATTTTCAAGAGGGAAAGAATTCTTCAATCAAGGGCATAATTTTGACAAAAATACCATGAGGACTGAAAAGGTTACATGATTATTGTATTTTCACTGCCGGTGATTGGGGGAGCTGTAGCAGGGTACAGCTCCCCCTCTTTTTTGGTCAAGGGAGCTCAGCTCCCCCGAACTCGCCCCCATTTCCATCACTGCTTATAACTGCTCAGAATCAATATCAAGCAACATAAAATGCATTGGCTTCTTGGGGCCCTGCGGGTCTCACCATGGTCATCCTGAACAAACCCCCCCACCCTTTCCTGGTTTCTGGCTATGCCACTGCCTATGCTGCTAGATGTGATAAGCACTGAATCAACTGATTAACCATAACTGACACAAACAAAAATTTTTTAAGCCTGTGACATCACATGACCAAGTTGAAAATTAATTTTGAAACTGCTTGGGCTGCTAATCCGCAAACAGCTCTAATATGATGATTTTCTCACTGACACATTCGAAGAGCCAATGCTCCTCAGAGTTGAAAGTGCAACTGCACTTAGCTGAATTATTGGCAAGTGGTCGTAACTTTTGGCAAAATTTCTTCAGGAAACTTTGCACCGCTAAAAACTTTTCAACATAGTGTTACACTACACATCGGTCCCTGATTTCAGAGGCATATCAAGAAATGGCCTGAGGGGGGGGGGGCATTACATAGGGTCAATATGGGGCGCTCTGCGGCTTTTCCAACTCTTCCATGTTAATTTTGGCCTACATTAGTAGAAGTGTACTGGGCTGCCAATCGTAGGGTCCTTGGTTCTAATCCAGCTCTTGTCGGGTCACCTGGGCCTATGTTGGACTTCTGTTTCAATCATCCTTCACCTCATTGTTGTGTCCTCCTCCTGTCCTAATTAGCCTATAAATGAAGAGCATAGATACAGGACGTAAGCCACAATCATCCATCCATCCATCATTAGTCATTAATTGGTCTATCGTAGGGGTGTGGTCACTTCTTAGGAAAAATGCAGTGAAAACACTATTATTGGAGGAGGGTGATCCAAATCAGTTCAATAACAGACTCTGAGGTCTTCTCTAGCAGGGACCACTGTACACAGTTACTGCAGATACACCAAATGAGAAGTCATTGTTCTAATTACATCAATGTACGCTTTTCTTACAGTGAGATCATGTTGATGCTATATGAACCAGAGTTTACATATTTGCCCGGCCGTGCTTCAGTAGCACTTTGCTTGATGACAGTGGCGTAGCTAGAAATCAAGGAGTGGGGGGGCCAAGGGGGGGCCAGGGTCTGAGCTGGGGGGGCCCACCTTTCGCGGCATTTTTGGGGCAATACAAGGGCAAAAATTAACGTCGCGACGCAAGCCCTCGTCATAAGTGACCAAGGAACATTGATGCTCTTTTCTTCTGGCGTACATTTACTGCATTTTATAATTAAATTTAGATATGGTACAAAAACCACTAAATATTCTTTTTCAATTACTTTTGAGAGAGAAATGACTTTTCAAACAAGAATCCGAGGATTCAAACACTGGATTTAGCAATCTTTGCAAGATTATTATTATTAGAAAGGTTTTTAAAGATGGGAGATGTTTATTGCTCAATGACTGGCTTATGAAACTCATTTTACATGAACCTTTTTTAAAAATTTAATTACACAGAAATCATAAAGCAAATATTTGCAAAGTACTCAATGAACATCCCATTTTGCTCGTACTGTAAAATGCAGCCATTTTGATGAAGCCATCTTGGATTCCTCAGGGGTCATTAAATAATCCATACCCTCAAACAAATCTCTGCACACGTGCCGAATTTCAAACCTCTAGTTGATATACTATAAGCGAACAGTGGGCAACTCAAGAATGATGGCCATTTTGTGGAAGCCATCTTGAATTTCCCTAAATATTGATTCACAATCAAAAAAATTTCTACACCAAATTTCAATACTCCTAAGTTAAAAATTTAACTCACAGTGGAGAAAACAGGAATAGCAGCCATTTTGTGGCAGCCATCTTGAATTTCTCAAAATGTTCCTGATTCAAACCCTCAAATGAATCCCTATACAAAATTTCATAACTCTAAGTGAAATACTAAGGCCACAATAGACACTTTAAAGTGTGGTAATTTGCTGCCAAAAGAGTCTTAAAGAGGAAAAAGACATGTTTTGGAATTTTTCTAAATTCTGAATAACCCCAGCACATACAGCTCCAAATTACAAAATGCATTTCAGAAACCAAGTATACCAAGGTCCCCAGTTGCTTTTTAAGCCTCTAAAACCTCCCAATTTGCCTCCACAACATTGTACAGAAAGCACTTTGACCCATTCTCTCCCAGTGTAAAAACCAGTTGGACAAAGAGCAGAATGTTGATACAAATTCCAAAAATATAGGGAAATTTCATGCAACACATGAAAAACTGAGCAGTACTGAAAATCACTCCGGATAATCAGTCCTCTCCAGAAATATTCCAAGGGCACAATATTTCTTTGGCTAAACAATGCCATGGCAAGGGAAAGATTTCCTCAAATCACAATTTTTTTGAATTTGCATGGAACTGCAATAGATACGTAGGCATACCGGAGGGAGGGGGGAGGTCATAATTTGGGAAACTCTAAGATTCTAGGCAAAAAGGCAAACAATTTAGGTAGATTATTGAATAAACATTTTAAAACTAATTGTATCCACAAGATTTCTTTTGAAATTGTATTAAATCTGGATCTTGAAAATTAGGCCAAATGTCACAAGGCCGCACTAAAAAGTTTGGATGCAGGTATTCCTATTGCCAGATAATTTCAAAGAAAATAAAAAATTGTCAAATGCCTTAGAACTTTTTAAAGGGCAACTGTCATTCTGGTGAGCGCCGGCTCAGGTCACAAAGATGGAAGTGCTCTGCTCAAATATTTTTCAAATTTCTCAAATCTGAAATGGGGGGCCAGTGGGGGGGCCACTAATCCATTTGGGGGGGCCTTGGCCCCCCCAGGCCCCCCCATAGCTCCGCCACTGCAGTTGATGAGCATAATTTGTTGCGGTTAGCAATGGAAAACTGAAACATGAATTATATATCCAAAAGCCCACCATTGATTAAGGGGTGATGCAGATTCAAGAGCCTGATTACAGCTCACAAATCAATGCTCGACAGAGTGGATGCTTATTCCTATACAGATGACCATTGGAGGGTGGTTCTATTAGCGAGCTAATGGTCCATGAAATGACATGCAGCAATAAAACGGTACCAACTGATAATTGATACATGGAATTTGCCGTTAAATAGCGGGGCAGATTTGTCATGAATAGACAAGCAATATTGCATTTACACATAGAAGCATGAACCTTGGCACACCATTTAAAAACGTCTTAAAGAATAAATTTAGATAGGGAGCCACTTCAAATTTGACCTGGTTGACCCATGGCAGCCATTTTCCAAAATTGCGACTAATTATCGTAAAACGGGGTAAAGTTGGCAATCCGGGGTTGTAATTGTAATTGTAATTGTAAATACTCTCAGTCATGCGCTGCAATGCAGGCACGAAATTCGTGGTGAGCCTTCCACAATGATACAGCTCAGGGCGGCCATAGAACGGCGCCCATGGGCAGAGACTAGAGGAACATTGCCCAAGGTTCCCATGCTGTAGCACTCTCCAGTGTTGGTGACCGCCGTATGATGGTGATTGATGAGAAGACTGTGAGTCTGACACATACCCTATTAATTCAGGGATGCCCAGGGTCTTTCAGTTGCCCCAGCACAGAACACTGGATACAACCCACCTCCATTTAATGTCCCATGGGCTCGGACCAAATTGAGTTCCAGGAGTGGGAGTTGAACCCACGACCTCAAAGCCAGACTGGTAGCACTAACAAGCACCTTAAACCATTAGGCCACGGAGAACGGGTAAAGTTGGCGAGCCATTTTGACCCACTCAACAGCAGAAATGCCAACTTTTCCTCACTGACATGAATGGCAAATTTGCCTAAGATACCTGTGTCAGTGAGAAAAGTTGGTATTTTGGCCATCCAGTGGGTAAAAATAGCTTGCCAACTTTACCCCAGACTGCCAACTTTACCCCGTTTTACGGTATGAAGGGCCTACACTTTGACCATCTGAAAACAGTGGTCATTATTCCTTCTACTTATCTAAAAAACACTATCAGTTGATTCCTGGGTTGAACTAATCAATTTTAGGGTTGTCAGGGTACATTTTGTTAGAACTGTTGAAGAAAATACAGCATTTTCGCGGTTTCCCATACTTCTATGGAATCTCAATAAATATTTTAAAAGACTAAATATTTGGATTCGTTGTAAGAAGAGCTTTCAAATGAATGGTAGCGTCACTGGTTTCCGTGAATTCTTTGTCAAAATTAACCTCAGAACCGAAATCTTCAAAAAACCATTTATTTTCTTTTTTCCATTTCCACTCCAAATTTACGAAACCCATTAATGCGGGTACTCATTTGAAAGCTCTTTTTGCAAGGAATTCAAATATGTAACTAATTTTGTATTTATCAAGAATTGGGTGAAACTATGCAAAACCGCGAAAATACAATATTTGACTTGATAATTCTACCTAAATGGATTCTAGAAAGCCTGAAAATAGTTGAGATCACTAAAAATGTTGTAGTAATGTTCTGAATACCTAGAGAAGGAATAAAAAACACTATTTGTATGCATTCTACTCGTCGGAACTACACAGAAAGCAGCAAAATGGAAGAATTGACGGCCATTTTGGAAAAAATGGCTGCCAGTAGCCATCTATGCTAAATCTGAGGTGGCTCCCTATCCAATTATATTTGTGAAGATCTTTTTAAAGTGTGCGCCAAGTTTCATGCTTCTATGTATAAATGCACAATTTTTTTACATACCTGCCCCGCTATTGGAGCAGTACTTCCGGGCATTATAATCTTGCATGAAATGTGTTCTACAAGGTCGCGTGTCAAGTTTTGGCATACTGCATAATCCTTAAATAATTTTTTTATAATTTCAAAGTATCTGTCATTTTATCAAGTGCATCCACAGAACCAACTATAATGCGATCAAAATTAATGCTCAAGTGTCAACTGCAGTAGGCTACATCAAAGTGAAACTCAAATTGAATATAAACTTGATAACCTTCTCATTATACTTTGAAATTCCAGGCCTTCTTGAGAATAACTAATGGCACCGGAGACTACCAATGAACTGATATTACCATACTTTCCTTTTTTTTTACTCTACAAATATTCATGAAATAAGTACTTGAATATTTTTCAAACACCGCACACACGGAAACTTCCCAGCCTTTTTGATTTCAAATATCTTCTCAAGGTCAAACTTTGGTGACACAGGGGGTCTTTAGGTGCTAGTGAAGAGAGATTCAAAGATTTGAGTATTCTGCAATCTATTTTTTGCTGTTGAGTACATCATATTCCATACATGACTGATATGTTTGGAAAAATAAGAAATCTCTTGTATCTTAGCCTGTATAATTATGCATAGTCGATGAGATATATATATATTAGATATAGGCCTCAGTGGCGTAACTGGGGGGTCTTGGGGGGCACCTGGGGGGCACGCGATTTTCTGGGGGGGCACCCTCAATACTAACTGTATATTTTAGCCAGAGTTGGAAAGTTCATATGGGGGGGCACCTGGGGGGGGCAAAGGTCCAATATGGGGGGCACGTGCCCCCCGTGCTCCCCCATTGGGACGCCACTGATAGGCCTACATTTTTACTTAGCTTCACACAATCTAATAGCACAGTTAAAGGAGAACCTGCTTTTGAGTCTTGATTCAAAATCTACTCCGGCGAAAGTGATGCGGGTTATAACATTATTCCAAATTTGTTACATGTATGAGGAACTCGTGACAGGATGTTTGATTGGCCGACCATTGTAGTTTGACTCAGCTGTCCTTTGTCGTGTGCTGAGAGGATAGCGTAAGGTAAAGTAAAAATATTGGGGTTTCTGGTGGCATTTATTTGACAAATTCTGCAAATACAATGGCATTCCTATTTCAATGCTTAATCCATATTTCTCAGCAATCAATGGATGTAGGCACAGAATGTTTGTATGAAATTGCAACCGTTACAAGCTGATCATATTATTGACAGTACATGATTATAAAATTGGCTGCATTGAAACTTTTGGCTGCCCTTTTCATTGAAAAGAATCATCAAGTTAGTTATTTTAACTATAGTGAAAAACTAAAGAAGAGTACCACTTGCATTATATACTGCGTATTCGGAGCTCAATTCCAAACATCATTCACAATAATTCCAATTGTTGATATCTGATCTGGGATTGTCAACTGTGGCATATGTACAGTATATCATACCCTTTGGTAAAATGCAATCAACAAGCAGCTGAGACCATGTTTGTTCAGAAAGTTTATGACAGAAATATGCTAAAGCCCAGATCATATTGTGCTGCTTGTCTTTTTGATAGAAATTCTGACATATCTTTATTTTTTGGCAATCTATCAATCTACAAAAATACAGATGCATCCAATAAAATGACGGCTCAACACAAAAAGGAGCTTAGCGGAAAACTGTGATTTTGAGATAAAGGCCTTTTTCTTTTGAACAGTCGTTTCCATTCCTGGCTCTATCAATACGGCATTTTTCAGGCAGGGCATTGCTCTTCAATAAATCATCAGCCTAAACCAAAATTGGCCTAAGTCATTTTTTGGCATATTTGGCAAACAAACGGCCAAAAACCGACTTGGGCAATTTTGTTTTTGAAACCAAAATGCTTTTTTGATGTAGCTGTGTTATTAAGCAATTCTCCATCAAACTAATGAATTAAATGTGAAAAAACAACTTCAATGAAATTAATACTCACAAATATGACTGAAAAATATTGATGATATAGACTAAAGTCAATGATAAAGAAATCGGCCGTAGTTTGAAGGATTTTGGCCATTTGTGCGAAAATTAAGTTGGTTTTACGTTATCATTATTAACTTAGGTGTCCTTTTTTTTAACACATGTATTATCATAAGAGCAGTGACGGAGCTATGGGGGGGGCCTGGGGGGGCCAGGGCCCCCCCAAATGGATAAGTGGCCCCCCCACTGGCCCCCCCCTTTTCAGATTTGAAAATTTTGAAAAAATTATTGGAGCAGCAACAGTCGCTGGAACATGTCCATCTAAAGTTCTGGCCTTCGCTGGTGCTCACTGACACCCAATTTTCTCCGAATGACAGTTGCCCTTTGATAAGTTCTGAGCCTGATATATTTATTTGAATATATCTAGCAATTGTGCTCTGCAGGCAAACCTTTTAGGCGGTGAGCAACATTTGTCTGAATATCGGGATCTAGATTTGGTAATATTCCAGAAGAAATCTCTTCGAAACTATTGATTCTTAATTATGTTTATTTAATTATCTGCCCGATTTTTTTTGCCTTTTTGCCCGAATCTTTTTGATTCCCAAACTTTTTTGGGGGAGGGTGACTACCCATGAGCATGCCTCGGCGGTCCAACGTTGGCCCGAAGCTGGTCCGTCGCTGCTGACATCGGACTGACACTGGGCCGACGTTGGACCACCGAGGAATGCTGACAGGGTATACACCCCCTTCCAGTATTTCTATGTATAGATATAAAGATTCCATGCATCATCTAAAATCAGGGTGTTTTGGGGAAATCTTTCCGTCACCATTGCTAAGTTAAACAATAATGCTCCTTTGAAATTTTTCAAAGTAAAGAGATCTGATTTACCAGAATGATTTGAACAAACTGCTAAATTGTTCATATATGTGCATGGAATTTCCCTACATTTTGGTATTTCTGTCATTTGCACTAATTACTACTACCTTTTAGGCCTATTTGAGGAGTTGGGCAGATTTCTATCAAAAGGACTTTCATAAACTTTCGATTTAGACCTAATATATAAAAAAGAAGACATTCTCAGCAGGATTATACTAAAAACTTGCAAAGACAGTTATAAAAAAAAACAAGAGGACCATTTAACTGCAAAACATACTCTTTGTGAATAATGATAATAGATGAGGTGTCATTGTCATACTTTTAATATTGGAACCATAGAATCTGTTTCATTATTTTTTGATAGGTCTAAACTGATTTTAGTGTAAGTATGAGATGCATGGTCATTTTGTTTATCAGTCATAAAAGATAAGACGGTCAACATTGCTAATTCATTCGTGCAGAAGGCTTGTAACGCTGTGTCAATTTTTATCCATGTAATACCGCAAAAATGTCGCAAAAATGCCGCAAAAGGTTGGCCCCCCTAGTTCAGACCCTGGCCGAACCTTGGCCCCCCCACTCATGGATTTCTGGTTATGCCACTGCATAAAAGCCGTCCTGTGGTACCACTATGGAAAAATGACTGACTTAGGCCAATTTTGCTTAAGGCTGACGAAATGCGAATGTGCCTTGTATTTTCAAATGGGCTCAATGATGAGACAAGGCTTGTGATGGATTATCTAATAAAAAAGATGCATGGTCCCTTTGGGAATGCAGTTGTGACTAATGCTGCGAGAATGACTCAATTAAAACTCAAAATGGCTGTTCATCACAATCAAGAATGTCATCCCAATACTCTAACACAGGCTTAAATGACATTAAAATAAAGCAATTGTCAGTGAACACATTTAGACTTGCCTTAAAATCCACCCGATAACATGCCATTCATGAATTTTTGTGACAATCAACCTATTCGAAGCCATAATTAATTGGTCCCACATCAGCAATTAGGAGAGTGTTGAATCTGATCATCATTTGAAGAATGGATCATCGATAAATCATCACAAAATTGACAATCTCTGATGCAGCAGGATTGATTTTACTTATTCAATTACTGATCACTTGTGAATCCAGATGACAAATTCCAATTAACTGGACAAACAACTATGATTAATCTGGTTTGTTACTGATGTTTGAAGGGCATAGAACCACTTAATTTTGGACCATCTGAGACATGCTTTCCCATGCTTTCTCATGATGACACTTTGGCACCAGCATGACATTGTACAACCTGTTCTTCAATAATGCGCTTATCATGGATGATGAATGATAATGAATAACCTTGTTATTGTCACTGATTGATTTATCGAACCAACCCATAAAATATTCAATCATAATTTACATTGCATGGAATTTATCACAATTACAACTGGTGCAAGAGCTGACAAATAAATGAAAACAAATGCAACATCCATACATTTTGCACTATTTCTTATTATTTACGAATAGATAAAAAAACTTCTGAGTTTATTGACCCTGATTACCGATATGGTAACCACTTTTTGGTATCAATCATCTTCTCATATTGGTATATAGTACATCTAAATAAATTGACTTACTATGACATTGTCCACTATGTGTAGTGCATTGATGTATACCAGATAAGAAAACAACATTCAATTTCATTTTTTACCCCTTCAAATCATGTTAAGCTCCATCTATTAAAAAAAAAGCGAGAAATCGTGACTTCATGGGATTGAATTGGCACTATGTTTTGCTATGTAAAATGATAATCTACAAATTTGCATCCCATTGCAGCATCCTTAAAAACAATAGTTTTTACACATTTTCACAAAATGGTAATAATCAATGCTTTCAATTACACCAATACACTGTATTTCTTTCCGTGAGGTGCTCGATGATTGGATGACTGAGGTTTTATGTCCTGTATTTATACATGTGATAGACCAATCAGGACATGAGGAGGACACAGCAATGAGG
This sequence comes from Platynereis dumerilii, assembly GCA_026936325.1. Classification (NCBI taxonomy): domain Eukaryota; kingdom Metazoa; phylum Annelida; class Polychaeta; order Phyllodocida; family Nereididae; genus Platynereis; species Platynereis dumerilii. The sequence continues at coordinate 1,134,630 of JAPTHN010000076.1, forward strand.
CAAAGGATTATCAAAACTGCTGTCAAACATAGGCCAAGGTGACCCTACAAAGGTTGGATTCAAACCTGGACCTTATGATTGGCAATCCAGCACTCTAAATCACAGATATCATAATAATATCCAGCCAAATGTTTTTTGGCACCAGAGACAACATATGAAGTGATATTACCACAGCTTCTTTCCTCTTTTAACATAACATAACATAACATAACATAACATACATTTATTGGTCACATATGTGAAATTTGGTGGCTCTGACATCCAAAAATTCAAGACATTTAAAAATAGAGACAAATTGAATTATTGCATCAATATACCTTGATGGAGTTCCGAGTCTTTATGGACATGCATGTAGGAATAAAAGTGTTTTTAAATCTGTTTGTCCTGGCACATGGGACTCTGAGCCTGCGACCACTGGGAAGCATTTGATAGTCATTTGCAAGAGGGTGACTGGGGTCCTTCATTAATTTATCCGTCAGTGATGTAAGTCTCTGATTGTATATCTCTGTGATTCCAACCATGCAGAGAACAGTTTGGAAGGACTTTTTTACATGTCCTTTGGGGTCTTTCAAGCTCTTCTTAAAAATGTCACTTGAATTTAAAATGCTTATAAAAATGACTACTGGAATACTTTGCAGACACATCACACATGGGAACTTCCAGGCAACGAGATATCAAAGGCATGAGTAAATACATTGATATATCCATTTCTATTGAGTACATAATTTTCCTTACTTGATTAATGTATTCGAAAAAGGATATGGAATTTTTAATTTTTTCATTTAATGTTTATTAATTTTATGGTCAGCCCAATCAATTGAGACAACACAAAATAAGTGCAGCATCCAAGTACAACTCTTGCAGAGTGTGAACACAATTTCTGTCGAAAACTAAAACTCTTTTACAATTCTTTAATTAATATCGCCTTTTGTCTAGACTTTTCTGATGTTCAGTCGCCCTTCAGTATTGTGTACTAATCTTTCTCTTTCTATTTTATTTTGAAATTAACTTTTCACCGACCGCTGTTGTAAACCTCAACAATGACAGTACTTATGCAACTTTTTCTAACCTTCAGATGTCCTGTAAATGTCGCAGAGCATAAACAATGTATATCAAAACACGATCCCAGAACATCATTCACAATAAGTCAGATTGTTGATATCTGATATGGGATTGTGGAGTGTGTCACATGTAGTAAATCTTACCCTTGGGTAAATGCAATCAACAAACAGCTGAGACCATGGATGACAGACATATGCTAAAGCCCAAATCATATTGTGCTGCTTGTCTTTTTGATTTAAGTTCTGACATACCTTTATTTTTTTGGCAATCTATAAATCTACAAAAATGCAGATGCAATATAATGACGACTCAACTCAAAAAGGAGCTTAGAGGAGAAATGTAATTTCGAAAAGAAAAAGCCTTTCCCCCTTGAACAGTTATTTTAAGTTCCGGCTCTATCAATACTGGCATTTTGCAGGCAGGGCATTGTTCTTCTATAAATGCGAATGTGCCTTGTAATTGGGAATGGGGTATACAAATAGGCTCAATTGTGATGAGGCTTGTGATGGATTATCCAATAAAAAAGATGCATAGTCCCCCTAGGAATGCAGTTGTGACTAATGTTGCAAGAATGACTCAATTAAAGCTCAAAATGGTTGTCACCAGAATCAAGAATGCCATCCCAATACTCTAACACAGGCTTAAATGAGCTTAAAAACAATCAATTATCACTGCACTCATTTAAACTTGCCTTAAAATCAACCCAATAATATGCCACACATGATTCTTTTGTTACAATCAATGTGTTCATTGTCCAAATTGGTCCTATTTCAGCCTTTAAGAGAGCGTGAAATCTACCCATCATTTGAAGAATGATCACCCAAAAATCAATACAAAATTGATAATCCCTGATGAAGCAGAATTGATATAATTTATCCAATTACTGCACTTGTGAATCAAGCTGACAAATTCCCATTAACTGGACACACAACCGTGATATATCTGGTTTGTTACTGCATGGATTTTGATGGGCATACGATGTAATTCTTGATTCTGGACCATCCAAGCATCATTATTTTCATGATAAAGCTTTGGCACCGACATGTACAACCTTTTCTTCAATATAATAATGCACTTATTATGTATGATGAATGATTATGAATAACTATGTTATTGTCCCTCATTGACTGATCACACTTCGATGTTCTGCACCAACCCAGAAAATATTCAATCAAAATTTACATTGCATGGAAACTATCACAATGTATACACCAGTTGCAACAGCAGACAAACAAATAAGAACACTTATTAATCATGATCCATACATTTTCCACTATTTCTAGATAAAAGACATTTGAGTTTATGGACTGTATGTAGCAACCACATATTGGTATATATATTATCTTTTCCTTTTGATATATGAACTAATCATCATCAGCAGAATTGTACCTTTCTGTTGAATCTGTAACAAAATGCAGATTTAGCTGTATTTGTTTGATTGAGTTCAGTCTGATTCAGTAAAATAGACTTTAATATTGACAAGAAATGTATATACATAGATATTCATTATTTAACAAAAATCAAACTAAAACCAAAGTGCACCGTAAAATTTGAATTTTGATTCAGCTCGAACAATTGAGTGAGATGGTTGCACAAATTCCTTTGAGGTAACATGTTACTAGCTTGTGGTTTTAAGTTATGTCAATGAACAGCTTATCATTACTTAAAACAACAAGCCACATGCAGCTCAAAGAAATTGTGCAACCATCTCACTCAATCATTTAAGCCTTCTCAAAATCTCAAATTTTACAATGTGGATTGTGTAATATGAGAGTAAAATATAGGCTTGATGTATTTCCATGATTTGATGTTTGGTATATCACATCCAATCGGTGTTTATAATACACACCAGATAAAATAACAGCATTCGATGTCATCTTATAAATGCACTTAAAGAAAAAGGTGGCATGATGTATTTCCAGATTTGATGCTGGTACTATGTTTACTATGTGTAGTGTATTTGTGCATTCCAGATAAGAAAACAACATAAATTTCATTTTTTGCCCCTTCAAATCATGTCAAGCTCCATTATTTAAAAAAGGGAGAAATCGTGACTTCATGGAATTGAATTTACACTCTGTTTTCAATATGTAAAAATGACAATCAAATTTACATTCAACAGCAGTATCCTTAAAAACAATACTTTATTATTATATACAGTTTCACAAAATGGTAACAATGTTTTCACAATTACATCAATGCATTGTATTTCTTTCTGTGAGATGCTTGATGATTGGATGACAAAGACTTTATGAGTTTATGTCCACTATTTATGCACTTGATAGGCCAATCAGGACGTGAGGAGGACACGGCATTGAGGCGAAGGATGATTTAAAATGCTGTCGAACATAGGCCAAGGTTATACTACAAAAGCTGGATTCAAACCTGGACCCTGCGATTGGCAGCCCAGCGCTCTAACTTGCTGTTATCATAATTATATCCAGCCATGTGCTTTGTGGCACCAGAGACGACAAATGAATTGATATTACCATAGTTTCTTTCCACTTTTACAATTCAAACGCTTATCTATAAGAATGACTACTGGAATACTTTGCAGACACAACACACATGGGAACTTCCCAGCCTTTTTGATGTCAGATATCTTCTCAAGGTTTCTGGGGTCTTAAGGTGCTGGTACAAAGGGATTCAAAGACAGGAGTATATACATTAATCCGTTTATTACTGCTGAGTACATCTTTACCTTACTTAAATGATTTTTTTTTTCAGAATTAAGATCTGAAATTACTGATTTTTTTATTGCTTGCTGAATATCAGCCTAAATGGAGACAACACCAAATAGAAGTTGAACAAAACTTTTTTTTTTTACAACTTCCCTGGCACTGCCCTTTGTTTTGTGTCTTCCTGATGTTCAGTTTTCCTTCAATACAGTGTACTATTAATCTTTCTATTTTTGTTTTTTATCAAATGAATATATTTCACTGACAATGGTTCACTGTTGTTAGCCTCAACAATGGCAATTCAATTTGTAACTTTTTCTGACCTTCAGGTGTCCAGAAAATGTTGCTGAGCACATGGAGGTTTTCATAAGATTAGACAAATGTCATGATGTGGTTACTTCTCTGCAGGATCGGACTGATGTTTTCATTTGCATGTGTCTGCATGCTAATAGAGGAAAAAATGTGCCACACTTGCTGATGAAACTCTGCAGGATTTTACCGATCACCCTATTTTTGGGAGGACACTGGACCATTGGCAGAATTTCTTCATGCAGAGTAATTATATATCTTTGGAACCATTGATTGTCTATACCTCTAATTTGCTCATCTCCCTGGGTTTCTTGTGACAATCAAATTGAATATAAAATAAGTAAACTTCTCATTGTACATGTATTTTCTAATTACAAACCAACTTTAAAATAACAAATGATAAGTAAATGGCACAGCCATGAAATTCATGCAGCTCTTAAAAAGTTTTTTCAGGGCTTATGGTTTTACCATAACTTTCATTAAATTTATTTCATATTCCATGTATGAATGGCAATTATGTTACTGTTTCAAAGAAATTGAAAGATGGATTTATAGAAAAATAGAGAGAAATTTACACTAGAAACTATTAGAAATATAAAATAGATCAAATATAGAATAAATATATATATATAGAGAGATAGACGGACAGATAGATAGATAGATAGATAGATAGATAGATAGACAGATAGATAGATAGGCAGATTGCAAAACAAATAGGATTAAGAATAAATAGAATTGATAGATAATCAGCTAAATTGTAAAAAGGAAGACAACACTTGATATTACATAATAGTGATAACAAAAACAATAACATGATCTGCATTTAGATTAATTGCTCACTGTTACCTAATCATTAGTTGACAAAGATTATGTAACTTTAATTTTTTTATGTTTCCTTGTTGTCTGTTTTGAATTGAAATGAATCACATGTTAATAATTTAATTTAGCTTGTCAAGGCTTATAATTAACTATTCCATAAAAAACAATAGATACAGGAATATTAATGGAGAAAATTGAAATTTTTAGACACTTTTCAATATGAATACGTCATGTTTTGTTAAATTCGAAAGTAAATCATTGATGAGAAGCTGGTCCCACTTGACCCTAATTTCCTGCTGTCGACCACTGATGTTGAGACTATCACTGCACAGATTTTTGTAACCTTTCTGGTGCTCAATTCACTTCGTGAAACGGCCTACAGCCACTTTGCTTTGCGAATATGAACAAAGACTACAAATTAACCTATTTAGGGGTTGTTTTTCAATCGGGGTACGTAGTATTGTCTTTCTTCTTTTTTTTTTTTGCCAAATTGACTTTTTCCTGTTGCAATATACCGTGCCGTGGATTTCTGAAAATCTTAGGGCTACAAGTATTCTGAATTTTTTTTTATTTGACTTTTTGATAATTTGACCAAATTCAATATTCTGCTCATCCCTCTATTACTGGATGTATAGAACACCCAGTTGTATGGGCTTGTGCTGAATGGATAGATATATGTCTGACAATGAAAAATCATCTTACTTGCTTAATTTTGGCCTAGAACTTTTGTGCGTGTCAAGGAAAATAGATTTTTTCGGAGAGGACGGAGAGGACAGTTTATTTGACGAAGCTGTTTTTGGCGTTTTCCGCTACAAGCATAGCGCAGTTCGTACAACTGAAGTGAGACACTTACCAAAACTTTGTCTAATCTATTGAAAGAGTATTTCTATAAAATAAAAATCCTCTTAATTTAATGTTATTGCTGTCTTGCTGACCCTATTTCGGAGAGGACAATTTTTGACGGAATTGACCTTCATGTGTTCAATGCAGGATTCTGAAGAGACTAAATTATTGTTGCACGTATTTCTAATGTTGAACTCTTGGGACCATGTTGAAAGCATTTTCACATTGCTTAAAACTTACTGTTAGGTCAGGACTGAAAAATCTGAAGCGATATTTGCCTAATTTGCAAATGAGACAGTCAATTTTGGTCAAAATGACACAAATAAATTTTTTTCGGGCAGTTATCAACCAATTTGAATAATTTTTTCGCTACTGTAGATCCGTCTCAGTATGTCTAATCTTTGTGTGCAACATTTTTTCCACATATATGCATGGTATTTCTGGTATTTTGGATATCGTGTGACTTTCCAGAGCGTACCCCGACTGAAAAACAACCCTTAAGGCTATTTTTCATACTTTCTTCCGTTTTCACATTTCAAATATTCATAGATAGGTATGAGATTTTCACTTTTCAAATATTCATGAATAGGTACTTTTCTAACACAACAAACATAGGGACTTCCCAGCCATTTTGATGTCAAGTATCTCCTCAAGGTTAAAATGTGGTGACAAAGGAGTTGTCAGAGGTCTTTAGGTGCTGGTGCAAAGATATTCAGAGATTGAATGATTTATTCTTTACTGTTGAGCACATCATTTCCCGTACTTGACTGACATGCTGAGGAAAAAGATCAGACAAGGGCATATATCACAGTGCAGAAATATTATTTTATATACATGTCCCAAACCATACTTGTAGAGTGTAAACACAATTACATGTACCATAAAAAAAATTTCATGAACTAACTTTCCCGATTTTTAGTTTTCCTTCAGCACAGTCTACTGATTTTTTCTATTTCAGTTTTTTATCGAATAAAGCTTTCATGGACAACTTCAGTAATCAGCAACTATGGCAATCTGCAACATCATTTGATTAATATTTTCATTCACATGTGTCTATCTGTCTGATATAAAATTATATTGACTTGAACACTAGCTTTCAAAAACAAATCACAAGATCTCGTATGTAACTAGAAAAGAGGGACTTTAATCTCAGAAACTCATATTTTTAGAAAGAGGTAATTGTGGATTGACATTCCTTCAGGCACACACCAGATGTTAGACCACAGAGAATTACACCGTGCAAATACATTTGTGCGATGCACAGGAAACATGATCGTCGCAGATTGGAAGCTAAATCCCAGAACATCATTCACAATAATTCAAATAGTTGATATCTGATATGGGATTGTTGACTGTGGCATATGTAGTATACCATATCCTTTGGTAAAATGCAATCAACTAACAGCTGTGACCATATTTGTTCAGAAAAAATCTTTGATATACTTTCACTGAAGTCAATCTCGTTTTGTACTGCTTATCTTTTTGATCGACATTATAGGCATATCATTTTTGGCAACCTAAAAATTGGAATATCAGAGACGTATTCTAGTATAACAAATAATTTTGGAGGATGACCAGATCAACGTTGTTTGCATATTTTACAATCAAGTCATTTTCCCAATTTTGTACCTTACCATGTAAAGTACTTATTTTTGGTGGTTTTTTACTAAACCATAATACTTCAGATTATTTTGCTATTTGATACCATTGAAATTTTAGCTTTATAGTATCCTCTTCAACCTTGTGCTCTTTCTTTGTGTTGGTGACAATGACGGAGGAGCTAGATTTGTCACCTAAAACCTGGCAATGGGTAACAACATTGAAGTGCAGACAAAAGAGAGCTCTCTCATTTGTATTTACAAATATAAGTCAAATGTATTTTTTGCATTTTAGAAATAATACACTGTCAGAAAACTGATCAGCTATCTACTGAAGAGATGCAAGTGCACATATATATAATTATAAACCAAAACATATTCTTCCTTTTAAACTATTATGTTTCCACTGTATCTCTCTGAGTATACACTATATGCCATTATCAAAGCTATGCAACAGTAGAGCTAATGCTTCTTTGAAATCTTGCACCACGTCACAGTATTTTATATATATATGGCTTCTTCTGTCTTCTTTGTGTATTTCTTTATTTCTGTCACAAGATTGTGAAATGTAGATGATAATAGTTTGTGTTATTTGTATGTAATGTTGAAACACTGATTTACATGGTATCTCACTCATTTGAATATCATATGAACAAAGTCTATAGATCTTTGCGAATTGGCGGTCCACTGAAAATATGAATTTTCTTATTTTCAATTTGCAAACTGGCTTTGCCACATCATCGACAGTTTTCTGTTGGTCTCCTAATCTCCTTATTTGATGAAGTACCTCGAGTCATTCAATCAGTTTGTTTATTGTCACTTTTGCTGCTAGATATGCTAAACACTGAATCAACTGATTAACCAAAACTGACGCAAACAAAACATTTTTAAGCCACTGACATCACGCAACCAAGTTGAAAGTTAATTTTGAAACTGTTTGGACTGCTAATCATCAAACAGTTCGAAGGCAAGTGATGTGTCTCATGTGAGTCATGTTAGGCACTGATTGTTGGTGTTTTAACTGCTTATCTACCAGGTAACCCAGTCATCAAACTTAATAGTTCCTCACTGAAGCAAAACACTACGTTCAACACCTGGGTTCTTGGAATGTTCCATTGCCCTGCTTAAAATGATTTGTAGACAGTCAAAAAACAAGCCACGGAAATGAAAGCTAAATTGAAATTGCCGTTGTCAAATTTCAGATTAACTTTTAAGAGATTGTCATTAAATTGTTCACGTTCCATTCAATAACTTTTTATTATTTAATTAGAAGTCTCTTCCCAAATAATTGCCACTGACTTTAAGGACAAGTGTACTTTATATGTGTTTCCATTGCTTGCTGAAAACTTCCACATCTATTTTGTATGACTTCTATTTTTTGCACTTATTTCTGTTTCAAAACGTGTCTTCTTCCCTTTTTTCTTGGGTTGCATTCTCTTTTGCATGTTTTTGCCAAGCTTTTATTTCAACTGAAACTTGCTTTGCCACCTTTTGTTTTTCCTTGGTGTTTGGAGCTTTTGCGGATTATTTTTGTTTGGGACTAACTTTACAGGATAACAAAGGCTTCCAGATAACAAAACACTGCGCTTGTCTTCTTGTTTGTTTCTTTGTTCGTCACGTATAGAATATTTTCCTCTTCTCCGATTTCAAGTTGTTTCATCACAATCAAGCAGTGATGATCTTTGAGAATATTTCTTTACATGACAATAACTATACGTGACCCAAAAAAACCATGCAAATATGATAATACCAAATAGAAAATAAATCGGAATGTCAAGTTTGTAATTTTCACAGTTGAATCTTAGGTACTTGATTTTAAAAGTATCTGCAATAAAAAAAAACACAACAATACAATCAGTCAAAAAGTTGTGAGCAGATACGTGAAAACATGAATTGCCCAACAAGAAAGATTGGATTATCGTCCAGCAACACCAAATAAAATAATGTGGTATCAAGTTTTTGTATTGATGTAATTTTTTAATTAACAATTTTTTGAAGCAGATTTTGGCAAATAACACATAATCACTTCTTGCTGGCCATTTAGATAAACTATCTATTTAGCTAGGCCTAGGACCATATTGCCTCAATTCATGGCTTGATCCACCTCTGGAAAATGTTCTAGCTAAACCAATACACACTTTTTGATGACGTTTAACATGCTGAGGGTTGTGCAGATCATTTTCTTTACCTTGATGAATTGATTTACTGTTGAGATAACTCACAAGAAGTTCTTTTACAGGTTATTTCACCTTCATTCCAACCATCCATCGTCATAGTTCATCCATATTCCAAAGCAGTGTACGAGTACTTCTAAAATAATATATATTCACAACCCAATTAAAAATCATGGTAAAACAGCTGAGTTATAATTAGACATCACCAAGATACTTATACCATTGGAAAAGCTGGTATCTAACTGACAATTTTGCATGTTAGCGCCCGGTTAGGGATTAACTCTGTTTACAACAGCAAACAGTCAGATTACAGTTAATTTTGCTAAAATTACAAGCTAAAACGTATAATAGAAGAAATTCAAGAATCATAATTTATTATGATATCTAAGTCAGTTAGACACCTCTTTGTCGGATTCTAACTTCTAACAAGCATTTTTGTCAATTAGAACCCTCCAAAATCGGTGTCTAACTAATACATTGCAAGTTTGAATTACATTGGTTGTAGACTTGTAGAGGGCATCTTGAAATGGGGGGTTGACCAAACACATCTCTGGAAACATGGGGTGTGGCCAACATTCCAATGGCAGTAATATCATGCTTGCACTGCTGAAAAAAGTAAACCGATCACAACAATAGATCAAAAATACTAAGTGGATCAAAAATTTTAAGTGGCAAAACATGTCGGATTCATCTTGATTAAAATGTTGTTTTTGAGATTTTGCCACAAATCCTATCCAACTTGTTAGCTTTGTGTTTGTTTTTCACTTTTGAATGCAAATCACTTCATCAATATTAGGAAAAATCATGTTTGAACATGAGTCAATATTTTCATGAGGTCACAGTTTCAGTGGTGTTTTTTTGTTAAGCTTCAGTCAATTGCAAGCTCTTCAAAGTGTCACTTAATGTGTCAGCATTAAATGGCTCTTCAATTAAACACAGACTTATCATGACGCTCTGTCATGTCTGTGTTTAAAACCAACACAATGTCATGATTAATTGAAATTTCTATAGAAAGAGGACCTCATTGATTGATAGATTAGTGGATGCGGGTACAAACCAGCTTTGGTCATTTCCAGTGGCTATCACTATGATTGGAACATGTATGACCTCCATTCCGCATGAGGAACACCGGCGGGCAGACTTGTCTGTTTACAAATGGTGATATGTATAAATTCATAAATATTTTCCCACATTTTCATTATTAATTTGTAAGTTTCTTAACCATGAGAATGTGACCAAGGTGGTGGTGATAACCATCTTATAAATTTCACCCTCAGTCAACTTTGTTGGCATTTGATGACATCCGTCCAGATATAGTGCTTTATGAAATTTTGGTTTATTTATGGGAAGTTATGAGGAATGGTTTTCAAAAGAAATGTTTAATCTCTAGCAATGCATAATGCGCAAGCAATCCATCTACAGTACAACCCAATATAAAGTACGATTACCCCATCGGGAAGGAAGAATCAGCCACTACTTTACCCTTTCACACCTTTTGGCTCCCTCCAAATCACTTCCTACCTTTTCCTACTTAAAACTACCTTTTAAAAATTAAATTAAATATAAGCCAACACCAATTCAAACTCTATCACCTAAATTGTGTAAGATTTCTTTGATATCTTAGCCCTTTGCTAATTGCGACTACATTGTCAGCTGTCTTAATAGAGTTCTTAATATGCGATAAAGTTGTGGTTAGGAGTCAAAGGTTGTGGTATTGAGATTTGGGGTGGAGAGGAGAAAGGAGGGCGAAATAGGTAAACAGAGGACTTCTGACAGAAAATGTTTTTACTTTATTTTGCATTGTACTGTATATATTCCGTTTCAGGCAAATGGCTCTCTGCTTATATTTTGGTTAACATATTGTTCGGCAAATGTTTGTACTCTGCAGTAAGGCCCAAAACATAAGGTTATTGATAACCCTAGAAATCCATACCCTTTCAGATTATGCAAACAGTTTACTTCTTGTACACATACCCCATTCTGATCTGACATCTGACTTGCAAGATAACGTTCCAAAAAATTTCCATCTCAAATATTTGACATGGATACTGTCCAAGTGGCTTTTATTCAGAAAAAAAAAGATATTGTAATGTTATGGCCGCACATTCTTCATTTACCTGATATATTTAATAATCTATTATGTAATGCAGGAAGTCACTGGTAACTGAAATATATTTAAGATATAAAAAAAACTGAAAAAGGCACAATAGGGCATTTCATCTGAAGCATTTCATAATGATATAGAAATTTGGTCATTATTCCACTAAAAAGTGATGAAACAGTCCTGGACTCATCAATTATGCTGTCACATTAATCCAACACCAGAAGAGCGTAGCCTATCTTGCAATACAGTACAATCCAAAATAAAGTAAGAAAATTTTCTTTCAGAAATCCTGTTTACCTATTTTGCCCTCCTTTCTCCTGTCCACCCCAAATCTCCTTGCAACCACCTTTGACTCCTCACCAAAACTTTATCCCATATTAAGACAGCTGGCAATAGAACTGCGATTGGCAAAAGAGCACAATATCAAGGAAATGAAACATAATCGGGGTGATGGAGTAGTTAGGAATTAGATTAATGTAACTTGAATGTAATTTTAAAAGTAAGCTGAAAGTAGGTAAAGGTAGGAGGCGATTAGGGGGAGCCAAAAGTTGTAAATGGACAAAGTAGTGGCTGATTCTTCCTTCCTGCTGGGATAGTCTTACTTTATTTTGGTTGTACTATAATTATCAGCCATGCACCAATAGTTTGTAAATCTGAAATCAGAAGCCAAATCAGGAAAAATCATTTAAATCAGGGAATTCTAATATGGGAATGCGGACATTCATACATATAGAATAACCTCTGCTTTGGTTGAACGTAATTGACATACAGCTGATATCTGTTTGTTCAGAAAAATAAATGGCAAACAAAGGCTAATGCCCATGTCGTATGGTGCAGATTATATTCTTACAGATGATTTCATATTTGTAGACTTTGATCAAATAACAAAAACAAATTGCAAAATGTTTGGTCTGACATCAGAACATCCTGCCATGTGATCGGTCAAGCTGCACATAGCGTGTCACCTTTTTTCCTGTTTGCTTCAAGCAAGTTATGTTGGCTGGAAAAACGATGTCATAATTTCAACCAATAAACTGCTGCAAAGGCCAATTTGGTATTGTTGCAGTTGTTCACACATGTCAAACCTCAATCCACTCCTCATGAACAGTTACAGTTGTATTTTACACTCCTGTGTAGCTGTTAATTGCTTCAGTTGATAATATATAAATCGGTCTCTAGCCAACTATGAATGGCTTCACATCTCTGAATAATACTAAGTCATCATGCCTTGACCAGAAGTCTGTGAAAACTTTACGACTGGGTTGAGGGGGGTGGTAGTTTCTACCATTTTACTTGAGTTTTACGAGTGGGAACCACCTTTTTGCACATGCTTCTTATGACTTGGGGCCATGGGAATTATTACAGATAGGGTACCAATTTTTCACGCATGTTTCAAGGGGGTTACGTATTTTTCAAAATATGTTTGATTGTCGAATGAAATTTTAACAAAAGAAAAGGGAGTTACTATAAATATTCGTGAAACCAAAGGGGGTAACACTTTTGACAGAAAGTTCCATCGAAACTCCCAAACCCCAAGGGTCTGTCCTTTTCAATTATTGTGATTGCAACACACAATCATGAATCTGTGAGCAAAAATATATTCCTTGCTTGAATTTTTATTTTTTTTACATCTTCTGTGGGCCCCCCTCAGTGCGTAGGCCCGTGGCTGCTCCCACTTTGCCACATAGGCCAGTCCACCCTGGGCCATTTCATGTGGCTATCACCGTGACTGGAACTTGTATGATCACCATTCAGTATGGCGAACACCGGTGGGCAGAATTGTCAGTAATGGGTCATATATATAAAATCATAAATATTTTCCCAAATTTTTATTATTAGTTTGTTAGTATCTTAACCATGCAGGAGAATGTGACAAAGATGGTGGTGATAACCATCTTATAAATTTCTACCTCAGTCAACTTTGTTGGCATTGATGACATCCGTCCAGATATAGTGCTTTACGAAATTTAGCTTTATTTATGGGAGGTTATGAAGAATGGTTTTCAAAAGAAATGTTTTAAATCTCTTGCAATGCATGATGCGCAAGCACTCCATATATTGCATTTCAGGCAAACGGCTCTCTGCTATATTGTGGTTAACATATTGTCTGGCAAATGTTTGTACTCTGCAGTAAGGCCCATAATGTAAGTAATTGATAACCCTAGAAATATATACCCTTTCAGATTATTCAAAAGGTTTACTTCTTGCACACATACCCCATTCCAATCTGACATCTGACTTGTAAGATCACGTTTCAAAAAAATTCCATCTCAAATATTTGACATGGAAACTGTCCAAGTGGCTTTTATTCAGAACAAGAAAATTTTTTCAAAAAAAAATAGAGGCGATTTTTAAAGCAAATTCAGCTTGTTCAGCAAATTAGACCTCATCTGCATGTTTTTACGCCGATCCCGCAAAAAGCGTGCCGTCCCGCACCTGCGAATCCGCGTTTTATTGCGAAATCCCGCCGTTCCGCAAGTTTGGTCCGCCCGCATTTTACTACGACGCTGTCCATCAGTTCTGATGACGAAGTTTCACAATCTGATTCTTGAATGTTAGAAAAAGCCTCCTGTCGGGAGGCCTGTGGCCATCTATACAGAGGCGAGTGGCTATATATAGAATCACTAAGACTATATCAGCGATAGGCTGATGCATCGCCTCTAAAAAAAAAGATATTGTAATGTTATGGCCGCACATTCTTCATTTAATTGATATAAATATTTAATAATCTATTTTGGAATGCTGGAAGACAATGGTAACAAAAACATACTTAAGATAAAAAAAAACTGAATAAAGACGCAAGAGGGAATTTCAACTGAAGCATTTCAAAATGACATAGAAATTTGGTAATTTTTCCACAAAAAAGTGATGAAACAATCCAGGACTTAACAATTATGCTGTCATATTAATCCAACATCAAAGGGCGTATCTTGCAAAAAAAGTACAGCGCAAAATAAAGAAAGAAAATTTTCTGTCCGAAGTCCTGTTTGCCTACTTTGCCTTCATGTTATTGCCAAAAATGTTTGTTTCACTGCAACTTTTCGTTTTAATTGTTTTTTGGGGATTGATATCACATAATTACACAAGGCTTACGATAACAAAACACCAATCCGGTATTCTTGTTCACAAACTTGGCAGGATGAGTTGTTGACAACTTGCATGTCATATATTTTTCTGGTTTGATATTTCAGGTTGTTTCATCACAATCAAACAGTGGTGGTCTTTGAGAATATACCTTTGTACAATAACTGCAACATTGTGTATATTGTGTGATCAAAGAGAGCAATCCCAAAAATATGACAACTCTACACTACATCCAAATGTCATGGCTGTAGTTTTCACAATTGACTCATTCTTGGAGGGCAACCATTTGTTTTCCTTGGGGAGGCCAGGAGTTTTCTTCCACTGGTAATTATTTATTTCATGGTAACGGCAGCTGTAATTATTGATTTTGAGTGTTAAGCCGACAAATATTCAGCCATAAATCAAGCATCCCCTTGTTAAGAAATACCACTTGCAGAAATTATCTATTTCAAGACTGGCAAAAAACAATTTATTTATATCACCATAACTAAGTAAGAAACTATTTATTTAAAAAAACTCCAAACCTCCCTTAATATCAAATTGTTGCCCCCTTAATTTAAAATATCTCTTCAATCCAAAAAAAAGTTTGGTTGAGCATGGTGAGAGGGGGCAACCTACTGGGGCATATCCAAAAATGGCCTGAGGGGGGATAACATGAGACAAATATGCAGGTAATCATCTATTATGGAATGCCGGAAGACACTGGTAATAGAGAAATGTTTAAGATAAAAAAAACTGAAAAAGGCACAATAGGGCATTTCAACTGTAGCATTTCATAATGACATAGAAATGTGGTCATTATTCCACTTAAAAGTGATGAAACAGTCCTTTACAATTATGCTATCACATTAATCCAACACCAGAAGAGCGCATCTTGCAATAGAGTAACAATACAACCCAAAATAAAGTAAGAAGGTTTTCTCTCAGAAATCCTGTTTACCTATTTCGCCTTCCTTTCTCCTGTCCACCCCAGAGACAGCTGGCAATAGAACTGCAATTAGCAAAGAGGCACAATATCAAATAAATCAAACACAATGGGAGTGTTGGAGTTTAGGAATTAGCCTAATGTAACTTTAATGTAATTCTAAAAGTTAGTTTAAAGTAGGTGTAGGTTGGAGGTGATTAGAGGGGGCCTAAAGGTTTGAAAGGGTAAACTAGAGGCTGATTCTTCATTCCTGCTGGGATAGTCTTACTTTATTTTGAGTTGTATTATAAGTATCACCCATGTACCAGTAGTTTGCAAATCTGAAATCAGAAGCCAAATCAGGAAAAATCATTCAAATCAGAGGAATACTAATATGGGAATGCAGACTGTCGTACATATAGAATACCCTGTGCTTTGGTGGAACGTAATTGACATACAGCTGAGATATGTTTGTGCAGAACAATCAATGGCAAACATAGACTAAAGCCCATATCGTACTGTACAGCTTATATTCTATATTAATGTTCTGATGTTCACATAGCTTTGCTGACAGAAGTACAGAAAACATAAGCTTATCCATTTTTAGCTCTCGGCTATTCAGCCCTAGAGCTTTTGCAATCCAAAATGAATTTCCCTAATCCTATCGCTCGACATATCTCCTTTAATCTGCCAAACATACCTTCAAAATTTGACCTACCCTTTTATTTTTACCCGACAAATATGCCCGGTTATATATCGTCCATCGTAGATGCCTCTTTGTCCTAATTCAAGAAACTGTCGGCCGCCGTCATGTTTCCAGAAACAAAAACCGATACGACATGTACGAGCGTCCTCAAGCTCAGAATCACAATCGTGACGTCACAGAAAAGTTGATCACGTGACCGCGCCAACTTTCGGGCGAGCAGCACTTCACAATTTTCTACGGACATTTTGGTGATTTTAGAGCATTCTGGACTTTAAATTGACTTAAACTTGGTTGAATTACTTTGTACTGGATGTTGTGCATCGCCGACAATCGTTCTGGATGTACTTGGGAAGTTTCTGTGTCCGTCAGACGATCTCAAAGTTGACGCACGAAATTCGCACATGGCGACATGTCATTACGGTGAGTGGATATTTCAGTATTTATTGACATTGACAGTTGGTCACAGCAGGGACTGAGCGTTTATGGTCACAGTGACTGAAATAGTTCGCCAATGATGTTGTTTTTCTCCGGGAATCGATGTGCTGTTGAACTTTGTTGAAAAGTTGTTGAAAAGTTGCCAAATCGCGATGGTTTTTTTTCGTGCACAAAAATGTCAAAATGGCTTTTTTCGGACTGTTTTTGGTGGTTTTACTGTCTGTTACCTATTTAATCGTCTTGCAAATAATTTCAGAAGACTTTTGCACTAATTCGAAGGTTTCTAACTGCTCTGTAGGCTGTTTAATCGTCCGAAATGTGTCGGAATTTATATGCGGAAATTAACTTCCTGTTGTCATTTTTTTGACAGAGGCTGGGGAAAATCACTGCATGTCAACTGTGCTGTGGCTTGCTGAAAATGGTTGTCTCGATCACAGAAGTGGTTGTTTCGCTCTGGGAATGTTATTGATTGAATAGAGGGATTCTTGAGGATCATTTTGTTATAAATTGGACTCTTCTACGTGCGTTTAAAGCGATCCCTGAGCGATTTGAAATTGCAAAGTTGAAATGATGTTTTGACACTGGATTATCGCCGAATTTACGTCGTGGAAATTCGCTCGCCGTGAATATACGGTCGCTCAATCACATTGTGAGTATGTTAGTAGAAAAACAGGCATTTTTCTGAACATTTTGATGTCAGTTTTGTTGTTCTACGTTGAGTTTTCATATTATTTTGGTCACTTCAAAGTTTAGTAATGAAATTTTGGCCTATCTTGAAGTTGAACTGTCAATTTGTCAAAAAATGAATGAAAGTCTGTGTCTACGACTTGGTAATATTAAACTGACCAAAAAGTCTGTTTCTGCAACTTGGTGATCCTTGCCAATTTGATGTCTACCAGTTGGTAGTACCGGTGATCAGTCAAAACGCCTACAAGCAAAAACGGCAACAGACAGTAACGCCTACAGTTTTTTTTGCATGCATTGTGACTGTCAAAAACACCTACAGCTAATTTTCCTTTTGCAAGACAGTGTGAAAACGGCTATTGGCCATTACAAAAACAGCAATTGCACTTTACAAAAATGGCTATTTCCGATTGACCAAAACGGCTACATCATTTCACTTCTGAAAAATTTTCTACAGAATCATGATTGCAATATTTGATCCAATTGCTAATTGTCATAATGTCACATTTTCATGTCACATGGGTGATCAGTCAAAACCCCTACAAACAAAAACGCCTACTGACAAAAACGCCTACAGTATTTTTTGCATTATCAAAAACGCCTACAGTTAATTTTTCTTTTTGCATGACAGTGTAAAAACTGCTATTGGCCATTGCAAAAACGGCAACTACACTCTACAAAAACGCCTACACTATACATGCTATATATTGCTATTTATTTCTTCAAAGGCTGCCTGATGCTTAGACCGAAATATGCTGTCGTATCTCAAGCAACCGCCAGTTTTGAGTCAGATTTTGTCGGACTACCTGATGGTGAAGCTAATTGGTTTTTCATTCACATCTACTAATGTTTTGGTATATTCATGCCGGTAAATCTCACAAGATGGTAATTGACAACACAGTTGTTCCTTTATAAACAGTAGGCGTTTTTGTAAAGTGGTATAGCCATTTTGGTATAGACTTGTATGCGTTTTTGACATCTATTAGTAGGCGTTTTTGCATTGCCGTTCTTGCATTGTCAGAAATCACAGTAGGCGTTTTTGTCTGTAGGCGTTTTGACTGCTAATCGTCACATGTATACCAACACACAGATCTGTATAAATGATAGTTGCTATTTAGCCCTTCAAAGGCTGTCAGATGTTGAAGCTAGTTGGGTTTTCTGTCACACCTACTAATGAATTTTTGACACTTGACCTGAATATTTTTTGACAAGCATAGAAATGTTGATTACCATTAAAACTTATAAATTCTTTCTTCTACTAATGTATTACAAAATAATGCTTTTGTTCCCATGGCATTTATTAATTTAAATTACCAGTGTAAAAAAACTATATAAACTGGATCAAAATGAGCACTCAAGCTTTGTCTCTACTGGAATACACTTGCTGCTTATTTCTGACTATAGAAAAAAAGACAATTGCTCCTTGGGATATTCATTGGACACCATTGACAGTAGTTCCTGTATAAACACTAGGCGCTTTTGTAAAGTGGTATAGCCATTTTGGTGTTGGTTTCTAGCCATTTTGACATCTATTAGTAGGCGATTTTGGCATTGCTGTTTTCGCATTTTCAGAAATCACAGTAGGCGTTCTTGTTTGTAGGCGTTTTGACTGCTAATCATGATCATAGTACCTGTTGTCTACTAGTTGGTTGTCTACCAGTTGGTTTGTGACCGTTTGTCACGACCTTTTATGGGTCATTTTCAAAAAAAAGTACAAATTACGGTAAAGACATGAAAGTGGCTCTGCAGCTAAGGATATTGACTTGACCATAAGTATTTTAACATGAAAACCTTCAAATCTTAGTTGAGAAGCTGGAGGAAATTATTAAAATTACAATTTCCCTTGATTATGGCTGAAATAGGTCGGACAAGGCCAGATTTGTCCGTACCGTAATGTGTCCAAACTGGATGGGTACAATTTTATGATGTGTTCATGTTTCACTTAAAAGGGTACGCCATAGTTTAAGTGACCAATGTCCTTTTTTATCAATTATTCTTTGAAAATATACAGTCATTGTCCCCTTTCCTGCATGTTTCTATGAAAAAACTAACCCGAAAAAATGTCCATGAATTTACAAAGTCCTCGTCTTTACCGTAATATGTGTTATAGACATACCCATTGAGGGACATTTTTAGGGGGAATGGAGCGCCCGCCCCCCTCCCGACCCCCCACTATATGTGAAAGTGAAGAGGTAGATGCCCAGTGATGGCACTGGAAAGATTGACAGGGCAATGATAAAAATCTGCAGTTTGTCTGAAAGCATGTGGTTTGATTGAAACGGTAGAGAAATACGTGAGCAGGGAAAATACGTGAATAAAGTGCAGGAAGAATATTGGTTATGAAAAAGAGTAAGTGATATTTTGGCACATTGCCAAATCGTACACAGCAGGCGTGTGCACTGAGTCCTCTGCTGTGAGATTGTGCTTGAAGATGAACGTGGCCAAAGTGAAAAATGCATTGGTGATTGGATGCTGCTATGCAGATTAGACTTGAGAGATAGTGCGTAGGAGCTTGGATAATAGGTGAGACATCTTGATACGTTTAGGGGTTGGAAAGAGGTTTAAAATGAGGATAAGATCACGAAGATACGATGAGTAGAAGTAGGTCAGCCAGGGTGCAGGTATTGAAAGCAGCTGACACTGGAGTGTGGATGTGTGTGGATGTTTTTGGCGGGAAAATGGAGCAGTGGCTCCAGTCCCTGGTGATGTGATAAGCGGAACTACTGAGCAGATTCATGCGCCCCTGGTGGCAGAGGACAGTTGCTGTAGGAAATCGTAGATAAGACAGCAGTGGAACTGTTTTCTGTTGTTATCAGGAGGACAGGGCAGAGAAAGAAGGATAGGTGGATAGTTTGGGTGAGTGGCATCGCTAAGGGAGGAGTTTTTAGCTGTTGCAGGTGTGAGCATGTCACCCATGATTTTTGTATCTTATACCCGACAGGGATAAGTGGGCACATAAATCTTAAACTACTCAATATTTACACCAGGTGTCTCCTCAGTATAAAAAACCAGGATATTTCCCACACCATGGCGGCTGTCTGCAGCAGATCCACTTTGTAAATTTGGAAATAATCGCACATAAATACATTTGTCTCAAATTGTCTGAACTTTTTCTTGTCTTTACCGTAACTGCCAAAGTATCAAGGAGACCAATTATTATAGATATTAATTTGTAATGACATTTAGCAAAAGGGGCTCCACATACATTTTGTTGGTTTCAAGGGCTATTTTGGAAAATCTGTCTGGTTAACAGCCTTCACAGCGTCTTTACCGTAATCTTTACCGTAATATAAGGGTGATTACGGTAAGGACCGGTAAAGACAAAATATGTAATTTTACTGAATTACATCGCAAAAATGCAGTAATGGACAGATATGATGATTACAAAAGCTGTCAGAATGCCTACAGAGTCAATCAACATGATCAAGGAGGCTGTGAAGGCCTTTATCTGCAATAAATAGTTTCCGTTGTAGTCCAGAGTATCGAGCAGTTAAGATAAACTTTTATGAATGAGACCAAAGATCATCAAATTAATAATATGAACAATGAGGTTACATTCAGTTTGTGGCATCCATTTTGGCAGGTCTTTATGCAAGCCTAATGAGTATCCAGTTTTTTAACTGACCCATTCCGACAAGTAAATTGACCCTGAGGTCATCAAAATATGTTGAAGAGATTGCCTTGAAATCGGTGGACAGCTGTCTTACATATCTTCACATATCTATGAATATGAGAGCCTACAGTTTTCTACTGCATCTAATCATCAAAAACCTGCATTTATATCATAGATTATATTATGTATGGAACCAAAGATGATAAAAGATTAGGCCCAGAACATAGTGTCTGTGGCAGCCATGTTGTAGTGATGGAATTATTTGTCAACTATCACTAAAAATGTTCACCCAAATTTTGAAGTTAATTCACTATTCTTCACATGTTTTATCTTGAAGCCATCATGAATTTCAAGCTGCTGAATATGCGAAAGCTTAATAATTGTTCCTTAAAAATTCCTTGACAGTTTCCGGAGACTGTGAGCTCAGATGACTCACTGCATGGGATACGAAATCTTTGGGTCTCAGGTTTGATTCAGCATGCTCAGGCTCTGACCAGTCACCTGAACTTCTGTTGGACTCTGACCAGTCACCTGAACTTCTGTTGGGCCAGTTTCAAAACTTTCAGTCATCCTTTGCTTCATTGCTGTGTCCTTCACCTTTCCTAATTAGCCTAGTACAGCAGGCCAATGCATGAATACCTGATGTAAAGCCCCAATCAATCATCAATCCATCCATGACCCGATAAATGATATGCAATTAATGACATTTTTCAATTAAGTCAGTGGTAATATTTACATTGTATCAGTTTATAATGCAATATCATGACTAGAAAAGGTAGGGAATTGAGGCATGTAAAAACACAATGGATATTTTTGAAGACATTACTAAAAATTTAGTCTGATTTGTGCAGCACGATCATCCTCTTATCCGGCAAAAATGTCCCTGTCCAATATGACCTGTGTATTATAATTACAGTTTTCGATTCCATTTCATTGATAATTTTCCAAAAAACATCTAAAGGACTATTTGAAATCAACCACTAACAATTGCACTGAACTGGAAAACTGAAGCGTGCATCTTTTCTAGCATAAATTTGGGATATTTGCATCCTAATATACATGTCATAATATATATTATGCGATGTATTAAATTACAAGAATTTTTGTGAATAAAGTCAGATGAATGAGCACTGTGTAATGTGATATCAATTATTCCATCCACTTTATTGTGTCTGGGATTATGCCAAGCTCTTATTAATGCTTAGAACTGTCAGGAATATGGTGAGAAGTCAGATTTCCATAATTGTTATAATATTGGAGAGCATGGCATGGAAGTTATCACTTAGGGATCAGGGTCATTAGTGTCTGAGATTGCACAGTGTACAATGAATGGATGACTGTGGTTTCATATCATGTATTTATGCATGTGGTACATTAACTGTATATATGTCAAAAGAAGGACATCCCAATGAGGCACAGGGTGATTGAAATTGCCACACAGCTGCCTGTACCCAACCAGCATCTGAAGTCCAACCAGGTATCCAGTGATTGGGAGCCCAACTGTTGCCAAACGTGCTGCCACTGAGCAATCCAACTGCGTTCAGTGGACAGTGAATGATAATACAAATTAGTGACTATAATTTAATGAACATCTACAAGCTTGCTACCACATTGCTGGATAGTTCTTGGGAGTATTCTGCTAGATTTAGTTCTCCAATTGTCTTTACCGTTATTAGCCAAATGTCTCTACCGTAATGACCTGGGTAATGTGTAATAATTTGACTCTTAAACACCAATGGGGGTAGCAATTCAGATGTGAGGATATAAAAATGTTTATTTTTGGTGAAGTTTACACTCTGGTATCTATTGGCATTCTCTGAATCAATATTTTGACCAAGAAATTGTCTTTACCGTAACATAAATGTCTTTACCGTTTTGGAAATTACGGTAAAGACAATTTGACATGGCTCTAATATTACTTTGGGTGGGCTTATAGCATTGCAGCTTGCTGAGCTCAAACTAGAAGGAGAGAAAAATCCACTGAGGTGGTTAAATATTGAAAAATCAACCAAAAATTTTTGGAAAGTGTCTTTACCGTAATTTGCACTTTTTTTTGAAAATGACCCTTATTTCATGATTTATTTAATTTAAATAGATTTGTTTGATTTAAATCAATTTATTTATACCTTTGATAGTTTCTATATATTTTTTCATATTCAGAATAGATCTTCCCGAATAATACATAATGTCCACATTTTCATTTCATCAAATGAATGATAGTAGCAGTTTTCGTAGTGGTTTATACTGTGATTGATTTAAAAAACAACTCGGTTAGAACTGTCATACTTACTATTTCAAACTCAAACTCAAAACTTTTATTTATAGTCAGTGTTATGTACAGACAACACTAGCGCCAAGGCTAATTTTACCGACTTTCTACATTGAAACAGTGGTAAAATTTAACACAAATATAAATGTAAAAATGTTTAAAAATTGACTTAGACATATTAATACTGGATATAAATGTCTGGAGTAATAAGTAAAAACGATAAGTTTAAATAAAAACATTAGCATTTGCATGATACACAGTTACATTCACTTTTGTTATCCTTTAGGTCTGTGGACAACTCGCCAGGGGACTGCTCGCCAGTGGACTACTCACCAGTGGACTTGACCCATTTCCCGCCAGTCCCCCAACTCGCCAGGTTACCTGGAGCTGAGACGAAATGTAGGTAATTTTCGCTAAATAAAGCTGTTTGACAAATGGGGTAAAATTTAGTAAAGCGCAGCCTTTAAAACTCACTCTGACCTTTTACTAGGCATGCGGCCGATAAAAACATAAAAAAATCATGAAAAACGAGTAAGTTATAGTGACGTTTTCACAAAATCTTTGTAAAATGTAATTGGGGGCGGCAGACCCAAAAATTAAATATGGAATAACAATTATTTACACTTGTCAAATATGACAGCCTGGTATACTGAATCTGCATATATGGTGAGCAATAAATGAATTGAATTGAATCGAATTGAATTGCATGACCATATCATTTTGTGATGAAATATCACTGTGACAGCCAAAATGTTTAAATGATGCTATCAACAGATGACGGCGATGTTATTTTGCTTTTTTTTTCAAGGTTGGTAATTGTTTTCAAGTATTTTTTTCATAATCTTAATCAAATGAATCTCCTTAAATCAAATAAATCTGTTTAAATAAAATGCGTCATGATTTCAGTGCCTTGAAATCAGGGTCCCGGATTCCTGGTCGTCCTATCGCCTGAGACACCCAGATTTTGAGAAGGACGACCAAGATTTGCCAGGATTTTACAATAAAATGATAAGCTGGGCTCCCTGCACGTGGTGAAGTACGCCCAAAATCTGGCAACAAATTTGGGACCCTGCTTAAAATCATCATTTAAACCGTGATTTAAATTGCCTATCGTTTTTACTTTCTTTTCAGCAAGACAGCAGCAGAACTCGATGGTAAAGCCGGATGACATGCATGCGTATGTGCAAGCGGGTTTAAAACCGATGTATAACACTAACTACAAGATATTGCACTTGACATTTTCATGGTATGTCAAAACAAAATTACATGAAGGCTTTAATCTTTTAAGTAAATGAAATAAATTATTTTTAAAGTACTGTACTGATCAGTTAGAGACAAATGAAAATTACTTGTGTGTTATACTGAGGTTGTGCTGCATGATATGTGATTTAAAGCAGCACTAGCAGCGTTATATGCAGCACGAGGAATGGCTTTAGAACGCCCTTGTCCGAACTTGGATAGCACACTAATTAACATGTTGATTATTCATTTTTCAGTAGAATTTCACTGGTCCAAAGCTTTTTTCAGGTGGTCAGGATGACCGAACTGTTTGTCAAAACTAATGAAAATTATCTAAAATAATTAATTGCACTTTCTGTGATAATTTTATTGCATCACTTGATATCTTGATAAACAATACATTTTCTATCAATTGCAATTGTGCTGCCTTATAGTATAGTTCATAAAATTAGTTGAAGGCAAGTTCATACATTTAATTAACAATCATTCATCTTTCACTGTTTCAGGTGGAGAGTAAAAATAACATTAATGGATATTCTGCCTTCAAGCATCGATTCCCCCTTTGCATCTTGAAGACCAGTACAAGGTAAATCTTGCAAAAATTGATAACAGTAAATTCGGCAAAAAAATGTGAAAAAATGTTATTTTTTCAATGCTCCATGATTCCGTCAATTTTGGAGTTTCACTGTGGAATTTTGCATTTAGGTGTCTAAGTTATACCTTTTTAATGCAGGTGCGCATGCGCAACTGCATTATACCAGTCACTTACCATATAATGGGTTATGTGGATTAGAACATGCACCCCGATATTGCTATCAAATAGTGAATTTTCGTGTTCGAAAATCAGATTTTCCGTTAGATGAGAACCTCTAGTTTTGTGCGCAGAAGCATTTTGGATTATGTATGGGTTATTTTTATAAAGAAAATCATATTTGTGACAATATGGGGTAAAATGATGCATTTCTGCCGATCAAAAAAGTTATATATAATTTTTTCTAATCCCCAAATCTAAGAATCAAGAAAAAAACGTATGTGGAATATATGTCAGGCAATCTATATACTAATTTTCGATTTAAAAAATCCAGTGGTTATTGCTCTAGGCCTGTTGACAGATTGTTTCTGTAGAAAAATGGGTTTTGTGGATTGGGACGGACTCCATGATCTTGCCATCTAAATAGCATTATCTTATTAGAAAGTCACATTTTCACATATGGAGAACATCTACAGTGGTGCCAAGTCTCAAATGGAATATTTATCGTGGATAGCTGCCATATTCCAGTACTGTCAGGCTGATTAGACTGTGATATGGACTTCAGAAAAACCGGCCCCATTGATAATGCCCAGGCCGATGTTTCCGGAAATAGTTTTATTCTGCTCAACAACGCAGGAGAGCTACAAAAATGAGAGTTCCACTATTACGGCCTATAAATAAGTTAAATAAGTTCACTAATGGAAAAAATTGGTCGGGCAGCATTGTTGTAGACTGTGATGACATGTGACAGTTGCCAAATTTTCAGACTAAAGTGGACAAAATTGCGAAACATGAAAAGACTGTGGCCTTTTGCCCAATAATTGTCCTGATGAGATAAGTTCACTGCAGGGGGGGGGGCACCTGTGAATTTCTGTGATGCTTCCCTCAGCTATGTTGACCTTAAAATCCTTGACGAAATTCTCTTTGTTGCGGCCATGGGCATAAAAGTGGAACCCTCCTTTTTCCAGCTCTCCGTTGTCCCTGCACACACAAAAAATTGTCTGGAAACATCGGCAAGTTGTCAATTTTCAATGGCCAGGTTTTGAAAGCTCTGAACACTTCTAAATTCACAGTTATGCATCGTAAAACAAGCGGAATCCATGAATTAGGTCCAGAAGTTGACTCAGTTGGGCTTATCCAGCGTTTTCAGGTTGATTAAAGTGTTATGGACCCCAGAATACAAGCTCTATCGACTCAGCATTTTGTCAGCAATGGTACCTACAACATGGCGGCTTGTTTCCGAAAAAAGTTTTAATGTGCACTGGGACGTCGGAGAGCAGCAAAAAGGAGAGTTCCACTATCCGGCAGGGGTGTAGAGCCTGGGTGGGATGATCATGTGATTATCCCCCCCTCAAATCATAACTACTTGGTGCTGAGAATTATAAGATATTATTAGCTATAATTGGCTGTCTTTGCCATAATGCTAATGGGATGTTATGAAGAAAATGCATGCTTCGGGTTGCTCAGAATTTATCTTCCGATAATCTAAAATATTTTGGCTTGTAGGCCCTCAGGTGGCTCCTGAAAATTCCCCGCCGCATGATTTCTGGCACGTAGGGCCATGTGCGTAGTACGCTTATGCCAAAATAATCCCCCCCCCTACAAAAATGAAAAATCTACGCCCCTGCTATCAAGCTGTATCATCAAAACTGCTCAGAATTTGTCTCAGACGATCTGAAATGTTGGCTTCTGGCGGCCTACAGCGGCCCCCAAACCCCCCGCCTTCAGATTGGTCCGCTTTAGCCTCTGTCATCACCCCCCCAACCACAGGGCAGCCTACGGGCCTGCAACAGCTGTCCATATTACTACGCCAAACTACTTTCACAAAGCATGGTTGCTGGCAAAGATCCAGTACATTGCTTTACATGAAAATGTTTGGAAATCATCAGACAAAAGAAAGTTTTGAAACTTTTGCCTGTGAAAGGGATGATTTTACTCATCAGAAGATTGATGGTAACCTATTCAATCTACTTATGCCATTTAGCGCATGGTAAATTGCAGTCAGAAAAGGGTCCATAAAGAATGCTCTCTCACTTATTCGCATGTCCATACAAAAGCCAATGTTTTTGCTTTGTGATATCAAAAATACTCATTTGTATTGATTCTGTTACTTTATGGAGATTTATTAAGTAGGACAACAATATAATTTACAATTTTACAGAAGCTGTGTTACACTCAGCGAAATTTCTTGTCTGGTTTTATTTCAATATATTTGAAACAATCACTGAATCAGGTTCTTGATGTTTCTTGACTCTGTCAGACTTTTCAGAATTTGATGTTTTTGTGGCATTTACTCTGGCAATATATGCATGTCAAGTAGCATTGTCATTTCCTTGATTACAAAAGCACAGGCAGTCGCCTGGACTGACTTTAAGTCTGTTTAAAATTATACTGAATATCCTTTGACTAATACAGGGGTGGGCCTGTGACAAAAGGCATTACCTACATGTTGCATTATCTTTTTCAAAAACATTTTTTGTGAATTTCTTGTATTTTTCCTACTATCCAAAATTATGCTTAACATGAATCCAGTAAGTACTAAGTATTGATGACTATTATACATGGATATCACTATCACCCACTCCATATAATACCAAAACGGCAAGCTTTGAATCTCCGGATTTTTGTTTTTATTCAGATAATTTGATTTAATTAACATTTCTTTTTCTTGCAGTGAGCAGACTTTTGTTTGGAGTTAAAGGATTAAAACACAGATATATGCCTTTCACAGAAACATGTACAGCTGTAGCAATTGCTTCAAGATGGAATGTTTTTGACCTTTAGGATTCTTCTTTGGGTGCTCCCAGACGGAAAGAGTTGACAGAGGTCTCTGGGTGAGTTGAGAGGTTTGTGTTGAGAACTTAATTCATTAGATTTTCAGATATTCTTGGTATATGTCATGTATTTCCCATAGCTAATTGTAGTGCTAATAAGGTATATATACTCCTGTGAGGCCTGATTTTTAGCTTCTTGGATCTTCTGAAAGCCTTTCAAGGTCAGTGGAAGGCGGTAAAAATCTCTCAAAAATAAACTGATTGTTCAGCACCTTTTTTTTCCTGAGTAGAAAGTCTTTTCGGTCTGTTGATCTGAGAAGCTGAAAATTAAGTATGTTTGGCCTTACTAGGATTAAGAATTTAGAACTGAATCATGAATTGGATACTAATGGATAGATTGAAGATAGTTAAAACTTTATTGTCCCAGATGGGAAATTCTTTGGCATACATGTACATTGTACAGGTTTAATAAATCCGTACATGCATATATATTTAATTAATATAAAAAAGAGTCAGTATGTTATCATCTGGTATCATTTAATTTAAGAGTCATATACTTGGGACCAGAAAGGATATCGTGGTTCTTCTCTGGGATTTTAGAAAATTGTTTGTGCCAAATAAAATTTATTTGATTGAAAAAAGAACCAGTATGATGTCAAATGATATATGTGTAGAATGCAGACAAACCAGAGCTTGTACTGACATCGAAAACTACAATTTTTTTTAACTGAGCACTACAAATAATGTTTGAAAAAAATCCTGAATGAGGATTACTTTTGCCACTGTGATCATGGTTATAATTTATTTATTATTTTCGTCTTACAGTGGATATAGGAGCTACGTTGAACTGGAATTGTACAGCTTGAAGTTGAACGTTCATGCTCGTCAGAGATCATTGAAACTCTATGAATCTTCATCACACTTAAAGACATTCAATGGATCAATCAGTGAGTATATACAGAACTTATGCCGCTGATTGATATTTTGAAGCTACTGAATTCAGGAATGATTCCTATTTCTGTTGAGGCCTTGGATTTGACATCTTTCAGCTTGTTCATTCTGATTTCTGAAGAACGTTTTTCTCAAACACAGAACAACAGTACAAAGTTATCAAATGTGTAAAATCGACACTATGTTTTTGACAACTTTCTTTAGCTGTTCGGTATGTTGTGGGAGTCGATAAGATAAGACATAGGCTTAACAGTTTTTTCCTTGATTTCAGACCAGGAGAATTTTCATTAAGTGAACTCCTGCAGTCATTCATTCAGATTTATTTCAATCAACAGTTGTGCATGAATAACACTTGTACATACAGATGATGTAAGAGTTCTTGATGCAGTAATTAAGCTAATTTCTAATGCTCAAAATTGCTTGTGGGTCATTCCTTTATTATAACATTCAGTAAGGTATCTCTATTTTGTTCATCCCCATGGACCACTTCGATTCAGTACTAGATGCTCCCATGTTGCATGTAATTGAGGGCTGGCAAATTACACTTATATTACATAAATGAAATGCAATGAAAAGATAAGTAAATAAAAGGAGCCCCCTTTAAGGATAAGGATAAGGAAATCTTTAATATCCCTGGTGGGAAATTCCTTGTAAACGTATCACAAGCATGAAATAAATAAATAAATGGAATGGAAATACAGAAAAATCTAAATTGTCAATTTGAGGGTCACTGTTTGTTATAGAGTCTGATACTCAAAGGTACAAATGATTGGGACATGCGGGATGTTCTGGCTGCAGCTGATCTCAGTCGTCTACGGGAAGGCAGAAATTCGTATTCGTCATGCAGGTTGTGGCTGTGATCACGCATTATCTTGTCCACTTTGTTGGTAACCTGTCTCTTATAAATAGAGTCCAATTCTTCCATCTTATGACCAATAATTTTGCCTGCCATTTTTACAACTTTCTGGATCTTAGCCTTGTTTTGCAACGAAAGACTCCCATACCATGACATAAAATTGAAACATAAGATGGGTAGTACAAAGGTCTTGTTAATGCTTCTAATAGGTAAATTGGCATTTTCCTGATCATTTTGGTACCAGTTACGTTCATTTCCGTCTAGATTTCACCATTTTCTGCCACTTTGAAGTTGTGAAGTCAAATTGTCATTTTGAACTGTCAAAATGAAGGCATTGAAGAGCAGATCGACACTTGAACTAACTGTCATTCTTGATTGCCATTCTTGTTTGCTATTCACGATTGCTATTCTTTGATTGCTATTCTGGATTGCTAATTTGCTATTCTGTCATAGATGGATTTCACAACACAAGCCTCAAAACTTAGCATGCTTACTGCTTAGTTCCCATCTGTCAAAAGTCTGAATACACAAAGTCAAACTAGGGAACAACTATGTTTTTATACATTCACATCAAAGCTCTTATATTCACACCAAAGCTCTGGTATTTCTGACATTTCCAAAAAAAACTGAACTAAGTTTTAATGTACAGCCAATCACAGGTCCAAGCCTAATCTAGAGTGTACTTTTCACTAATGTATTCAAAGGTACCATGCTAGCTCATGCTCTTGTTGGGATGCATCTGGACAGAAAATCTATAGATCATTTTTGATATAGCCGTTTTTACACTGTCATGCAAAAGGAAAATTAGCTGTAGGCATTTTTGACAATGCATAAAAAACTGTGGGCGTTTTTGTCCGTTGCCGTTTTTGTTCGTAGGTGTTTTGACTGATCACCAATTTTGGAGTCTACCAATAGGCCTATCAGTTGTAGAAGTGCAAAGGTGACATTTGTAGGTGTAGTCACCTCATCTTCGCAAGTTTGGTGAAGTTATTTGATAATATTAAGAAACTGGGTGAATTTACCAGATCAGATGTTTTTGCATAAACTGACTCAACCAAATAAGCAACCAGGCAAGCTCAAACAAACAATAGGTGTCTCTGGTGTACTTCAGGGTGATTAACTTTAAAATTATGTCCCATAACAGGCTGTTTATTTTTCGAAGTCAAACAAAAAATACTAAATCTTTAAAATCCATTGTTTGGTCACATGACCGTCAATTGTGACATCACCATACCAGAATAACAAAGGTGAAACAATGAAAAATGTTGAAAACTATTCATTATTTATAATCAATAAAACATGCATATATATGCATGCTTTAATGCAAAAATATTGTCCTCTGGAGTCAAAAAATTGCCAGACTGAGGTGAGTTGCGAAGCCAAGGTGATCTCACCCAAGTACTTATCTTTCAAAAATGACCGTTTTCATTGTTATCTCTGACCTTTTACTAGGCATGCGGGCCAGTAAAATCAGGGTCCCAAAATCATGAAAAACGTTGAGTAAGTTATGGTGATGTTTTCATTAAATCTTTGTAAAATGTAATTTGGCGGGGGATTGGGGGCCCCCCGGCAGCCCCAAAAATTAACTATGGAATAACAATTATTTACACTTGTCAAATATAGTAGCCTGCTATACTGAATCTGCATGTCCATATCATTTTGTGATAAAATATCACTGTGACAGCCAGACAAAATGTTTGAATGAAGCTATCAACAGATGACAGCGATGTTATTTTGCTTTTTTTTTCAAGTTTGGTAATTTTTTTAAAGTGTTATTTTCATGATCTTTATAATCAAATGAGTCTCTTTAAATCAAATACATCTCTTTAAATCAAATGCATCATGATTTCAGTGCCTTGAAATCAGGGTCCTGGGTTCCTGGTCGTCCTATCGCCTGAGACTTCCAGATTTTGAGAAGGATGACCAAGATTTGATAATAATAATAATGGGCGTTTATGTAGCGCTAATTCCAGTAAACTGCTCACTAGCATTTACAATAAAATGACAGGCTCGGCGCCCTGCATGTGGTGAAGGACGCCCTGCATGTGGTGAAAGACGCCCAAAATCTGGCGACGAATCTCGGACCCTGCTTAAAATGATCTTTTGAACCATGATTTAAATTGCCTATCGTTTTTACTTTCTTTTCAGCAGGACAGCAGCAGAACTCGATGGTAAAGCTGGATGACGTGCATGCGAGCAACAAGCAGTTTTATAGCGCTAACTACAAGATATGTGACAGCTATTGCACATGACATTTTCATGGTATGTCAAAACAAAATTATTTGAAGGTTTTAATCTTTTAAGTAAATGAAATAAATTATTTTTAAAGTACTGTACTGATCATTACAGACAAATGAAAATTACTTGTGTGTTATATAATATGCTCAGGTTGTGCTGCATGATAACTGTTCAATGTAACATTAACACTACTTCTGAGGGCGCTATGCTGTTTGAATGCATGGACCATTGGCCCAAGGTGATGTCCAGCAGCCCATGTGATTCGAAGCAGCACTAGCAGCGTGATATGCAGCATGAGGAATGGCTTTCAGAATGCTCTTGTCCGAACTTGGATGGCACAAAAATTAACATGTTGATAATTAATTTTTCAGTAAAATTTCACTAGTCCGAAGCTTTTGTCAGGTGGTCAGGATGACCGAACTGTTTGTCAAGACTAGTGAAAATTATCTAAAAATAATTTATTGCACTTTATGTGATAATTTTATTGAATTACTTGATAAACAATTCATTTTCTATCAATTGCAATTGTGCTGCCGTATAGTATAGTTCATAAAATCAGTTGAAGGCAAGTTCAAACATTTAACTAACAAACATTCATCTTTCACTGTTTCAGGTGGAGAGTATAAATAACATTAATGGATCATTGAATATGCTGTCTTCAAGCATCGATTGCCCTTTGCATCTTGAAGACCAATACAAGGTAAAAATTAGTGCCGAGTATCGTGAGCTTAATGTCGGTATGATAGGGGAGAGTCCCCTGGATCGGACCACCTAACTTCAGCGACTCAGTGTGTAAAGTGTTAATGGTATGATGTTAAAATTCTGTCAGAAGGACAAAAACTGAGTTTAAATATGTTGTGCTGCAATGCTGTGGGCAAAGCTTGATAATTATGAACGCTGCATTGCTGTCAAAAAAGTCTTCAAATTTTGAAGTATCTGAGTCATATTGTAGTATCCTCGACTGGACCACCAAGTTGCCTCGATTGGACCACATTTACAACAAAAAAAACCTTGTTTCAAGTAATCCTAGCTTTTTTTGTGTTAAAAACTTGATACGTTGGATTTTCAGGTATTCTTGTTATTTTGGTGGGATTCACTCTCCAATCCCCACTTTATGGATCGCCTTCCCCCGTCCCTCCTCCTCCGGGATTCCTTTCTCCCTGTGTGATCCCGCCTCCCCCTGGATTCGGATCGCCAATCCCCCCTCGACCTGGATTTGAGTCGCCCCTTGTACGCCTCCCTACACCTGTGATCGCCTCACCTCCTCCCATTCTAGACAGCTCCAGGTAAATATTCGAATTAATGCTGTTATCATATAAAGTGCAATTATCTATATCGGTTATAAATGTATATCATAGCATAAAGTTGTTTTTATTTTCAAATATCATACACACAAATGTAAATAAATGCAAAAAATTTTTTAATTGTATAACAGAAATTTCAACTCAGTTATGTGATTTTTTTAATTTATTTGCAGGCAGGACATGCCCTTTGGTAATCCACCTTCTCCGATGCCCATGGACCAAGAATTGGACTTTTGCAGTCCATCCCGGTAATTTTCAGACTACACTTAATGGAATACTTGCTGAAGCCCTATATATATCAATTCATATATAATTTATTACATAAATTTCAGCTCAGTAATGAAACTTTTTTTCTCTACTTGCAGACAGGACATGTCCTTCGATAATACTCCGATGCCCACCAGCCCTGTAGCAGACTTCGGCAGTCCATCCAGGTAATTTATAGTAATAATATTAAAAGATAGACATTTATATAAACGCTTGTGTGAGATAGACTTATTTGTATCCACCTAGGTTTAATAAACATGTAATTATTAAAATAAGTGGCTCTTCAGTAATTTTTTTTCTTTTTTATATTTGCAGACAGGACATGTCATTCGATAGTCAACCTACTCCAATGCCCTTCGACCATGAAGCAGACTTTGGCAGTCCATCCAGGTAATTATATGTCATACTACATTTCAAAATGATTGATGGTGATAATTAAATGATATAATAAAATGATATCAAGTAACACTTGTAAATGATTAGAAATATACTTGTAATTGCACACACTATTGTCTTAACACTTGTGATACCAGTACTGTAGATGATTAGAATTGCTCACATAATAAATGGTGATACTGGTAGTTACATCTTATTATTTTAATTCACTTGTTGGGTGTTGTGGGACTAGTATTGTAAATAATTGTTTTTCTACTTTTCTTTGCAGTCCCGAGATCTCCTTCGAGACTCTGCCAACGCCAATGCCTATGGATTATGATTCGGACTGGGGACATCTCCCGCCAATCGCCGACCCTTCATCGTCAGATGAAGAAGAAGACAGTATTCTACCACAACCAACAGAGCTGAGCGACACAGAAGACATCCCCTCTGACCGGCCGGCTTGGTCGACCGTTGATGGAGGTTCGCAAAAACGAAAGGAGAAACTGTAGGATGGACTTGGGTAAGTGTTAAGAATGAAAATGAAATTTTTTTTTCAAGTTAATTCTATTTTTAATGAACTTATTTTTTCATTGCCCATATAATGAAATGTTTATGCTATATGGTAACATAATTTATCATTGTTTAATATAATTTCAATGAAGTTGGCTGGGTTAACATTTGCTTTATTGTATTTTTTTTTTTTCCAGCTATGTATTTTCTCGGAAAAATACAAGCGGAGACACCACGTACTGGCGATGCAGTGTTAGAAATAAGAACCGGGTTTGTCCTCCAACTGCAATTCAGAGAAAAGACATCTTTACCAGAGGGCGGAATGATCACAATCATGAAAAACTTGATGGGCTGGATCTAAAAGTGAAAGTGACTGCAAAAGCAAAGAAAGTTGCCAGAGAGAATGTAAGTGAATGATTAGAGAATAACTGAGAGATTGTGAATTTATTAATTAAAAGACAAAGTCAAGACTGATTGAATATCATTTACATTTATCAAAATTGCATTAAATATTACACAGCAACTTATTATGTCAGTAAACAAAAGATTTTCAGAATCAAACTATGTTGTAGTGACAGTTTGCTTATTAATGACAATTAATTAAATATCACACTGTAAATTAAAATGACACAAAACTTATTCAATGATACTGGTTGAAGCTAATCAAAAAATTCACAGGTCAGCTGGGACCATCGTCAAGGAGCTGATTGATGACAGCAACGCCAAAGCCAATCTTCCTCCGTTGAATTGTACAACCAGGGCTGCAAACAGAGCAAGAGAGGACCTGAGACCCAAACACCCGAAAGATCTCGACTTTGTGGTAAATATGAGTGATTTTAGAATAAAACGTTTACTGAAGATAGAAAAAACACTACACTGTTACATGTTGATAATGTTACATAATGATATCGGCTATTCATTAAAATAATGACATGTTTATTTTCTTCCAGCTGAATGAATCACACCTACCTGACAACTTCCTAGTTTCGGATCTGAGAGTCGACCGCAATCGACACGTCATCCTTGCTACAGAAGAACAGCTCCGGTGTTTGGCTCAGGCCAAGACCTGGTAAGCAAATGAAAAGATTTTCATATTATATTATATATTTTCATCGTTGCTCGGGGTAAAATGTATTTAATTAAAACCATTTAACAGATAAAAACCGAAGTAAAAAGTTTAGAGCTCATACCCTACTGCAATTTAGGGCTATTCTATTTAAAAATCTGCGGGGGGGTGGTCAGGTTACATTTTTGACCCCCCCCCCCCCATGCATCTAAAGTGAATTAATTTCGACCCCTCCACGAATCAACTTAGATTTTTTTGGAGACCCTACATGCATTAAATGCGAATTTTTTACCCACCCTACATGCATCAAATCCGAGTTGTTTTTGCCCCGCTCTCCACAACAAAAAATTTTTGACCCCCTCCCCCAAAACAAAAATCTCAACCCTACATGCATATAATTTTTAATGGAGGTGTGTGTACACATCTCCATTTATGCAGTCACTTTGACAAAATGGAAAGTTTTGGCGGGAAATTTGAAATTTGAGCATTTTCGAATGTCTTTTGAGCCCTGACTTGGCAATTTTGTTTGGAGAAGTTTGGAATCAAGAATGCACCTTAGCTTGATTATAGAGCAAGCATCTGACATGGGAATGAATAGCCGGTATATTTTTATTTGGCCGTGACTTCGTTTTTATCTTGCTTGAATCCACTACGGGCAGCATCACACATTGTGTATTGGCCACTGTGCCAAAACTATTGCACTTGTATATATGATATTTGGCTCGTGAATGGGTCTTGTAGAATGTATGTGTCTTTTGGTGTTTATATTTAAACAATTGGTACAGTTTTTGTAAAATATTGGAAATTAAAAATAATTATTTTTTTTCCTTTCCGGAACAGAACTCTGAAACAATTGTACCTATGAACATGAAAATCTGCCATATTATGCGTTAAATACTCTAAATGTGCCTTTTGGAGGTCTTACTGCTCTTAGAAAAATTAGTAAGAGCAAATTCAGCAAAAATTTGAAAAAAAATGTTATTTTTTCAATGCTCCATGATTCCGTCGATTTTGGAGTTAGACCTCTGAAATTTTGCATTTAGGTGTCTTAAGTTATA
Source organism: Platynereis dumerilii (assembly GCA_026936325.1). Lineage (NCBI taxonomy): Eukaryota > Metazoa > Annelida > Polychaeta > Phyllodocida > Nereididae > Platynereis > Platynereis dumerilii. Next base: position 1,171,304 of record JAPTHN010000076.1, read on the forward strand.
CCTCTTTAAATGACTAAACTCATTTGGAGGTCAAATCCTTTGAAGTTTTCATATAAACCAAAAAACTCGAGAAATATTGGGATTTCTGATATTTTTCTTAAATTTTGATTTCTCACAAATTAACGGTAATGAATAAATTGGTAACCTCAAAAATTATTTTAGTTTTAAAAACGTATTAATAACTTATACAGCATGTATACTTTAGTGTAAATTTTGTGCTGGAACTCAGTTTTGCAGAGCCAGTGTCAGAGCCCATTGGATTTTAATGGATGTAGGTAACTGTTATACCTATATCCATTATCCAGTGTTCCATACTGAGACAGTGAATTCTATTAGTGGATACAGTATGTCTTACTCTAGGATTCCCAGTCTTCTCATTGTTTATCATATCATAGTCACCAAAATGCTTTATAATAATAAATGAATGTGCAGCTCCTTCCACAAAAAGGAGGTTTTACCTGCAGATCACACACATTTCCATGCATCATATTAAAGCTCTTTTCAAGTTCTTTTATGGAATGTATTCTTTTTCCATATCGCATCTGCCGCATGGTCATTTTGTGGCTTGAAAATGGATTATTTGTAAAATTCTGAAATTTATCACACAATGTATTAACAACACCTGGTACTGGCACTCATATCAGGGAAATAGTCAATTTCGGGGCATATGAACTTCAACTTAGGACACTACACCACCTCCATTTTGAACCCCTGGGTTCTTGTTTTTAATTTTCACCATATAAAAAAATTTGCTGGTTTGATTGCAGGCTGTTAAATGCAAAAAACCTCAAAAGTCTGCCGTAGCCTGCAGGGGGGGCGGCTGCCTCCCCCCCCATGAATTTGGCCAATAACTTGGGACATAATAGTGCAATCTATTTTACTCTGACTTCAGCAAGGTTTACTGTTCTCCGTGATATGATGGAGGTGAAGCTAGACTTTCCAAAATTCTTGAATTTATTCCTTATTTTCCAACCGGCTCTCTGCGATATCCATGATGGAGGTGGAGGCAGTTCTCCGTGACATGATGGAGGAGGAAGTCAAATCCTCCAAAATTCTTGAAATTAATATTTATTTTTGGAAGGGACTTATATATTCCATTTTTCTTGGCCAACATATTCTAGTGTCTAGATGACTCCATACTGAGGCAGAGGCTTCTCCATTCAGAGGAGCATAGGCGGATCCAGGGGTGGGGGCACAAGGGGTACCCCCCCCCCCCCTTTGTCCGATAAATCCTTCATATTGCTATTCTGAAAACACTTTTTTAGAGACTCCAATGTTATAAGCATTGCCACTCCCCCCTTTAAACTAAAAAAAACCTGGATCTACACTTGAGGAGGAGGCCTCTCCGTGATAGGACAGGGGCCTATCCCTGATATATATGACAGAGGCATCTCCCTGATAATGACGGAGGCATCAGAGAAGACTCTTTAAATTTCACATGATAGGTCTAGTCAAAATTTCCAATTTTGTTTCCAGTCAAATGATTCCAGGGAGCTCCCTTGATCCAATTGATGATTTTCTCAAGAAAAAGTAATTTTATTTAATTTTTATCATTTTCTGTATTATTGTAACTTGTCTTGAGGCAGAATTCAGATGTGAAACATCCACTAAATTATAATTATGTTTTGCCTCCTATGATCTGGCTCAAGATTCGGAGCTGACCCCAACAGAACTGTCAGATATGTTATTTAATTTTATTTAATTAATCACTGTCAATGAACTTCCTGCAGACTCACATGAAGAAGACCACAATGGAAATAAGAGTAATCTTTATTGTGTAATCCTACTGTTTCAGTGAATAAATTCAACTCAAATCAAATCATATGTCTTACAAATTACCTCCTAACATACTGAAGAGGATGTATACCATATTGCTCTCCAAGGGAGGTTCGCCCTAGACAGTTGGGGGAATTAATCTCAAGAAGAAGAAGAAGGGTCTAACATGGCCATGCCAATGTTTGGTTTTGTTTTGATGAAGATATTTATAGCTGAATTTTGGAATAATAAGCTTTAGGATGCCTGACAGGTACCTTACATTTTTATTAAAGTGTTTATGCACATGTTTGAATAGTTTTCTGGTGGTTTCCAGTCCATTTCAGTCAACAGAAGAGCCCGAAGTGTGGTTAATTTCGGCGCTAACCAATTTTGACAATCAGAGACCTGTCAAATTTCGTCTGAGATGATGGTTTATTTAATTTCTTGTAGCATGTATGGAGCAATAATTTATTTATTAGGTGTCTGGAGGGTCGGAGGACCCCCTACATACATCTAAATTGAATTTTTCGGGTCCCCTACGTACATCTAAATCGATTTCTTTGGCCTCCCACCATACAACTGAATCGAATTTTCGCCGACCCCCCCCCCATCCATCTTACGAAAAATAAATCAACCCGACCACCCCCCCTCCAGATTTTTAAATGGAATAGCCCTTAACAAAAGTGGTTATTAAAGTAAAGAAATTATTGTTTCATAATATTATTTAGAGTTTCATAATATTCTTTTTATTCAAGGTATCTGGATGGAACATTCAAGGCCGCCAAAGCTCCGTTCACACAGCTGTATTCAATACACAAATTCCTAACCTGCGATGGGAAGAAGAAACAAGTTCCCTGTGTTTTCATCTTGATGTCTGGGAGACGTGCAAGGGATTACAAGTAAGTTTATCATGTTTATCATTTAAGATATATATATACATGTTTTTAAGCATCAGCTACAACAGTAGCTGATCGCTTATTACAATCCTCCGTTTCCATGCCGGCAGGTAGTTTTTACCTATCACCGATGATTTCTCTGTCAATCCTCCAAGTAAACCTACCAAACTGTTCCCGAGTCTTTATTAGCACCTAACCGCAAGACAGGGTTATATTTCAGACATACAGAATGCCTATTTCTTCTGATTCAAGCCATTTTATTTCACTCCCAATCACGCACGACCTTCTTCGTCCGCCATTTTCTCTCAACTGGATTCCGCCAACTTCGGCGTCTGACGAAAACACCCGAAGTTTCAAATGCTATTTCTTGCGATTCTCATTTTCAGATTTTAAATATTTCCTTGTTGCCAAAGTAAACTAAAACTACCATTAAAACCTATTTACAGTCACCTTTTCATAAATTGTAGCTTTTTATTTGAAGAATAAAAAAAAAAACTATTATTTCGGTCGGCCAATCAGATCATGGGGTTTCTATGACGTCATTACCAAGCTTCCGGGATTCCAATATGGAGGATGCGGGAAGTGAAAAAGAGTGATTGCTGACAAATTTTAAACTGAACTGGTCATCTACGGACTTGCACATGCCTGTCAGGTATTCCACAAATGTTATCAAATACGGCGTTATTGACATTGACGACTCTATTTTTTATTTTTAAAGCATTTTTGGTGATAGTTTTACCTGAAATTCTGTATTATCGCCCAGAAAAAGTACTGTTGCGGTTGCGGTAAACAGTGCATAATTCGCCTACTAGTGTTGGCACCATGCGAACTGGTGTTTGGCCTGATATCTCAGCATCTAAAAGTGGTACAGCAGATTTACATATACTCACGGATAGAACAGCCCATTTGCAATGTGAATATCACATTTTCGCGATGTTTTAGCGCCGTTTTTTGCCGATTTTCAAGCAAATTCTTATGACGGCACTCTATTTCACTTGTTTACATTCATGAAGCAACCTGATTGACAGTAACAATTGCAATGACCTCACAAAAACACTGCAGTGCCACTCACAATTTAGTTCCAAGCAGGATGGCACCAATACCAGTCCTCCAGGCCCATGTGTTGCTTTTATACAGACTTTGAAAGTGGTGCTAAATTACAGTTCGCATGCTAGATGAGACAAACTGTAGAAATACAATTTGTGCTGTTCAATGGACATTGTTCTACAGCCATTTGGTGTACAGAAATGGCAGGCCCCATATTCGAAAGTTCAAATGATTTTGTGTTCCCTCATGATAATGAGGATTTTGTGAGTCTTCTTCTTCTTCTGTTACGCTCTTCCGTCCTGCCAAATATTCTATTTTTAGCTAACTGCTCATGATCAAAACATTCATATGTTATTCCTACCATTACCATTTACAACTGTAACATTTATACTTATGTTATCAAGATCTTTGTCCACTATGCTGATGGGGCGTAAAACACAAACTCACTCACTCACTCACTCTTTGTCCACTAATTTTAGCCAGGTCTGTTTCTGTCCTCCCCTTGGTTTTTGAACATATTTGTGACAGTGCATAAAATTGAAGTTACTTAATGAGTATCCTGCCACAATGGAAAGTGATAATCCTATCATTTTGTTGAACATTTCAGATCATTCACATTTTTTAAAAGCAATGTTTATTTCTACAGCTGATGCTTTACATGCTTTGCATGGTATTTTTATAAATTATGTTATAGGCCTAAATTGATGATCTTACCTTTTCAAAAATTGAAATAATCAAACAAATCCTGAACCTCTTAGCAAAAACCTTGAAAAGAATGAACCAACCCCTCAAAGATACAAATTTGCTGTGAAATTTACAATAACAAGATACTTACTTGCTGTGAAATTAACAATACTAGACAATGTCAACACACAATAACAAAATTCATTCTATTTTCAGAGAAGTATTCCGGACCGTTCGTGACGCCCTCCTTCAAAGAAAGCTGCAGATACGCTTACAGACGGCAGTGATGGACTTTGAGTCTGCCGTATGGAAAGCCATCCGTAGTGTCTTTGCTCACGCTAAGACATGCGGATATGCTTTCCATTGGGGACAGGCCGTAGAGAAACACGTAAGTATTTTGAATTTAATCTAAAAGACAAAAATGATTACCAGTATGCTTAATAATGGACTAGACTAACATGATTAATGAATTTTTAAAGTGGACTCTCAAAAACTGACACTTTAACACTGCCGAATTGCGTAAAATACCATTATACTAAGTAAATCCATATCCTATACCAATGTTTGTAGTCTGTAGCTGTAGTAGTTTTCTCTTGTTTTATCTATTTTCTGCTTCTTATATATTTTGAAAGACACATGTATCACTGTTTGATATCCAGTTGTCAATAAAATCTATATATATATATATATATAATAATACAGGGTGTCTGCCAATCCTGGAAAAGCCTGGAAAAGCCTGGAATTTGGTTTCTCAATTTCCAGGCCTTGAAAAGCCTGGAAAAACCAGCATTTTAAACAAAAAGGTCTGGAAAAGCCTGGAATTCAGTTTGTATGGAAATAAAAATAGTCCATTGCTTAATGTTTGGCAATTTTTAGCGATGATAGAACAAAAGTACAAATGTCGTGTTCAGAAAAATGTGTGTGTATCGTGTCGTTAATTGGTCAGCTCATCAACAAATTGGCCTGGAATTTTGGAAAAATTGGTCTGGAAAAGCCTGGAATTTGGTTTCAAAAAAGCCGCAGACACCCTGTAATAAATCACTACTAAAGATTCCATAAATAGATAAAGAAAAATGTACAAGGAATCTGTTGAAAATGTAATTTTAAACCTTAAATTGTGATCACTTGTCTTGTAATTTTTTATAATTTGGTTTTTGCTATTTTGCAGGTGGGCGCTCTCGGCCTTAAGAAAAAACGCAAGGAAGACCCAGGCACGAAGGATGTAATTCGAAGATTGTTGGCCCTACAGTACCTGCCTTCGGAGCACATCGAGCTTGTATTCCGAAGAATCAAAGAGCAAACCAAGGTCACCCAGGCTTTCGCCCAGCTTTTCGATTACATCGAGGACACCATGGTGACCAGTCGGACCTTCCCACCCCGCGACTGGTCCTGCTTCGGCAGGACCATTAGGACCAACAATGACGTCGAGGGGTGGCACACGTTGCTCAATAAACGATGCCGAGGTAATTATAATAATTAATATTTTTATTATGACATATATAAATTTTGTCCATTTGTTACAATTAACTTAGATAGTCAGCTTGTATTGATAAATGACTAAAATGCATTATATTTTTATTTGCAGGTCAAGGACTGAACATGTACCTACTGGAAGACATGGTGCCAAGATACGACCAGATGATGTGAGAGGGACAAGACTGCCGACGACAGACAAAAGCATCACTCAAGAAGAACGAGAACATCGTGCAGGCCTGGGCAGAATATCGTCGGCAGGATATCACCCCTTTTGAACTTATGAAGAAGGTGCGACGATAGACGGAAGGAGATTGTAAATTTTGTATATATTTGGATTTTATTGTATGTCCTGTTAATGTGGATTGTATGATTTTTAACCTAGGCTATACCTATAATCCTGATAAAATAGCACATAAAACTACCATCGCCGTTCTGGTATAAAGGTATAGCTGTTCTGGTATAGAGGTACAGCCGTTCTGGTATAATTGTATTGTAACCTATAGCCGTTTTGGGTATCTAATCATCGCCGTTTTGGCCTCGCCGTTCTGGCACTGTCAAAAAGACAATAGCCGTTCTGGTCTATAGCCGTTTTGGCTGCACACCGTTTCGGTTAACAGGACGTTTCACCGCTGGGACGTTTCACTGTCGGCAGTGTGAGACGTTTCACCACCAGTTTATTTCACTATTTGGTTATTAAAGTACTTGGAAATGATAACTTAGTTGATTGTTTTAGTGAATTTTGTTATCCTTTGTTATTTTGGTAATCACATTGTCCATTTAGTTATGTTTTGTTGTTAGTTTGTATGATTTTAGCTACATTGTAGCTTGTGAATGGAAACACAACAAATGTTGCGTCTTTTTGCTACAAAGTAACAAAAAATAGGTGATCATAGATAGAGTAGCAACACAGACAATATTTTGCGTGTTTTTGTTGAATTTTGCCTATTTTATGGCTTATCAGACTTATACAAGACAATTATTACTTGACAAACATTGTTATAAACCAGCGGTGAAACGTCTCACTGCTGCCGGCGGTGAAACGTCCCAGCGGTGAAACGTCCTATAATCATGTTTCGTCGCTGGATTATCGCCCAATTTACGTCATCGAAATTCGCTCGTCGTGAAGAAATGGTGGGTCAGATCACATATTCAGTATAAAAATAGTTAAATTGGTGTTTTGCTGGTCATTTTGATGTAAAATTCATTGTTCTAAGTCCATATTTCATTTTTTTCCGGAGATTTGAAGTTGAAGAAGGACTTGCAGTGTTGGCTTTTCTTGGAACTGTCAAAAATTAAAATTTTTCTTCTTCTTCTCTCATTGTGCTGGTATACCCTGGGTCGCCGGGTAGCTCAACCTCTGATGTGAGGGGGCTGCACTTTTTACTGTTGTTGATCCTGTAATAGAGAAATTTCATTAGTAGTAAAAAGTCACTGTTCTGTCTGTTTTTTATATTGGTTTGCACTATTATTTGTTAGAGGTTCATTTCTCTAGGGTTTTCATGAGTATTTTTATGTCATCAAAATTCGCTCGTCTTGAAGTATTGGTTTTTTGAATCACAATTTGAGTTGAAAATTAGATAAACTGGTGTTCTGCTGATCATTTTTATTAATGTAAAATTTATTGTTCTACATCAATATTTGATGTATTTTTCGGTGCGTTGAAGTTGAGAAATAACTTTTCAGTTTTGGCTTCTCTTGAACTGTCAAATTGCCGTTAGTGAGGTGCAAGTAAACTGGTCCAATCAATTTGCCCCTCCTGCCCACTGTGAATATCTGGTTTTCATTGCAACATTTTCAAGCAGTTCAATGTGTCAAAAATACGGTTCTCTGATAGGTCAGATCACTGGAAGTTAGCCGTTTCAGTGTGTTGGCGACGACTGTTACAATTTTAAGTTAGGCACTGGCTATTCGCCGAGCCGGGCTCGGTCTATAGCACTGCAGATTGCTATAGACCGAGCCAGCTCGTTCTATAGCAACATTGCTATCGGCCGACAACAGATGACGGCGATGTTATTTTGTTTTTTTTTCTCAAGGTTGGTAATTTTTTTCAAGAGTATTTTTTTTCGTGATCTTAATCAAACAAATCGACCAAGATTTACCAGTATTTTACAATGAAATGACAAGCTGCGCCCTGTATGTGGTGAAGGACGCCCAAAATCTGGCAACCAATCTGGGACCCTGCTTAAAATCATAATTTAAACCGTGATTTAAATTGCCTATCGTTTTTACTTTCTTTTCAGCAGGACAGCAGCAGAACTCGATGGTAAAGCTGGATGACATGCATGCGAGCAACAAGCAGTTTTAAAACCGATGTATAACCCTAACTACAAGATATGTGAAAGCTATTGCACATGACATTTTCATGGTATGTCAAAACAATATTATATGAAGGTTTTGATCTTTTAAGTAAATGAAATAAATTATTTTTAAAGTACATACTGATCAGTTACAGACAAATGAAAATTACTTGTGTGTTATATAATATACTCAGTGATTACTCACTAATACTCAGGTTGTGCTGCATGATAAGTGATTCAAAGCAGCACTAGCAGCGTGATATGCAGCATGAGGAATGGCTTTCAGAATGCCCTTGTCCGAACTTGGATGGCACACAAATAAACATGTTGATTATTAATTTTTCAGTAAAATTTCAATAATCCGAAGCTTTTTCAGGTGGTCAGGATGACCGAACTGTTTGTCAAAACTGGTGAAAATTATCTAAAAATAATGTATTGCACTTCCCGTTTTAATTTTATTGCATTACTTGATATCTTGATTCTATCAATTGCAATTCTGCTGCCGTATAGTATAGTTCATAAAATCAGTTGAAGGCAAGTTCAAACATTTAACTAACAAACATTCACCTTTCAGTGTTTCAGGTTGACAGTATAAATAACTTTACTGGATCATTGGATATGCTGCCTTCAAGCATCGATTCCCCTTTGCGTCTTGAAGACCAATACAAGGTAAAAATTAGTTCTGAGTATCGTGAGCTTAATATCCGTATGATAGGGGAGAGCCCCCTGGATCGGACCACCCAACTTCAGTGTTGAAAGTGTGTTGAAGGTATGATCTTAAAATTCCGTCAAAGAACAAAGACTGAGTTTAAATATATTGTGCTGCAATGCTATGGGCAAAGCTTGATAATTGTGAATGCTGCTGCGCTGTCAAAAAAGTCTTAAAATTTTGAAGTCACTACCTTACATTATAGTTAGGGATTGACATCATTTCACGATATATTGGTTGAACCGTATCCATCATTCAATTGGATAATCGAAACCGAATGATAAGCAATATGGTATCGAACCGATAATGCTTCAGCTGCACTATTTTGCTTGAAAAAGTGATTTAGTTGCCAATTTAGGTTCAAAATGTAACCCAATTGTTGAGAAACTCATGAGATTGTTGCCACTTGCGATTCCTCTCTTGTGCAGGATCTCATTTTGAGAGGCAAAATATGAATTTCGCGGTGTGAAGTTTCAGAAAAATTTGTTTGTGGCACAATACGTATTAAAAGCCGAAATGAGTATCCACAATACATATCGTATCGAACTTTGCAAACGATGTCCACCCCTAATTGTAGTGTGGTGATCGTGGTATTGCTTACCTAACCACTGTAATGAGAGGATACCAGCGGGAGCGGAGATGCGTCTCGTCGCTTCAGCTGCAGTGTATCGTCTGCCAAACCTCGCCAGATCTCGCCGCACCGCGAGAGGACCCGAGATGACGTACAGCGGCACCAAGCATCCTCCCCGTCATATTTTCAGCTTCCTGAGGGGGCCCATTGAACAGCTTCTTGAGTGGGCCTATTGAAATATGTCCACTGCAAGAGCTGAATGTGTAGCACCCCTCTCCCTCCTCAAAAAAAAAAAAATTAAAATATCCATAGGCCGATGTTTCAGAAACACTTAGGGCCTTACGGATACTGTTAAGGAGCATGCAGCTAGAGTGTGCCCCTTAACAAAAATTGGTAGCATTAAAATACTGAGGAATTGCCAAAAATAATGGCGAGTCCCTCAAAAAGTTAAAAATTTTCAAATAGCAAAGGACATGCTGAGTTGCTATTGCCCTTGGGCTTCATAAAAGCCATAGCTATAATGCTGCCAATGATTCCCTGGGGGTAGGCCTTGTCAACACATGCTAGTAAAAACATTTGTTAAAAACAAGTCTACAAATGACAATCAGCGGGCCTGTACGGTGCTCCAAATGGATATATCCGAACAGGTTGGCCCCTGATCGCCAATTTTATGCAGATTACTCAAGTAAATTTCCTGTTGCAGGGGCGCATTTTATTTGACTGCTCCCAGAATTATCACGCCATCTGTTTAGGAAGGGCTTTTTGTCTTCAAAGTCCTTCCTGGATGTCCTTCTGTCTCCCAATGGGCCCGATGCAGCTCTCCAATTGGGAGAATCACTGCCCCCATCAGCAGGTGGGAACCACCTGTTCGATCTTCCCCTGTGAACTGGAGCAGAGCCATATGAGGTGTTCCTGTGTGGGAAATCGCTGCCAACACACTCTCTAGCAATGTGTCCGATACCAGCACAAGTAAAACACCTAAATGGAATTGGTGTACGCATGCGTTTATTAGGACAATCTTCAGCATGATAGTGGTTGCCACCGCATGTTAAGCAAGTCTCAGAATTGGTGGACCTCACCGCGGACTCCGAACAGTCCTTACTAATGCGACGGCCATCTGTTTTGATGCCAGATGTCCGCGTCTTATCTGTAGTTGGATGCGGAGCATGTTGGTTAGCCTTTATATTCTTCTGGCTCTTGTCATACTGCTTCGGCATCTTGAATAGACTGTTAAGTCTTAGCCTGGCTCCATGAGGCAGAGTAATACAAGCATTGAGGGCTGCATCTATAAGAGAAGTCGTCAGTTTAACCAACTTGTCTCGTGGGATCTTTCTGCAAACCCGGGAGATAACCTTAAACTTCTGGGTCTTGGAGCCCCGTTCATCCATCTTCTCAACTCTGTTTCCGGCATCCATTAAGCATCCTTGAGGGTCCCTCTTTTCTATCAAATAGCCCTGTGGTTCCTTCGTCTGATCTGCCAAGAAGCCATCAGAAAATCCATGCCAATCATCTTCACCATGGTGTTTATCGAAGTCTACTGAAGATGTGGAGTCAATAGAATCAATTGACTCTCTGTGTAGGCTATTGGAGGGGTCCTTGGAGCAAGTTTGTGTTCTGTGCACCAAGGGCCCCTTGTTCAATGAATTCGAGAAAATAGATGAAATAGGTGGAGACCTGTCATCTTCCACCCTGGGCTCCTCCCGGTCCATGCTATCAAGGATATGGTGACACTCTGAGTAGGTGACTATCTCCTCACTGCAACTGTTAGACTCAGTCTCATGAATACTTTCAGTGACGGCCTCCCTTCCCATATTCTCAGTATCCACTCGGTCATCCTGATATTGTTCAGAATAGAACATGTTGTAGACCTTGGCTTCACTGGGCAGCCCTTGTTGCTGGAGAACTGGATCTGGGAATTTTTCATTCAGGGCATGAGATATTTGAATTCCATTGTCGGCTACTCCCTCCTCCTTCATTTTCCTAACATTGGCAGTCCCTTCAGTGCCTGTCGGTAACTGTTTATGGTGTTCCTTGTCTGTCACTCTGCTGAACTTATCCATGAGCTCCATGTTGTTATCTTCACTCTTCAAATTAGGGGCCTTGTTAGTGAGTGACATCACTGTCAACTGGAGATTCCGGATTGCCGACACTGTGTTATCGCCGCTAGTTTTGACAGTATGTTCAAGAGCACTCATCCTTTTTCCAAAATAATCACGTGTTTTGTCTAGTTTATCATGAAGATCATCACGTGTTTTGGTTAGTTTCTCATTAAGTGTGTCCACCTGGCGATTGTTTGCAGTGATGTTATCCTCTAGCTTGTTCCTAAGGTTTGACATAATTCTATGAAGATGCTTGTTTCTTCGCTCTTCGAAATGTTCAATGTCTTTGTATTTGATCAGCTTAACGTCCAACTCAACATTCGGGTCCCAATCCATGTTTTTGAAAATCCGGATACTGGAAACCATTACCTTGGAAGTGTGTAATGCTAGAGTTTTCTCAAAAGTGAACCTGGTCAGGTTATTGAACGCTTTCCATGATGTTATCGGTCCAATAATTCTATCCTCAACTATTTTGTCAGCAATGACTGTTCCAATCCCAGGTATGGTCATCAGTTCATCATGTGATGCTGTGTCCAGATTAACTGGAGCCATTTTTGGCTGTCTACAAGTTGTCAGTGCCTAGCTATTTCAATTTTAAGCTAATTTCTAGCAAGCAAACCCTGGAGCGGGATGGTTAATAAGCACCAGAATTCGTTAGTAGAAGGCACAGCAAGTGGTATTTGGGTTCGAGGTTTTTCAACCAGAACTCCAAATAGGATCCACTTAATCACTTATGTCATTAAACTCTTAATCTTAAGGTTAATTGTTTGAAAAAGCCTTAAAATCTAAGGGCCATAAGACACAAGGGTACACACAGTGACAATTGGCATTAATTCATTATATACAGCACACACAGCAATGTCAAATTATGCAGTAACCCTTAATTGGTTAACACTCCACTAATTTTGGCAAATATGTTCTGTATTAATACCTTGACATCCGAGCAAATAGATACCGTAGATAGCTCTCCTCAAATGAAATTAAATGAGCAAATGTAGAATTGGCTTCAAAGTGAATCAAACCCAAGACTAATTCACTATATGAAATTACAAACTAATGTGTAGAAAGTGGGCTACTAATTTTTTGCAATTTAGCCCAATTTGCTACACCACTAGTAGGCTGTGCTGTACAATTGCTAAGGCTGGTTATGTAAATATCTACAGCTTGTAGGCCTTAATTTTTCAATTAGGCCTGCTAAAGCTAAGATACATTTATTTGCAGGATTTTTCTGTAACACAGATAAATTGCACAGATATAGGCCAATAGCTTGAAATCAGGCAGCAGTGTGTCTAATCTGTGATATAATAGGCCTATAGTGTATATTGTGTGCTTAGACAGTGGATTATCAGCTGATTGTAGGATGTTTTTGACAGTTATGCTAGAGCTGTCAAAATTTGACAGGTGAAGTCCTCAGGGATTTCCCCTACTGTCTCAAAGCTGAGATGATGACAACTCGCCCCAGAATGTCCAAAATGCACACAGATATCTGCTTAATTGTCTGCAATACCATATAACCAGCAAATATTGGCAGAACAGCAGTTAGAGCTCACTTTTTGGTGATTTGAAGCTGGCGCCTCCGGGCGAAATCCAAGATGGCGGCCGACCGGCGTCCTTCCCAACAGGTCAGAATTTCTCCAATTCCGTCGGAAATATCCTTTGACAGAAGCTAGAACTATGCCCTGAAGGTTCTGAGGTCAACTGCGCCAATGTGGTGATCGTGGTATTGCTTACCTAACCACTGTAATGAGAGGATACCAGCGGGAGCGGAGATGCGTCTCGTCGCTTCAGCTGCAGTGTATCGTCTGCCAAACCTCGTCAGATCTCGCCGCACCGCGAGAGGACCCGAGATGACGTACAGCGGCACCAAGCGGTGGTGCGGGCCACCACAGTAGTATCCTCGACTGGACCACCAAGTTGCCTCGATTGGACCACATTTACAACAACAAACCTAGTTTCAAGTAATCCAAGCTTTGTTTGTGTAAAAAACTTAATTCATTGGATTTTCAGATATTCTTGTTATTTTGGTGTATATCATGTATTACCCATAACTAATTGTAGTGTGCTAATAAGGTACTCGTGTGAGGCCTGACAATTGATTGTTAGCTTCTTAGATCTTCTGAAAGCTTTTTAAGGTCAGTGGTAGGACAAGAAAAATCTGTCGTAAATCTTATTTTCATTCTGTAAACAAATAAACTAGTTGTTTTGCACCATTTTTTCCTTTTTGGACTGTTGATCCGACAAGCTAAAAATTAAGTATGGTTGACCTTTAATACTAATTTTCACAGATAAGAATTTGGAACTGAATGTCATGAATTGGATAGATAAGAGATAGATACATAAAAACTTTATTGTCCCAGTTAGGAAATAATTTGGCATACATGTACTGGTATAAAAAATCATTACATGCATAAATATTAAATGAATACACAAAAGAGTCAGTATGTTTACTAAATATACAAAAGAGTCACTATGTTATCTGCTGGTGTCATTTAAGATGACTTTGTATACCGTATTTTTTGTATTAAACGCACAGTGGGCGGAGGTAATAATGAGATGCCCGGCAATTTATTCACGATCTGGCTCTGCAATGCTGTTGGCAGCCAAAAATCACCAGAGGCAGCACTATGCACTGCCAGCCGCCTGCTGCCCTCTGTGGGACAATTTGCGCACTACTGTTGCGGGCGAAAATGGAGGATTTAAAGCGTGAATGCACGTTTTTGGGCTCAAAAAGCTTGGAATAGGTCATAATTTAATGGATTTTTATTAAAAATAGATCATTAAAGGAGGGGGTGGGCGTTTATTAGGGAATGGGCGTTTAATAGAGAAAATACGGTACTTGCGGTCAGAAAGGAGTTCATGGATCTTCTCGGGGATTTCAGAAAATTGTTTGCGCCAAGTACAATTTGTTAGAAAAAAGAACCAGTATGATGTCCAATGATATACTTGTAGACCAACCAGAGCTTGTACGAGGGGTTTTCCAAAAGTTCTGTCCAACTGGTCCTAAATTCAGCAATATTTCATGCAGACACTTTATATTTTGGTCAGTCAAAAACTGAGGTAATTTTCAATTGAACCCCCAAAAAACAGATCACAGAAATAAAAATAATTGCTGAATCTGTTGCCATGGAAACCAGAAGTCTTGAAATGCGGCCCAGAGCATAAAAACAGACAGAACCACAAATATCTTTTCAAAACATTTAATTATTTTGAGAGTTTTTTGACTGAAAACGTGTAGAAAATGGGCATCATTATTTCACAACTTCTGTAAGTGATCAATTTGGTACATACTGTGGTTTTTCATACATTCAATCCATTTGAAAGGCATGTCTTTATGTCATCCGATTGTGTACCGTGTTGGAATTATGCGGTTTTCTGGTTCTTGGATTTCCTGATGTGTCTTCTAATACTTCAAAAAAGCCTTTATTAAGTTCAGATGGTTCTATTACTCATGCTATCTTCTTTGTATCAATATTCAAGAAGTTTCTTTCTCTCTCTGTCAGATTTTGAAAGCAAATTGTATTAATTTCATAGATGTCTGTAATCTCACTGACCAATCATAAAAGTTGCTCATCGCATGGAAAACAGAAGCTACGGAATCATGAATAGTTAAGTGACTAAATATGTTTAATAACATTGTTTCCATTGTTATTTATTGCTCCAAAATAAGCCCATTGCTTGTTATGCGAAAAAAAGCATTGATGTACTTCGATTCAGTGAGTGGAGCCAATTACATTGGACTGGTGCTAAACTAATTGCAAGAAATTACTACAAAATCTGGGCCGCATTCCATAACTTCAGGTTTCTATGGCAACCAAAAAGCCATTTATTTTTATTTCTAAAATCTGATATTTTGCAAATCAATTGCATATTACACAAATATTAACTAACCCAAATTTTGTATGTTTCGATAATATATATCAAAAGTTATGATAACTTGGACAGAACTTATGGAAAACCCCTCGTACTGACATGGAAAACTGGTTTATACTGTACATTTTGTACTGTCGGAGCACTGCAAATAATACTAAAGAATCCTGAATGGGGATTAATTTTGCCACAGTTATAATTTATTTTATTATTTTTGTCTTGCAGGGGATAGAGTTAAGTTGAAATGGAAGTGTACAGTTTGAAGTTGAACACTCATGCTCGTCAGAAGTCATTGACACTCCTATGAATCTTCATCACACTCAAAGACATTGAATGGATCCATCCCTTGATATACAGAATTTATGATGCTAATTAATGTTTGGTAGCTATTGCCTTCAGGAATGATCCTCATTTCTGTTGAGGCATCTCGTTTGACGTCTCCTGTAAGATTCGGCTTGTTCATTCTGAAGGTGGTTTTTTCTCAGATTACAGAACAGCAACACTAAGTTATCAAATGCCAAATTAACAATATGTTTTTGACAACTTTCTTTAGTTGTTGTAGGAGTTGATCAGATAAGACATAGGCCTACTTTTTTTTTCGTTAATTTCAGACAGAGAGACTTGTCATTAAGTTAGCGCCTGCAGTCATTCATTTCTGGTTATTTCAATCATAATACCAGTAATACAAGAATAACAGTCACACCTAGAAATGATGCTGGGAGTCCTTGATGCAGTAATTACGGTAATTTCTAATGCTCAAAATTTTTTTGTAAGTCATTCCTTGATTATAACATTCACAGTGCGTCCAGTGGTCAGGGAAAAGTGAAATTTCTTCCAGGTCAGGGAAAAGTCAGGGAATTGTCATATTGGTCAGGGGAAAAAGGAAAAATGCAACCCGTTCAATGAAATTGCTTGCCATAACTGTAGGGCACTGAATAACTTCATCAGTTTTCTAAAACTGTAACAAGTAACATCATGATGGTCCCAGGCGAGGATACTAATATTTTGATTATACAGAATCACTTGAATTGTCGCGGAAATACCTTTAGGGAATTTCATATTTTAGTGAGGGAAAAAGTCACCAGGGTTCCCACGGTATTGAGAAACCGGGAAAAAGTCGGGAATTGTCAAAAGTCGTTTTCCCGGTCGGGGAAAGTCGGGAAAAAGTCGGGAATAAGACAAAACTGAAATTAATTTAGTCTTTTCTGCATTAGCCTGCCGCCGATTGTAAATAATGGCTCTTGCCCTGGATGCAGCCCAGCAGCTTGTGGCTGCCTCCTGGTGGAAAGCAGCGACGTTTGACAATAACAAAGTGTGCACAGCAGCAAACCTGCTGCAGATTGCAGTAGGCTACTGCTAATACACCGTGTCATGTATTTTATCTAAGACTTTCTATAGGCCTATTTATATGTATGGATATATTAGTTCCATCTATATTCACTTGCTCTATTAATTAAGTTGTTCAGAACTTGTTCAACTGTAAATTTAGGGTTTTGTATATATACCAATAGCTGAATTTTGTTTATAAATTCTTTAGCAAAGTGGTCATTCTTCAAGCAAACTATGATATTGATACGCGACTCCACCGAGCTTTGGTCTGGAAAAAGTTCGAAACAGTCTGGAAAAAGTCTGGAAATAGTAGGGAATTTTGAAGTTGAGATTTTGTGGGAACCCTGAGTCACGGAATTTCATTCCACTGAACTGCTGGACAACCTGATTCAGCAATGTATATTGTTCAGGATATTGTAGTTACTTTCGTGTATTGGCCTCTGAAAGATGGGCGTCTCACTTGGTGCATTGGACAACTGTGGTACATACATTTATTGAATTTTGCACAAATGGACCTCTTAACCAATATTGAACAAATAATATTTCTTTGTTTTCTTTTCCAGCCTTTGAGATCACTCAGATCAAGCCATTGTCCTTAGCTAAAAAGAAAACTCTGGGCTCCGATTTGCTTGAACTTCCGACGAGGATCTCAATTTCATCCAATGCTGCCTCTAGTTCCCTTTGCAAACTGGAATTGATTTTCAACTGAAATCAAACCAACATCGATTAATCCGTTAGTTGCGAGAACTCTTTTAAGTGTGAAGCCATTGATTAAAATTATAGTAAACTGAATTAGATTTATTGAATTTCGTGTTTTTTATTTTTGTTAGGATATGAAAATGTTTAGGTCACACATAATTGATCTTTAGCTTCCCGGATCCTCTCAAGGCACTTTTTCTTGGGTCGGTCAGTAGGACAAAAAAAATCGGCTGCTCCGCGAAGCTAAGAATCAATTATATGTGGCCTTACCAACAATAGCATGTGAATTTCATCCAATCTTGGGTATCAAAATGGAAGAGGCTTATATAAAGTCAATTTATAAATTGGAAAAGGGTCTGAAATATGTCATTCAGCGATTTTGATTCCGTGTGTTTGATTTGGTCATTCTCTGGAGCCCTATCTCTTGCATCTCTCAGGTTCTGAGTCCCATCTTTTGACTAACTGTTTATCATTCTGCATAACCTAATTGAACAAAAATGTCAACCTCGATCATTTGGCATGTGAATTTCATTGAAGTAGCGCAGAATAGCATAATGTCTAAATATCTTGACTGAAGTTTCAATTACCTATGGCAAAATTTCACTGGCGAAGATCCTCGTGTGAAAAAGCATGGAAGTCTTATAATATATTTTCTCATGGCTTGTTGTTTCTGGGTTTATTGGCACTCCTGAGAGATGATTCTGTTTCAAATTTGGTTTCTTTTCATAATCTTAAGTTGTTATTGGTTTATTATTGTCAAAATGCCAACCTCCGATGGCTTTTTGTTAATTTTGGTTTGAATATTGAAGTTGTTAGTCGAGGCTTGCTGGGCAATGATGGATCCATAAGTTAACCACTTGTCAATGCAACATTTTGAAGAAACATGTTGGTGGCAATTGACCTGGTGTCTGCTATTCTTCTTCTCGGGTATACAGATTATGTGCAAGGCTGGGTTTGTTTTAAGAAAATGTCCCAACTGGCATTTGACTCCCATCAAAGCTGAAGTGGTACCACAATGGGATTTTTTTGCTGTCACTAAATTATTAAGGTCTTTCACTTCTTCAGCTTGGATTCATGTGTTTTGCATGGGAATCTTTTGAAAAAAAAAATCTTTAATAGCATGTAAATTTTATCACATGTTGGTCTGACAAAGGTTTCTTTTATTACGCTTATAGTCCGGGAGCTGACCTCCAAAAAGTGGCTTAGTTTTCGATTTACCTCATCTCATGAGGTCACCATGATTTCTTGGTACCGTTGGAAAGCCAAGACAGTGGGGCATATAGATCTTTTGGTGAAATATTTAGCATCAGGTGCATAAGGTTGTAATCAAAGGGTTTCCATAGCAACCACACACAAAAATTGGAAAATCAACAAATCTTTATTTTTCGATCAATATTGCCTTGAATCAAACTAATCCTATGACTGCAATCCACTATTGAAGCTTTATCAAAAATATGCAGAGTTATGCAAATTAGGTTTTTAGCATATTGCCATATAAGGGAATATGTGTGCTTTTCGTCAGATTTAGTCCGACTTGACTTTGATAAGTTCACCTGAAAAAACGAAAAATATATGATTTGTATGTTATCTATGGAATGAAAGACAGGGATAGGTTGTTTCAAAAAATAAGATATTTGAATGCACAGTAGGGTGCATCATCTGCCCCTATATCTTCAAAACATGCACTTTTGCATGATTGTTCCCTTGTATCATAAAAGAAGCCCTGCAAAATTTTAGGAAAAAATTCTAATGCCAAAGGGGGGCACAACAGCCTTGAAATTTCAGCATTAGGTCATATTTTAGCGATTCGCGGTTATAAATAATATTGTCAATTTTAAATGAAATGATTTTTTAATGGCACAGTTAGATTCCTTATAAAGAGAGCTTGAATTTGAATACCAACATCAATGGTTTCCATTCAGTAGAAGTCAAAATTGAGTGGAGATATTTTCTTTTTTATTGGGTAAAATGTGATAAATCAAAAAAAGGATGTTAATATGACTTTGGGAAGTCAAAGAAGTCTACAAAGTGGAAATATGGTCTACTACATCATCTGATAAAACCTTGATTGCATTATGATGTAGTCCGAATAAAAAAAAGATGCAGAACGGTGTCTCAACGGACTGTTGCATTTCTCACATTTACATGTAATTTATGAAAATTTGCACCTTTGAATTCGATGAATAACTATCTAGCAAAAATTTTCAATTTCCTAATTTCTTCAGAAAAGTGTTCCTTACGTTTTATTCCAACGATTGTGACAAAGTTAGGCAGAAATTGAGCTCTTAAGTTGATTTTTCCAAACATTTTGTCATAATAGTCAGAAACTTCCGGCTTTCCAAAATACTTAGCCATGAGAAATTTTCGGAAATATAGCTTTCTACCATTCAAATTAAAGACAATTTTCTTCTGAAATAATGGTATATGAATTTTGATCATACAGCCAATCATAAGCTAGATATTTCTAACCGCGACTTTTCAAAGCATCATTTTTTGACAATTTTGGACTGAACTTTGACACAAAAGTGCCACCCTAAAGCCACATCCAATCTTATTGAAATTTTGCAGAATGTGTTTCTATGGGCATAGGTACAATATGGCAAAAGTGCAAATGAATATTTCAATTTTTTCATTTTTAGGGGGCAGACGATGCACCCTAATGCACAGTTGCCATGGAAACAGAAATATGAGTAAACAAATTTGAATATGTGTGCATTTATTTTCCCCAAGTAGAATGCTTTAGCCCCAAATATCTCCTTCCAGTCAAAGGCAACATCCATCTGCCACAACAAATTATTATCAGATGTATATTTCCATGTCTTCAGACCTCACATGCAAAAAATTGGACTATTAACACATTACCATATAAGGCAAATTCACCATTTCCAAGCTAGTAGTCTGTATCAAACAAAATCGAAAAACCTTAGTGTTTGTTGCCCATACTTTTCTTGTCAATCGTATTGTCATTTCATATTTCACCTTTACTAATCTTATTTTATATCTTGGAATAAATATTTTAAATTTTTAGTCGCCATGGTAACCACAAGAGTGAGAGATTATTAATAATGATTGTTTGAGTATCGTAACCAAATGTCCAGAATCACACATTGGGCAAATGAGTGCTTGTATTTTCCTGTCCACAAATAATTTTCCCGTGAAAGCATCAATTTTGAAATTTCATCCCCTAAAGACTCATATAGATAGAATAGAGTCATTGTAAAACTGCATTTTTAACTCTCGGCTATTTATAGCCAAAGAGTTATTGCGATGACGTCACTTTTGTCCTTGATCCTTTCGTTCACAATTTCTCTTTTATTCTGCCCACCATACCAGAATTCTCATTTTGTACATTAGCTGCTTCCTGTTTAAATTTTACTGCTCTGTGATTGGTGCAGATCTCACACCAGGTGACGTCACGACTGTCGTCACCCTAGCAACCTATGACAGTTTGATCTGTGATGTCACAGGACAAGTTGTCCAAAATGCATTGCAGCAGGAAGACGTCCTTGTATAGAAAACACACTTCTGAGCGTTGCATCCCCTCCGTGTTCTTATACCACAAGCCAATTATGTCACTCTGCATCCAAGAAACCTGTAGTTACAGACAATAATCTTGACGTCACAATGCCATTGTTTGAGCCATTGTGACATCATCCAGGTGGCAGCACTGGTGATGACATCACAATGCTGTTGCTTTGTTATTAAAATACATTTCAGACTCAGTTTGCAAGATAATTTATTAGCATCAATAAGAAGCTGTTGGTCCAAAATTCCCAAAAAAAAGTTTCGAAAAAAAAATACAAAAAAAATTTAATAAATTCCAAAAAATAAAAAATTCCAAAGAAAAAAAGTTTTCAAAACAATTCCAAAAAAATAAAGAGTATGTCACTTCCCCAGCCGAGAGTTCACATGCTTTGCATGGTATTTTTTTCACTATAATAACAATATCACAATTTGTAGAGATGCACCAAACTTTGGTGTTCGGATAACCCTGATTTTGCTCCCTCTGGTCCTGCTACGGCTGGTCCGTTGTAAACAAGAAGGATGATATCAAGGCACACCCTCTCTGCACCTCGTTAGATCCCTGCTACTCACTGTTTCAACCATTGCCTTTCTTTAGTAATTGTGATCCACCAGATGCGCCATTTGCAAAAGTAAATACAAATGGACTTGCATTTGTGTCGAACCCTGCTCATAAGTTAAGAAGCTACAAATTCATAATATAACTGGCAGTTCTATCACAAAAAACTTTTTGATGGCCCCTTTCTCTATAGAATATACATGTGTCAGAAAAAATTCACATTCAGTCCTTGTGTCTACAAATATGAAATCATCTGTAATTAATTAATTTTCTCAATTTTGTGTGAATTTTATCTTTCTTATGTTTTGATTAAATTTTTTTGAAAAAGTGTCTTTTATCTTATTTTCTAGTGATGTTTGTATAGTTTGTTGCATGTTTTTGCAAAATATTTTTGTTTCACTGCAACTCTTCCTTTTTTATTGTTATTTGGGATTCACTTTACAGAAAACAAAAAAATGATCCTGTACATGTATTCTTGATTTAACACTATATCCAAATGTCATGGCTTTTCACATTTGATTCATTCTAAATTTAAAATCTATCTTCAATCCAAAAAAGCCAGAGGGGGTCATAACATGTGACGAATACACAGTCACTCGCAGATTTTACTATTTTCCCAATGTTAATTTTGGACTGAGGGACCAATGGCCACCCTAAATACCACCAGAGACCAACAAAGTGCCAAGAGGGTTTGCCAACAAATGCCCAACATTCCTGATACAATAACATGCTTGCACTGCTGAAAAAGTAAACTGATCTGCAACAACAGATCGAAAACAGTAAGTGCCAAAACATGTTAGGATAATCTTTATTCAAATATTTTATTTGAAATTTGGCCACAAATCATTTCAAACGTGTTAGCTTTGTGTTAGTTTTTCTATTTGAATGCAAATTACTTCATCAATGCTCGAAAAAGATTCATGTTTGAGCATGAGTCAATATCTCATGAGCTCACGGTTTCAATGGTGGTTTTGTTTAGTTTCACTCGATTACAAGCTCTTCAAAGTGTCACTTATAGTGTCAGCATAAACTGGCTCTTCAATCAAACCCGGATGCTGTCTCTGTTCAGGACTGTCAAGTGGCAGCAGAATGCTGACAGTCCCTGGAAAATTGAATTGGGTCAACAATAATTTGGTCTGTTTTGGACAGATCACCAGATCAGGTCGAACAACAGCTGTCCATATTACTACGCCAAACTACTTTCACAAAGCATGGTTGCTGGCAATAATCCAGTCCACTGCTTTGAATGAAAATGTTTTGAAATCATGAGACAAAAAGAAAATTTTGAAACTTTAGCATACATTTTGCCTGTGAAAGGGATGATTTTACTCATCAGAAGTTTGATGGTATTCAATCTACTTATGCCATTTAGGGCATGTTAAATTGTAGTCAGAAAAGGGTCCAAAAAGAATGCATTCTCACTTATTCACTTGTCATACAAAGCCGATGTTTTTGTTTTGTGATATCAAAAATGCTCAATTGTATTTATTCTGTTACTTTAGGGAGATTTATTAACTAGGACAACAATATAATTCACAATTTCATAAAAGCTGTGTTACACTCAGCAAAATGTCTTGTCCATGCCAAAAGTGGCCCCCTCTATACTGGCAATATATGTGAGTTACAATGTATACTAGGGTGGGCTGAAAAAAACTTTTTTTGGAATTTCAATATGCCAGTGGTATAGAAAGTTGGCTATGGCCAAAAAACGAAAATTTGTGCAAAAAAAATTTTGTGGCATGCGACTTGTGCCGGGCCACTCCGGCTTTTATGAAAATGCATATTTTCAGCAATTTCGCATGCCTTTTTAGACCATTTTTTGGCCTCAGTCAGCTTCCATGGTTTCAGAAGGCTCAATGGCATACTTAAATCTTCTTTGAAGGCCATTTTGGATATTAAACACCATAAACAGGTTGCTCATATTTAAGATATAGCCATTTCTAGGAAAATGTTGGGAATCAGAATTTGGCGTTTTTCGCTAAAAATTGCCCAAAAACATTGAAAAAATCGGAATTGATCCCACTAAAAATGATTCAGAGCAAATTTTAATTACCCCGGGTCCTCCCTAATGCCTTAAAAAGCATTTCCAGCGTATTACCTGCATCAATTTGTGGTTTCAGGTTCCAATATAGAGGCAATTCCGCAAAGTCAGATTTACAGATTTGACACTTTAGCAGCTTGTGTAGTCCTACCATTACACCTCAGTTATTTCATTGCTAAATAGGGATGAGGCCAGGTAATAGGGGTATCAGACAAGCCATCAACCAAAGCTCCAAGTGCAATAGGAGCTGAGCTACAAGACGAAATGTCATCGTGTCACCGATGTGTCGGACGTATATCGTGTGAGTACGTCCGACACAATGACATTTCGCCTTGTAGCTCAGGTCCTATTGCTCTTGGAGCTTTGGTTGATGGCTTGTCTGACACCCCTATTAACTGGCCTTATCCCTATTTAACAATGAAGTTACTGAGATTTAATGGTAGGGCTACACAAGCTGCTAAAGTGTCAAATCTGTAAATCTGACATTACGGAACTGCTCCTCTTCTGGAAACTAAAACCACAAATTGATGCAAATGATACGCTGGAAATGCTTTTTAGGGCATTGCGCCGGACTCGGGGTAATTAAAATTCCCTTGGAATCCTTTTTTTTTCGGGTCAATTCCAATATTTTCAATTTTTTTGGGCAATTTTTAGCGAAAAAAGCCAAATTCTGATTCCCAACATTTACCCAGATATGGCTATATCTTAAATATATACAACCTGTTTATGGTGTTTCATATCCAAAATGGCCTTCAAAGAAGATTTAGGTATGCCATTGAGCCTTCTGAAACCATGGAAGCTGACTCAGGCCAAAAAAATGGTCTAAAAAAGCATGCGAAATTGCTGAAAATATGCATTTTCATAAAATCCGGAGTGGCCCGGCACTAGTCGCATGCCGCATAATTTTTTTTGCACAAATTTTCATTTTTTGGCCATAGCCAACTTTCTATACCACTGGCATATTGAAATTCCAAAAAAAGTTTTTTTCAGCCCACCCTAATGTATACATCCTCCATGATAAAAAATAGTTCCAACTTATTTTGGTATTTACAAGCTGTCTGCTTAAAATTGAAGCCAACAAAAGTCAGATTAGACACTTGCATAGTTTTTGGAAATAAATTAGACCATTGCTGAATGATGGAACTGTCCCGGTTTCTTCCACACTGTCCTGGTTTCTTCCAGAGGTCGAAATTCTGTTGACCGCTCACAGGAGCTCGCGAATTTTGCACCCTAGGTGGCAGCAAATAGCGGTCAACTTGTAGACAGCCCGGATGATGCTCTATAGTGTCTGTTATTGAACAAAATACCTTGTCATGATGCATTGAAATCTCTATAAAGAGGGGACTGATTTTTTAGTGGACATGGGTTCAAACCCTGCTGTTGCCGTGGGTAAACAGCAGAGGCAGATTTATCTGAAAGGAATGATACCGAAATTCACAAAACACATTGCCATATTTTAAGTGTTACTTTGTCAACTTTTTAAACTGTCCAAGGTGGTTGTGATAACCATCTTCATATATCCAAGAAAGTTTTAGTTAACATCATTCGCACCCGCTGACCTGTATTGCTTTTTATTGCTTTACAAAACAAGCACATATAAAGCCACAGCATCGCCCATGCCCCGCATGTTTTATCCTATGTTTATCCTATCCGTTAGCCAGTTTATCCCGTTCGTTTATCCTATCCATTTATCCTATCCATGTATCCTCTCTGTTTATCATATCTGTTTATCCTAATCGCTTATCCTATCCGTGTATCCTACCCGTTATCCTGTTTATCCCGTTTATCCTAGCCTTTTATCCTATCTATTTATCCTATCTGTTTATCCTATCCGTTTATCCTATCCGTTTATCCAGTACCCCATAATCACTGGTTCATCCCATTTATCCTGTTTATCTTATCTATTTATCCTCTTTGTTTATCCTATTTGTTTATCCTATCCGTTTATCTGATCAGTTTATCCTATCCGTTTATCCTATCCATTTATCCTATCCATTACCCTATCCGTTGACCCTATCCGTTTAACATATCCATTTATCCTATCCGTTATCCTGTTTATCATATCCGTTTATCATATCCGTTTATCCTATCCGTTTATCCTATCCGTTTATCCTATCCGTTTATCCTATCCGTTTATCCTATCTGTTTATACTATCTGTTTATACTATCCCTTTATCCCATCAGTTTATCCTATCCATTTATCCTATCCGTTTATCCTATCGGTTTATCCTACCCGTTATCCTGTTTATCCCATTTATCCTATCCATTAATCCTATCCGTTATTCTATCCGTTTATCCTATCCGTTTATCCAGTACCCCATAAGCACTGGTTCATCCCATTTATCCTGTTTATCCTATCTATTTATCTTATCTGTTTATCCTATCTGTTTATCCTATCCTTTTATCCTATCTGTTTATCCTATCTGTTATCCTATCCGTTCATCCTATCCGTTTAACATATCCGTTTGTCCTATCCGTTTATCCTACCCGTTTATCCTACCCGTTATCCTATCCGTTTAGCCTATCCGTTTATCCTATCTGTTTATCCTATCCGTTTATCCTATCCGTTATCCCATTTATCCCGTTTATCCTATCCGTTTATCCTACCGTGTATCCTATCCATTTATCCTATCCGTTTATCCCATTTGTTTATCCCAGCCGTTTATCCAATCCGTTTATCCTATTCGTTTATCCTATCCGTTTATCCTACCTGTTCATCCTATCTGTTTATCCTATCTGTTTATCCTATCCGTTTATCCTATCCGTCTATCCTATCCGTCTGTCAACCCATCTATCCATTAAGCCATCCGTCAATCCATTCCTCCATCTATCTATAGATCCATCCTGTCTGTTTATCCTATCCGTTTATACTATCCATCTATCCTATCTGTTTATCCCAGCCATCTAACCTATCCATCTATCCTATATGTCTGTCAATCTGTCTATCCATCCGTCTATCTATCATTCAATCCATCCGTCAATCCGTTCTTTCATCTATCTATCTACGTTTCTATTTATCCTATCCGTTTATCCTATCCGTTTATCCCGTTCGTTTATCTCATCCGTTAACCCTATTCGTTTATCCCATCCTTTTATCCTATCCGTTTATCCCGTTTATCCTACCTGTTTATCCCATCTGTTTATCCTATCCGTTTATCCTATCTGTTTATCCCATCCGTCTATCCTGTCCGTCTGTCAACCCATATATCCATCAATCCATCTGTCAATCCATTCCTCCATCTATCTATCTATCTATCCTGTCTGTCTACCTATCCGTTTATACTATCCATCTATCCTATCCTACTGTATATCCCATCCATCTATCCTATCCAGCTATCCTATCTGTCTGCCAATCCGTCTATCCATGCATCTATCTATCTATCTATTAATCTATCTATCTATCTATCTATCTATCTATGTGTCTATCTTTTGTTTACATGAGTGTATATTATAACCAGTATTTTATTTACATAAATATAAAACAGATTTATATAATATATAGTAAGTTGCCCGTAGATTGGAGGGAAGAGAATAGAATAATATGAAAATATAAGCCCGTGCTACCTGTATAATTAGTTGGACAGATGCATGAACTATACTGAGATGCAGGAATTGCTGAGTTTCCCAGAAATAGAATGTGGTGCAAAGGGAGGAAGTGGCAAAGGACTTGCAGGTGCTGCCCTCTTGTGTAATGTATCTGAATGAGCTGCTAACAGCTAGTGGCCATTCTGTGTACTAAAACTCACCCTGTGGAAGGGAAAATGACCACCACAATGCAGGCTTCTGGACCCTGATAGCCTCTAAAACTGATAATAGTAAATTTTCTAATATTGAATTAAACTGAAAATACGAACCGTTGTGCACATCTACAATGGTATCAATGTGTTATGCATATGATAAGAACTTCCAGAGTGGGCAGGTTGAGGCCACAGCATTGGTAATTTCACCCCTTCAGTAGATTTCAGCACTAAAGCATAATCGCCCTATGCATAGCATAGCATGGGCGATAATTAATGTTGCTGATAGGCACTCTGTTCAATATATATGTTTGATCTCAAGCAGCGCATCATGTGCAGGTGCTCTATCTATATATTGCATTTCAGACAAATGGCTCTTGGCCTATAGTGCGGTTAACATATTGTTTGGCAAACGCTTGTACACTGCAGTAAGGACCATAAGATAAGGTAATTGATAGCACTAGAAATCCATACCCTTTCAAGTTTGTATTTCTCATCTGACCTCACACAATGTCATGTTTTCAAAACTTACCATCTCAAATATTTGACATGGGACCGCACCATGGCACTAAGGGGCTGACCATTAGATCTTCGGGGCGAGGGGAGGTTGGAGTTTTCCTTGAGGCAATTATTTGCAATACAGCAACTATAATAATGTATTTTCGATCTCAAAATCTCCTCAAATTTGGCTTTAATGGTAACAATACCATAATGGCATAGAAATTTGGTCAGAAATAGCTTTAAAAGTGATGAAACAAATGGCATCGCATCAGTCCAGCACCACGATAGATGAATAGATAGATGAATAGATAGATAGATAGATAGATAGATAGATAGATAGATAGATAGATAGATAGATAGATAGATAGATAGATAGATAGACTTTATTTCTCGGAGTCTAAAACGTTTTAATCATGAAATATGGTTTCAAGACTTAAGATATACCTTTATTGCAGTCAACCCTAACAGACGAATATTGGTAAATTAATGTAATTGTTATGGTACAATACGCACTGAATACATGATACAAGAAATGTATGTTTTTTTCTTTTAGACCACAGGTGACTGAAAACCAAACATTGCCAACTCCACTAGGTGATTAGTTCACAATGTTTATCTCATTTTATGAAGCCCCTCAAAGTAAGACATTTGCTTGACTGCTGAAGGTCATTGCAGAGTTATAAGGTCAAAACTAATTTGATTGGTTTGTCAATGTATGGTTGCATAATCATGTGTTATTAACAAAATTGTATTTTAAACTTATAACTGTTAATCAACTATTTCTTCTAGGACCACATCGACTACATATTTCTAGCAAGTAGGGTAAGGTTCTTTGAGTCGGACACTTATATTTTGTACATCTTAAGAAAGTGATATATTGCTTCACCTATGGGTTATTGATTGTCAAC